>OY284413.1:20000230-21200230 GCA_958301585.1 Merodon equestris | reverse complement strand
ATGGTGTGCGACATCAGCTTGACATAACGGTAGTTATCACAATTTCGCGTATCACCCTTTCCTTTGTGCAAGGGAAGAAGATAGCTTTCCCTCCATTGATTAGGCATAGTGTCGCCTCTCATAAGTTTGGAGATAAGAATCATGAGCCATCTAGACCCGATGTCTCCCATCTTTTTCAGAACTCAGAGGCTATCCCGTCCGGCCCAACAGCTTTTCTTTTCTTGAAGTTTTTAACCGCGTACCGAACTTCTTCGACTGTGATGTCGGATATTTCGGCATGATTCGGGGCAGCTCTTAGAAAGTACACTCGGGGAAACTGTTCGCTCAGAAGTTCCTCGCAATACTGTCGCCATCTGTGGAGAATTTTTTCGTCTTCCACAAGGAGTTGGCCTTCAGCATTGTTAATAAACTTTGGGAAACGAATCTCCTGAGCATTTCTTCTTCTCTGGGCGGCTATCTTAAAGATATTTGCTCCTTCGTTCAAATTGCTCCTGGGTAGCTTGGTTCCTGTTAGACGCGGAAGACGATATTTCTTCCAACTCCTGATAGAGGCCTTCCATGCTTTTCGCTTTGAATTCGGCGCACTTTTTCTTCGCGATACCTTTGCAATATCTATATACCTTTTCACGGCGAGCTTTTTCCTCTCTATTAGTAGAAGAGCACTTTGACCAAGCTTGGAAAGCCATTTTCTTTTCGTGTATCACTGCTTTGGCTTCGTCTGTCCACCACCAGGTTTCTTTTGCGTGTTGGCAGGGGCCTTTAGATGTTCCGAGCAGTGATTTATCTTTCTCCAGGCCAGATTGTTGTAGGGAATCCCACATGTCTTGTGCTCTGCACTCCTCATTACCGACCTCATCGATAATGGAAGAGAGGTAGTTTTCCATGTTGGTGATAAAAGCTTCGCCTTTTCCTTTATCCAGCTTATACCACTTGATTCTCTCAGGCACCTTCGTTTGCTGCTTTGACTATACTCTACATATGTACTATAAAGCCTTTTTAACAATATTTTACCTTTGTATGGTATATCGGCCAAATATCGATGTTTAATTTATGCTCATAATAAGAGCTTTGTTATTACTGGCGATAGAGCTATTTTCAGATCCCTTCGCTCGGTATCATCTTTTCTGACCGATTTATTGCAAGTCAGTTACCTCAGTAACAAGGTAGTGGACATTTGAATTTTCCTCGTTTGCAAAGATCTTTTTTACGAGTATAATGTCATCCATTTTGTCTTACCTTTTCCCTAATATTGCATTTACAATCTTTTAGGGCTCTTTTGGTCTACACTCTTGAATTTTCTGTTTCTCAAATCTTGATTTAGTCTTGGCTATTTTCTTGTTGAGTTCGTTTCGGTATAGTGTGTATTGTACTCTCTGTGATGATCTTCGTTGTGATTGTTGTTTTCGGATCGTCTATATAATTTATTACGTTTTCTATAATCGTCGCCATTCGCATAAATTGGGATAAATGATCATATGCTAAGTTTTTTAATAAAAAAAAACATTTTTCTTAGCTTAAGTTAGTTATAATAATATTAATAGTAAATTTGTGTAGACGTCGAAAGACATAAGTATGTTTCAATTGTTCTGTTTGTTTTAGAGTGTCCGCCTAGGGCCAGTAAGATAGTTACATTTGTTAAGATAGTTAAGCTAGTTTTAAGCATTTTTGACTAGGGTAAGATATATATAAATTAATATGAAATAAAAATGAATTGAATTGAATTGAATTGGATCGTATTACTCGACTACATGGAAGATTCTACGCAAGAGTCTAAACTAAAACGTTACAAATTTTGGCAAGAGCTGTAGCCGAACAACCTGCCACAGCGTCGAATCTTTGATGGGTCTCTTAAAAAGCTGGAAGAAGATATGCTTTTTCATAGAAAATCTGTCTTCAGCGACAAATCTCATGTCTCGTTTCTTGGGTATGTTAAACAAAACTGACAAATTTGGTCTGATGAGCAAGCTCTGTAATAATAGAGCCGGAAAATGCACTGTTTGGGTGGTCTATAGTCTGGCGGAATCATTGGTCCCTACTTTTTCGGAGATGACTGTGGTTTTGAACTATTTTTTGCCTAAAATGCACGAACTGAGCCTGGTTGACATGTGGTTCCACGTAGAAGTTCAAATAAAAGTTAATTTACTTTTGGAAATTTCTTGTGTTTTTTGGGGAATTAAAAACTTTAAAAAATTAAACTAGTAAAACTACATATTGTTTTTGCTGATTTGGGTTCTGAAGTCAAAGAACGGACTTTTTGCATTCAAAATCGAAGAGGACCCTTGGCCAACGCTTAATTTTACTATTAACCCCAGAGCTTCCGATTAGAATGAAAACACAACGATTAGCATTTTTTATTGACTTATAGATGAACATAAATTTCTACCTAGAGTTTTCATAAGGATTGACCCAAGGCTGATAAGTTTTTCATTTTGCAGGGTCGAATGGCTGAATGTTGAACGTTGAAACATCGCTGGCAAAATATCATCAAGTTAAACTTTTGAAGGTTTCTTAGACTCAGATTTACAAGCCACAAAATTCCTTGGCGTACTGACTTCATTTAAAGATTTTGACAAAGACATTTTAAGCTCTACATTTAATGAAGCCACGGGTCTTCTGGACAGTAAGGGTTCGTTGTGAGGAAATAAATAGATCTCCGGCCTTGATATATTCCTTCGGAAATATGAATTCGAATACGGTTCGGATCATGATATTGATTTCCATAAATTTTACAGTAGAGAATTATGTCGACTTAGTTGTTTGTAATATTAGATCAAGCAGTCACGTGGTAAGCTTGGACCTTTGTTATCAACTCCTCATCATTATATTTGTTAATTTTTATCGCTGTCACCACAAATAAGCTCTATTTGTGGAGGGTCTCGCTCTTCGCCTTCATTTCTATAAAATTTTGGCTAAACGTTTCGGCACATATGTTTTAGTGCTGGGATCTTGACGATGTTGCTAATCAATCTTTATTGGTTGTGCGGTGAAAACGCTTCTTAGAGAGGTGCCTTACTCCGATAAGTTCTTCTGCAGATCGTAAGTTAGATAGGGATAGCAGGAAAATCTTTTCGAGATTGGGCGCGTTATCATGCTTATAAATGGTTTTTTTCAAAAGGGCGGGTAGATATTGAAATGGAATAAAATAAACTGTGCGTGAGGTATGTTTTAACAAAATAATTTTTTTTATTTGAAAGGTTCATGTATGTACAAAGTACAACATCATTCAAGTGCCCGCTTCGACTTCTTACGGTGGCACGAATCCGAGTGGTCCAAATTTCAATGACTTTTCCGCATAGATCCGACTGAGTTTGAGCGGTGGCCTGTATTATGTTCACCTTAAGGGCGTTGGTCGATTGTGGTTTATTCGCATAGACTGCAACTTCAGGAAACCCTATAAGAAAAAGTCTAGCGGAGTCAAATCGCATGACCTTGCTGGCCAATCCGAGAGATAAGCCTACCTTTAATCGTTCACGCAGAATGTTAATCGTGACGTTCGCTGTGTGGCACGTAGCGCCGTCCTACTGGAATCGCATGTCGTCTAGGACTATAAGATTCAATCTGGGCCATAAGAAATTGGTTATCATCGTTGTGTAGCGCTCGCCATTGATGGTGACCGCCTCACCAACGTCGTTTTCGAAAAAAGTACGGACCAATGACGCCGCCGGCCGAAAATCCACAACCAACAGTAACTTTTTGAGAATGTATTGTCAGTTGGTTGGTGTCGTCATTCGTTGAACTAAATCAGTTCCTAAATAAGGGATTGTAGATAATAAATTACTAATAACAGTTGCTCCTCAAAATGATATTTGACCTCATGGTAAAACATATCCTATAAAAGCAGTTCCTTTTACTAGAAATAAAATGATTGTTCCAGATAATCAGGTATGTGTAAGGTAAGGTAATTTTGCTTGTTAACACAGCCACAGCCAGCAACACACATAAATATGATTTCACTCCGAAGCCCAGTCAGCGAACAAACGTCGTTGTCTATGGTGATGAACCTTGAACTCCTGGGTCAGTTGGATCTTTTATGGGTGTAGGCCCATCTCTTGACGCGAAATTCCCAAAACTGAAGTTTGCGAAAGATCAAGTTCTTGTGAATGGCTATGAAACGACTGCCACGGGTTCTACGGTACACTTTCACGGACCGCAGCGATGTGCACGGCCGATCTTGCGTTCTTTTGATGCACGAATGTTGGCTAATATAACCGAACCAGTCACCTCAAATTTGGCCACCAAACGTTCAGGAGTCGACCACTCAATTTGCTGTAACTGTGGTGTAATTTGACATGGTAATTTGGCATCAGTAACTGTATAATAAGCAATACATTTGACAGATGTCTCCAAACCACATGGCCGCCAAAATCTACCCGCACTAATTGAAAAATGCTTTATTAAAGTTATTAAGTTTTGCAAATTCAATTCGCTGACACCCGCAATTAGGAGCGTGACCACTTAGAACGAAACACGCAAGTGTTTGTGAGCCTTATTATGATAAAGATTAGAGTTAAGCAGCTTAGGGCAACAAAATTTTGTTTTTGTCCTAAAGAGAAAGCAGAGAAAAGTTAAAAATTTGCAAGACAAACTTCAAGGTAAAAACAAAAAAAGTGATTGTGTTGGAAACGATTACATTCGGGGTGCCATAAGGTTCGAAACTAGGTCCTCTTCTATCCATAATTTATAGAAGCAACCAAGAAAGGTCTAGAAGCGACACGTTATTCCTTCAACGACTTACCGAGATAAAGCCAATAAATCAATCTTGTAGTTGGACTTATTGTTGCTATTTTAGTCAGAATGTAAGTCTTGACAACTATAGCTTTGATTTAGCTAAAATACCTTCTTCTCTAAAGCTCTTTAGCCCATTCGAAAGAAATTTTATGGTGGAACAAAACCAACAATTGGGTATTTTCGTGCTAAAATTCATTGCCGTCTTCTCGGATCAGCAGGGAGAACAGTGGTCTCTAGAATAAAACCCGTGATTCAAGAAAACAGACTACTTTTCCAGGTTGTTAATCCAGGATAGAGATGGAGGGCCATTGTTATTCGTATGCTACATATAATATGAGCTTTCACCTCCATATGAGACGGTGCTCATTCAGCCTGAGTGTAACGCTACGATGGAACTGCATGGATTCAAAAATCTGAAAAGCAAATACCGCCCAACTGCACTCAAGCGAAGCTAAAGACGAAAGGTATTAACCAAAAGCGCTGCCCCTTTTCAATTGATGATTAAAGTCCTCCCCCTGCACCATCCACACATGAAAAGTAGCCCGCACAATTGATTTGTGCCACGAAGTAGCCCCCCGGGACCATCGCAACCAAACAAAGACTGCTCATTAAATTTATATCTTTTTTTGTGCAGTTGATTTTCGTGAAAAATGATTGCGTCACGCCCCCCTTTCCATTCAGCAACACTGTCGAGTGTCGCTTCCTCGCTTCCATCCCGTTGACTATGTCCATCAAAATAATTTTCCATATTTGGTTTAATGAATTCATCATAACCGCAATTACCGGTCGCAGTCATCCGCTGCGCGTAGTCGCTTGGCTCCTGGTGTAAGGGGGTAGCGCGAATGGAAAAAAGTAATCAAAGAGCATGATGTCTTCATTTTGGATTCGGTCGACTGTGGCAAATTGGATTGGGAATAATTTTCGGTCTCAAAAAAAAAACCAAAAAAAAAAAAAAAAGAGAAGAACGGGGCAAAAGGAACACACGAACTCGGAATCGTGTGCCTGCTACTCTGGCTCTTGTACCTTATTTTTGGTTTTGTTTTTGGGACCCCGTAATTATATGGTTTGGGCGACGCGACGTGCCTGTAGATTGGTGGCTCTTATAGTATGTCCCATGGTTGGGTTTTTTTTTTCGAGCACGTAAGCGACGGTGGTTCGGTGTGTTTATGCTGTCGGTCCTCAGAATCTAAATTGAGACATCAAGCAAGACTTAATGTCTAGAGGCGTTATCTATAGTATTCGCTTGATGTCTGAAAAATTAGAGCAGGTGTGGAGCACCTAATTCAAGGTTCAATCGATCCTTTCCTGTTTTTCTTTTTGTTTAGTCTGCTTTTGTTTGAAGGTCAGTCTTGGAAGAGATAATGACTCGCTGGCATTTGAGAAAATGACAGACACAACAGATGTAGATCGATCGGCGGACGATACAGAGAAATAAAATGTAAATTAGTTGCCGCGGTATGTAATTAGGCGACGTTTGCCGCCGGAAGGATATAGTGGGACGTGAGCGTTTAGGTACTAATAAGGTTCGCATGAAAATGGGTCGGACTAATGACTGGATGGCGGGTGTTTAGAGTTATTTCTTATTTTATATATACATAGGTTCAATATGCGTTTTGAAACAGCTGTGGGTAAGACGTAGTGGAATTGGTCTTGAATGAGTGGACTAGATAAATGGTTTCATTCGTATACTCTTCTTACTTCAATGTCCTTTTTAAGCTACCCTGAGAAAGCCAAAAAGTCTGCATTTTTGTAAGCTCTGTAAATATACAGCGATCAATAGTGCAGCCTCTCATGCCTTTATTTATATGAAATGCTTAACAGATCCTACGCACCCTACTAGTAAAGCTGAAATAATCTCAATATTCCGATTATAATGGGTTATTCAATAGCTATATCTGAACTTTGATAGTGTTTTGGTCAGAAGTTTCATGCGCAGACGCTATCATTCTTCAACGGTTGAGTTTCCTCATAGTCATCATTTCATCATGGAACGCTGAGAGAAAATGACCCAACTATCGCGAAATTCGGGTAAAGCGAAGAGATTGCTCAACGTCCCTCTTTTATTCCGAGGAACAATGGTTAAAAAAATGTACGGAGAACTACAAAATCCCAATACTCAGCAGCCGAAGGCTTCAAAATCTCGGACCGAACAAACTAAAGCTCTTCATCGCAACGAAATATGCTCGGCTATTTCTCAATTCCGGCCGCCAACTCACTCTCGGTAGAACAACATTTACCAAATGGAATGAAAGAATGATTCCCACCCTAAATCTACCACTAAGCTTTGACCTAAACTTAGTAATAAGAATAATAACATAAAGCATTCTAAGCCGCCCTCTAATCCCCACGATAACTGGAGCTTCAAAACCAAATTCTTCCCAATTTTTAACCACCCGTCAATTTCCCATATACAGTCTTCTCCCTCAGTTCCACTAAAACCACAACGCCAACGGGTCAGCTTTAATCTGAACTAGTTCTTATGCCAACACAACCTTATCACCTCCAACCCTAGCACACGACCCGGATCCAAACTCATTTCCAAATTTCGACCTTAAGTCCGGAGCCAAGTATCCTAATTTTCGAAGCTCTCACATCCTTAATCCCTCAACACTCGCTCCATCTAATACCTAAGCTACAGCCAGATTCTCATCTTACCCACCATCTACAAACCAATTTTCTTCAACATCTGTCCCCTCCAAATCTTTCGTTGATCACCTACTGCTACCTTCAGTCAAACTTACCCAGCAATCTATTGACCCCAACGAATGTCGATACGCTCTCTCCAGGTTAAGAGATAAAAGGAGAACATTCGACTCTTCTTGGCTCTTCTTTATCACAAATCAGATTCGGTTTGCTATGAAAGTAAAACAAACACTAGCGTAATGGTCTAAATACAACAGGAAAGTCTTCCCACCGATTTCACTACCCTCAAGAACCTTTTCATTAAATATCACGAGTTTTTCAATATCTCACCTAAAAAAGTATCAAACGATCTTGATACCTTCAGACAATATATACACCTTAAGCGTATATCGCACCTTCAGCGTAGCAAAGCTGACCATGATAGGTTTTTTCGTCCCTAAAAATCTCCCCCTCCCTGCCACTCTAACGCTCTCCGAAAACCTTCCTCTTACTTTTTATTATCAGAATGTAAGAGGTCTGCGCTCTAAAACTCATGCAGTCATGCAGCAATCACGTGCCTTATCTTTTGAAATCTTTGCCTTAACCGAAACGAACTTAATCCCTAGTATAAACAACCTTGAACTATTCCCTGCCAACTTTAACGTTTATCGCGACGATGATGTTAACCGACCTACTGATGGTTGTCCAAGCCGCGGTGTTCTTCTAGCCGTCCGAAACTTAATTGACTCCTCCCTCATAGCAACTTCATCTTCGCCATGTCTCGACTTTGTTTCTATTAAGATTGTACTACCCCGGATCGCTCTATGTCATCTGCTTTTACATTTTGCCATCACAACCTATTGAAACATATAACTTGGCCATTGATACAATCGATAAGTTAATTGATTTACGAGATCCCCAAGACGAGATCCTAGTTTTCGGTGACTTCAAACTTCCTCACCTTAAATGGATCTCTTCAGACGACCAATCATTTTACATTGTCTCTAATCCCACTTCAGCCAAAGAATGTCTCTTCTCTGATCGCCTAGCTGATTCCAGCCTTAACCAAGTCAGCGACATTTTAAATTACATGGGCAGACAACTCGACGTCATTTTCACAAGTGACCCCTTTAACTCCCCAGTTTCAGCTTCTCCGCTTCACCTCTTTTATAACACTTATACACAAATAGGCTCCGAAGAATGACATTAACAACTACCGTCCCATTGCCAAACTGTCTCATATACCCACAATCTTCGAAAGTATTTTGTATGATAATTTAAGTTTTCAATGCAAGTCTTTAATCTCCTCCAGACAACACGGCTTCCTCAAAGGTAGGTCTACAACCACAAACCTTATTGATATCGTTTCCTTCACCCTTTCAGCCTTAGAAAATGGCAAGGAAAATCGCCACTACAGCGTTCGTTTTAGATCTGCCCTCTCTAACCCCTTCCTTGCTTCCTCCAGTGACCCCCAAGGCAGTCATTTAGGCCCGCTTCTTTTTATCCTTACCATTAACGATATTGAAATGGTTATCAAACATTCCCACATCTCTCTATATGCTGACGATGCTAAGTTCTTCAGAACATGACTCTTCCTTTACTCAATCGGACCTGGTGCTTCAAGAACTGCCTCGACCCTAACGTTTCCAAGTGTCAATTTAATACTTTCTCCCGCCAACGTAACAAACCTCCTCCCCGCCTCTACTTTCTCCAACCCTTTCTACCGTTCAGGTGATCCGTGATCTTGGTGTATTATGCGACCAGGTACTCTATTTCCTTGCGCGAATCAGCGATATAATTCTTAAGGCCAATTCTGCACTCGGCTTCGTGAAACGATGGTTTTCCCATCCCTACGTCACTCGGTCTCTCTACATAACCTCTGTTCGCCCTATTATCGAATACGCCTCTCAAGGGTGGTCTCCTTACTATCATTCACACATTTCCAGAATCGAGAGTATCCAACGTCGTTTTCTCAGTTTTGATCTCAGTCCATCCATCGGTCCAGCGATTTGCGTGTTGTGTGGCATGTAGCGCCGTCGTGCTATACATGTCGACCAGGTCCAGCTCAAGCATTTGGATTTAAAGGGTGCCATTGGCGGCAGCCTGGTTCTCACTTTGTTTGTCTTCAAAAAACAACCCGACCATAAACCGCACAAAACAATGCATTGGAAACTCTTGCATCGCTTTGGTTGCTCATCGGACTAAATATGGCAGTTTTGTTTTTAAGCACACCTAGAAATGAGCTTCGTTTCTGAAGATCATTTTTTGATAAAGAAAAGCCAATTTCTCTCCAGTTTTTCTAAGGCGCACTCATGGAAAATTCGCGACATTGGCGCGTCGTTCGGCTTCAGTTCTTGCGCGAGCTTGAATCTTTGATCTTTGATCAAGTACAATAAATTATTGCGTTAATTATTTCACATAATCAAGTAACGCAGACCCAGTTACTGCGAATACCGACGAATGTCAAATGAACACTGGATGACACAGCAACAACATTTTCCTCTTACGCAATCTACAAATACGGGAAGGTGACATTTTGATCACTATGGCTTGAATTGCTGGCTTAATAAAATCGCTCGATTATGACGGCTGTAAAATGGTCGAAGAGCGCGAAATACATTTTCCACAGAATACAACATTTGATAATAATATTCAATAATTTGTAAGCATTGTTCGGATGATGAAATGGCAATGCTAGCTAAGTACCTCTGACTTTAACTCATGCCATAAACTATACTATGCATAAGCTGCCAGAAATGGAAAACTGAAAGACCAAACAGCATAAAAACAAAAACACTTCCCCTCAAGCGCTTAAGTCTTACGACTTTAAAAAGCAAATTTCAATCTAATCAACTAATACTTCAATTACGCCCCCTTCAATTTTGACAGCCACTTTCTACAGAAAAATACTCAATTCTATTTCCATTTACGTTTCCCTTTAACGATCCGAATAATATTCTACCTCCTTGGTACAATCGCAAGCTCCGTTTCCTTACCAACAAGCCCCCAAGAAACAAACTGTGGGCAATCTTCCTTCGTGCTCAGTTCCCCAATGACTTTTCTAACTACGAGTCTACGAGTATTACCTGCAATTTACCGAGCTTTATAGCTCTCTCTATGAGTCCTTCTTTCAGTTTGTCAACTATAAAAGGAAATCCGATGGCTACTCAACCTCACTCTCGTTCAATGGCGAAACCTTGATCCCAAAACGTAGCCAACTTTATCAAACAATCTTTCGCCGATGACAGACATGGAGAACCGCTTTTTTTTTCAGATTTAGTTTTTAATTCATTTTTATTCATAATTTCTTAGATCTATCTTACCCTAGACAAAAATGCTTAAAAACTAGCTTAACTATCTTAACAATCTAGATATCTTACTGGCCCTAGGCGGACACTCTAAAATAGACGTAACAACTTAAATCTATGTCTTTCGACTACTATATCAACTTACCACTAACATTACTATATCTAGCTTAAGCTAAGAAAAATGTTTTTTATTAAAAACTTAGCATATGATCATTTTCTGTATTATATATAAAACTTAAGCCTACCTTAATGTAACTAAACCTAACTTATTCTACCTTAACTAAAATATATATGTATATATAAATTATATACATAATATATATTTAATATACAGGGTGTCCCACGAGCAGTGTGCCAAAAAGCTACAGCGTGTAAGTCTAGTCAAGACAAGAAAAAAATCGTATGGGAGGGGGAGGTCTATTTCCCCCCGTTTAGCCGGGAGGGGCAATTTTCTAAAAAATTGACTTAATTTGGAAAAAAAATTATTAAAAATCAACAGTAACAGCCACAATGCCGCGATATACCTTTTTTAAAGTCAGAAACCTCTTCTTTGATCTTGTTTTTAAACGAAGCTGTTGTAAGGAATAGTTTTTGAGAAATTAATTTTCAAACTCAAAATTTTGAAAAAAAATTGGAAAAAAAAAATTTCGAACTACTTTTTTCCAAAATTGTATGTAATTAAGTACTATTTTTTTTTCCCAAAATTCAATTCCCTTATTAGTTTTTAGTTAAAAACAGAAAACCGGATGCAAAAATGTCTTGTAGTTTTTGAGAAATTAAAAAAAAACCCGAACCATTTTTTTCTAAGAAAAACCTTTTTTTTTGGTTTTAACGCGGCTGGACTTGTAGGCAAATTAATGTATGAAAGATTGACCTCTTTTTTATTATTTTTATGATTTACGATTTTTTTCTTGTCTTGGCCAGGGCTACACGCTCTAGCTTTTTGGCACACTGCTCGTGGGGCACCCTGTATATATCTTTTTTTTTTTTTTTTTTTATATATACCTATACATACTACCCTACTACTACCTACCCTACCCTACCTTACCCTACCTTACCCTACCCTAGCCTATGTGAGCCCGCCGTTGGTGTTAGGCAGGCCATGCCTTGAAGAGGCTGAAGCTCTCAAAAAGTCCACTGACGTAGCTCTCTCCAGCCACCAAAAGCGTTGATGCTGGCGGACTACGTCTCCTCGATCCCGGCGTGAGACCGATCTGCAGAACCTGAGGCGCTCGGGCACACGGAGCGCGACATCGGGTTCGTAGAGGAATCGCCGTTCAACGGAATTGCGACCCACGTGGAAGATTAGCGGCACCGCCAATCTATCCTGGATCAGCCCACATCTATCTAAATAGAGGAATGCTTCTGGCGGCACAAAGCCATTAAGGCGCACTCTCTCATGATATAAATCGTTGGGGTAGTAAGCTCCGAAGATCAGGCTATTGACCGAAGTCATTGCTCTCGCAACGTGGCTTCGAATCAGTTTGATCAAAAAATTATGTATCCGTACAATCCTGGCCCTATTGTATAGGACCTCGTTCGGGTAAAATTTCGTGTACTCAGATTCGGGTGTCCTATGTAGCCACGTCCTGAGACATTGTCTCTCAAACACCCGAATCCTTTCCATTAAGCTGGCTCTCACATTGAACCAGACGGGACATCCATAGGCAACCATGGGCCTGATTAAGGCCATGTAGCAGATTACCTTCACCCTAGAATCAAGTTGGCTACTATGAAACAGCCATCTTGTTAGAGCGAAAGCGCCCCGGGCCCTTGCTAGAGCAGCATCTACATGTTTGTCACAATATAGATACTGATCCAGCACGATCCCAAGGTATCTGACTACACTTTGTCTCACCAGTGGACGTCCGTCCGGTCCTAAAATTAAGAACTTGCGCCAGTTTTTTCTAGTGTCCCGAGAGGCCCTAGACAAAGGCGTTCTGAACAATATAGATTCTGATTTCTGGAAGTTGATTTTCAACTTCCAGTCATCACAATACTGCTGAATTTTTTCGAAGTCACGCTGCAGAAGAGTAACAATGACGTCGATCGTTGGACCTGATCTGTACGCGATTAGGTCGTCTGCGTACGCTATTGAATGGTGAAGAGAAACTAGCAGATCGCTTAGGTAAATGCTGAAAAGGATCGGCGAATTGACCGTACCCTGTTGCAGTCCATTTTTGATTTCAAATGTTTGGGTAGAAGTCACGTTGGCAATTTTCACTACGAACTTTCTACCTCTTAACATGTCAAAAATCATATATAGCAGTGGTTTACTTATGCCCATCCCACTGAGCTTGTAATAAAGACCTTCTAACCATACGGTGTGGAAGGCTTTTTCCAAGTCAATTAGACAGGCACCCGTGCATTGGTTCTTGCATTTATTCGATTGGACATCCGACACAAGCTTCGACGCGGCGACGAATAGTGTCATGCCCCGCTCTGAAACCGAATTGGTATGGAGAACCGCTTTTATAACCTCTATTCACAAATAAGGTCCGAAGAGTAATGTTTACAACTACCGCCCCATCGCCAAACTGTCACACATATCCAAAATGTTCGAAAGTATCTTGTATGACTCTCTAAGTTGCCACTGCAAATCTGTAATCTCCTCCAAACAACATGGCTTCTTCAAATGCAGGTCTACAACCACAAGTTTGTGTCCTTCAGCCTCTCAGCATTAGAGAATTGGAATGAGGTGGACGTCATTTCAACTGATTTCAGTAAAGCCTTCGACAAAATTTCCCACAAACTAATACTCTTCAAACTGTCTTCCATTGGCATTGAACCCACTGCGTTGTAGTGGATATCTTCTTATTCAAAAAAAGCCGTTACCACAGTGTTCGTTTTCGATCAGCCATTTCTAACCCATTATTAGCTTCTTCTGGCACTCCTTAAGGCAGCCACCTGGCTCCACTTCTTTTCATTCTTACCATTAACGACATTGAGTTTGTCATCACACATTCCCACCTCTCACTGCACGCCGACAACACCAAGTTCCTCAAGACCATTTCCTCGAAACAAGATTCTTCCCTTATTTAATCGGATATCAACAGCTTTTCTGCCTGGTGCTTCAAAAAATTGCTTGGAGCTTAACATTTCTAAATGCCAATCAATCACCTTTCCACGCAAACGAATCAAACCTCCCCCTCGTCTCTTCTTCCTCAATAATCAGCCTGCACCGCTCAGGTTATTCACGATCTTGGCATACTATGTGATCAAGAGCTCAATTTTCGCACACATATCGACGATATGATACTTAAAGCCACCTGTGCACTCGGTTTTGTGAAGCGTTGGTCTGAAGAATTCTCCAATCCCTACGTGACTCGATCCCTCTATATTACCTTTCTTCGCCCCCTTCTTGAACACGCATCTCAAGTGTGGTTTCCTTACCAACAAGCCCACATTTGTAGTATCGAGAGCATCCAACATCGGTTCCTACGTTTCGCACTTTGAGGTCTGCTCTGGAACAATTCTTTGTTCTTACCGCCCTATCAAGACCGTCTTAAACTAATCAACTTGAGTATGTTGGAGGAGAAAAGAAGGATATCTGACATCCTCTTCTTCATAGACATGTTACAGGTACCTAACTGCGCCACCCTTTATAACTCCATATCTCTTAGCACTAACCCTCGTAATACACGCAATCCTCGTCTCTTCTATCTATCCACCCCCGCACCACAGAGCTCTAATGAACCCATTTCCTGTCTGCTGGTAAGTGTTAATTCGAACATTAACTTCGATTTCAACCTCAGCACTCCATGCCTAAAACTCCGTCTTCTCAATAGCCTTCCCTTCTCCCAATCATACTTTTTAAGGATCGCGCCCCTCACCCGTTCTTCTTAGTTATAAAGTTAGATTAAGTTAACTTGAATTAAGCTCAATAAATGAGGGTGTTTGCGGCACGAAAATTCAATTAAATTGAGTGCCACAAGCAATTTAAAAAAATGCTCAGAATTGATCAATAGAAAAGACGTTGTCTTCCATCATGACAACGACAGACCACACCATATTCACGCAGCATAAATTGAGAGAGCTTTGTTGGAAAGTCTCGATGCATCCACTGTTGCAGTCATTTTGATTAGAAGAAACATTTGATCAAATAATGACGAAAAAACTTCTTAAAACTTTCTCCACAAATATTGTTCAAAAAATAAGGTGACCTTTGGTATTTCAAGAGCTAAGTTCAGTTTTCAAGTTTGTTTGTCCTAAATTCGTCGCATGACTTGTTGAATGATGTGGTAGACGATCCAAATTTGTGGAAAAGGTTCATCACTAGTGACAAAAACTTGGGTATATGGTTAGGTCTTCGAAAGCAAAGATCAGTCATCCCAGTGGATGAAACCAGATGAGTCAAGACCGGAAAAAGAATTTTCGTTCAGTTAAATATCTTTGGTCAATAACAATACTCTAATCATGTCACCCTATGTACTGGACTTGACCATCTGCGACTTCTTTCTCTCCCCGAAATTGAAATACCAATGAAAGGACGGAGATTTGCCACGATTGAGGATATAAAAACCGCATCGTAGGAAGAGCTCAAGGCTATAACCACAGAGTGCATATCAGAAGGTCTTCGAGGATTGGAGAAGTGCTGGCGTAAGCTTATTATATCTGAGGGGAAGTACTTTGAAGGGAATACAATAGACTTTGATGAATGAATAAATATTTTTCGAGAAAAATTAAAAGTCACCTTATTTTTTGAACAAACCTCATATTTGTAACAGTAATTTTGTCCGGTTTTATCTATCTAGCGACTCAATAAGAACAAAGCATGACGTTATTTACAAGTAGAGATCATTGTTCCAAAGTCCGAGAACGAACTTTTGAGCTAGGCTAGCTATCAGCCGATAGCCACAAGGTCAGAAGAGCAAAGTTAAAGTTTGAAACTTCCGCCAATTTTAACATTTTGAAATATGGACAGAAACCCCAGAATAACCAGACTATCAAGACCAGATACTTACCCTAGGCACTGAGGTTATTGAACTGAAAAAGAAGTTACTCAATTCTGTCGGTCTGATTCACTAATTCATTTTCGAATTTACTACCAACCTCTCTAGCTACCTTAATGCACTCCTTCCAACCGGAAATCTCCTCTGACGTTAGTTAAAACAAATGACTCCTACCAGAGCTTCCTATCAAAACACCTTCAAATTGAATATTCAATAACTGCCCCATCCTAGAACCGAAACACCTCTAATCCGGTCACGAACCTCCATCCCAACCGCCTCCCTCGTCCGGAGTGCAGTTCATAAAACGAAATATTTTATTGAAACAAAAAACATAAACCCATTCTCATGGCACCCAGCCAGAGTGACAGTAGCAATAGCACGAGCTGTAATCTAACTGAAACCTAAGTC
Source organism: Merodon equestris (assembly GCA_958301585.1). NCBI lineage: Eukaryota > Metazoa > Arthropoda > Insecta > Diptera > Syrphidae > Merodon > Merodon equestris. The sequence continues at coordinate 21,184,212 of OY284413.1, read as the reverse complement.
TCTGATCCATGAATACTTCAGAACTGCAAATAAAAATGAAATTCAAATCATTTTTTGTACTCCACCTATGACCGCAGTTGTGCTCGTGTTCCCACCGATGGAGATGGCCCAACTGATTCCACGTACGGTGGGATGCATGCGCCCCGGATATGCAAAACTATTTGGGAAACTATGAAATAAAAACAGGGCACGAAGTGGGAATCCTGTTGGGGTGGCCTTCCTCGCGTCCTATCCAGGGACACGGATGTTATTGTGCTCTACTTTTCCGAAACTCTTTTTTGGAGTGTTTCGGTTTTTTTTTTTTTATTATTTAAAAGGCCGATATAGCTTGAAGCACACATGAACACACACAGACCCGGCGAAGCAGAAGTCAGGAGCTCAGATAATCTCTTCCATACGTGTCCCTACATTTATGTAAATTTTATTCCGTTCGTCGTAGTTTCGTCAACCACTTCGTCCTCGCTCTCCTGATCTACGTGCTATCTTCGGCGGTGATAGTCCTGCGAGTGGTTTTGGTATCAGAGTCCGTGTGTAAAGGGTGCTTTGAAAAATAGCAGCACTCCCCTGCCCGCCTTTTAGTGGGTAGCAGTGATGACGTCCGGGTCGATTGCCCCGAGCGAAAGTCCCTTCAGTTTACGAGTATTAGGGACACTGGTGCCGGTTGAACCATGCGTTTTGGCGTTGCTACCAACGGGAACGGGTACGTAACATACACACACAGTTAATGTTACTTGCGGTTTGGTTTTATGATTGTTGCGTTGATGTGGCATCAATGGTGATGTAGTGCGGTAAGTGATTTCCATCCGAGCGATACTTCGTATTTGGGTTACGTGATGAACGTCTTGAAATGGGCAGGCTCGAGCCGGGACGCTTCGGGGACCAAGCTGAGTACTTTACGTTGTCATGTTACATTTCCATGAATGTTATTGTTCGAAGTTAAGTGGACAGGTTATGTTGATGCGGAAGGAATGGGTCATTTTGCTTTTTATGTCCGTTTTAGGAGAGTGCTTTTAGTGGCGATGTGCCTTTGTCTACAGCGATAGTTATTGCCCTAGTCTACGAGGATAGTCCGGTGACTATCGTTCAGTTGTAGGTATGCAGTTGAAAAGTTTTTTGCAAGCACCTCTGGAGTTTGTTGAAATTGGGCTAGATACCTGTGTGAACAACGAAATTTTGCTTCTTTGATGCCGGGGCTTTTGGGACACTATAACTTTGGTTTGATGGTTCAGACACTAAGGAGGTTTATGGTGTTATAAAAAAAGGGAAATATGCTTCTGACCTCATTTGTTTTTAAGTAGGTTCTTCAGGGACTCAAGTTTAGTTTTTAGCGTATGGTATACCGCCAATTTACGTTTCGGGAGTTTTAGTTGAATTAGTAATTCCCAGGGGAGCGATCGCCTTGATTTTATAGCATTTTTATTGGAGCTCTTCAAAAGCTTTTTTTTCTTTGGTTTTTTATTTTATTTAGTTTTGGTTAATCTATTCTAGGACACATTATTGAAGGCCAATACCCTCATTTCTAGAAAACTATTTTTGGAAGTAAATCTCTTTTCAGAGGTAGATTTAAGCGAGCTAATCATCTGAAGATATTCAAGTCGTATTCAGTCGTAAGCCATCTTCCCGACCTGTTAGTCCAACTCCAATCCACTTATAGCAAGTGGGCGTCAAAAAGTCTGTAGAAACATATCTGAAACCCCTTTTTAAGAGCTGATTCCACTCTCATCCAGGCTTTGAGGTCGCCCAATCCTGCGCCCAATCTTTAAAACCTGACTAACAAAACGCTTTAGGAATACAAAAATATGGTCAACAACCGCCTGACTGGCTCCGGCTATTCTACAAAGAACCACGCATGAAGGTCCTGCCCGCATAGCTTTCATTATACCCTCCACTCATCAGGATATGCACTGCAGAAACAAACAGTTTGCATTCACACATAACCCAATCGTAACTCTACCTTGCATCTCGACCGAGTTGTTTACTTGGTCCAGTGAACACCAGCGCCTGGCCACAACACCGACCTCCTCGTTCATCCCCCGAGACTATGTACATTCTACGCACTCCGTTTGTATCTCTTAGTTTACTCTACCCAGTTTGCAAATGATAAATAATTGGAACTGGCTTAACGCGATGAGAAAAGAACTCCTTCCAGGCAAATGGCTTCAGACCAATCGTTGGCGGCACTATAGAGCCCTTACATCTTCTCAAACCCCAGTATGCGTTAATTGCCAAAAGTTTACAATCCTTGGTGATGGCGGTTGGCATTGGCGGTAGATAGCGTACGAGAACTAAGCTTACCCTCTGGTTGTCGAAATTAAAAACTGAAAATGGGATTCGATACGGTGGAAGGAGAGGCCCAAGCAAGTGTGGCGGTAGCGATGGTGAATCGTTGCCGGTGGAATGGGGACGCTTCCATGCGGCTGACTACTGTGCATCGATGTTGCACGTGTTTCATTAGGATGATTCGTTCTGCCTGTGCTACTATACAGCCTGCTGAACAGGACGCGCAGAACTTTCCTATACATGGTCATGGTTGTGGCGCCGCAGCACACTCATCAATCCCGACTGACGGTCCTAATGCGTTTCCAGAGGTTTTGTTTACGTGGTCGTTTTACAAACATGCGAACATCAATTGATCAGTACAAGGTGGATGGGACGAGCCGAAAGGTCGCTTTCAAAAGGGGTTGCAGAACACAATTAAATGCCGCAAGACTAGTGGCATGGTACACAGGGTGGCAGTGGTGCTTGTAAATGGTAAAGGCATTTTTATGTTTTTTGAAAGGTCGACGCGTTACGGACAAACTGAAACGAATTTAAGGAATTTTAGAGATGAGACTAAGGGGATGGGTGGCTTGCAGTAGGCAAGGGCTTTAGTTTTAAATGTGCAACCGGTCGGGCTGGTTTGTAATTCCGAACTTCATTGCGAATGACATTGTAATGAGGGCGGCCAGAACGATATGTTCTGACATATGTTTTGCAATTAGTTTTAAATGATTTTCCAAACGTCCATTGGGGATTTGCCCGAGTCGTAAACGAGGCATTTCGAGAAAGGGGTGGCTTTTCTAATTAAATGTGTAATTGTCTTCAATGCTGCTGTCGCGAGCAGTGAAAAATGGACTTAAATACTTTATCAAAAACCTATTTGCTGGTTAACATAGACAGCTTTAAGCTAGTTTTAAATGCAGTGAAAATGAAAAGAAATTGGCACCTTCAATGGCATCATGGATATAGTATTGGGCCAACTTCGATGGCATTATAATGTGAAGGTTTTGCATAAGGCCGTGATATTTATCTGAATGGGGCTAAAGGAATATATATTTCTAGAGAGCTCAGGTTATGAGCTGAGATAAATGTGGGTTGACTAAGGTATTTACATATAAGATTACTTCATAATCAACAGCTCCTGTTTGTTAGTCATCAGCTGCAAAATACCTGCAAGACAGATGATCACGAAATTAGACTGTTATTGTTCAGCGCATTGGTGATTGAAGCTGACAGAGGGACTCCAAGCGAAAGTAAATCAAATTTTGAGGGCTTATATCCCTTTTAAAAACTATCCCAGAAGTACTAGGGTGGTCCGATAAGTACTTAGCCTACAAAAGAAAAACAAAAATTTTGGAGAAATGGCGATTTATTTTTTAATATAGTCTCCTTTTAGCTCGATACACTACGTTTATCGAAAAATACGTTTTCTCGAGGTCTGCAAAGTAGGCCTCCGTGGCGGCGATGACCTCCTCATTCAACTGAAATTTCTGCCTGGCGAGTGACTTTTTCCAGTTTGGAAAAGTCGCACGGGGCCAAATCTGGAGAATACGGTGGATGGGGCAACAGTTCGTAACCCAATTCGACCAATTTGGCCGTGGCGAGGGCGAAGGTGTGAGTCGGTGCGTTATCATGGTGGAAGAGCACTTTTTTTTTCGCCATATGGGGCCGTTTTTTCTTCAATTTGGCGTCGAATCGGCCCAATAATTTAGCATGGTACAGCCCTGTGACCGTTTTGCCCGTCTCCATGTAGTCGATGTGGGTCAAACCTTGTGAATCCCAGAAAACGGTGGCCATCACCTTTTTGGTCGATGGGACAGTCTTCGCCTTCTTCGGAGCACGTTCACCGGGTGAAGTCCACTGTTTCGACTGTTCCTTGGTCTCTGGTGTGTACCAGTGGATCCATGTTTCCTCGACTGTCACGAAACGACGCAGAAACTCCTTCGTATTGCACTTAAACAGCGTCAAACACTGCTCTCTCACGGTTGGGCTTGTTGTCCGGAGTGAGCAAACGCGGCACCCATCGCCCCGACAGCTTTTTCATGCCCAAAATTTCATACAGTATATGACCCACTCGATCTTTTGAAATGCCTACTGTCTCAGCTATCTCGCGCACCCTCAATCGGTGGTCTGCCAATACGAGATCGTGGATTTTTGTCAAGTTATCCTCCGTTGTAGCCGTTTTCGGGGCACCTGGACGTGGCTCATCAAAACGTGCGACCACGTTGAAACTCGTTAAACCAATTTTTGATGTTCGCCATCGAAGGAGAAGAGTCACCGTACACAGCATCCAAACGCTCTTTGATTTCGCTGCGCGATTTCCCTTCCAAAAACAAGAATTGAATCACCGACCGATATTGCTCTTTTTCCATTTTCCTAAAATCCGCGGACACTCCCGCTTCCGATCCGGCTGAAAATCGCCAGTAGCCGTTTACTAGAATGTACTACACGATAGTAAGTTGCCCTTGCGATACTGACGCCATCTGGCGGTGAGGCTAAGAACTTATCGGTAGACCCCCGTAAACTAGTTTCCCGATCGAATCTCTGGAAGAGAACGAACAAAAATGTTGGATAAGCTCATGGAACTTACGAAGGTTGTGCAGACCGGCGACCTTTCTAAGAGTACGGAACGAAATAAGTACATATAAATGGGATTTCACAGAGGTACAACGATTTCGACTTTCAAAAGGAAAAACCATTTCGTGTGGCGGTATCTTCCAAATCAAATGCCATTCTTTTGAAACCTCGAAACACTTCTGAAATGCCCTTTTTTGATAAAGCCTTGCATTCTGCCAGCAATACGGCCTTATATCCTCAATCTTAAAAAATCTATTCAGCTTTAGGGATAGAAAAAGGGGCCAAGGGTCATAAGGGGACAATTTCTATGAGCACGGGGCAGAGGCATCATTACGGTATTATTTTTGGTCAAAAATCATAAACAGCCGTGAATTATTTCCCACAAATCTGGACGTTTTCCTCGTATTGCTTCACGCAGATGGGGCATAACTTCAAGGTAATTGTCCTTATTGACTGAGTAACTTTTCATTCACGTCGTTATAATCAAGTCAGTCAGCAAAACTTTCATATTTTACACAACTTGGCATGGTTTTTCAACGTCAAAACTACCCATACCTCTACTCATGTTTTCCCACCAATGATGACCACCCATTATTTGGATCTTCACTCACGTGGCTCACCAGGCCCTGAGACCTTTTTTGATCTGCTTGGCGTTCAAGGCCGGCTTTGTCAATATCATCTTCCCGGCCGTCTGTGAAGAGCTTATACCACTTATAATTTTGTTTTTCCTTCCGGTAGACTCGCCAACATTTCTTTCATAAGCATTGAGACGGAAGCAGCTAAGATCGGTCTTAAGGTCAATGAGGATAAATCAGAATAAATGCTGTCATCGAAAAAAGACGCACAACACCGACGTCTTGAGCAAAACGTCACTCTTGGCAGCTATAATATCGAAGTGTTCAAGGACTTCGTCTGCCTTGGCTCACTTATGATCCGTGATAACAATACCAGCGTTGAGGTAAGACGCAGAGCTACTCTTGCCAACTGTTGCTTCTGAGGGCTCAAGAGATAACTGGGAAATAGAGCTTTCTCTCGAAAGACCAAGGTAGCATTTTATAAATCACTGATCATTCCGGTCCTCCTCTTCGGCCTGGACTTTTATGAAAGCAGATGAGGAGGCCCGTTTGTATAAACGGAGTTTGGAAAAGAAGATCCAATAATTTAATTTAATTTTCGTGGGGGCAAACACCCCCATTTATTAAGCTTAATTCAAGCACATGATCTTACTTAATCTAACTTAACCTAACTTAAACTAGCTTAGGAGCTAAGGGGTAGGGGAGAGGGGGCCATTAAAAAGAAGGGTTTTTAAGCATGGAGTGCTAAGGTTGAGGTCGAAGAAGGGGATCGAGTTGACTCTTCCGAGCATTCGAAAGATGGGTTCGTTGGAGCCATAAGCGGTACGGGTTGTGGGTACATAGAAGAGACGGAGGTTTCGTACATTGCGAGGGTTAGTGTTGAGAGAGACAGAGTTATATATATAATAAAGGACTGTGCATGCTGTAAAGAGAGATTGGCCTCGTACGTCGCCTTCGGATCAAGCATGGACAACGCACCTCCGACCCGAGCGGTCTTCGAATTCAACCCGGAGGGACGACGGCTACGTAGCAGAGGATGACCGCATCTACGGTGGAGCACACAGAAAAAGAAGAAGAAGACTCGCCAAATGCTCCATTCAAGTACGTGGGGGCACTTTATATCAAATATTTATATTTTCACAAAATATTTGAAACAGATTCTTTAATCTGTTTTTTTCACAAAACACACCAAAACACGAAATGGCTGACTATGCCAATATACATACATATGTTAGGGGACCTAACATAAGAAAAAAATAAAATCGAATATATGTGCTAGCTTGCGAAATTTAAAAGTCACTTTTTAAACATGCCTCGATGTTAAAGAGGAATAGATTGCGATTCAAACCACATCCTAACCATTGCCAAATGCCAAAATCCAAATTCACAGAAGCGGAACATAGCAGTGTATTAAAAAATCCGATGTGAAAAATTTAAGGATCTTCGTGTGCAACGTCAATATCGGGATAAAATTAATAGACGGTTTGCCCTTTTAGATGGTTTTAAGACAAATTATATAAGGCCGGATTCAGAGGATTCATATACAAATAGTTTGAGTCTTATCTTAAAGATAGAGTGCAGTACATAAAAATTGGAAGTAGTATAAGCAATTCAAAAACCAGTAATTTGGGGTGCCTCAAGGTTCGGTCCTTGGCCCGATTTTATTTCTGATATATGTATACAAATTCATTATTCTCTCTTCCATTCTTGGGTAAAATAAAAGCCTTTGCCGACGATCTTGGAATTGCTTATTGTTCAGTCAGTCCGTTAGATTTAATCGCTGGTATAAACCATGACGTTTTCCTGCTTAGATGTTGGGTTGCCAGTCACAAACTTATGGTTAGTAGTAAAACTAAATTGATTTTCTTCAGTTTGACTGACGACGGGAACCCCGACTTAGATATAGTATTTCATTCTTCTGACTGTGCGCGTCACGACTTGCTAAACAACCAATGCAGATTTCAAACTGGTCAAATTTTCAATAGAAACGCTGACTGCAGTAATGACAGTTTCACGATTGAAAGGTGTGGATAGTTTTAAGTATCTTGGTACAACCATAGCTTTTGAATATTTTTTTTTTCTAATTGTTAAGGATTTTTTTTTCTCTTTCCCAATTACCAGTATTTTCAAAAGTTAACTTTTATTTTATTGAACTTTGAACACCCTATACAAAGTAAAAATTACTATAATGTGGCATCACCTCTATTTTTTCTTAAATATATGTAGATGTCAATACCTATTCTGTATGTGCTACTAGATGAAAAAATTGTATGTCAAATTGTAAACTTTCTCTTGAACATACGAATAAAAAAAGAAAAAAAAAAACTAATGACAAAGCAAAACAGGTAGAAGCACTATAGTCAACAGTAAAAACTGTTGTAAAAGAGGCAGCGGAAAACAAATTAGGCTATTGCCTTGGATCGACGAAGAATGCGGGAAAAGGTAAAAGTCCGTAATATTCTAAGACCTCAAGCCTGGAAAGTATTGAGGAGGTCATTCGTTGAAGGTAACCAGACCCTACGAAACGAAGTCAGCTGTTTCCCTCAGGATGAAAAGCGACAATGGCAAAGGAAAACGTTTGCTGAAATTCAATAAGAATTGTATTGCAATGACAATGGGAAACTCGTTTCGAGCAAGGAAAAAGTTGCTGTATTTAAAAAGGATGACCGAACACAGTCGCGGAGGAATATCATTGTTTTCAAGTTGCTAGGAGGTGTTGTCAAATATCCTCCTAAAGAGATTAATATCATACGTTAAGGAAATAATCGGAGACAACCAGTGTGACTTGAGAAGGAAGCTCGATTAATGACCAGATTTTCACTTATAACAGCTCTTAGAAAAGAAAGGGGAATCCCACGAAACGATCCACTAACTATTCGTAGATCTGTGAAATAATTTGTTAGGGAATCACGCCAGTCCTAACTTACCTTGACTATCTGGACCTTTTAGGAGAAAGTGAGGATGTGGTCACTGAGTGATCCAAACCATGCACCTCAATGTACTTGATAAAAGCTTTGAGAAAGTTGATGGGTTCAAATATCTTTGTCTCACAATTTCAAAATCTATATTTCTAAAATTACAATTCAATAATGCCAGTGGCACACTACGGATGTGAAACTTGATCTCTGGCGAAGAAGGAGGAAAATAGATTTTAGACCACTGAAAACAAAATCGAGGAAAACATGACAAAGAAACAGTAGAATGGGGACAAGATGAGCGCCTCTTTACAGCCCCGAGCCAAGCTTCTCTCATTCACCTATTTTATGTGCGATTTGTTTTTCAAACAAGGAATGGGACCTACAGTTAATGCCGATTCCGAACGGCAAGCGCCGGGAAGCTTTTTCAACGCAATTGTACTACATGGGTTTATGGCAATACCCCGCCGAAGAGAGACGCCGCGTAACGAACATTATATGGCATTGGTACTATAGGGGTCCGAACTCGCTCATCGTGCGTCAGAGGCTGACACACTACCCACTGCGCCACGGCGCTCTGACCTCGAGCATTGCCCGAGTAATAAAATCGGGAAACTAACATGGGCAAGACATGTAAAATCCGTAAAACTCGAGGGAAAAGGACCGCCAAGAAGGCCACGCCGTAGTTGGGAGAACAATATAATACTGGACCTAGAAGAGATAGAACAGAGCAGCGAAACGTGGTAGCAAGACACTGATGATAGGGAGGCTTTAAAAGGGTTGTCAACGAGGCTTCTTACGTCCAAGTTCAAAATGGCAGGTAATAATAACACGAATAATAATAATAATAATAATAATAACAATAATAATAATTATTAAATATTTAGGTGTTACTATTGACCATAACATGAACCGGTCTTTTATCATCCTACAAAGTGTACTGTTACCACATTAAGGATTCTCTACTTCGACATATTTCATCCAAAACGTCAATATATCCAGTGTGCAATGCTAATGAGTGTGCCGTCCATACAAAATTCAAACCCAACTTGTTTCACAAACAGGTGCCATTAGAGCCATTCAATGGTGCTCTTTACGGGATTGAAAACCCTGATAGTTAAGCATACTAATTGTATTACAACAAGGTTTCCAACATTTTTCAGGTGATTGTTTGCAGATTCCGATCTCAGATACCCGCACTTTTTGTGTTCAATCTGTAGCTTCGTTTCGGTTTTAGAGACCTCTACTCCATCATCAGCTGTAAGTTATTCGATCGTCTTCCACTTTAATTTCGGCAATTAAGACACTAACATCTTTTCTAGGTAACGACAAAGCTTGGCTTCTAAATTTTGACAACACCGACATTAAAGTTCTGCTGTGTGATATTTTGTATAATATACGAAGCATTGAAAGGATGACAGTGCAAACGTCTGTAGATTGTCTTCTAAGCTGTAATTAACTGAGCTGCGCAGTTAGCGCAACGAAAAAGGAAAGGTCCATATTCATTTACTTTATCACTATTGCTAAAACTCGTAATTTTAGTTTTATCAATAATATACGTTTTGTATTGTATATTTTAGGACATCAAGATTGTGATTGATATCGGAGCACAAATTCAGAGAATTTTATTGTAAGGGAAATTTTCAATTGACAGGGGTCGATTTTGGAGGCCTATGGCGGCCAGGTGTTTTTTTCAGAGACGTGGTGGTGACCCTTCACAGTCGACTCTTCTAAATGATGGCTAAATTTGAAATGACCGGTTCGGTAGTCAACCAAGCAGCATTCGTACGTAAGAAAACGCAAGATCACCGCGGTCCGTGAAAGTTCACAGCAGAACCCGAGGCAGTTGATTGCTTGCCGTGCACAAGAACTCGACCTGTCGCAGACATCAACTTGGCAAATTTGTGTTGGGATTTGGACTTACATATACCTGCACAGGATTCAACTGACCCAGGAGCTCAAAGTTCATGACCATAGACAATGCCGTTTCTTCGCTGACTGGGCTTCGGAAGAGGATGTACGAGTATGTATGTATATGGGACGCCACCGACCCACCCGAGGTTCACTAGATGGCAATGCATCCTCAAAACGTTTGGTGTGGATTTTGGGCCGGCAACGCCATTGGTCCGCATAAAAATGAATTTTGTTTATACTTCACACAGTTTCCAAAAAAAAAAAATTAAAAAAGTAAAGGACCAAAAACGGAACCTTGGAGAATGCCCATTGAGATATTATTTTTTGAATCTATCAGCCTAGTTAGTTGTTCATCGTACGCCTAAAGCTACATTTAAGAAGTTTTTTTTTTATAGTCTCGACGACTATAGTGATCGACGATATAGAAAGTTAAAGTCATATTAATGGTCTGTTATGAAAATCCCAAGCACTAGATTCCTATTTTTAAAAATATTATCTCCATAAAAGCAGACACTACGGAGAGTATCCTCAGTAGAACAACCTGAGCCTGAACGAAAAATTCATTCGAAATGGTTTGAATTGACGACTTGTGAGGACCAGATTTGTGCCCGTTTGATAACCAAATATTTTAAAGCAGTCTCTCTGACGTTTTGAATTTGTTTATACCAGTGGTAAATATGTACCTTTTTTTCGATTAAGACTGGTTATCATATGCCTTCTACAACAACCACAATGCAGAATATTGATTTGGCAAGCAAAACGTAATATCTTTGCTCAATCAAATCAGACGTTTTAAAAACCTCCAAATTAATTTTAGCCATTTAAAGAAACATTGAGATGATGACATAAAACTTGACATAAATGTCAACGACAGTACTACCCATACCAAATTATCCAATATTTTTCCGAATTTCCCCAACATTTAAATTAGAATGTTTGAAACCTTTCAATTTGATCACAGCAGTATGTATTTTTCAGAGCTGTGTTTTATAAGTGTCTCTTTAAGAACTATAAATTTTGCTAAGAGTGCTTAGTAGACTAATCAGCTTATAGCTTCTAAGGTCTGATAGGGGCTCGCCAGCTCTTGTTATAGGAACTGTACTTATTGTAGTCGCCAAGTATCAGAAAAATATTCCATTTTGGGACACAAGCTCATAACTTAACAGGTTCTGTACTGTAATCTAAATACTGAAATGCTTGCATTACTTTGTGAGATGAACAATTCTAAAGTAAACCCCAGATGAACTGCCTCTTTATATTAGAAATATTTGGAATTGAATTTGATAGTATATATGTCGATGCAAGTGTTTTCGTCGTTCGATAGCTTGCTTCAAACTTCTCTAAATTCTTGTTTAATTCTCTCAAATCGCCTTGAGAGCTTGTTCCTTGCTTTGACATTCTAATCATCTCACAAATAGTTGCGTCTACACCACAAATCAGATAACTTATTGACAACATACCGAAACATAAGCCAAACAGTGTCCTGCACGGTTTCCTAATCCCGAAGACACACACCCAGCCAAGGCACTCCAGCAGCCCAAGCTCGAAGCTCATCAATAAGACCGAGAGCAAACAATTCACAATTAATATTTAAACTTCCTTCCCGGCATAGCAGCGCATCATGGTAATTCCTGCAAATATCCTTTATCCAAACAAACCAGAACACCAGTGCCATCAAACCGCCACGTAGCCGGACAATTCCGTCCCCAAATTCAACATCCACCATCTTAGATTTGTCTAATCAGCAAACAGCTTAAACTTTCACCTTCACTCGGAATCAATGGAAATTTCACATCCCCTTCTCGTACTTACTTCAGATCCATCTCCACCCCTCATCGGCTCCTGTATCGTTCTCTTTATTTAATTAGTCTGCCAGGACCAAGCTTCCTCGAGCGTGAAATACTTTTCAATTATTTCCAACGGAGACAAGGATAAAAAAAAACGTAAACGGGAAAAAATAATCAACGACAACAACAACAAACGAGGGCAAAACTTTGCGCCAAGGATTAATTATCTCCCCTTAGAAATCTGATTGTGTACTCCTTCGAGTCACTTCCGCGAAGCACACGGCCGCACCGGGTCGGGAGACAGGACATTTGCCGGCATTTAAGTTTCTCGAAATTTAAAGTCCTTAAATAGTTCACTTTTGTGGAATATTTGTAATCAGCAGCAGTCGAAGAGGCTCGTATCGTATACAAGTATACCGGCGAATGTCCTGATTGTTACCAGTCGACGTCGCGTTCGCTCCTTGCTTGCGAGGATTATTAATTGCCGCTTTCATATTCAATCATCCGTCATTTGCGATTGGTGCCGTTCCATCGTTCCATCTGCGCGAGAGTGAGCGTGCCACGAGTAATTGTAATTAGATCAACTTAAGAATGGGCGACAGAGCAAGGGGTGGCAAGGATTTCACATCCTGCAGATGAATGATGAAGATTATACATGTAATCCTCGGGAGAGTGGAAAGGCACTGATTCCGATTGGATCGTTGTTATTATTTTATTTTGGGTAGATGTTGGGTACTGTTGAGACCGAACAAAGATATTTGAAGGATGTCAGGAACATGATAATAATTTTAGCGAATTACGAAAGGATACGTGTGGGAGTGTGTTGTTAGATTTATTTGTATTTGTAATTGTAGAACGTGTGGCAAAACTGGATGGATGTAGGTGGATGAGGGAGTGCGTAGCGTTTTGACACGTGTCACAGGATATTATGGCAAAATGATCGATTTGAATCCTTTTTGGCACGACAGCGACGGTAAGAAAGTTAGTAAGAGTTTGGATGTGACAAGGGTTATTAGTACTGGCTGGGTTGGCGGAAAGGTTAAATAGAAGCGAGCGCGGAGCGGACGGAATGGATGGAGTTGAGATGGTGTGGGGAAGTAAAGAATTGCCATGGCATGTCGGTTAAGGAGTGATAATGACAGAATGTAGAGCCGAAGAGAAGTTAGGGGTCTGGATATGATTATGTTCGGAGGATGATGTATTGCCCTTGAACATGATGACGTACGTTGTTTGTCGGTTATAAGCACGGTCCAAGCTCTGAAGGCAAACTTGGAGGCTAGTAATTCTAGCTTATCAAATGTGCACACTTCGTTTTTAGGCGATCCGAAAACGCCTGTAGAGTAAGACGCGCCACATGATATGGAAATTCAGAGGTTTCCGATAGAATATAATGGACCGAGCAACCTGTAGCCAAGCAATTATCGCTGCACTACCACTATGATGGTTTAAGGCAACTCCAAAAACTCAAAATAATCTCCGACAAGGTTCTACCAAATATACAATATAAGCTTCGATCTAGGGATTGGACTTGCATGTCAATGAATGGAAATTTCAGACGGATCGGACTTGTAGTTTTGTTTTGACCGCGTGTGAAAGCGGGAGTGTCAGCGGATTTTAGAAAAATGGAAAAAGAGCAATATCGGTCGGTGATTTGATTCTTGTTTTTGGAAGGGAAGTCGCGCAGCGAAATCAAAGAGCGTTTGGATGCTGTGTACGGTGACTCTTCTCCTTCGATGGCGACCATCAAAAATTGCTTTAACGAGCTTCAACGTGGTCGCACGTCGGTTTTTGATGAGCCACGTCCAGGTGCCCCAAAAACGGCTACCACGGAGGATAACGTGACAAAAATCCACGATCTCGTTTTGGCAGACCGCCGATTGAAGGTGCGCGAGATAGCTGAGACATTAAGCATTTCAAAAGATCGCGTGGATCATATCTTGCATGAAGTTTTGGTCATGAGAAAGCTGTCGGCGCGATGGGTACCGCGTTTGCTCACTCCGGACCACAAGCGCAACCATGAGACCACTTCAGAGCAGTGTTTGACACTGTTTAAGCGCAATCCGAAGGAGTTTCTGCGTCGTTTCGTGACAGTCGACGAAACATGGATCCATTGGTACACATCAGAGACCCGACGAACGTGCTCCGAAGAAGGCGAAGACTGTCCCATCGGCCGGAAAGGTGATGGCCACCGTTTTCTGGGATTCACAAGGTGTGATCCACATCGACTACCTGGAGAAGGGCAAAACGGTCATAGGGCTCTACTATGCCAAATTATTGGGCCGATATGACGCCGAATTGAAGAAAAAACGGCCCAACTTGGCGAAGAAAAAAGTGCTCTTCCACCATGATAACGGACCGGCTCACACCTCCGCCTCGCTACGACCAAATTGGTCGAATTGGGTTACGAACTGTTGTCCCATCCATCGTATTCTCCAGATTTGGCCCCGTGCGTGTTTCCAAACTTGAAAAAGTCATTCGCCGGGCAGAAATTTCAGTCGAATGAGGAGGTCATCGCCGCCACGGAGGCCAACTTTGCAGACCTCGAGAAAACGTATTTTTCAGACGGGTTAAAGAAGTTGGAGCATCGCTGGGTCAAGTGTATCGAGCTTAATTGACTATGAGACTATATTGAAAAATAAATCGCCATTTCTCCAAAATTTTTGTTTTTCTTTTGTAGGCTAAGACTTGTCGGATCACCATCGTATTCCGCTATAGGTTTCAAAAATCACACACCAGCCATGCTTTTAAATATTCGCTGAAGTGACAAAACCGAAATGAATGCAGGGAAAAGAGTTCCAATGTCGGACAAAAAAAACCGTGAAACATGGAGGCGGTACCATCATGGTATGGGGCAGTTTTTCTTGGATTGGTGATGCACCGATTTACCAAATAAAGGATATCATGAACAAAAAAAGTAATAGTGATATCCTTAAAAATCGTATGCTACCATATGCTGAAGAGAATATGCTCTTAAGATAATATTTTCAACATGAAAACGATCCCAAGCACTCATCGAAATTAGTGATTACTTAATTGCAGGACCCTTAATACGAACACAATCCCATTGTGATTGAAAATTTGTGAACTGAACTGAAAAGTCGTTAACAACACAGATTTTTCAAAACAAAAAATGATTTACATTCGATCACAGACCATCGGAGTGTACGGCCGCGAAACCTTCGAGAGAACGAAGTTAGGCACAGTAGAGCGCAGGGACATCACCATCATCATTAAAGCAGTTAGAAAGCAACAATAATGGTAATCCATACTCCTCACGAAAGTGGACGTTCCCTTCTCCTCCGAGGGAAAAGAAGGTTGCTTCAGGGAGGACAACAATCCCTTCGCCGGCCTTTCAAGTTCGGTTACGTAAGAGGAGCGGAATAAGCTTGTGAACGGGAAGCGTGTGCTACGACCCAAGTTGATGGGCGTAGTAGATAGACTCACGGAGATGAGGCAGAAGGAGAGAGCCTCCACAACCACATTAAAAAGAGCAATAAAAGAAACTGAAACAACCAAAAGAAAGACAAAATAACCCTTAAGGGCCGTAGTATAAGATACAATAGTAAGCTCCTAAGTAGAAAGTGATTCCCATCCTTATCTATACCAAAGCCCTACGCAGATAATAGATCTGTTTAAGTATCCATACGCATATGCGAGAGCCGCATGCTATCAATACTCAGTAGCAACATAAACGAATTAAGAACCCATTTAAGGACACCACGACAGAGTTATTTTCATTTACCTCCGGGCCGAGAGGCTACAGCCGATGCTCCTCAAAAGCGTATATTCGATCACTAACGAGGAAATGATGTCAGAGCTCAAGAGTTCGAGAGCGCCAACCCCAAATACGAGAGAGACAAATCGTTTACCACGGCACGAAACTTGACGGGAGAAGCGGATATTACCCTTCTTCCTGGTCTAGTTCATACCCAACACCAAGCTGGAGAGGCAAATGAATATCATCTCGATAGCATTCCATCTGAAACATTGGAAATATTCGGTCACGCTATGTCGAAATGCGGGAACCAGCCTTGATGCGTTAAGTGTGCAAAGAATCACAAAAACGAGATATACGACCAGACGCAGGACAAGGTCGCGGATAGGGAGCAGCTCGAGCGTATGATCTGAAGGAACCGATGACAACCTGCGAACTATCAGGGATGTCCTAATTTCCAAGATATGTGTAAAAGAAACAAAACTGGTTCAAATCTGGCGGAGAAACCTCAGGGCGCTTTTAAAAACCATCTGTCACGTCCCCAAATGATAGGCCCTAATAGCGCCAATCGTTAATGTAAGCACAACCCAACTAGCGAATGATGTTGGTGACCCTTTTTCGAGACAGGCAGCATCCATTATCCATAAGCGTAACATTGTCGAGTCTACGCATCGTAACTCTGTTCTGAGAGACTCCATATATTTTGGAGAGATAAGCTGCACTGAGGTAGCCAATATATTGTGTCGTTTGAATGTTCAAAAGGCGCCTGGAGCTGATGGTATCAGAGCCATAGATTTAAGAACAAATGCCGACATTTTTGCTCTAATGATAGCTAAATGTATAAATCTACGCTTTGACAGTGCAACGGTACCAGACATACTGAAAGAGGCAATTGTTCGACCGATACACAAGGGAGATAGCAAAAACCAATCGGAGAACTATCGTACAATTGTGGCTATCGAGAAGATCATAGAACAGATCGCGTCAAATCGAATATGGGACTTCATCCACAAACATGATCTAATAAGCAAATGCCAGTACGGTTTCCAATAGGGTAGAAGCAATAACCAGCTTTTTGGCGATTTTGCGAATGTCATCAACACCAGTCTCAGCAAACGTCACCATGCCCTGGTTCACACAACAAACTTATTGATGCAGTCCATTGAGTTGGAATTAGGGGAAAGCTGGCAGACTGGATAGCAGACTATCTGGCAGAGAGAACATTTCGGGTGATGGTCAAAGATTGTTGCAGCAGGGCTTATAGAGTAACAGTATGAAGTACCACAGGGTGGCAAGCTGGGTCCTTTACTTTTCTTATTATATACTAATGAACTGTTGAAATTTTTTACGTAAAGTTTCCCATTTGCCTACAGCGACGATATTGCTATTGTTTTATTTCATCAATCCCTAGAAGAAGCAGCAAGGATGATGCAAACCAAATTCGACTAAGCTGGAAAATGGTGCCACGACACCCATCGCCATATGTTTTTCTGAAGAGCTACAGATGTGCGAGTGCATCCAAATATGAGAATATTCAGGTGTTTGATACATACAAATATTTAGGCATCACTATTGACTGTAATTTCCATTGGGATGCTCACATCAACGATTCGCGAAACAAATTGAAGGAGTCACTGCTTGCGCTAGCCTGTCTTCAGAATAAGTCAGAACGACGTCTGTGCATAGGCAAGTGTACTATGCTCTTATAGAGTCCAGACTGCGGCATGAGCTATTAGCTTGGGGAGGTGCGGCGCAAACCCACATCGAAAAGATACAGCAGATCCAAGATAGAACGTTAAGGTTGATGTCGAAGAGCCATGCAATAAGCAACACCATTTTATTTTTTCAATATGAGTGCAGCTCTTGAGTACTCTGATGATTCTAGTCTCTGAACGCCAATTACTCAAAACACAAGGAGACGAACTGAGGGTCTACTTCAACTTCCAGCGATCCTTAATGAGTACGGCAGAAGAAGACTGGATTACATCGTGCCACGTCTGGGGAAGACGAAAGCTCACAAAAGCAGTTCTTAAAGCTCCAGCGCTTCTGCCGGGCCTAGCGCACCTCCAATCGTAACATCCTTTAAAGATCCTGTAGGTGAATGTGAAGTTACTGATTAGGAAGCTCTCTCCCTTGGAACTTGAACATTTATAGAACTCAGATATGTACGCCTAGCGTCCGAAAAACACATTTTCTTTCATACCATCTACGCTAAAGCAATGATTGGGGGTGGTCGTGGTGCGATGGCAAACATCACCTACCGTTGAACGGAAGATCTGTACTTCAAGTCTGTCCATAGCCAAAAACAATTTCTGTACGGAAAAACTGTGCAACAACTTCAGTTGTAAACAAGAGATGATCAAAAAATGCTGACGAAGGCTTAATACTCGCAGCATAAGATCACTTCAAAATTCATACTCGCTGTGTGCATTTCCAATATAACACCTTAATGGCACCGAAACAAAACAGCTACTATGAACTACAACCAACGCGACAAATTTAGCCGAATCTCTCGAAACCTATCTAGGACAACCACCCCCGGAGAGTAGTAAAGGAACATCTTCGACACAAAGCATCTGCACCCCATCCAGGTTGTGTGACAAACACTCTTGAACCTGCACGAATGTTATAAAAAAAAAAAAAACAAAACAGGCAAATGAGAGACGGCATGACCTTGAAACATGCAGCTAAGCGAGACGAACCTGGCCCAAAATACGCAGGCAGACTAAAAGCAGCTTAATCGGAGTCCTAGTAGGACATTGCGCTTTAGAAAACATAGATACCGTGACACCGTTGAGGTGTCATGATGAGGAAGAAGAAGAATCCCAATCCCATCTCCTATGCAATTGCACTGCCCTAATTTCCTCAAGAGGACGATTTCTGGGAGAATATTTCTTTAATAAACAAACGGAGATCTAAGAAATATCGAATTTTACTCAGCACTCAAAATGGTTCCAAGTGTAGTGGTGACCAAGCCTACTCAAGAGCTAGCACAATGGACCGATCTTGCTCTAAGTGATTCCCACCGCTTTTTACGGATGGAAGCCACCTAACTTAACGTAACCTAACCTTCATGCAACCCGGCTGTGGAGCTCCCTCATCATCGCTTTGAGAAGAAGTAGAAATGCAAGGCAATTCAAAACCCTTTTTTACCGATGACCATTATTATTAGTTACTGTCATCCCATTTTTCCCATTTTCTTAGTTTTTTTCCCTTTTCCCATGTTTTTCTTCTTCTTATTTGTTTTTCTTCCTTTTTTTTTATTGAAACAACGCGAAATACGATTTCGATGACCAACCTCTGAGGCACGAGGCACAGGGCACAAGTATGCAATTTCCAGTAATTAAAATAGATTGCATTATTGACGTATCACAAAAAAAAAACAAATAAAATGAAATATCCCACATTTCCAAGAATGTATTTTACTATTCATCCCTTCCGACTTTAATTTTGAAGACCGCCCCTAACAACGAACACAAACAAAGGCAAAACATCGAATAAGCAAACGACGACCTGTCACTAATCCTTTGAAAGGAAAACCAATAAAACTTTCCAGCTTTATTCATCAATAATTAAAACAAACAAAAAATCACCCGAAAGGATGCCCCTGAGTCGCTACCCCTTACAAAGAGACAAGCAGACACCAAACCCACAGCATCATGTCGTGCATGTGATGCGTATGCCAGTGCAGGAATACACCAGAGTTTATTCCCTGATTGAAAACGCCTTGCACGCACGTTTCATTACCGAGTGCGTGCTGTTTCTGTTTGCATATCTTCATCGTCGTATAAGTAATCCTTGCAATTTGTCGAATCCACGGATCGTTGAGACGAAAAAGAGATTATTACAACAAACGATACGTATTCTCATATCCATACCCACAAGCGTCACGAGCTCACGGTATCATCCTTCATCCAATTCATTTTAAAGGAGACTGAAACGAAGACCGCCGCTCAATCAATAATCGAGATTGATCAAGAAAGGGCGAAACCAAGCAAATATTTAAGGAATCCTCGATTCCTAAACAAATATTGATGACTGACTCGTCCTTTTTTTTACTTTTACCTTTTTCCTTCCTGTGAAACAGTTGGCGTCGCTTCAACACATCACTTCAACCGCATTTTAATATCCACAAAATGACAAGCCAAGACAATCGTCCCGACCCTTGTTCGGCTTTTCCTTTTTTTTTTTTTTCTTTTAACCTGGCTTTCGTCCTCTAATATCCTTTTTGCATTCATTATTTATTTGCAAGGTCTTTCGGGTTATAAACACCTTCCATGAAATTGCCAGTGACTTTAATTAAAAAGTCACACGACACACGACACACGACACAGTTGAAAATAGTCGTTGTCCTGTGTCCAGTTTGGTCGGGAGTGTACGTGACGCTTGACCGGGAGACATGCTGAAGTAAAGTTTCTGCCCAAAGCCATCTGTTGCCCGGGCACATTCACGGAAAAACGGAGAAAAACTAGTTCACACCAAAAATTGTTTTTAATTTCATTACCGATCTCACAGTGTCCATACGTAATGAAAGTCCATCCAGCCGGATCGTAGCGGCAGTGTTCCTGGTTCGTCCATGTTGTTGTTGCGTTGTTAATGGTTGTCCTGGGGCCCGGAGTAGGATATGTGCTCTGCAAATCTCTGTTTCATTTGCTTTTCTTTCCGTTTTGGTTTGCAATTAGAAATTCAAAATTAATTAAACAGTGTTCGTTGAATGAATTGTAAGTAAGCGGTTGGAATGGCTGTCGGAAACGGAGCCGACGAGGAGTGCTGTCGGCAAATGAGAAACAAATCACGATCCGAAAGGCTCGTTAAGTGTTCTAAAATCTTTTTTGTTTTACTTTCGTGCCGTGCAACAGTTACAGCCGTTAGCAAATGGGGCTGAAGAAGATTCAGCAATGTCATGGACTGAGAAATATATTTCTCGATGAGTAAAGAAGCCTGCCAATCAAAAAATACGGATCCTTCTTTGAGGGGCCAGAAGAGAATTAGGAATAGAAAAGAATTCTTCAGAAACGTTGTAGATGCTGATGGACACCAAAACAATATGTCTGACATAAAAATAGAAAGTCGACGGTGGGGAGCTTTAACAGAGAGCCAAATGGTAGACGTCACACAGATCCATAATTCATCCAGTCGGCCAGAGAACTTTGAAAGTTCATAGTATCAATGTACAATAACCAAGAAACAAGCGAAGCCTCATGAAGCGGGCATCGAACTGCGTGGAGGTTGGGTGGAAAAATAAGAACAATATTCCTGAAACTAGTCCTAGTTCAATGAGTAAAGGAATCTTACTCATCCTTGACTACTAGAGTCAATGCTTTTTATCAAGTCTTCTTCTTCTTTTCCTTTTTTCCGGCGTCGTTATGGTCAGAAGTGTAGGAGCATAACCTTCCCACTTAACTGCATTCCTACTGGTCCGCTTGTGAGGTCCGCCGGTTTGACCTCAGAAAGTAGCGGCAGGCTTCCCGGTTTGGAATTACTTCATCGCTGAGGCCAATCAAATTCTGGTGTTTTTGCATTTGTTTGCACCAATTGTTTTTCGGCCTGCCTTTTTTGCGTGTTGAAATTGGAACGTTGATTGATATCGCCTTTTGGACGGGGTTCAAAGGATCTCTCCTTTGAACATGGCAATACCAACTGAGTCGGTCGCTCTCTATCTTTCTTGTGATGGTTTCTTTTACGTGGAGGCTTCCTCGGATCTTTGAACTTCTAATTCTGTCACGCCTTGTTACTCCCGCTGTCATGCGAAGCATCTTCATCTCAGTTGCCGTTAATTTGCTCTCAAACTTTTTGTGCATTGTCCAGCATTGTGAACCGTATGTGAGCGCCGGACGTACAACTGAAGTGTAGAGCCTTCCTTTCAGCTTAGGGGGCATTTTTCGATCACAGAAGATGGCGGAGTTTTCCCGCCACTTCATCCACCCTACGCTTACGCGATGGTTGATGTCGTCATCACAAGTTGCTTCTTTATTAATCATAGATCCCAGATATTTAAACTTTTCACACTTGGGAAGCACTCCCCCATTCAAGTAAATGTCTGGAATAGGCTGATGAGGGTCAGAGAACGGGCAGCACAGATACTCTGTCTTCTTTGAACTAATACGATACCCGTGTCCCTCAAAAATGTCCACCCACACATCAAGTGCTCGTTGTAGGGACGCCTGATCATCACTTATAATGGCCCCATCGTCAGCAAAGAATAGCTGGTGCACATTGGGGTCCGTCACTTTTCCTTCAAGCAAGCAATCAAGGACTGCTATAAAGAGCAGTGGGCTGAGGACGCCCCTTAGTGTACACCGACTTTGATTGCGAGCTCTTCGGTGACTCCTGCGGTGCATCTTACTCTTGTCGTTGCTCTCTGGTACATGTCCATGATCATTCGCACGTAGGTTTCTGGAACTCCTTTTTGTCTTAGCGCTACCCATAAAAGATCTCTTGGTTGCCGGTCAAAGGCCTTCTCGAAATCAACCAACACCATATGCAAGTCCTTTGAAGAATCACGATGCTTTTCCATGATGATCCTTATACTTTGGATTGCATCTGTTGTTGATTTACCCGAGACAAACCCGCACTGGTCATCAGATAGTCGTATTATTTTCCGCAGTCGGCTATCTAATACCCGGTCAACGATCTTCATGGTGCGCGACATCAGCTTGACAGAACGATAGTTATCACAATTTCGCGTATCACCCTTTCCTTTGTGCAAGGGAAGAAGATAGCTTTTCCTCCATTGATTAGGCATAGTGTCGCCTCTCATAAGTTTGGAGATAAGAACCATGATGACCCGATGTCTTCCATCTTTTTCCAGAACTCAGAGGGTATCCCGTCCGGCCCAACAGCTTTTCTTTTCTTGGAGTTTTTAACCGCGTACCGAACTTCTTCGACTGTGATGTCGGATATTTCGGCATGATTCGGGGCGGCTCTTGGAAAGTACACTCGGGGAAACTGTTCGCTCAGAAGTTCCTCGGAATACTGTCGCCAACTGTGGAGAATTTTTTCGTCTTCCACAAGGAGTTGGCCTTCAGCATTGTTAATAAACTTTGGGAAACGAATCTCCTGAGCATTTCTTCTTCTCTGGGCGGCTATCTTAAAGATATTTGCTCCTTTGTTCAAATTGCTTTGTCGAAACTCCTGTGTAGCCTGGTTCCTGTCAGACGCGGACGACGATATTTCTTCCAACTCCTGATAGAGGCCCCCCATGCTTTTCGCTTTGAATTCGGCGTACTTTTTCTTCGCGATGCCTTTGCAATATCTATATATCTTTTCACGGCGAGCTTTTTCCTCTCTATTAGTAGAAGAGCACTTTGACCAAGCTTGGAAAGCCATTTTCTTTTCGTGTATCACTGCTTTGGCTTCATCTGTCCACCACCAGGTTTCTTTTGCGTGTTGGCAGGGGCCTTTAGATGTTCCGAGCAGTGATTTGGCTTTCTCCAGGCCAGATTGTTGTAGGGAATCCCACATGTCCTGTGCTCTGCACTCCTCATTACCGACCTCATCGATAATGGAAGAGAGGTAGTTTTTCATGTTGGTAATAAAAGCTTCGCCTTTTCCTTTATCCAGCTTATACCACTTGATTCTCTCAGACATCTTCGTTTGCTGCTTTGACTTCTTTCTCGCATCCATAAAAAAATCAGTCAGGAGGAGACGGTGTTGAGGGGCGATCGCGTCCCCCAGGATCACTTTGCAATCTTTAACTCGTGGCTTCATGAAACTGGATACCAAATGATAGTCTATTTGAGTTTCATTTCCGCCGCTGCTATAAGTGATCAGGTGCCGGCTTTGTTTGACGAACATGGTATTTAGCACTATAAGACCGTACGACTCGCACATGTTTAGGATATCTTCACCTGAAGAGTTCTTGGTGCCGTATCCCAGCCCTCCGTGGTAGTCTTCATAACCTTCGCTTGTCTTCCCGACATGTCCGTTTAAATCTCCCCCAACAAACAAAAGCTCTTCCTTTGGGATGATTTTGACAAGGTTGTGGAAATCTAGCCAGAATGCATCTTTTTCTTTTTGTTCGCATCCTACTTGAGGGGCATATGCGCTTACGATGTTCCACACCTCACCATGCATCACCAATTTGAGAGCCATCAAACGGTCACTGGACTTTGAAATGGTTAAGACGATGTCAAGTAGCTCTGCCGCAAGGATGATGGCGATTCCGTTTTTTCCTTGTTCCAATCCATAGTAAAACATCTTGTAGGCTTTTGTTTTAACGTCCCAGTAACGTGCCCGATCACCGGTGTTTCGCCATTTCGTCTCTTGTACGCACAGGATGTCTAATCGCCTTCTAACCATCATTTCTTCAAGCTCATAGCTTTATCAAGTCTTCTATTACTGAATAATCTAGAGTGAGAGAACTAAAGAGAATTAAGCAAGGTCCCCGAAAGTGCTATTTTTAAGGCCTAATGAAAGCAAGGCTCAATCACGCTCTTATCAAAAATGTAGGCAAAATTTCATCATCGGCGTTCGTATGCTGCGATATCGGTGGGATGGTCGTGGTGCAATGGTAATCATCACCGACTGTTGAGCGGAAAGTCTGTAATTCAAGTATGCCAAGAACAATTCTCATACCGAAAAATTGTGCAACAACATCAGTAGTGAATGAGAGATGATAAAAAATGCTGACGAAGGCTAAAAACTCGAAGTATAAGATCACTTCACAATTCATATTCATGCATGCATTTTCAATATAACACGTTAATGATATGGAAACAAAAAAACTTTAACCAACGTGACAAATTCAGTCGAATCCATCGAATCCTATCCAAGACAATCACCACCGGAGTAGTGAACGAACATCTTCGACTCAAACCATCTGCACCAGGTTGTGTGACAAACACCTTAAGAGCGTAACTTTTGAACCTGCACGAACCCTATCAGAAAAAAAAAAAAAACGGTGGCCTCATAAGAAGAAATCTCAGTGGTGTAGTTCATCTGGTGCCACTGGAAATATTCGAATGGCGCTATTACGATCCAGTAGTTCTTATCCAATACCTCCGAGTCTTTTGAAACGTGCACCGGATTTCGGCAAGGAGATGCGCCGTATCGCGTTGGAACAAATAGTGCGGCCGGCCAACGTCAACACAGAATGTACTATCTTTCACAAATCTCATACCGAAGTTGCAGTTGTTGGGCTATGCTGGTCTTCACATCAATGAGGAAAAGAGGAAATATATGCTGTCAACCTAAAAGCCGTCCCTCATCCATTACCTAGGGCAAAATAAAGCGTGGGCCAAATACAAATTTCTTTTCAAAAATGCAATAAAATATACAAAATTGAATTTTTTCCATGTGTTATGGCTTTACTAGTAAGAACAAACATTCCCATTAATTATGAAATACAACGTCCTTAGAGTGGCTGCCTCGGCTGGCTTCTAAGTTGCAAATTTTCCAAGACCTTGTTGATGGTTTTGGGCTGTAGCTCATGGATTACTTAGATAATATTGGCCTTAAGTGCTTGAATATTTTCCGGATTGTTGGCATAACATTGATCCTTCACGGTTCCCAACAAAAAAAGTCAAAAGGGATCGCAGCTCCGAGGCGGCCAATTGACATCGTCAAGACGGCTGATAACCCGATTTGGGAATTTGGCTGTGTGGTATGGCGCACCATCATGCATGAACCAGAGATCGTTCAAATTCATGTCTTCAATTTCAGTTAAAAAAAGTTGGTTAACATGGCTCTGTAACGCCCACGGTTGACCGAAACGTTGTTCCCGGCCTCATTTTCGAAGAAAAATGGTCCTCACCAAACTGTCACTCTGTAACGATACATTGGCTTCTCGACAATAACGTGCGGGTTTTCCCAGCTGGGTTGTTAACGTTAATGTAGCCGCCGAATGGAAAAGCTGCTCTAAGGCCCGAATTGCGAAGTGATAACGAAGCGGATTGTCGCGCGCCTTCAATTGCTGAGTCAATTGGACCTTGTAAGCGAATAGTCCGAGATCTTTGGGCAGAATTCTTCTCAGGCTAGTGCGTGAAATGTTGAGCTGTTGAGATCGATGGCGAGTTGATATTCGTAAATTGAGTTTCACACTCTCAGCTGCAGCAGCCATATTCTCATCTGTACGCACCGTAGGACGACGGGGACCATGAGTATTGTCCATTAGCATACCAGTCTCACGAACTTTTTGCACAAACTTGTGTACAGCAGTCGCGGTGGGTGTTTCATTTCGGCCAAAACTTATTTTTAACAAACGCATTATTTGGGCTGCATAGCACTCACTTTGGAAATAGCTTCAAAATATTTTCCAACATTGTTCAAGGGTAAAGCGACTCATATCGTTCTGCGGCAGTATTATACTGACTTTCTGTTAAGATTTCATAGTGGAGATAACCCTCGGCAACTACTACTGCTACTTCGGCTTGTCAAAATAGAGAGGGTCTAAATTCCTCTGGCGAAGAACCAAGCTTATACTATACAAAACTTTTATCCTATCAGTCCTGCTATAAGGAGCCGAAAGCTGGACAATAGACAAGATTGCAGAGTTGACTCCTTCGAAAGAAGACTTCTGCGACGGGTATTCTGTCCTGTCTGCGAGGAAGGCGAATGGAAGAGAAGTCATAACCGCGAACACTATGAGCTCCAGCTAAGAGGGTCTTCGAATCCAAGCCTCCTTGTTCGAGAAGACGGGGAAGGCGGAACCTCCGGCATAACCAGTAAGTGATCGCAGACACAAGATGACTTGGTCTCTCCTACTGGGATGGACGGCTATGTTAACTCAGACCCACCCTGGTTTGGTGGCCGGGAAAGTAGGTAAGCTATTAAGATCGAAACCCGCACGCTAGGAATTACTTTCAATTACAAACCCACCTCATCATCGGCCATTGGTCAGGGATCAACAGCGACCAATAAAGAAATTATGTCCAAATTGTTTACGCTCCATCCTGTTCAAAGTAGGGCCAATTAGTTTCCATAAACTTATGACAAAGCTTATCCAGATTCCTGAAACGCTTTTTAAAGCTGATTCTCAGTATGGTATTTAAGTCTCTAAGCAGTCCCATAATTTTACCTCACCAAACTGGACAGCAACTTTTTCGATTGTAGGTCGTCTATCGTTCGTCAACATTTTGTGCCGTTTTTAATACGGGGACGGTGACCGAGGATTGTTTTACTGTTTTAATTGTGATGAGTCCATGTATCTTCTCTGGTTATTCCCCTCCAGCATATTTTATTAATTCCAATATTATTAGGGCGACTCCTTCCTTCTTTACTTCCTTCCGTGGTTGTCAGTTCCACCTGAATTGCTCCTGTGTCCAAAACATCGTTTTCCAGTGCTTTGAATGGCTAGTAAAATGTACTTTAAGTAGAGTGTCGAAATACAACCTCCATTGGGCTACAACCTAATGTTGTTGTCCGAAACAAGTTCTCTATTATCGTTGCGTATAAATCCTAACTTTCCTGGTATTCTTTTCGTACAGCGTTTATCTCCGCATATATTGCATTCGGGTTTTTCGCCGTACATCCTTCCTGAATTTAAGCAAAGTTTTTCTTTTACCACTGCTGTCTTTTATCACGAAGAAAACGGTAGACTTCCTTTCGTAGTGTCGGATACTTTGTACGTGTTAACGCATCAGTATTTTCCATGACCTGAAATCTTCAAATATTGCGAGTTTCTAATTTTCTCTCGAATTCTTCGTCGAATCAAGACTTTCCTTTGTAAGCCTTGCACTAGCCTATTTTGTTTTCCGTGCTTTCTTTAAAAAAAAAATTGTTTTGTTGTTGACCACATTACCTCTAACTACCTGGCTCCGTCCTTAGTCCCTATACCATATATGTGGGGCAAACCAGGAACTCAATCCTGGTAATGGTAATGACACTGCCTATGAGGGCTCTTTAACTTTTCAACGTTAATTTTTTTCATAAATTCCCGTGTTATGATTCTGTGAACTCCGATTCGGCTTTTAATTTTGGCAATGATTACGATGATGAATCGTAACCCGCTTTGTATGCTTTAACGTCTAGATCGTTGATATGATATTTTCTACCCATCAGAAAATGAATTATTTGGTTGTGCGTTACTCCATCAGATGGTATTCATTTAGTCTTGTGTATTCTCTTGTGGTTGAATGTTGTGGTTTTCACGATCATATTTTTGGAGCTGTCTTAACCTATTGTCCTGTCGACCATTCATCGGCACAATTTTATTACCGATGTGCAATGTGCATATTGCAGAGTTGAAATCCGAAGCTTTATGCGAACACAATTATCAGCACGAAAATCCTGCACTCTAGTATTAAAAAACATTAGTTTTGTCTTGTTTGCTAAGTAAATGCAGAAAAGAACAGGACCCACGAGGTATCCCTGGGGTACACCAAATATGGGTACTGAAATATCCCCCAAATTTTACTTTTTACCTTATTTCCGTAAGACACGATTCTCTTTGTCTAAGAGAATACCGTGTGTTTACGTAGTAATTCGATCATCACATGCTCGTAAATAACGACTGCACATATTTCCTTGGCGATCTTTTTCGAGAATTCAGAGCTTCTCATGTGCTGATTCCATTTTCTCACTTGTACGTTAAGCAAGACAACTTTGAAGGATTTCATTTTCAAAATAGCTGGAGATGACCTGGTCGGGAGCATGCACCAGCTCATCTATAAGATATGGTCAGAGCAGAGGAATAACTGTCCTCAACATCGCCTATAAAATCTTCTCTGCCGTTCTGTGTGAACGCCTGAAACCCCTCGTAAACCAGCACCAGCTGATAGTCCTTATCAGTGTGGCTTCAGGCCAGGAAAGTCCACCTTCGGTCAAATCTTCACATTATGGCAGATCCTGGAGAAGACAAGCGTCAAGTGTCAAGTCGACACCCACCACCTACATATTTGTCGACTTCACGTATTATTGTCGACGACAGCGTAATTAGAGACAAGCTCGTCAGACTATGTAGGATGACTTTGGAGAATGCTCGCTGCTCCATTCGAGTCGGTGCAACTACAGACCTAACCGATAGCTTTGATGTCAAAAAAGGATATAGCCAGGGCGATGGGCTGTCGTGTGATGTTTTCAACATTATCTTAGAAAAATTTGTGTTAAACTCACTGGTCAACACAAGAGGCACAATATATTTCAAATCGTCAGAACTACTCGCCTACGCGGATGACATTGACATAATTGGAAGGAGTCAGCGAGATGTCAATGACGTGTTTACGAGTATTGAGGCGAAAGCGGCGAAATTTGGTCTAGCAGTAAATGAGGGCAAATCTATTTATGCTGTCATCAAAAAAGGACCCTCACCAAGGTCAATGTAATCAAGGACTTCGTCTACCTTGGCTCCGCAGTTACCTGGAACAATGACATCAGTTCTGAAATCAAATCACCCTTGCCAATCGCTGTTTTTTCGGCGTCAGGAGGCAATTGTGTAATAGAGCCCTCTCTCGAAGTGGATTGAAGAAGTGGAGAAAGATTTTGCTTGTGATTTTTGGTCCTATCAATACCGACGGGGGATGGAGGAGAATATTCAACCACGAACTGTACGGGTTGTACAGCGACATGAGCCTGGTCAGGCGTCTACGGATCCAACGCCTAAGATGGCTAGGCCATGTAGAGCGAATGGACGTCTCAGCTTCGCCCCCGAGCTACGACGGAGTAGAGGGCGGCCACACCTTGTGAGAGATAACCTTTCTCTCAAATCGTTCATGCAGAATGTCAATCGTGGTATGCGCTGTGTAGCACGTAGCGCTATTCTGCTAGAATCACATGTCGTCTAGGTCTATATGGTTCAATTTGGGCCATTGACGGTAACAGCATCACCAACGTCATTTTCGGAAAAATGCATTCAGGATGCATTTTCACCTGGTGGATTGGAGTCAGCCAATGCCTCGTCGTTAAAGGTGATTTTTCGGCCAAAATTGGGGTCCCCTTCCAAACGCTCTAAAGCTCAAACAGAACAAGAACAAACTTTCTCTATGGTCATGAACTTTGAGCTCCTTGGTCAGTTTTATCTTGTACGGGTGTAGGCCTGAGTCTCGACGCGGAATTCGTCAAGTTGAATTCTGCGAAAGGCCGAGTTGTTGTGGACGCCGAGGAATCGACTGCCTCTGGTTCTGCTGTACACTGCCACGGACCGCGACAATGTTCTCAGCCGACCTTGCGTTCCTTTGAGGTATGAAGCCGATTGATTACCGAATCGGCCGTCTCAAATTTGACTACCAAACGTTGAAGGGTCGATTGTGGAAGACCAGCATGTCTATTGTAAAAAGGCGGAACGTGCGCACCGTTTGCACAAACGAACACTCATTTTGATTATAAGGTTTTACCAATTGTGTAACTTGGTGAGTTGGCATCAGTAACTGGATAATAATTTGACAAATGTCATCAAAACAATATGACCGCCACAGGCCACCAAAATCCACCGGCGCCAATTGAATAAACCTTTATTATCGGCACTATTGGATTGAAAAGCGAAGCTCCAGTTCTCTGGACTGGTTGTGTTGGCATGTTAACACTCGGCATCACCTTCGCTGCAGCTGCTGGGTTCTTTTTCATGAGTAGTGTTGTGGTTCTCTTGTACTAGTCTGTAAATTTTTCGTCGTTCTACAAGGTGGCGCAAAATGAATCATCCAATTTTGTTTTTGAATTACTCTTTTATTATATGAAAAAAAAAAAAGATTTTGAGTACTGTAAATCACTATTTCCTAGGTAAAAAGAAGATGACCGTCAAATAGCTACCGCCAGTGTTGATACACGTTTGTACCCGTTATATTGCATTTTCCATGACTTTCCGCAAGGTTTTCGGTGATAATTGTTAAAATTCCTGTCAGATATTCTACTTAAGATCTGCGATTGTTTGAGCCTTGTTGGCATAAGACCGCGATTTCAAGTAGTTGCAAAGAAAGAAGCCAAAAAAAGGCCAGTAACCGTACTGTAACCGATGGCGTCCTCAAAAAAATATGGCCCAAACACTCCTCCCTCATGAACGCCGCACCACACAGTGGCTTTGAGTGGATATAGTGGCTCTTCATGTATCACACGCGGATTGTCATTGCCCCAGAAACAAATATTTTGCTTATTGACGTAACCACTTAAGTAGGAATGCGCATCTTTGCAATAAAGTTTGGTCACCAAGGCTTGACTTGTTTATTCAGTAAGTCAACTATGACGACCATTAAACGGTCAGAGTGTGCGAAAAGAATTTTTCACACAGCTCGAATTTTGGTAATAACATTTAATAATGTGTACGCATTATTCGGATGTAGTTCTTCTGCGAATAAAATGGCAATAACAACTAAGTATGTCTGACTTTGACATATGCCAAGAACTAACGCGTGAGCTACAGAAAGAAGAACATAGAAAAACCAAGCAGCCAAGAAATCACCCTTTATTAAATGCCTATATAGAGCAACTTTATCTAGCTAAGACAGTTTTGTCTCGATTAAGTAATTATGAAAATAAGAAAAATAAAACGCATATTATAAACTTTAGGCATGTTCCTTTTTTGAGTACATTTTGAATGAGTAATTTCCCTTTTTTTTTTTTTTTTTTTTTTGTTGTTGGAGACTTTTACTATCTGTTGGAGCACTCAGACACAAATACTGGTCCGTTGTACTACCAGACAGACACCTTGTCTTTATTGTATTTTCCCCGTTGTCATCCATCTACGACTGTCTGCAATAAAGACCCAGTCGTTGATGCCAGGTAGACCTAAGGCGGGTTCAGGTCCTGAGAAACTCTCCGCTGAGCCACTTCTAGCGAGTTCATCGGAGATCTCGCTTCTTGGGATCCCAGAGTGACCTGGGACCCATACAAGCCTAAGTGAATTTAGTCTTCCCACTTTGTTCAAAAAGGTCTTGAGTTCATGCACTAATTTAGAGATGGATAGAGGGTTGGACACAGCTTTGAGTGCGGCTTGGCTGTCACTGCAGACGTACATGCTTTTTCCCTTCCACCTGTGTTTCACAACGTAGTACATGGCCATTAGGATTCGGTACATCTCCGATTGAAAGACAAACGCATATTTTCATAACGAGAAGTGCAGTCGAATGTTTTCGCGCTCAAAGAAAACTCCAGCGCCGGATCCCTGCCCAGTCATGGAGCCATCTGTGAAAATGCGAAGACATTCCATTCCTGGTTCACTGTCTGGCCAAAGCCAGTCCTGATGCCATGGAAATGTGACTCTGAAGTTACAGCGCAGTAGGATGGCAGGCGTCATTGCGTCAGAAGACATATCCATGAGACAGGGGTCTTAGGATATTTCTCCCGCAAGTACACTTTCACTCCAATGCGAGTTGTACCAAAGACCATTCCTCTTTAGGCGAGAAATAGTTTTCAGTGCACACCCCCTGATATATATGTCAAGGGGTGGAAGATTCATCATAGCATCTAGAGCAGCTCCCGGTGTGCTGGGGAAAGCTCCCGTGCAGCTGAGACAGACTGCTCTTTAGAGTTTGGTGAGTGAAGCCACAGGGTGTTTGCTCCAATGTTAGATCCAAAGGACCTTCTTCGGCGATAAGCCCCATGTTTTGCCAAAGGCACCTTTGCATTGCAAAAAGCTGACAGCGCTTTGGTGGTTTGACCAAAGAAGTTTGCCAGTATTTTTCCTCCTTCTCGTGAAGAGAACGACATCAGTCTTAAGAGGATTAACCGACAGCCCATTTCTCGTGCACTAGTCTTCGATCACGTCTAGCGCCGCCTGCGCTTTGAGACAGACATTCGCTAAACATGAGCCGACAGAGAGAACAGCAACATCATCCGCATAGGCCTGGGCATAGATTCCAGAGGCATTAAGAGCATCTAGCAGAGAGTCGACCACCATGCACCATAACAGCGGAGACAAGACGCCACCTTGCGGGCAACCCCTGTTTACTCCAGACTTGACACATTGTTCCAGGCCTGCATCATCGATCAATGTCCTGTGCACGAGCATTGCTTTGATCCACAAAACTAGTGCTTCATCTACGCCATGCCGTAATTTCCCTTACTTTCTGACAAAAATTTAACAATTTTCTGAGAATAGTCTAATGAATTCCGACATTATTAGACAAGAAGTTTGTTTTTCAATTCCGGAATTTGGAAATTCTAAGTAAACTACAAAATTCTGGTCTTTGTTATCTCACTCAAGTTCATTTATCATTATTTCTCATCTAGCTCCTTTTCCCCATACGATTACGATAAACGCCGTGGACTCTGACACAGAGGCGTCAAACATGGAACACTCACTTATCTCCGATATTCTTCTAAACTCTTTTCAATTCCGGAACGCTGACATCTTTTAATTAAGTGTGCCTTCCATATATTTCCCACTAACAGCCAAAACCCAAACACAAGAAAAAAATCTGTCAGCACTAGAATTTATGTTCCATTGATGATGCCCCATGGGAACGCCTCCCTTTCGCATACTCCACTCGAATATACCCGGCATAGGCACGCTGGTGTTGCTTCACTCAAAATAAATCCACCCGAACACCCGTCTCAGGAATGCGTGAACGCCAGTGCCACCAATGCCACTTTCCACACTACATATGTTGGCATTGCCGGCATCTCTGTCGCTTTCAAATTAAAAAACAATAATTTCAAACTCAAAATAAAAAGGAAACATTGAAAAACAGAAGAAAAAAGCGAAAGAAAAAAAACAAAAACGAAAAGTGGGCGGATTTCATTCCAGATGTCGTTCCACGCTAAGAGCTCCCGCGGTACTGTGCCGTGACAGCAACGATCAACAGCAGTCAGGCAGGCCCGCTTTGCCATGTTGATTGGACTAAATTCAGGAATTTAAATGCAATAAATTAGTCTGCCCGGGGCGTGGTAGGCGCACATAAACGCTCCTTCATCAATCTGGTCGCTGTGAATATGTTTCCCGCGAATCGGTTAAGTCTTTCCCAAGAAATAATCAAAAACGAGCGCAAGGCAATTAAGTACGAAACAAAATCATCAAAATAAGAAATCGGAGGGTTGTTCCTCTGGGGGAGGTATACGATGTAGTCCGATTCACCTGGTGTCAGCACGTCAACCCACTGCCAGAATGTTTTCATTTTTATTGCTTCATATCTCTATGTCGAAAGTTTCCTTTCATTTTCGTTTTCAAGGAAAAGTACAAAAAAAAAAAGACAAACAAACGCCTTCTCAAGTCCTAAGTCCTTGTTCACGTGGCGGAAAAAATATAACAAATCTTACGCAAAATTGCCCGGCAATCATTTTTAAGTGAGAACATCTTTAACATCTTTTCAACTGCACTTGGTCGGATGCGGGCGGGAGCAGTAGGGCGGGCTTTCATAAATCTGACCAGGGTAGCCTGGTTGATGGATTGCTTGTTCCGGCTTTGCTTCATTCTTTTGCCGATCCGAGGAGAGGTCGTCGCTTGACGCGGTTTATGTTTGGTTCCTTAATTTTATGATTTAGGACATCATTAAATTTTTCAAATCATAAATTTGTTTAACTGTCGGGGCAATGTGGTGTAAGGATGCCCTAAGTGAAGTTGGTCGGCGAATTAGTATTTTTCTCTCTTCTTCGGCGTAGACCTTTTCGGAGGAGCTTACAAGTGAATACAAACACATGCGTCAAGTTGGGGAAACATAAATAATTAAGATTGATAGGATATCTACCCTACCTGACTACCCTAGGTAGCACCGAAGCTGTCATACTAGACCTATGCCATCTGGTCTACCCG
Organism: Merodon equestris; assembly: GCA_958301585.1. Lineage (NCBI taxonomy): Eukaryota > Metazoa > Arthropoda > Insecta > Diptera > Syrphidae > Merodon > Merodon equestris. Next base: position 21,149,854 of record OY284413.1, on the reverse strand, counting down.
CGACAACAGGTTGGCTGGATGAAATATTATCTGAAAATATGAAAGCCTGTCTATTTAAAAAGACATAAGCTTTGAAGAATTGGACATTTGGGGCGGTTTCGGATGCCGAGAATATAGGGGCAAACTTATTAACGCGTCGAACCAGCAACGCATCTATAGTTTGAAGAAGTTCAAGACTTCCTAATTGAATATGATATGCATGGTGAATGGAACTCATCGAAAACTTGGCATGTTTGACCTTTATTTATAAGGAAGAAGGATCCGCGGAACCCACAAAACCGATAGAGTGTTCGAATACAAAGATGGAGTAAGGGGGTTACCTTGAAGACTTAACTGGTCTACAGTCCTGGATCGGGGGTCCAAGTTCAATTGAGTTGTAATTTTTTCATATGGTAACATTGAGAGTTCACTAATCAATGAAGAGCTAAAATGCTTCTTGTTAAAATTTGGTCTTATTTTGTCAGAATATTAAACAAGAAATGACCCTTTTAGCATTTAACTCCATTGGAAGTTGGCGCCGAAATCAAAATACACACAATGCAAGCCTCTAAAACCTGGAACTTCTACACTGTTCATGAAATTGTAGTCTAAAGTCCATAATGTCGGCGTTACTAATTTGTATTGTAGAATAGTGTCGATGGGCTTGGCAGGTTTAATGCTAGGGCAAACCAGCCTGCCCCTGAATGATCGAGGGCACCCTCATTTTGTTTTAAATTTGTCTCAATAACGACAGCTTCGCAATCAGATGATTGAAGGAAATCGGATGTGGAAAAGGTTAATAAAGTTGGACCAACGACTGAAGCCTGTGGAACCCCAGACACAACATTTATTGGACGTGATATATCACCGTAATGGATTGAACTTGAAACTTTCAAAAATTTTACATAAATATTATATGAATTTGAAACTAAATATCTTGCCGATGAGGCCATAGAGCCATACCGAATCAAAACTTTTCTAGTAACCAAAAGCCCCATACCAGCGGACGTTCCCGATTTTCTTTCGCAATTTGTCTACTCTCGTAATATGACAGTTCAATACATGATCAAGTCGAAGGCTACATATCATACTCGGAAACCAAATCCATAATTTTGCTAATAGCAGGACCCAGAAACAGGCCAATGGAGGATTGTGAAAAACAAGAACTCTAGAAACTTTAATAGACCCCAAGCATTGTCCGAGTAATAAAGTCAAAAAGGCTGAAATGGACAAGTCACATAGAATGAATAGACTGAATAAGAGAAGAAAATATCGTCAGAAAGGCCGAACCGTAGAAGGGAGGACAACGTAACGATGGACCTAAATGAGGTGGAATAGAACAGCGAAACATGGAATGAACACACTTATAGCATTAAGGCTTGGTGAAGGGTTGCCAACCAGGGTCTGAACTCCTGAATTTTCGATGTAGTGCTAACAGACTAAAGTTAATTAGTAGTAGTTAAAAAAAATAAGATTTGGTGCTAAAAAAAATTCTCTGGCAGTTTTGTGATTGTGTGAACATTGTATGTTTTCGAAATGTGTGGTATGAGATTTTTCGGCAAATCGTATTAGACATTGTACATCGAATTAACTTGGTCGATATCGTCATTCGTTCTCAGGATATTTAAAACGAAACAAAGTTCACAAACTTAAACTTGAATTCTGGAGGCCTTGAAACGTGTCATTTGCCTAACCAGCCGCATTACCTTAACCTTCCTACGTTCCTCGGATCATTTTTGACACATTTTGAGAAAAAAATATTTTTTTTCTCTACGACTACGTTTTTTAAGGACTTGATGTTTCTTGACTTTTTCTAAAGTATTGAACTGAATATAATTAGCATAAAATTTTAAGTATTTAAATTATTAAACTACAAAACCTCGCAGCCAAAAAATATCAAATATCTAAAATAAACCATGAAAATAGAATACTGGGTCAAATTTGACCCGTAGCCCGTCCGCGTCAGTAAATTTGAGGACCGTAGGAAGGTTAAGGAAAGTCTCTACCAGTAGAGGTCTTCCAAATGTCGTGGTTACACCTTTTAAGGGCAAAGTTAGATGATCACAATTGTGTCTGAAATAGACAGGTGTCTGCTACTACACAAGATTGTTAGACCTACTTTATCTCGGCGTTATTTATTCGTAAATGAGGTATTTATTCGTCATCTAAGTAGCTAGCCCTAATCAACCACTCGTTTCAAATCGCAGTGTACCTTTATTAAACATTTATCAAAACGCGCGAACAGCAGACCCATGCGGGGCATATACCAAAAACCAAGTCGAACGTGATGAAAGGCTGCCGCCTGACGTTGCATGTCACGTTATCTGCATTTGACACAATCATTTCCAACTGCGGATTAAGCCATCAGATCAGGAACGTTTCATATGGCATGAATGCCAGCTCAACGCGACGTTGCTTTTTAAATCTTTTTGATAAGTGCCCTAAAAGATAAACCGGAATCCTATTAAGGATAAACGACAGGACCCTGCGTGCAGACAACCCCACTCACCGTTGCATGCAACATTGCTCTCGAACAACGTCTGTTTTTTTTTTCATGGTATCCCTCGTCTTCGTTAGTCGCGGCAGAGAAACAAAACAACATGTTAGCATTACGGAAGGGAAAGACCACGGTCGAGTCGATACAAAAGGATTTCTGTTGTTTTTGTCCTTCGAATCGACAGAAAGTGCACGGAGCTCGATTGAGTCACTGTTTTATCTTTAGATGGGGTTCGTGTGTTACTGTCTGCTCACGTAAAAGACCGCTAAGTACTTAATCCTATTTCGCGGTGAAATGCATGACTAACATCATTTGGAGTTATCGAAGGGTGCCTTGCGTGTCCTTGATCCTCCATGCATATGCTTGTGAGGAATTAAATTATTTCGGAAACGGATTTGCGAAGTAACATGACGGATTTAAGATGCATTCTCTGCGCGTTACAGTGTTGGGATCTGGATTTGTCGTCAGGATACAAAGAGGTTAAATGGTTTTTATCGCTTTTTTTGCTTCCAGCCTGTCGCAGGATTTGTAGAACAGCGTAGTGTGGATGTTTTTTAGAATTTTGTGGCAAAGTATTTACCAAGAATCACAAGCCGTTGCGATTTGACAAATTGTTTTAATGCAAATTCGCTTCTATCATTTAAAACGGCTTATTAAAGGACATTCCTCTCGATGCTCATGATGGCAGCATGTGGCCCAATTCCATCGAATATCCCTAAATGAATTGACAGACGAAATTAATGTGTCCATATGCATCGTTTCCTAATGCTCATGGAATCGGCTGTTGGAGTTTGGAAAATCATTTTCCATTAGTTTCAGTTACCTTAACCCCTGCTTTAGTCGCCGCCCTACCAAGGGTTGAATACAATATTTCTTTCCAATTCTCCTTTATTTTTTTTCTATGCTCGTATCCTTGTCTCCTTTGTCATCCGCTTAACGGTCAGCGTAATTGTAATTAATTTTTGTGTACATTTCCTGCTTCTGATATGATTTCTTCGTTTAATGCGATTAGAAGGACATTAATGGAACAGGCCAACGAAGGAAGGAAAGTGTATCCGTGTATGGGTGCGACTAAGAGGTATTCCTATAGCTTCTATGGTGGAGGGCCGTTTTAAGTGATTTGGCTGCATTTTCGCTAATGGAATCACATTAAATTGCTCGATAGGAATCTGGCGCTTAAGTAGAGTGCCTCGCAGTGGTTGGGCGCCTTGACCTTCAGCAGATGTGTGGCTGTGGGCCTTGGGATATAGATTTCTTTTCTATTTTCACAAGTGTATATTATTAACTCAGTGATAGTGCGAGTGTTGTGTGTGAGAGGAAATTAAATTAGTGCGGTCGAATGGAGACGAATTGGTGAGTGGCATTGCTTACGGCGTTGGTGGCCTAAACGCCAGACAAAGGAGTGTATCGATTTACTCTTCTTTCTACGTTTGTCGGATTACTTGTTAAGTGATTCCTTTGTTTCAGTTTGCTGATAGACGAGAAGGAGGTTTAGTGGATATATTTGAGCAGGGTTGGACGAATGAGCTGAAAATATGATAATGTCCTTCAAATGAGCTTGGCGAGGAGAGGTCAGTAACCGTGTCTTTGTGTATGGGTGGGTCGAGCTTGCAGTCAGTGGATTGCCCCGAAAGAGTGCATGCACATCAATTTAGGGGGTAAGGTGTGTCGCATACGAGTATTTGCTGTTTTGGGCTGGTACTGCTAATCCTAGGAATGACTTCACCTCTTTCCGAAATATGCGCGACAATACAACTGATGAAAGACCAGACCCGAAGCTTCCTAAAAGGATATCATTTGCGTGTCATTTTATCTTTTTCACATAGAAGAAAGGGATCTATCGTTTACTGCCCATTCGTAAAATGTTACCTACAAGGTGACGCAAAATAAATCATCTTATTTTGTTTTTGAATTACTTTTTTACTAAATCACAAAAAAATAATCTTGAGTAATGGATACCTTTGCTTGGGGCTTTACATTTTTTTATTTTAATCGGAAAAAATGATATCCGTCAAGTGGCTGCCGCCAGTGTTGATACACACTTGTATCCGATGGTTAAATCGAGCGATATTGTTGACCATGCCAAATCGCCAAAACGGGAGATAACGCGACCTGGAAACGCTTCCTTCACAATATCCATTGTGGCTCGTGCTATGTGTGTGGTTGCACCGTCGTGTTGAGATCACATGTTCACCAAGCCCTGCTCATCCAATTCCGGCAGTAAGAAGTTCCTGAAGTCATGACCCTGTAGCGTTCGCCAGTAACGCGTGAACGCTGCACCACAAAGTGACTTTGGATGAATGTAGTGGCTCTTCGTATATCACACGCCGATTTTCAGTGCCCCAAAAACGAAGATTTTGCTTATTGACGTAACAGCGTAAGAGCAAATGGGCCTCGTCGCTCATGATGAATTTCGACACAAAATCATCCTCTTCGTTGTTGAGATTAAGTATGGTTTGGCACACGCGACTCACCGTATTAACTTATGCACTGCTTGCATTTTGTACTGTAGGGCCCGTCCAGTGATACTCAATTGCGTCGTCTGGTTCATGTTTCTTCGTTCTCATTGACATCGGCAGTCACAGCCGCGATATTCTCGGCCGAACGATCAGTCCGGTGGTGACCACGTCCTGATTGGTCTCCTGTGGTTCTAGTCTGTTCAATCCAAGTAGCTAAGCGTGGGAATGTTTGCCCAGTTGGCGCGACACGATAGGGAAATCGTCGTCGAAATTCGCGCTACGCTAACACCACCGACCGATAATTGGTCAAAGTAATCGACACAATTATTCTACGCTCTTGCAAAGTATAGTGCTCCATTTCTTCCCGATAGAGTGGATATCTCCCGATACTTACTTACTTACTTATATGGCGCAACAGTCCGCGGTGTACCTGGTCCTCAACCAACAAGCGTTTCCAGCTGGCACGATTTTTCGCCAGCTGTTTCCAGTGTCGCACGCCCAGACGGTTTAGGTCCTCTTCTACCTGCGTGCGCCACCGAAGATTCGGCCGTCCCCTGCTGCGTCGTCCCTCCGGGTTGGATTCGAAGACTCTTCGGGCCGGAGCCGTTTTGTCCATCCGCTCTACATGGCCCAGCCATCTTAGACGTTGGATCCGGAGACGTCATACCAGGTCCATGTCGCTGTACAGCCCGTACAGTTCTTCGTTGTATCTTATCCTCCATAAACCGCTAGTATAAACGGGACCATAGATTAAACGCAGAATTTTCCTCTCGAAACAACCTCATCCGCTTTAGTTAAAGTCCAAGCCTCCGTGCCGTAAAGGAGGACTGGGATGATTAAGGTTTTGTACAACGTTATCTTGGTCTTTCGAGAGAGGGCTCTACTTCTCAATTGCCTCTTGAGCCCAAAGAAGCAGAGTTCTTCTGCGTTTTATCTCAGCGCTGGTGTTGTTGTCGCTGGTCATTAGTGAGCCAAGGAAGACGAAGTCCTTGACTACTTCGAAATTATAGATGCCAAGCATGACGTTCTGGCCCAGACGTCGGTGTTGTGTGTCTTTTTTCGATGACAGTATATATTTGGTCTTACCCTCGTTAACGCTAAGACCCACTTTGGCCGCTTCCGTCTCAATGCTTATGAATGCCTCATTTACGTCTCGCTGCGATCTCCCGATCACGTCAATGTCATCTGCGTACGCAAGCAGTTGGGAGGACTTGAAATAAATCGTACCTCTTGTGTTGGCCAGTGACTCTTGTACGATCTTCTCAAGTATGATGTTAAAGAAATTGCATGACAGTGCGTCGCCTTGTCTAAATCCTTTTTTAACACCAAAGGTCTGGGTTAGCTCATTACCGACCTTAACGGAGCAGCGAGTATTCTCCATTGTCGACCTGCACAATCGGACGAGTTTGGCAGGGATGTTAAAACTAGACATGGCACCGTATAGCTCGTCTCTATGCACACTGTCATACGCGGCTTTAAAATCGATGAAAAGGTCGTGCGTATCGATTTGAAATTCTTGGGTCTTCTCCAAGATCTGCCGCAGTATGAATATTTGGTCTATTGTGGATTTGCCTGGCCTGAAGCCACACTGATAAGAGCCGATCAGGTTATCCACAAAAGGCTTCAGGCGTTCACACAATACGGCAGAGAAGATCTTGTATGCGACGTTGAGGAGACTTATTCCCCTATAATTGGCGCAATTATAGAGGTCTCCTTTCTTGTGGACCGGGCAAACGATGCTGAGATTCCATTCGTCGGGCATGCTTTCCTCCGACCATATTTCACAGATAAGTTGGTGCATGCGCTTACCAACACATCTCCAGCCGCCTTGAAAAGCTCAGCAGAAAGGCCGTCCGCGCCAGCGGCTTTATTAGACTTAAGTCTCGATATGGCTATTTTGACTTCATCTATGTCGGGTGGACGGGATTCTCTTACGTCATCGTCCGTGGCGAATGGATCATTCTGCCTGACAGCGGTATCTTGTCTATCATCGCCGTTATACAGTCTGCAGAAGTGGTCCTGCCATATTCTCAGCATCGACTGTGATTCTACTACTAGATCGCCGTTTTCATCCTGGCAGGCTTCTGCTCTGGCTTTGTAGCCCTGACATGTTCGTTTTACTTTTTGGTAAAACTTTCGAGCTTCATTCCTGTTATGACATCTCACGCTTTTCGTGCTTCTTTTTTTCTTTCTGAAAAGCGTATGTTCTTCCCTTCTTTTCTGCTTGTAGAGCTCGCAAGCAGCTCTCGTCCGTCTATGCAGCATGGCTTTGTTTGCGTCTTGTTTTGCTGCATGGGCTCGTTCGCATTGCAGGTCAAACCAGGGGTTTCTAGGCGGTCTCAATTTGAAACCCAGCACATCGGAGGCAGCGTCTCTGATTGCGTTCTGGCAATGCTCCCACTGCTGGTCTGTGGATAGTGTCGTCGTTGTTAGGGTTTGAGAGAGCTTGAGGGAAACGCGATCGGCAAAGATTCTAGCGTTCTCTTGCAATTGTAGCTTTCCGACGTCAAACTTGCCTTGTCCTACTCGACTCCGTCGCATTCTCGATATCCTCATTCGTACCCTGGCTACAACAAGGTAGTGATCTGAGTCGATGTTGGCTCCTCGGAAAGTTCGCACGTCGAGAATGCTGGAGGAGTGTCTGGCGTCGATCGCAACATGATCAATCTGGTTGGTAGTCGATTGATCAGGGGACCGCCAGGTTCCCTTGTGAATGTTGACATGTGGGAATCATGTACTTGCTACAATGAGATTATGCCCTGCTAGAAAATCAATTAGCTTGAGTCCATTATCGGACGTGGTGTTATGTAGGCTATGCTTTCCTATGATTGACTCAAGGATGTCCTCTTTGCCCAGTTTTGCGTTAAAATCTCCTAGTACGATTTTGGTGTCGTAACTGGGGCATTGTGCGTACGTTCGGTCTAGGAGGTCGTAGAAATCATCTTTGAGTCGATCATCTTTTTCTTCCGTAGGGGCATGAACGCATATGATGCTAATGTTGTTGAAAGTGACTTTGATGCGGATTGTTATGAGGCGTTCGCTTACATGTCGAAAGCTTAAGACTTTTTGGCTAAGTCTACCTCGAATAACAAATTCGCATGCAAATAAACGTTGCCTATTTTCCTTGTAGCAGTCACCGTAGTATATATCACAGTTTCTCATCCGCTTTTTGCCTGGTCCATCCCATCGCACTTCTTGGAGTGCCGTTATATCGGCTTTATATCAGTCGAGGGTTTTTTCCAGTTGTTGGCCTGCACCTGGTCTGTTAAGGGACCTTACATTCCAGGTGCAAACTCGTAGGTTGTCCTTTCGTTTATGGGGTCGTCAACATGGTATCCGTCCGTATCCGAGGCTTTTGTTGGTTGCTTCGTAACAACTGTTTTTTTCCGTGGTAGGGATGTTAGCCCTAAGCACAACCGCCAACCTGGAGGGCCAGGTTCCTTTTTCCCCAGGAGCGTGTGGTCGGCATATGCCGTTCCTAACCGGCCTGAGCTCCCAATATGTAGGAGTAGCCCGGTTTGGTGTTCATCAAGTAGTTCTACTCACTCGAACTGTGGGCGCCGCCGTTGATTCCATCCTGGGAATTCCTGCGCCGCCGCCATGTGGAAGGAGCCGAGTCTTGATGGTAGCGCAAGGCCTCCCCCCCTCTCTCGTTTGCTGCCTCCAACAACCTTACAAAGGGGATTCCAACCGCAATCTACAGTTGAGGTACTATGCACCCGGGAGCCACCGCGGGGAGGTGAGAGTAGGAGTAGGAGGGGTAGACAGAGGCTAAGTGTTGACGCTGGTGTCGATATATGTACATATGTTCGCAAGATCTACCCCTTTTGGCCCCGGGATATCGATTTGCTCCACCTTGTATAATGTTGACTACAGTGTGATCCAGCCGCGAATTACTTTTGCGGAGGTCGAAGGCCGTGGCCGTAAGTCATGTCAAGTTAGTGAAACAAGGGACGATGTTCTTTGTCTCTCAAAGAAGTGCTTCATTGTCTAAGCCCTCCGAGAGCTTCCAAGACATTTTCGGAGTAAACATTCAAATTTGCCTGACATCATGGTTTAAAAACACAACTGGTTTACGTCTATTGGTTATAAAAGATGCCATGATGAACGGAAGCACTTGATGAGGGTGCTTTTTTCCTGTTTAGTTTTTAGCGTTCTATTTTGACAGCTCACGCGTGATTTATGCCATGCCTTAAAACCAAGCAATTTTGGTTACCATTGCCATTTCATCAAAGAAAAACTCATAATCGAACAATGCTTAAAAATTACTGAATTTTATTATCAAAATTCGCCCTCTGCTAGTGGACATCTACCCGTATGCGTAGAGTGCTTGCAGAGGAAAATATTGCAACTATATCCACCAGTGTTAATAAAGGTCGTGATTTGTCCGTTGTCCTTCGCAACAACTGGGATTGTGTTACTCGGCTCCATGTAAGATTGAACTCAAGGATCTTGCTCTTAATACTTGCAAAATACAGCTCGAGCTGAAGCTGGACAACCTGCCACAGCGTCCAGTTGAAAAATGAATTCGGCGAGCAGCTTATCTCCCGTTTTGGAGCGAGCCTAGCCGATCGTGCAATTTGAAATCGTTATACAATTTACGAGTATATGGGGATGCATCAAATCACTCATCTATGCCAACACGCTTGCTCCAATTACAGCCTAGAAAGACAACATTACACGTGTCAGTAGCAGGATTCAAATAAATATGTTCGAAAAAGTAACTTGAAATTGAACTATCCGTGAGGATCATAGGGGTGATCAGTACTTACACAAAATTCTTGAATAAATGGCAAGCATCGATTTATGAACTCAAATAATAATTTTTCGAATTTTTTTTGTATTTTTTTTGACAGTTAAAAACTAACCTTTCCGTTAATAAACACGATCGTTAAATTTATTCATAAATTGATGATTTGGAAGATTGTTCTTATAAGAGAACATAATACTTGAGAACTGCAAGCTCAACTGCTCCTTTGCTCATCGAACTTCACTTTATTTTAGCATTTTTAAAATATTGTCCTTTTTGGAAATTATAAGGCTTTGATTTGAACTTACCTTTCAAAAGCTATGACATATTTACCAAAGCTAATAACTTTCAGTAGAGGATGTCGAGCATTCTCTTTCAAATCTTTCCAATCTCTTTCCAAACCACCTCTGGTTTTTTTTCCGACCACTACTAAGGCAGGCAGTATTTAACTTGTTATGATTCCAGTCACGATTGATTTATTAACATCAACCAAAGATTTTTAACACCAAAGAGTTTACATAAACAAGGAATAATATCGGACCAAAAACAGAACCTTGGGGGACCTACAATATATAAATAAAGCCAAGTCAGACAACATTTGGCTCTGATAAATGTTTCGCAAGCAAGTCACTAATGCTTAAAGCCTCTGATCCACTTTATCGAAAATTTACTAATATACCTCTATGAAAAAGGCGGTAGATCACGACACAATTTTATCAAGCTACCTTCGATAAATTTTCGACTTTAAAGGACGAATTGGGAATCACAAAATAGGGGGTTTTATCTAAGAACGGTCATATTCTACTCCTAAAGCCTCGCTCAAAAACTTTAGAAAAAAAACAGATAAAAGATCGGACAGCAATTATTTAAAGATGTAGCGTATCACTGTTACATATTGAAAGCCACTGTGACGTCGCCGTTTTATAACAGAGTGAAACACTTGAAGGCACATAGCCTGTTGAGAGACATACCAGAGCCCAAGTTAATTATTCAATACCCACTCATAGGGAGATGAGGTAAGCTGTCAGATTGACAACAAAGTTGACAAAGATAAAAGAGAACAAGCGATAATTTATAAGGCTGGTTTGCGTTTCAATTAAGAAGGGAATGGTACGGCTCGGTGTCAGAAAAGTCAGTAGAGCGAAAACTCGCGCGTCAAACTACTCGTAGAAACAATATCTTCCGTAACATATTGCTTCAATGATTTTTTAAACTGGCAATACTGTTTCTACAGATTATCAATTTTACAGTTGATAGATGATTTGTGATTAGTACGTTTTGCCAGCTTATATTTAATAAATAAATTAACGCAAATTGTGCATTTTTCTTTAGATGGTTTAGTTCGTCAAACTTATCGTGCGCTACGTTCATTTTAAGGTCGACATTATATGACCAAGTTAATCGGAAGACGATTAATCGTCTTCGCATCACGCACCACATACGCCAAAGACGATAAGCCGTTGTGAAGCGCAGTGTTGAGGTGAATCCGAACGAGTCGATTCGCTATCGTGCCCAGCAATTAGGGCTATGCCCATCTACTTTGTTAAAGATTTTACGGAAAGTTCCTGGCTTAAAAGCTTATAAAATCCAGCTTGTGCAAGAGTTGAAACCTCTGGATAGCCTCTTCAACAACCATTGGTAGGTAAACAAATGTAAATATGTAGCTACAAAGCTCCGACCATACTGGCGGTTGTGCGGCGGGCCACGTAAAAAAAACCAAGTTATGAATGAACTATGTAAATGCCTCGGATCAACGGATGGATACGCGACGACAATACTGCACGAAAAAGGAACACGATTTGCGAGTATGCTCCTTGAATGTCAGAACTCTGTACACCCGGACCTGCTTATAAACTGGAAAAAAACCTCACGCAGTACAAGGCGGACATTACTGCGGTCCAGGAAATACGCTGGATAGGAGTACCGAGCCAGAAGAAGGAAGGAGAAAAAACTACTGCGACGAAAGAAAAGAATCTTCGCAGCCTGGGCTCAAGGATATCGGGGAGTCTGGGGATAAGCACAAAATTCGTGCCTTTTATAATCTTGTCACCCACAGGGAGTAGTGGATGTATTGTCGACACAGCTATTCACAAGCTGATGAACAACAAGGCGGCAGGTTCAGATGACTTGCCATTAGAGCTCTTCAAGACTGGCAGCGATGTTCTGGTAGGAAGCATGCACCAGATCATCTGCAGAATTTGGGAAGATGAAGGCATGCCCGACGACTAGAATGCCAGCTCTATTTGTCCCATCCACAAAAATGGCGATCCCACCTCTTGCAAGAACTATAGGGGTGTATCCCTGCTTAATGTCGCATTCAAGATCCTGTCCAGCGTATTGTAGGAACGTCACTATCTTCTAAAAGTCTGTCCTGCTGCTAGGATACGCGGATGATATTGACATCATCGCGCGATCGCGCCGTGACGTTGTAGAAGCGTTTACGGCTTAAAGAACAGGCAAAACGAGTTGGTCTTAAGGTCTATGAGGATACAACAAAGTACATGCTGTCAAGCAAAAACGATTCCGTCGCTCACCATTCGGACCAAACATAACAATTGACAGCTGCAATGTCGAGGTGATTAAGGAGTTTGTCTACCATAGGGCAAACGTACATTTCACAAACGGCACCACAGTGGAGATCCGTCATAGAATCGCCCTTGGCAACCGCTGCTACTCCGATTGTCCAAACAACTTGGGTCAAAACTGCTCACTCAAAGAACCAAAGTCGTGCTTTACAAAACGCTTATACTGCCAGTCTTGCTGTACGGAGCCGAAAGCTGGACGATAAGCCGGACAACGGAGCTGATTTTGGGTTCTTTCGAAAGAAAAATTCTGTGCCGAATATTTGACCCTGTTTGTTAGGAAGGTTAATGGAGGAGCAGACATAGCCGCAAACTCTACGAGCTGTACAAAGAAATGGATGTAGTTCGGATGTAGCAAAGATCCGTCGACTGCACTGGCTCGGCCACATGGAGCGCATGAATACCAACACTCCAGCTAAGAGAGTCTTCGACTCCGAGCCTCCTGGTTCCAGAAGAAGCGGAAGACAGAAGCTCAGGTATAAAAACCAAGTAATCGCGGATCTTAGACAACTGGAAGCAGCCTAGGCCAAGCTCAGATCCTCCATGGATCGCTGGCCTGTTAAGTAAGTAAGATGAAGCCCGTTTTGCTTTAATAGATAATATAAGCAAGCAAAGCCAGAAGCCTTCGTCGAGACGCCTTTACAACCATTAAACCTCACTGTTTGTTGTGCTTTATGGTCTGGTGGAACCATCGGCCCATATTTCCTTATAAAAACATGATTTCTGACTTCTTCGTTCCCCAGTTGAATAGCGTTGAAACATTTGCTGAGAAATGCTCTCAGGTGGCTTTTTAGAATCTCCTTAACCAAATCTCTTTGGCCAAATCATTTTACGACTTATTTCAAGCTGAATTCGACATATGGAAAAATGCAGCGAGAAGCCAACGAGGCATTTGCATGATTTAAGACAAAAATGAATAAAATAGCTTGGCAGCAAAACTAAGTATATTCTGTCCTTGAAAAAGACGCATAAAGCCCATATCTGAGGCAAACGTAAATATAGATAGATTTACATTTGATATTGTCAAGGACTTTGTCTACCTTGTCTCGGTAACAAGCAGCAATGACATCACTGCGAAAATCAACGAAAAATTACCCTTGACAAGCGCCGTCTTTATCATTTCGGGTTTGTTATATAAGTTACAGTAACTTAAGTTGGAAGCAGATCGCCGAATCCGCAAGCTACGGCAAAAACATCACTACGAATCTGCTTAATTTGCACCTGAACACCGATATCCGTCCAAGGTTGCACACGTTGTCACCCGAATCGACTCCAATATCCTATGGGACCATGAGGACCGCTGCCGACACCTGAGCTGCGCACTTCAAACATCCGGCACAATCCACCGCCGCCGACAGCCGACCTAGTACGCCGTCGAACCATCAGTAGTATTTAAGGTAGAGTAAAATTCGAGATAATTTAGAATTAAGACGGACTTGTAAGGAGTAATGCTGCCCAAAGTTTGTTCAAAACAAATTAGTTTTTTAATAAATAAAAGTTTATAATTTATTAATTTATAATAGAGATTAAGGGATTTTACATAAAGCAAGTAGAGAAACTCCTTGCAAAATTTTTTGCTCCGTTTATGTAAATGAGGAATTGGGGAGAAGATTTAAGCACAAAATACGAGTATAAGCTCATTAGGACCATCATTTTTCCAAGCCTATTTTATGACATCATCCGATGCTGTATGTCCAAATCTAGACGAACTTCCTTAGAAGTTTTGAGCCAGCTACATCTTCGGGAAAATATAATAAACTCAACCAAATATCAGGTCGCTGTACCCTATTTGGGGGTGACATACAGGAAACGCCACGGGTGGTCCTTTGACCTAAGCAGTTTTCCAGTGACGACTTCCGATCTTACACAGTTCATTGCGTACGTTAACCTTTCACCCTTCAGCAACGCGTCAAAAATACTAAAATTTATTTCAAAAATTCAATTACTGTTAACAAATCCTTTAATCAGTTCGGTTACTTGGTTTGAACCCGAGGCCTAGTACTTAAACTGCTATTGTTTCTGAAACTCAAACTTCTCGATTCCTCGTCGTTCACAATTTTCTGCGACCTCAACTTGGCGATTTTTGCATGCATTCATATAAGTTTCAATAGACACAAGATGTCCAAGTTTTGGCGTAGAAATCCATGGCAGAGTCAAGAGTCTCCACTGTATTCCGAAAAACTTATTTGGTTTGGATTTTGAACAGGCGGCGTCATTAGGCCGTACATTTTCTGCAACAAGAAAAGATAGACGCAAAATGACTGTCAATCGGGTAGTGATAACTGACTTTATGTGGCCTTAGTTGGATGACATGGACCAGAACGATATATGGTTCTCATATTTGGGCGTTAGAGTTGTTGCAAGAAAAATTATCCAGAACGTGTTCAAAATATCTGTTAAATAGGTACGATTTGGCACCCTCAGACTTTCTTCTATGAGGCTACGTTAATCAACAAAACAAGCCACTGACCAACTAGAGAGCAACAGCATTCAACCGCCGGACTTATGCAACAAAGTGATGGTTATATGTAAGTAAATTTTATATGCAAAATTAGAACAGGGTCCTGGAAACGGAGGCTACATCTTACACGTGGCTCTTTTTATTTAATTTGGAAGTTAAGAACCTTTCCCACCTACGTAACACTCTACTTTGACTGAACCATTAATTCTGATGATATAACTAACGATGTTTACTTAAATGGAAATTGGTCGTTAAAATGGATGGAGCTGCGAGGACACATAAAGTCAAATACAATTCCATGAATAGTCATTCATGCAGACGAAGATCATGCAGCCGCATTTTCCCAAAATCAAATTAATTTCGAGGAACCTACAGTCTTCCAAATAGATTTACATGGCTAATTACAGGGCCCACTGGTTCACGAATAAGGTCGTTCCCCTCCTCGATGAACACCTCATGATGGGCGTATCAGGAAAAGTTCTCAACTCGAACACCTTAACGTAACGTCGTTCGTCGGTTTATTTCATCCACCGCACAGATCCAAGCCTTAAATTGCAAGTGACATTCAACTTTACCTCAAATGGGTGGTAGCGGAAGACACCCAGCCTCTACACCTCCGTGTGCCCCTATCGTCGAGGGGCGAAAAGAAATAAACAAAAAAGGCAACTCAAGTTTGAATTATTGATTTGTGTGGGTTGGCGCCCAGACCACGTAGCGAAATGAAGTCGTCTACGCCTTATCCGATCCGATGGAGGCAGATAAACGCTGGGAATGTCGGGTGTTCGTGTGCGGAGTACGTTCCACAAAAGCGGAACCGTCTAATTAAATCAGATTGTTGAATGTATGCATAAGTACAGAAAGAATATAGAATCGCCTCCTACTGCAGATCCGTGGTGCTTCGATGCACAGCATGACTGTGTGTGGAACCCTTATCGGAGATTTTATCTCTCTGCACCTTGTTTGTCACCACGACGGAGGAGACATCGATGAGTTCTCCGTCTGTACTCGTATTTGGTCGTTGTTTTTCGCCTTGAAGGGGATAAAATATGGTTTGATTAGTTGATTAGTAGGATTGCAAGTCGGAGTGCGGTGAAGCGCCGACAATGTGCTGAGAAAGATGATCCAATCCAGTAGATGTTCGAGTGGAATTTTGTTCATACGAGATGCTTTCGTATCTTATCGAAGATATTTCGAACATGGAAAAGTAATTTGATCGTCGGGTTGATAAATTGTGCGAGGTGGCTGACGACACGACGACGATGCAGAGAATGTCGCAATGCCGAAGAAATGCTCGTGCGTGTCCGTTGAGACGTCTCAATAGGGTTCGGTGCCGAATGTAAAGTTGGCTTTTGGTTAAGTAGCTCGAAGGTACGTTGCGTTTCTGTGCAGATAAGATCGAAATGGAAATATCAAAACGATATTTATGCGATGAATTAAGTTTTCTTCACTGGTTGTGATTAAGTTATGAGAAACTGGTTTCGAGGCAAGTCGCCGAGTATATTTTCTAATTCTGTACTATCTATCGGATCAGTTGCCTATTTAATTCATATTCAATAATTCATGTCACAGTGGCGGTCGAATGAAATCACCGTTTTAGATAAATTAAATGCGATAAGATCTGGAGACAAGCTGAAACAAGCTCTTCGATGTATTCCCGCTGAAAAGGTTGTCAATATATGACGCGGCGTATAATTTATAGTACGACAAACTCTGGTGGTTTACATATGCCATCATTAAGGCTTCGAACTTAATTTACTCGATACTGGCTCAAGTGAATCCGGATAGAATCATATCTAACCAAGATCCTGAGCATAAATCTTCGTGAAAGCCGGTATTCATGCCAGTCTTTACGGTAATCTTGTATAATTAAAAAAAAGTAGACTGGGATCGGTTAGGAGCTGTTTTTATTTTATATCAGAAGCTTGTCATGCGCATATGCTAATATACATATACCCATAAAACGCACATAGCTCTAGGTAAAGAAGGTGTCTTTCCCGCGCTTCTCTGAAAAGTTTAGATCTCACTAGATCCAGCTTAAGCCATGGACATATATGAGCTGCTTGCATCGTAACCTCCTAATAATCTGACTTAATTCCTCCTGATTCTTCTTCTTCTTTTTCCGGCGTTGTTATGGTCAGAAGTGTAGGACCATAACCTTCCCACTTAACTGTATTCCTACTGGTCCGCTTGTGGGGTCCGCCGGTTTGACCTCAGAAAGTAGCGGCAGGCTTCCCGGTTTGGGATTACTTCATTGCTGAGGTCAATCACCA
This sequence comes from Merodon equestris, assembly GCA_958301585.1. NCBI lineage: Eukaryota > Metazoa > Arthropoda > Insecta > Diptera > Syrphidae > Merodon > Merodon equestris. Next base: position 21,132,856 of record OY284413.1, on the reverse strand, counting down.
ATTGTTTTTCGGGCTGCCTTTTTTTTTTCTTTTTTTGGGACACAGGCATGCTCTAGATTTTTTTGTTTGATCTTACTCTTACAACACCGGTGATCTCCAGTCGTGTCAACCCACTGATTTGCATGCACACCTGTGGGGCAGTTTAATGGTGGTATATGTGTCCCTAGGCTCACCTTGGTGTTTTCTAAATTGCCTAGATGTGATTTTTATTTACCTTTGTTTTAGTCGCCTTTTACGACAAGCGAGAGGTATCGCTGCAGGGATATTCTTAACCCGTCCCTGCACGGAAAACTTAATTCCTCCTGGTTATCTTGATAAAAGGTAAATTTCTACCAACTATCAGTGAACTAATGGAATCTGCGCTGAGTGAACTCTCCTCGTGGGCAAGACAGAACGGTGAATAAACCCCCCGAAAACCGAGCTGGTCTTGTTCACCCGGAAAAGGAAAATTCCGATATTTGCTCCCCCAAAGTTGAGTGGGGTGCCCACTCAAACTCAAAGCGGAAGCAAAATATCTAGGCATCATTCTTGACTCCAAACTCTCCTGGAAAAGGAATCTGGAGGAAAGGATGAAAAAAGGATTGAACGCTTTTTATGCATGCAAAAAGACCTTCGGAAAAAGATGGGGCTTGTACATCATTCATTGGATGTACACAACAATCATCAGACCCATTTTAACTTATGGGGCCCTAGTCTGGTGGACTGCTAGCAGCAGAAAAAGCTATATGAACATGCTCAACAAAGTACAAAGGTCAGCCGCTGTTTGTACAACGGGAGCCATGAGAAGCACGCCGCAAGCAGGGTTGGACATGATTCTTCATCTCCTCCCCCTGGATCTATTCATGAAAGGCTACGCTGCAAAGAGCGCTCTCAGGCTAAGAGAGTCCTCTCTGTGAAAGCAAGCCAACTATGGACATGCGGCCATACTTAAGGTAATAGACGACCTGGGAAGGAAAAATGGTTTTAGTAGCCTCGCAGCTACGACCGACTATATTCCCCCCCAAAATGACTTCTCTCTCAGTATACCTATCCTTTTCCCCGACAGAGAAGAGTGGCTATCAAACGCCGTAATCAACGACCATGAGATCACCCTCTTCACCGACGGATCGAAAATGGACACAGGCACTGGAGCCGGGTTCTACTCTGATACCCTCCACAAACAGGAATCATTCAGACTCCCTGATCTGTGCAGCGTGTTTCAAGCAGAAATCCTGGCAATAGAGAAAGCAGCCAAACACCTACAGGTAGCCGATATCCCACCATCTGATATCACCATCTTCGTAGACAGCCAGGCTGCACTGAAGTCAATAGAATCCTGTATAACGAGATCAAAGGCTGTCAAGAAATGTGGCGACTCACTGAAGTCCATCAGACACCATAAAGTTAAACTCTGCTGGTTCCCGGGCCACAGCTCAATCGCAGGGAACGAAAGAGCAGACGAACTGGCCAGGCAAGGTTCTGAAATGGACATCAGCGAAGCGGACACGTCATTGCAACCACCGATCAGCGCATTATACCGGATCATAAACGACACAATCATCAAAGAGGCCAACTCGTCTTGGCTTACAAGAAACGACAGCTATACGACAAGATCATCGTGGCCAGAGCTCAATGTCGGGAAAACAAAGAAGCTCCTGGCGCTGGACCATAACTCGATCCGTATGCTCGTCGGAGTGATCACAGGACTCTGTCCCATTGGAGCAATGCTCCGGAAATGGGACTCGGGATCCAGCGATCTCTGCCGGAGCTGCGGCGATGAGGAAGAAACTGAGACGATCCAACATCTGCTTTGCCACTGTCCAGCTCTCCAGAATCGACGCCTAGTGTCGCTAGGCCAAAGATTCTTTACAGAGATTGCGGACGTGGCTAATGCATGCATATCGGATCTTCTAAGATTCATCAAGAGCACGGGGTGGTTTCAGCCACCACGTGATAGGACAGGTTAATTTTATGTGTACCCATACAAACGAAGGGAATCACAACAATAACTTAATATTTAATGTACCTCTTAATGTGGCTCTGTGCGGCCACTCTAAGTCTAACTATATTTCTTGATTGCTAATGCCTTTCGGCTTGAGCCTATCTTTTCTATTTTTATGAAACTATATTTCAAAATTTAATTTTCTACGAAAACTTTATTAAAAACCTAGATTTTTGTTTTCCTATCCTAAAGCTTAACCTACCGAAAGCCGCCTGATTCTACTTTTAAATATAGTCAGGTTGGCTAGCACTTGTGTGCTTCGTTCCGAGTGGTGACCCTGCTGATTGCATCGCTCAGCTACTGGGCTTTGCAATCTTGCTCGCTTTGCATGTCCGAGGCCTCACCAAGGCTAACAGACCTTAGTCAATTCTCAGACTCATCTCGCGTCCAGACTCCAAAAGGTCCCCTAGCTAGTCCTAATCCAATTTACAAATTAAGAAGTTTGATGGGAAGCGTTTACACGAGACAACCAACTGTGTTGTTTAGTAACATCGGCCAGATCCCAGTCTGCCATTATAGTATTATAACGTATAAGCTCATGAGCACTGTCAACGTACCCGTCGCGGATGAGCCCTTTGTCCCTAGTGCCTGGGTGACGGTGGTTAAATACCGGTATGCGAGTCCCTTCTCAATTTTGCACTAGCCTTTCTATATAGAGAAATGCTTCTGGGGGAATAAAGGCCAATCGGAGTGTGCCCTCGTGGTAGTAAGCCGCTGAGATCAAGTTACATATGTTCGTTAGTCATTGCCCTGTCTATGTGCTTTCGAGTAATTTTAATGAGAAAATTGTCAATTTTGCTTAGGCTTGCTCCGTCATACAGAACGTGATTAAAACAATTCTAAGTAGACTGGTGCCTGGCGCGAAACTTTCCATATAAGATGGCGCTACATTGAACCACCCCGGCAAACATACGCGATGATGGTCGTTATTATATATGTATGTTATATATGTTGAAATAAAAATACTGTATAAGGCAGATACCAAGGTATCTAACCGCCAATGATCGCCATTCCTTCAGTTTTTCCGGTATCTCTTTAGGCCCTGTACCTTAAACAACATCGTTTGCAACTTTTGGATGTTAATTTTTAAATTACCATCATCGCAATATCCCTTAATATGATGGAAATCACACTACAGCAATTTATTGATGACCTCAATTTTTTGACCTGATCTGCCACGCCTATACTGGTAAACTTGCAGAACAGACCTTCTAACCATACAGAAGACTTTTCAAAGTCGATCAGATAAGCACCCGTACATTGTCGGACACCCTTTTTGATGCAGCGTTATTAGTATCACGTCTCGCCTTAAAACCAAACTGGTGACCCGTGCTTATTTCCTTTCCCTCAACCCATTCGATCAGAGCTCTGTTTTGTCAAGAACCTTGCTTACATTCGGAAGCAAACAGTTGATCGGAGATTAGCAGGGTTTGCTTTATCTCTATCCCGATGAGGGATAAGGTTTTCCCATATAAAGAATGTTAATCGGAGCCTTGGTGAACTGTGAGGTGAGAATATCTATTGCTTCAATTGGCAGATGTCTTAAAACGACGTTTAGTATACCATCTATTCCTGACGACTTTTTATTTTTGGATGCACAGGAGTTCATCCCTTCTCACGAACAAACATAAGAGATATCCGGAGTATGCTCGGACTATTGGATTTTATAGAAGGAACTTTAATGCCCCAGTACAAACTTCCAGCTTTTCTGTAATTTTCTTTTATTGTAGTAACTGATGGAGGATTTTGATCACCGACTTTAATATCCTTATCTCGGAACCAGGTGGGTCTGTAAACCGTCTTCATAGCCGTTTAATCTTGGCTCTACTTTTTGTCTGTGAAGCGCGTCGATTGTTGATGTTCTTTATTAATATGACGGTTTGATCGCTGATCTGAGTTATCCAAGAGATAGTTTAGTCCATTGTTCGTTTTATGATGACATCAATTTATTGCAAGTGTTAGGCAGTTTTGTTGTTTGTCAAGTTCCGGTCCACAAGACCTTTTGATAACCGAAGGTGCATACTGGGTCACGCTGTTCCAGTTGCGAAAATTCGTTGGGTATTCGTATTATCGTGGCGAGTCCGCATTGGTTTCTTTTTTTTTTTTTGTAGGAGGATTCTACTATATGTTGGAGCACTCAGACGCAAATACTGATCCATTGTACTACCAGACAGACACCTTTCCCCGCTAGAGAAAAGTGAGGAGAAGCTTAATTTTTTTAGAACTAGGAGATTCGGCACACACCACGTTGGCCGAGTGGTCGCACCAACTTGGCGAGTGAAAGTGGGACTGTGCTGTATCAAGCGTCTCACTGATGCCAAGCATGTAGAGGTGCTTAGCAAAAGTGTAATGACCCGTAATGACGCCCGCAAGCCTTCTGCAATCATTTTTCCTTAGGAATAAGAAGAATGTTGCGGACTTCTTGCAGACATAAGGGGGTACGCGATTAGTCATTCCGCATCCTGGATATTTCTTTCATCTACGACTGTATTAAAGACTGCATTAAAAACCCAATCGAAGATGTCAGTCTGAGCCCCTTCTAGCGAGTTCATAAGAGATCCAGGGATATCAGAGTGACCTGGGACCCATACAAACCTTAGTGAATTTAATCTAATCCGACTTTGTTCAAAAAGGTCTTGAGTTCATGCACTAATTTGGAGATGGATAGAGGGTTGGACACAGGTTTGTGGTTTGCACCTTGGCTGTCACTGCAGACCCAAATAATATGAACAAAGAAGCTCGCTATCTATAGGTAAGATGACTGCCAGGTACTTAGCTTACTTGGATATCGGGATGGGATTGCATTTTAGCACCAGCTGAGTAATGACAGTATTTTGCCTCCTTCTCGTGAAGAGAACGACATCAGTCTTAAGAGGATTAATCGACAGCCCATTACTCGTGCATCAGTTCTCGATCACATCCAGCACCGCCTGCGCTTTGAAACAGACGGACGCTAAACAAGAGCCAACAGAGAGAACAGTAACATCATCCGCATAGGCCTGAGCATAGATTCCAGAGGCATTGAGAGCATCGAGCAGAGAATCGACCACCATGCACCATAACAATGGAGACAAGACGCCACCTTGCGGGCAGCCCCTGTTTACTCCAGCCTTGACCCATTGTTCCAGGCCTGCATCAGCGATCAATGTCTTGTGCACAAGCATTGCTTTGATTCACAAAGCAAGTGCATCATCTACTCCACGCCGTCTAGCAGCGTTACACATGCTGTTGAAGGTTGCGTCATCAAAAGCTCCCTCAATATCGGTGAAAATGCCCACAACTCGTGTTTTTTCCTTGAAGAGTCTTGAAGCGCAGTCTCGCAGGATTTTCCGCGCTGATAAGCATGTTGCATCTCCGGGAGAGTATGCATTCAAAGGACACCTGTGCGCACGTGTAACTCTACTAGTCTCTCAATACTTTTCAGTAAGAAGGATGTTAGACTGATTGGTCTAAAACTCTTAACGAGTGAGTAATCTTTTTTCTCTATTTTGGGAATAAAGCCCACTTTCACCACCCCCAGGAATAGATATATAGGCAAGTGCCAAGCTTGCAGTGAAAATTATTTTCAGAGTAGTATGCAGCTTATACCTTTTTGCAGCACAACAGGGTATATCCCATCAGTACCTGGCGACTTGAAGCCATCGAAAGATGCCACAGCAAATTTAATGGCCTCACTCGTTGCCATGCGTGGCGCAATGTTACAGCTACGCCGATGCAACCATAACTGATGTGTCCTCGTGAAATATCAATGTTCACTTTTGGCAGGAAATATGATGTAAATTTCTCCACAAGCTCGTCAAATGGGACTGTATGCAGTTCGAGGTGAAAGGAATTTATAACTTCTAGATATTTTGGTCCCATATAGAGTAAAAGTAGACAAACCTTGTTATGAGTGAGTTCCTTCCATTTTTCCCTATTCTGTCTCATCTCTTGGCGGTCCAACTCTATATTTTCCACCTCGGGTTTTCCACTGATTATTATTTTGACTGCCCACTGTCCATCCGTTCTACTTCTCCTTCCAAACTTAGTATTCGCAATTTTATTACTCGGACAATGCTTGGAGCTAAAGTTTCTCTAGTTCCTTCCACCTTTTATTTATTTCGATCTTTATGTCGCCCACTTTCTCAAAGCCTTTATCGAGTACAGTCAGGTTCGGGGTTTGGACCCATCCAAGTCCTTAACAAGACAGTACAACAATTTAAAATGATTAATTATAATCCTTAGAAAATATTTCTTAAAAATCATAATTTCGAAACACTTGGCATCTGCTTTCCAGATTTCAACACGCATCCCGGGGGATGGATTATTAATGAAGTACAAGTACCGTTTCCTGGTTGTTAATATCCCTGTAATGATGTTCGACATTTTCCAAACAAACATGTCAAACTCCTTGACCGTCGCCTGAGATCGTTTTACGACTTCCTCAACTAAGACACGACGTCAGTTCTTGCGTTCAAAATCGATCCTTCGCCGTAATTTATCGGAATTCAGGAGAACTCCGCCTGTTTTCAACAGTTCCTCCAAGTCGGATGAAAACTGATCCTGCATTTATCTCCTGACTCCTTAACTAGCAAATAATTTTCGAACATTTCCCGTTCTGCCTTCGTCGCGAGGTAACCCAACACACTTCATTCGTCTCCAATTACCATCAACAAGGATGCATCCACTAGAATCTCTCCACATCCCGAATGGATGGTAAGGCGAAACAAGGATCAAATATCCCTGCGAATAGCAAATAGTTGTTTGCTGATCTCGGTATCCATTCCATATTTATGTGGCCGAATAGTAAACCACCCAAGGATAGTGATGCAACAGATGCTTGAACGAATGAGGGGATATATCCATACATTCATGCAAACGTCTCAATTGTCAGTCGGTGTACGCTGCACACGCTCGTATCCTGGAGATTTCATACACATCCGAGGATAATTTTATTTCTTTCCATTTCACTGAACCTTATGTGTTTTTTTGTTATCCTTATTGCATGCGCATCACTTTGACTGGCATCTCCTGGGTGCGTTGGCGTTCTAATTTTATTTTGAGAAGCGTGTAATTTAAAGGATAATAGAGGATTGTACGGCAAAAGATTTTTGGGATTTCCTCACACCGCAATGACGAAGGAACAAAGTATTTCTTTAAGGATAATATCATATTAGATAGATACGTATACACATAATACTCTACTCCTTGGTTGCACAATAAATTCCAGTATCGGTCCCAGTCAGGAGCGGTGCGGCAGCTATAGAAGCAGTAGCCGCAGTCAACTACAAACAGTCAGCCACAACCAACAAGGATCCAGTCTATTGTGGGCTAATTTTTAATTCAAAGCACATGATGTGAAACTAAAAGGATATTCGGTTTTTGGTTTTCCTTTTCTCTGTTCTCCGTTCTCTGCGCCGCCAACTGAATTGATTTATAAGGATACAATCACGAGCTGCGGTTTGTTGTGTTCCACATACCCAGTGAACGTATGGCATGTCATCAACTGTGCAGACCCAGGGTGGGATACGTTCATGTCTTTTTTTTTGTGTTCCTGCTTTTGCAGTTGATTTGTTTTGCAAGGATATATGAAGAGTTGCCAAGCGTTATTTTTGCTCACACAATGAGCAGTCAGTCGAATCCTGATAGCATTACGGGTGTGGTATGTAATTAAATTGAAATAAAAGAAGTGGCAGGAAAATTAATTTTGTCATCTTGACCATGTGAGCGGTCCAAGTCGAAACCGATGGTGGTTGAATCGAAGAGGTATTAAATGGAGTGACGGGGGGCTTTTGTTCGTCATTTGGAGCAAATGGTATCCTGCCGAATTTAATTGGTTTTATATTCCTGATGCGATTGAATTGTTGAAATTGTTTTCGGTCCGAACGGAAATGTTTTTATTTATCTCCTAATTATCTCATAATGGGAATCGAAACCGAGCGAACAATGGAAGGGAAACTTTGGTTAGGGGCGAGATGGTTAATTGGTATTCCTGATCGCGTTTTTGGTGGTGAATGGAATCGAACTGGGTGAGCAGACTGTGGCATTCATCAAGGAATTTTCAGAATTCGTTATTTCTTAACGTTACCATTTGGGATTGTGGATAAACGATGGAGTTACCAAGCATGGCAAATAAGGTCAAGAAATTCGATTATAGAAAATTTATTCAAGATTTTTCATTCAATAGATATTGCGTCGGAATCCAATATAATATAAACGAGAGCAGTTGAGCTAATTTTCACACGATGGTTCAATATGTATGTTGCCATTTTTATAGAGCAACACTCACTTTCAATTCAGCGTCGACGTTAGGAGCAGAAGCTCTTGGCGCTGGACCGTAACTCGATCCGTATGCTCGTCGTAGTGATCACAGGACACTGTCCCATCCGGAAATGGGACTCGGGATCCAGCGATCTCTGTCGGAGCTGCGGCGATGGGGAAGAAACTGAGATGATCCAACATCTGCTCTGCCACTGCCCAGCTCTAAAGAATCGACGCCTAGTGTCGCTAGGCCAAAGATTCTTTACAGAGTTTGCGGACGTGGCTAATGCAGATATATCGGATCTTAGTTTTTTTTTTTTTTAGTTTTAGTTTTATTTACTTTTTTAAGAGAACATTATAAAAACATGAATCAATAAATAACGAATAAAAATACATAAATTAAAAAAGTATCTGCAGTCTATAGTTTACAGAAACTAGAAGCGAAAGCAGTTTTAAGTACAGTAAAATTTTAAAAAAGTAACCAAAACAGAGTATATAAATACATGCGTGGGGTCATTACAGATTTTATCAAAAGAGAACAGCTAAACTAATACACGAAACAAGTCTATGATGTTTTTATAATCTAAATTTAAAAGCCATGATTTCACTGTTTTTAGGAATAGGGATTCATTTCGAATATACCTTACATGCATATAAGGGTAGTTTATTAAAGAGCCTTGGGGCGATATTCGAATAAAATTGTGAAACGATTTGCAAATGGTGATGAGGTATTTTTGCGAGATGTTGTTCATTTACTCTTAGTTAGTAACTAGAACAGCTCCTGCTTATCAAATAGCCTGATCTTGCGAAAAAAAATTTTAGAACCTTATAACAATACAAGTGTTTTATTGGTAGAATTTTCAGTCCCCGAAAAAGGAGTAAGCTAGGTGACCAACGATTTTTGCTACAAATAAGACGAATGACATGTTTTTGAGATACTAGAAGAGGAGTTATTTTGTTATAGTGAGTACCACCCCACGAAGCTATGCCATATTCTAGTTTAGAATGCACAAATACATTTAAGAAGTTTCAATGAAGAAAAATCTTTTAAAAAGTAAAATTGCCTAGTGGCAGCCATGAGATAATTCTTAAGAGCATTAGAATGAGCAGACCAACTCATCTTCCAGTCAAGCAAAACACCAAGGTACTTGAAGTCATATACATTTTCAACATGAAAGCATTTGTCAGAGCATGAACGTTGCTCAAAAAATGTCTGTGAGAGAACTTCTGATCTACAAATAATAGCACTGCTTTCACAGTTAGCACCATGAAAATAGAAGGATCCATAGTCTACTTCCTTGCTCACATGTTTAAAAAACATAATTCTAGTCTTGACGCTTTTGACTAATTTATGCATTTTAAACCAATGACTGAGAACTTCGAGATCATGATTTATGTCAGCGGAAAGGTTGAGGGCAGAATCACTTGAGAAAGCGCATGCCATATCGTCTGCAAAAGCAGTGACTTTGCTGCGATAATTTTGAAGAAAAAGGGAATTTATGTAAATAAGAAAAAGTACAGGCCCAAGAACCGAACCTTGAGGAACGCCTATAGATACAAGGCTTTCTAAACTGACTACACCATTTATTTTGACCTTTTGCACTCTGTTGGATAAATAAGATCGAACCCAATCGTGTATACTTCCTCTAAAACCACATTTATAGAGTTTGTCTAAAAGTATCTTGTGATCTACCGTGTCGAAGGCTTTTGTTATGTCGACAAAAACCGCTGCAGATAGGTTCCTCTTATCGAAGCTGTCATATACAGGGTGTCCCACGAGCAGTGTGCCAAAAAGCTAGAGCATGTAGGTCTGGTCAAGACAAGAAAAAAATCGTATGGGAGGGGGGGTCTATTCCCCCCGGTTAGCCGGGAGGGGCAATTTTCTAAAAAATTGACTTAATTTGGAAAAAAAATTATTAAAAATCAACAGTTACATCCACAATGCCGTGATATACTTTTTTGTAAAGGCAGAAACCTCTTCTTTCATCTTGTTTCTAAACGAAGCTGTTTTAAGGAATAGTTTTTGAGAAATTAATTTTCAAACTCAAAATTTTTGAAAAAAAATGAAAAAAAAAATTTCGAAATATTTTTTTTCAAAATTGTATGTAATTAAGTACTATTTTTTTTTCAAAAATTCAATTTTCTTGTTAGTTTTTAGTTAAAAACAGAAAACCGGAAAAATAATAAAAAAGAGGTCAATGTTTCATACATTAATTTACTTACAAGTCCAGCCGCGTTAAAACCAAAAAAAAGGTTTTTCTTAGAAAAAAATGGTTCGGGTTTTTTTTTAATTTCTCAAAAACTACAAGACATTTTTGCATCCAAAAACTAATGAGAGCATCGAATTTTTGAAAAAAAAATACTACTTAATTATATACAATTTTGAAAAAAAATAGTTTGAAATTTTTTTTTTTCAATTTTTTTTCAAAATTTTAAGTTTGAAAATTAATTTCTCAAAAACTACTCCTTAAAACAGCTTCATTTAAAATAAATATGAAAGAAGAGGTTTCTGGCTTTACAAAAAGGTATATCGTGGCATTGTGGATGTAACTGTTGATTTTTAATATTTTTTTTCTAAATTAAGTCAATTTTTTAGAAAATTGCCCCTCCCGGCTAAACGGGGGGAAATAGACCCCCCCCTCCCATACGATTTTTTTCTTGTCTTGACTAGACCTACACGCTCTAGCTTTTTGGCACACTGCTCGTGGGACACCCTGTATACTGGAACAAAAATTTAGAAGGGCGTTTTCAGCAGAAAAACCTGAACGAAAGCCAAATTGATACTCACTAAAAAATTTGTTTTTTTCTAAGAAATTAACTATTCTTTTCTTTAGGGCTTTTTCGAAAATTTTTGAGAAGACTGATACTAACGAAATAGGCCTATAGTTATTAATACAGGTTTTATCTCCCTTCTTAAACAAGGGTGTAACTTCAGCAAGTTTTAGATAGTCCGGGAAAATACCACATGCAACACTTTTATTATAAATTAGACATAAAATATCACAGATGTTTATAGCTATCTTTTTAATAAAATTGTTAGAAAAGCCATCAGATGTTTTCGAATTTGAGTTTTTCAAGGACAATATAATTTTATATAATTCAAACGATGATATGGGATCAAAGACGAAACTATGGGGAATGGAAATCTCGTCAGCTAAACAATTACAATTACTGTTGTTGTCAAAATTATCAGAGACTACTTTAGTACCTATAGAGGAAAAGAAATGATTGAATTTGTCAGCTAGAATTTTGTTGTCGGTTATCAAGACATTATTATCTTTTAGGCTGAGAACTTGATCTTTCTGATTTGATTTATTTAAAATGGTTCGTACTAGTTCCCATTCTTTTTTAGAAATACCTTTAAATTCATGAAATTTGTTCAGATAGTAGTTCGTTTTACACAGTGAGACATCTTTACGAATATCCTTGCATATTTGTTTGTAGGCTGCAGTGATATTATTATTATTAGGATTTCTTAGCTTCTTTTTATACAATTTGTTTTTTTTGCTTGATTTTCCTTAGTAGGTCAACAGATATCCAAGGTTTCAATTGTTTCCATTTATTATTTCTTTTGGTTTTTTTTCTGAGCATTGTGAGACATAGTTTTGAAGTATATTAACGAAATTTGCGAATGCTACTGAAGGATTACCTTCATTACATACACTTTCCCAAGATTCGAGACGAAGGCAACTATTTAATGATGTAAAATCAATTTTGGGTGAAGTAAAACTAGATGACTCCTGTTTATGGCAATAATCACCGTAATATGTTAAGCTAAGGCACGTCATACAATGATCGGATATTTGCAGGTCTGCGACCGAGCTACAGAGCTTAGTTACTTTGGTTTTTGACAGACGAACCATTATATGGTCAATGCAGGTGCTAGTGGAAGCTGAATAACGAGTTGGTCTATTTATACATGACTCAAAACCGAAAGAAGATAATAGAAATAGATAATTATCAACAAAAGTAGACCTTTGTAGGATATCTATGTTGAAATCTCCCAAAAGAATAACGTCATTTAGCTCACTTGATAACAAATTATTTAACTCCTCATAAAAAATGCTATTCGATATCTCATTTCGTTTATAAATGCAGAATAAAGTTAGTTTCAAATTATTAATTTTAACTTTTAAAACATCACAACTTTGCAAATTCAGACTATAAGATTCAATAAGAAATGTGGCTTTAATAAAGGCAGCCACACCACCAGATGCATATTTATTGTTACAGCAAGTTACAAATTCATACCCTTCGATTCCAAAAGGCGAATTTTCCCGTTCATATCCATCCAAGTTTCTGTTAAAAAAATGAAATCAGGCATCTTAGCAAAAGAATTTATATGTGCAAGCAATTTATCAAAATTTTTTCGTAAGCTTCTTATATTTTGATGGATAAAAAGTAAATTTGGTAAGTATGTTTGATTTAAAAGGAGATCAGGAGCGTTAATGTCAGTACAGTTAACAGAGGGGATAAATTGCTAATTATTTAATGGATCTTGCATTTTAATTTAGTGCTGTAAGGTCTTCATCAGATTCAATAACAATTAAATGAACATTATCCCTCTTGCGCATGAACACTCTCCCGTTTTTAATCCAAACATACTTAGACCGCTTTTCTTTTTTAATTTTTTTTGCAGCATATAATATATGTTTCGTTTTCCCACTTAGCGATTCGTTTATAAATATTTTCGTACTTTTCTCACAGCCAAATATATTAGAGGTAAAGTTACTTTTGTACACAATTTTGTTTTTCAATATTAAATCCCTTTTGTGTTTAGAAACAAATTTCACAACTAAAATCGAAGAATTATTATTAACATTTTTTGATGTATCAACATTTTTTACTTTTTTCACATGAAAATTCATCTTCTAAAATTCATTAAGAGCACGGGGTTGTTTCAGCCACCACGTGATAGGACAGGTTAATTTTATGTGTATCCACACAAACGAAGGGAATCACAATGGGCGACATCACGTTCGTAGAGAAGGCGCCGCTCTACGAAATTCATTCTGGATCAGCTCACATTGATCCTAATAGAGGAATGCCCCTGGGAGGGACAACGCCACTAAGATGCACTTTCTCGTGGTACATGTATTATAGTTGGGGCAGTAAGGCCAGAGACTGCAGAGCAGCATCTACATACATATATGTTTGTCAAAATAGAGAAACTGGTCTGGCAAGATTCCAAGGTACCTGAATATACTTTGTTTTGCCAGCGGACGCCTGGCCAGTCCAAAAGTTGGGAACATGCATTCTGAATACAGTCGTTCCTGATTCCTGAAAGTTGATTTTCAAAATACTTCTGAATTTTTCGAAGTCATACTGCAAAAGAATGACAATAACGTCGATGTTGGGCCTGATCTTTACGCGATTAAATCATCAGCGTGCGCTATTGAATGGTGAAGAAGAGCTATCAGATCACTCAGGTAAATGACAAAAAGGATCGGCAAATTCGCCGTATACTCTTGCACTCTATTGTTAATTTTAAATGTGCGAGTAGAAGTCACGCTGGCAATTTTCACAACGAACTTTCTACCGATTAACACGTTAAAATTCATATAAAATAGTGGTTTACTTATGCCCCGCCGGCTGAGCTTGTAATAACGACCTTCTAACCATAAATTATCGAAAGTTTTATCCAAGTCAATGAAATCGAGCCCGGTAAAACCAAAGTTTTGTGATCGCCAATGATCGACATCAATTCGAAGATAGAAGTGACGCAGGACGGCTCTGTTTTCCAGGTCGTGGTTTGGGCGAATTCCGGCAACATGCCGAACTGTGTTAGGGTACATGTGTACCAACAAAGCAAAAGAAAAAAAAATTCAAAAATCGAATGTACTTAGCTCGCGAAATTACAAATTATTGGTTAATACCCATTTGTGAAAATTCGCCTTTAGGTTTTGAGGGAGCACTGGTGCTCAATCATTAGTGTATTGACTTCTGACGCTACTGATACTGGTCATTGAAATTACATTTCTCATCACCTCGGTACTGACAAAAACCCTTTTAGTGTATTAGTCTATTCAGACCAATAGGAATTAAGTGATTGAATGAGACTTTTGCTTTAGTTTTTAACAGGGTGTAATGCCGACTATAAATAAGCAAAAAAATAGTTCCTTGAAAGCGACTGGGCTACTCAAATTACCAACTTCCTATATGGTACCCCCACGCGTTAAATATGAAATCATGCGTCGAATGGCATTGTAGCAGAGCCGATAGCATTATTTGTTCTGGAGATAAGCGAAGCGAAAAACAGTTCATGAACATACGAAGGTACGTACAGACGCACAAAAGAACATATCACAAAAAATCGATAGACTGGCGTTCTAGGGATCTAGAAATGTTACAATACCTTCAAACGGGCCCCAGTCCTTTCCAGACAAGTCTAATATCACTGAAGACTCCCTCTCAAAAAAACAAACAGACAATTTCATATATTATTCACGTCCTTGTCACTCTCCAGCAAGACCCTGTACCATTTAAATAATAAAAATAATTTGACACCCCATTTCTCTATTCAGCGAAAATTCATCTCCCGTCCGAATATGGTACAACAATCCCCACGGGAAATATGAATATCCTCCCCTTGTCAAGACCACGAAACTGTTTCTGTTTTCTTTTTTGTTCTTCTCCATTTCCTTGTAATCCCAAAGGACTCATGAAACTCACAAGGACACGAACTACGAGTACGTACATATACCTTCCCTTTCCATTCGTAATTAAGCAAATTTAAAACGAACTCCTTCCTAACGCCGCACAACCACTTGTCAAAATTGTGTCAAAAAATCTTCTCTCACGTTGGTCCTTGAATGGTGGAAAAACGCCACCAACGATGCGTAAGCGACGGGAAAATATAAAAACGCAGTAAGATATAGGGTGAATGGCTGAATCTCCGTTTTGTCTGACAGTTCTTCTGTCAGTTTGACAGTTCTCGTCAGTATTTTGCGCGTTGCTACTTAACGTAATTCTGATTGACATCCCACTGACACGTTTGCGCGTTGTATTCGCAAGCACATTGCACCGCCATTCAGACCATTCATTTAATTTCTGAACTTGAATGCTTGAATGTGTTTTACAGCATTAGTGTCAATTCCTGCGGGGAATCCATCCGACAGGGAATTGAGAAATATATAAAAACAAAGATGTCTGAATAGGAATGAATGTTGCCCAGGAGAAATGTCATCCCAATGTCATGGCATGGTGGTGGTTTGCCTTGTGTTCCTCACTCGCATACAATTACCCTTGCGAAATGTCAACGTCAATGTTTTTACGGTCTATCGGGCACACTTGACATTTTGCCGTATGCGGTACAATGACTGCTGTACGCAAAATTGGACAAGGGTGCTCGGCAGGACACCCTTCTCAAACCAAACCGAACTGATTATTTTAACTAAAAAGTTGTTTTGTTATTTCGAGAAGATAGTGTCTTACCCCTTGGCTAAGGAAAACTTTCGATTTTGTGCTTCGTCGAGTGGGTAATGAAGTTCGAGATCAAGACAGCAAGGCATAGGCCAACCTATCATATCCCTGCCTGGCTTTTTCTTTATATCCTTTTTTTTTTTTTGACTATGATCTGAGGCGGTGGACAGGGATTTGATTTGAATTTTGATTGGGGATTAAAATTGCCATATCGAGATACAAAAGTTTGGGCGCAATGAGCGTAGAAGGAGATTATGTCATCGTGTGCAAATTTGATCCTGGATTATTAGGGGTTATTACTCCTTTGTTTGGTGTTAAGATAATGTTTTTCGACATGAATTGATGACGGGGTGATAGGCGGGATTGGCAAAAACGCCTGCAGGACTGAGATACGATATTGCGAAATTGCGAAGGGTGCGGTGCATTCCTTGAGGCGACAGCTTTATGAGAAATTGACAATTGGCCAAAGTGTTAATGATCGACGCATTACAATAAGGACTCTGGAGCCGAAGGACATTTGAGTAGAAGTAACGCTTTCAAGACTATTCTTCACGTCGTATTATCTGTTTGAAGGTGTAACCCATGGCAGATGTGACGCAAGAGCCATTCATCTATCCTTTGTATGGTTCGGTGCAAGGATCTATCTGACAACACCTCAAGGCATCTCTCACCAAAACTCGGCAATGAAATTTGATTGATTGCCACGTCAATACGCTTGTAAGGAAAGTGTCCACCTACTATGCGGATCTTTTATATCGTACTATTCTGGTTTCCTTTCAAGACCGCATCAATAAAACAAAAAAAAAAAAGGAAAAAACCAAACCCAAGAAGAAAGTAGAATAATGAAAGGACGAAGAAGGAGGAGCAGCACATCGACACGATTGAGTTGTTCAAAGTTGAATTTCAACACTGAACCAACGCGCTTCTGATGAAGGGACACGAAATTGTCTTGAATAGGGATTCCTTCACTTTTTTTTTGGTCAGGATACTCCTTAACAACTGTGCTATTATGGTAACATTGTTCGTACAAATGACCGCATTTAGTAGACTGACTTTTGTTCGAGCTCGTCAATCATCCTATTTTTTCTGGTCGGTAAAAGTCAATTGTTTTGTTTTGTTTTTGATCTCCTTTCCCTCGTGTCCTTTTTACTTGCTTGCGGCTTGGGATTCGGGTTACTGGTATGGTTGTGGTTTAATAGTGGCAGATGATAGCTGCATTGTGGAGAGGTGTTAACAGACTTATTTAATGGGCGAGGACTTGTCGAAGGATAGCGTCGAGCATATGGTAGATAGAGATGTATTAAAGATGACGTCGTATATCAAGGAAGATAAATGCCATTTAATGTAATAACACCTGTGCATGAGCCTAATCGCTTCACGATGGATTAGAGTCTGTTGTTGGATGATTTAGTGGTTTCATAGAGAATGCTTCCAAATTATCTAGAAGGGAAAACAGTGGCCTTAATAATTCTAGAAGGCCATCCAACAAGAGGGGTCAGCTTAAATTTCACACTGTCTGTAATCTTGACTGTGAATACAAAGTTAAGATTACTACGATTTTGATACGGAGGTGGTGAAAGGTGGGTCGGTACGCACTCACACAATCTGAAATAGTGAAAACTTACTACAAAACTGGAAACATTTTGTAAAGTTCGTAATGTTTTCGTCGTTATCAACCAACCAACCCGCGTTCATTCGAAAAGGCTGGATGAAAATATCTCTATTGGAGCTGGATCTGACTAAACAACCAGGCCTGTTCATTTCGAGAAGGTCACAGGAATTGGACCTATTTGGACCACTTTGCCTAGAGTTTTTAAAGATAGGCGACCCCACACAACGCCGTACTTTTGTTCATTAGATTCTGATGGATCATGAAATTTTTATACAAGTACCAAAATTGTTCAAGGAGATTTTAACGCGAGGCTGGGTGAGGAAGCCTTTTTTGAAAACGTCGCAGAAAAACATAACTTACACAGCACCACGCCAGAAAGCAGATTCTGCCAGTAGACTCCTTCGGCATCCTGGATGCCGAATTCTGCAGCCAAGGTACGGATTCGGTTTTCACGCAATCAACGCCGTCAAGAAAGCACCCCAAAATTTAAGGTCGAGAAATTGCAGTCGGAAGGGAGCGCCAGGACTTTGGCCGATCATGTCTTCTACAAGCTCTCTCACTTTAAGAACACAAAATAAGGAAGAAACAGACGCTCTGGAAATGAAAAATAGACGGCACCAGAGGCGCGATATCGATGAGTAAGAAATAATTTATTTCAGGAATGAGATTCGAAAGTTTTATCGAAAAGTAAGACGAACATGCTAGAGCTACAAAGCTAGAGCGGAAGAATCATAATTGATGGTAAGAATATCAAAGGAACATTTCTGTAGGCAGTATAACGATGATAGCGAACCGCCACGGTCCACCTACCCTAGAGGAGGATAAGAGAACGAAACTTAAGTCTAAGAAGGCTGCTGGTATAGATGCACTTTCTGCTGAACTATTTAAAATAGCTAGAGATGTGTTAGTTCGAAGCTGGGCTGGCGAATGGAATCTGAGCATAGGCCATAAGGAAGGACATCCCAAAACCGTGCTAATTAAAAGAGAATACGTCTCCTAATGACTTATAAGATTTTCTCTGGCCCGTAAGATCGCCTGAATCATTTCGTAAAAAATCTGATAAATTCCTTTCAGAGTGGTACTAGGATAGGAAAATATAAGGTATACTAAATATTATAGCCGGTTTGAGGATGATAATGGAGAATTCTCGCTGCTCGGCCCTGTTTTTTCAGCATCATACAAGAAAGATCATGGCTGATTCACAAAGCAATACAAAAGGAAACCTGTATAAAGGCTTGTAGGTGCAGATGATATTGGAATGCTTGAACGCACACAGTGAGGTGTCACTGAAGCATTTGAGGAGACTGAAGCACGGGAGGGCCAGAACGTCACCTTTGACAATTATAATTTTTAAGTAGTCACCGATTTCGGCTACCTTGAATTATTCGTGCGAACCACTGTTTCGTTTACCTCAAGATAATTGAGAAATACAGCCCCAAAGCCTTTCACAGCCTTAGTCGTCAGGATTCTACTCTACGGTGCAGGGTTTGGACAGCAGGGTGTTGAATCTCTTGTGCCGTTGTTGTTAACGGAAAGCGGAGGAGAAATATAATCAAGAATTGTACGAGCTGTATAGTAGAACCGGCCTAGACAGGCTTATACTGATTCAACGTCTAAGATGACTGGGTCATATAAAACGAACATCATTGCTCCGGCCCAAAGAGTTCTTGACGCCGCAGAAAAGGACGACGCAGAAAAGGATGACCGCTTCTGAGATAGTTTACAAAATCAAAAGGGACCACAACAAACTGAAAGTAAGGAATTGGAAAAAAATTAGCTACATCTCGCTTACCGCGAAATGTAGCGCCATCTAACACGTTACCCAATAAGCTTATCGGATGACTAATAAAACAATAATTTTTCATACAAAAATCGACTTTCGATGACCTTTTTCTAAACTGATTTATCTTTGGCCCCAAAATACTCTTCAGTTTCTACCATCACTTGAACATTGAGGCCAAATCACTTTCCTTCGAGCATTACATATCCTTCGAAGTCACTGGGAGCCAGAAACGAAGAAAACAGTGGATGGTGAAGCAGAATTGCCACACACCCCATGCAAACACTTTTTTTTACTGAAACAGCTCTAAGCGGCAGGGTCGTCGACATGTTGTTGCGGTACCCATTTCGAACAGAACTTTCTTATGCTCAAACGTTCAATGGTAAATATATGTATACTCCCGATAGCTCACGTATCTTCAATTTACGATCGGCCAAGACCATTCTGTGGACTTTTTACGTATTTTTTTAGAACAACTACCACTGTTCTAGCATCATCAGCCGTATTCCTTCTCATTAAAAAACTGTGCTTTACACTATGCTACACAAATTTTCCCATTGATCTGAAAATAGGTACGTACATACCGTGGGCTGAATTTGTTAATAGTGGCGCCATCTGGTGGAGAAGTGTGTCATCCTATGAATTTTTATTATCCTCATTTTTATTTGCCCGGAAAACTGAACACAAATAGGATAACAGTCTTTGCACCCACAAGAAATGAATGTTTGGTGCGGTTTTTGGGCTGAGATTGATCCATATTCTCTAGAAAATTATGCTGGTCCTCCCATTTAAGCAGCCGACGTTTGCCTCCAAGCTGTGGCGAGCACGTGGGCACCCGGGATTTTGTCAAAATTATGTGTGTGGTGAGAGTACACTGCGTGAAATTTAATTGAGCTCATGAGTATTCACGAATAGAGTTCGTTTGCAACGGGCTTTGTCGCTACGAACCTGGACTTCATTCAAAATGTCAGGGTGCGCGGGGAAAGACGTACGAAAGACGCACGTCCCGTACTGGTTTCTGCATTTAAATGATGGGCGTTTGTTACCAAATGTTCTTTACTAACTTTTTTTGCCTTAAATTGGTGTGCTGTAGATGTTAGTGACATTTCTTTTTCATTGGACGGCATCAAAAATTTAACTACTGGTGGCGCAATGGCTCTATTGCGGGAAAAATTTCCTAAACCTATAGTTTAAAAAACATGCAAAACGTTTAACGCTGTAATACTTGTTACTTTGGGACTATGTATGTTCAATAAAAATCTGTTATTAAATATCAGAGCTTTTATTCGGAAGTACAACTGCTACTGCGCAAAAGTTATGAAGAGCTCCTTTAAAGAATTTGAAGGTAGAACTGAAGCCGAATCACTCCCATGCCTATCCCAGAACTCGGACTAGATAAAAAAATAAACAATACTTTTCATAAAACTGCGTTTTCTTATTGATTCAATAGAGCCCTTGATAGATGATCCAATTGGAACTCGGAAGTTCAGAACTTCATGCTCTTTCCATTATTCTTTTGACTGTTTGCCCACTGTCCATTCGTTCTACCTGTCCTGCCCTTTTTAGTGTTTATTACTAACGCAATGTTCGGAGCTGGATAAAGTTCCTCCAGTTATTGTTTGTCTTGTTTTTCCCATTCGCCTGTTTTTTCGTCCTTTTTTCCGATACAGATTGAAAGGGTTTTCCAATGGGAACTTGACAGCTTTGAATTTAATTTGTGAACGCACCCTGTTACTAATCATCAAACTGTCACTGTCAATTTATTCAGTAAACTCAACATTTTCATCATAGTAAAGTACACGAACGAGCAACGTCTGCAAATTATAAAAATTTTCTACCGATATTCGGAGTCGGTGACCGCAACTTTAAGAGCGTTAACTCCAATTTTCGGTCGTAATTCTCGCCCTAGTAGACAGGCAATAACAAGCTTAGTGCAAAAATTTGAGTCTACATATTCGTTGTGTGATGTTGCCGTGTCAGTGAGACAACGGGTTGGTCGAAGTGTCGAAAATATCGCTGCCGTTCAGGCGTCCGTAGCAAACGACCCAAATCAGTCAATTCCAGGACTCAAGAATTGGGCATTCTCAAGAATTGGGCATCGCTCAGACCACATTATGGCGTATTTTGCGTAAGGATCTTGGTTTACACCAATACAAGATCAAGCTGACTCAAGAACTGAAGCCGATGGACCATTTGAAGCGACGTACGTTTTCCGATTGGGGACTGGAGAAGATGCGCCAAGATGATGAATTTCATCGCAAAATCATCTACAGTGACGAAGCTAATTTTTGGCTCGATGGGTTCGTCAATAAGCAAAATATGCTTTATTGGTCGGGTGAAAATCCACATGTGCTTCATGAATCACCACTTCATCCACAAAAAAAAACTATTTGGTGCGGTTTGCATGCCGGCGGCGTTATTGGGCCATATTTTTTCGTCGACGATAACGATCGTCACGTTACTGTGAATGGCCAGCGTTATCGCGCCATGATTACCGATTATTTTTGGCCCGAATTGGAAGACATGGACTTGGACGACATGTGGTTGCAACAGGATGGTGCCACAAGCCACACAGCACACGTTACAATCGATTTATTGAAGAGTGCGTTTGATGAGCGTGTTATCTCAAGAAATGGACCAGTCGATTGGCCGCCTCGTTCGTGCAATTTAACGCCTCTAGACTATTTTCTTTGGGGCTACGTTAAGTCATTGGTTTATGCCAACAAGCCGACTACGTTGGAAGAGCTCAGAGCCAACATTGAACGCGAAATAGCGGCCGTTTCGGCTGAAATGTGTGGCCGAGTCATCAAAAATTGGGTTCAAAGAATCGACCACTGCAAACGTGCTCGCGGTGGCCATATGAACGAAGTCGAGTTCCATTCATAAATGTTTTGACTGTAGTTCAAGCCGATAATAAAGTTTTTGAAATGTCTCAGATGGTTTGCGTTTTACTTAAAAAAAAAATTGTCAAGTCCTTTCGATGCTCGATGGTTGGTCGCTCTACTTAAATTTCTGCTGTGTGGGTAACATCGTTTTCCATACCTGCTTGCTTCCAATGTACATTAAGCTGCAACTCTTTCGTTGTCCGAAATGAGTTCCCCATTATCGTTGCGTGTAAGTCCGACGCATGCCATGCAAATTTTCTGAATTTCACAGAGTTTTTCTTCACCAGTAATGCCATTGCCATAATCGTTTTTTATCCCAAAGGAAACGGCTGACTTCTTTCATGTATCCTGGTATCTTGTACGCACTACCGCTTCAGTATTTTCCAGGGCTTAACGTGTTGGAACATTGGTTGTTGCTTTTTCCTCGTATTCTTCTTCGATCCAAGGTTTGTCTTTGGGAGCTTTGCAATAATCTAATTTGTTTTCTGCGCTTCCTTTATAACACTTTTTTTTGTTGACTTTAATGCTCCTAGCTGTCTTGCTTCGTCGTTAGTTTCCATGCCTTCTAGTAGGGAAATCCGGTTACTAACTGCATCCTGATATTGGCGCTTGTGTTTGTTGTGATTTTCATATTTATTGAGCAGGCAAAACGTATTGTCCGAAGCTATTTCCGAGTCATGAAGACCTTCTTCCTCTATTGTCGGCCCCTTTTGTTGGCCATCGCTTCTTTTCCTATTTTCGCGTTGAAATTCCGGAATATGGTTTTCGCCTCGTAGTATAAGAAATTGTTGAATATTTCATTTAACTGTCCTTTAAGTCTTTGTCTTTATCTTCGTAGGACAAGGTACATGGTTATAGTGGAGATCGCGAATTTTGGCCGACAAAATTCGGTTGTTGTTCTTTCAGTTCTACACAATTTTGTAGCTCAAAACAGATTTCGGACTTAGTGCCTACAAAAGACACATTGGACACTTGCTAACGGTCGTCTTGAAACAAAACTCAAAAGCTCTCCTAAGGCAGCACGTTTAAACTGTTCACAGAACAATTCTGACATCAAAAGAAGCTAAGAACTTTCTCCAAGAGTTGAAAGAGGCTCCCATCCTTCATTCTAGCTAGATTCTACTCCGGCAGACATGACGAAAAGCGCTCAAGAGGGGCAAAAACAAAATGTGCTCGATTCCATATCACCGGATGATTCGCTAGTTAATCCGCACCTTAGTCCTTGTGGAGGAGGACCAAGTCGTGGTCCGTTTGAGAGGGATTGGCCTGCTCTGCTTATCACCAAAGTACTGAGTCTCTGAAGCGAGCGTGTCCCAGCTGTTAACAACTTTCCGATGAATAATTTCCGTAAAGCGACTGATGATGAAGGTCGTGCTTTAAGGTTTCTAAGAATATCAGCGAGAATACATACATTCGGCAGACGTTTGGCTTTGTATCAATATTTAAGACCAGACTAGGCACACTTACTTACAGAATTTATCGAGTAATGATTGGGGGGCACTCGGTCTCTACAGGCTTCGTACGTTCCACGAGTCTATCTTTAATTTTTGTGCATTCCTTTTCATGGAGACACCCGAAGATTCGATCAGGGAACTGGCTCTTACAGGTATTTTTTCTTGTTTGACCAAGTCCATTATGATCATCCTATTCGATCGCATTTGTTTGAGCACTTCCGAAACTGGCGGTCCAGAAGATGTCATATCTATAAACAGTAGATCACCGTAGCTCAGAAAATTACGATTTTGATTTCATTAAGGGAACTCTGGATAGCTTTAACTATTTTGAAAAAAAGTTCTACTTCGCATCCTACAAAATTCATATCATGAGCCAACAAGCCTGAGCAAACATATGTGATCTCTGGTCTGCATACCAATAAAAATCTAATATAATCCGCGAGGTAAGAAAATTCCCCATAGTTTTTGAACATAACTTATTTGTTGCCAGTCTCAGGGAACCAGGGACGAAGTTTCATTCAATCAACTATCTCGTGGGTTAATAGTTACTTCATTTAGGCAAGGAGTTCAAATAATACAAAAGATTTAGGTATCCGCCTTCCTCGGCAGCAGAGGTCAACGAGATAATCCTAAGCCACGGCCTTACTAAATATTGTAGTAAACTTGCGCCTACTTGCGTCACTTCTGTTGTCATACCCATCTTTTTTGATGATATCGTGTTACATTTTAGCGCGAACCCGCTTCGATGGCGCAAGTCTTCATCCGCACCCTGCGAAGTTTGAGAGAATTATCAAAACTGGACAGGTCCTGTGCATTTTGTCTGTCTTCTGCGATCGTAAATGGATGGTCCAATGTTTATACTTCGTTGTCACTTCATTAATATGTCTCTTGGCGTATTTGTTATCCTCTTATGCTAGTTGCTCAAAGTGTTAAGCATTTAAGTAAAAGGACAAGCAACTGTTCCAATAGCATCGGTAGCAATTGAATTACGCGAACACGCTACTTGTTTGCCCATTTGGCCGGGTACCAATGTCATCATGATTTTCACTTACCCCAACTGAACCTCATTAAGTTCAAGTCCAATCGGACGACCAACGGATGCCATCACAATTGCCGCCATACACAGGACACCGAAAATGAGCGCTTTCATCTCTACAGGCTTCGTTAACCAATCAAATTATCCTCCGTTGTAAAATTATCCACTCCGGTCCACTTGCGCTCCATAACAACGTCATTCGACTCCCATCCCGCCATCGACTCGTCTCGAAACCAGAAATGATTTCCAATTACCTCACGCATAATCTCAAGGGTAGAATAAACAGAGCAGCACGGCACGGTATACAGTGTTGCACAGTGGCGCCGTTTATTTATGGCGAAAGTTAATTAAATGCATCCTGCTGCTCTACCGATGTCCTTACAATATCCGCGATGGTATATTTTCAACTCGCATCCTACCTATAGTCAGTCGAAGTGTTGTCGTGTCGGAGTGGCTTCTTCGTCCTTTTCTTTTGAAACACCCCTCGCCCGGTCGCTCGCCGCTATGTGATTTTAATAAATTTTCAACTTTTGAATAAATAAGCAATAATCAGGGCGAATGTCCTCCTGAGAATAACCGGATTGTGCGTCCTTAAATCAACGTTAATGTGCTCGCGCTGTTAGCTCTTTCATTATAAAGCGCACGGGCCTCCCGTGGGGGTGGCTTAAGGCGATGGCTTATGGATGGAAACAAAAAGGATCACAGCAACAACAACGACGATGGATTAAATGCGCGCGCAATAAAGCAACGCGTAAGTGGCAATTTTTGAAATCCTCGCGGCCTGTGATGAATCCTTTATGCTTGAGTATCTACTACACGGGCTGATACATGTATCTGTACAGATATTCGACTCTATCCATACGTTTCATTATCATGGCTATCATTTTTCGCAATATATGTGTACAAGTGTCCTGTGCGGCTATTTGCACCAAAGGAATATCAGTATATAGCCAGTAGGATGGATGAGGACACGCGATCCTTTTGGCACACTTTCGCAATAAATTATCCCGGGACGACGGTGGATGTTTGCGTACGGGCTGGAAAACAATGCAATCCTGTTATTATGCTGGGAAGCAACAATTGGCAAATATCCTTCTCTTTTTTTCTCAGTATCCTTGTGCACTATTGTGTTGGTTAAATTACATTTTCGTTCCTTCCTGACCTCTGTGTGCGACGCGGCGTCGCTAGCGGTGGTGTGCGTGAGGAAAAAACACTTGCAGCCAATTTCTGGGCATTTAATCAGCAAAAAAGGTTACGACGCCAAACAGGATACCCTCGACGTATATTTTTTCGTGTTTTTTCTGACATCTCCCTTTCAAATGCATATCTTATGTGAGAGCCAACGTCGACGATGGCAATGAGGACGAACGAGAAGATATTACAATAGCGTCATTTTATTGTTGTGCAAGCGACCCTCTGCTTGATTGTGACGCGTGACGACCGTAACGACGACGACCGGCGTGGCAGGATGTTTGCCAAATTCGCAATATGTGCATGTGGTGGGAAGTGGTTTCGCTGCCATTTGACTGGCAGGCACCTTGCAACGGGTGAACCATAGAAAAGGTTTTTCCAATCAGTTGCAGTGAAAAAAGGGAGTGATGCTTGCCATTCATGTGGCAAGGAGGTTTATTAAACATTCAGGGCAGGTTCCTGGCATTTGGGAATAATAAATGATGAAGACATGGTACTGGTCGAATAGTTTTTTTAATCAGAAGGGTGATTGGCCGTCTTGTTGAACGATGGTTCGTTTCGGGATGTGCTTTATTGCAGGCGACAGTTGACGAAACGCCTTCAGGAAAAAAGGAAGACGTGAAAACAGGCAAAAAATAGGTGAGTGCAGTGCAGTTCTCAATTAACATAGCGATGAAAAATGTCGAGCGGGGAATATCAGAGGCTTCGAGGAAAAGAGAAATAGAGTCAGATCGCATAACATGGACAACGTTATTTGGGATGTCGTGGTAAAGGCTAATTTTTTTATCAAAACGAGCTTCAAGTAAAAGGTCTTCAACTATTGATTGTAATATGATTGTATTAAAAATGAGTTTGCGATCTTAAGCCCGATATTGGCGAACAGAAAACTGGGCAATGCCCCAAGTTAACATGGCCTAAGTCGAAGATGCATTCTTAGACAAAGAGGCTTTCGAGGAAATGTTAAATGCCGACTTTTTATCCAGCAACGGATTACCGCACAACATTTCGTACCAACTGATCCAAACAATAGCGACGGCCAACGATGCAGCGAGATCAGCTAACAGAAGAGGTGAATCTTCAACCAGACACCTTTAGGTTGGTGAGACGTAAACTTGAAAAGGCCATCAAAGAGAGGAAAGTAAGATGCTTTAAGTAATTCTGCAACGAAGCAGACCTAGATACCTCGGGCCGGCCATATAGGATAGTGACGAAGAAGCTAAGGAGTAGTAGGCCCACACAAATATCTTCCCCAAAAATACAGGGAGCTATAGTAGGGCATTTTTTCCCCTTAGACCATCTACTTCGTGCACCGGCACGAGGGAGACTAGCAAGGACTAGATCCCGCCAATAACTACGGATGAACTGCACGAAGCATGCAGAATAGGCGACAAAAAAGCGTCCCAAATATAGCGATCGAAGCAGCCGTTAAAAGGAGATCAGACATTTCTATAGCAACGATGTAAAGGTGCTTTGAAGAGGGAATTTTCCCTGACCCTGGTATTGCTACCAAAGGGAAACCAACCACCTTAGGCGTAGCAGCCAATATATCTGCTAAATACAACATGAAAAATCGTAGAACGTATCATTTATGGCAGATTAATCGTCGTGGCACTCAAAGCTGTGTCCAATCCTCTTTCCAGCTCAAAATTAGTGCATGAACTCAAGACCTTTTTGAACAAGACTAAATTTACTTCTCCGGACAACGGGGAAAATACAATAAAGAAAGGTCCGACTGCTCCAACAGATAGTAGAAGCCTATAAAAAAAATGGTTGACGTTAAAAATGCCTTTAATTCCGCAAACTGGTCCTGCAGGGTCCTAGTCCCCCAGGGATCAATGCTTGGACCTCTTCTGTAGAACATGATATATGATGGAATTTTCCGATTAACGTTGCCAAGAATCGGTTTTGGTGGCGACATCACCGTAGTTCTTCCTCTTCTTCTTCTTCGGCGCTACAGCTCGTGGCTCGTCCATCCATCCATCAAAAAGTCTTTCCAACTGGCACCATTTTTCGCCAGCAGTCTCCAGCGTCTCACGCCTAGTTGGTTGAATCTCTTTCTACTTGCGTGCGCCACCTCAGGGTTGGATTCAAAGACTTTTCGGGGCGGAGCTGTGGCGTCCATGCGCTCCAAATGGCTTAGCCATCTTAGGCGTTGGATCTGTAGACGCCGTGCTACGCTCATGTCGCTGTACAGCCCGTAGAATTCACTTTTCAGTCTTCTCCCCTATTCCCCATTTACGCAGACCGGACCGAAGATCGAGTTCAGAATTTTTTTTTTTCAAAACGACCTAGATCCTTCTCATCCGCTTTCGATAAGGTCCATGCCTTTACGCTATAAAGCAGGATCGGGATGATAAGGGTCTTGTATATGGTTTTCCGAGAGAAGGCTCTGCTTCTCAATTGCCTCCCGAGCCCAAAGAAAAAGCGGTTGGCAAGAGTTATTCTGCCCTTGATTTCGGCACTGATGTTATTGCTGCATGTCACTGCGGAGCAAAGGTAGACGAAGTCCTCGACTACCTCGAAATTATGCCTGCCAATATGTGCGCCCTGGGCAAGACGCCGATGGTTCGTGTCCTTTCTCGAGGATAGCATATATTTCGTCTTGCTCTCATTTACCGCCAGTCCCATCTTAGCCGCTTCCGTCTCAATGCTCGTAAATGCCTCATTGACATCTCGTCGAGTTCGACCAATTGTGTTTATTTCGTTGTTATAAGCGAGCAGTTGTATGAACTTGAAAAAGATCGTTCCTCTCGTGTTGATCAGTGAGTTCTGCACGATTCTTCCAAAGACGATGTTGAAAAAGTCACACGTCGCTCTGTCTAAAACCTTCCGACATCACCGTAGTTACTGTGGCGAAACACATCCATGAGGTAGAGTCCGCTACGGGTGAAAAAAAAAGACAAAAAATTGGCTAAATTCTGCTGATCTTGAAAGCTGACCACAAGACAAGAACGACTGTGGAATACGAATACTTTTGGGTGGAGATCCAATCAATCAGATCTAAAGAGGTATTAAAATACTTGGGTGTAATGTTCGAAAACCGACTTAAGTTTAAGACACATATCGAATAATGCAGTAAAAAGAATGCTGCCAAACTTCGGTGGACCGGAATACGCGAAGAGGTTTCTGCTTTCCAGAGAGGTGAGTTTGAATGGTCTGAACAGAAGCTCTAAGAATATAAGAACAGTATGCAGTTTTCGAACAGTCTTGGACGAAGCAGCCTGTGTTATAGCGGGTACCATATTCAGCGTTATCTGGACGAAAAAAGCAGAAGAAAGGACAACATCTGTAGTTCTGTCGCAAGCCAGGCGAAAAGGTATGGTAAAAGACAGATGAACCCACGATCGAGGCTTGGGAACAAAGAGCACACGGGGATTGCAATTACCACCCTAAGCAAATCCTGTCAGGTCACTGCAGTTATTTAAAATATCTTCACAGATTTTGACACGCTAGCCCGCTCTTCTTCCTAGAATGTCCAGAGGAAGAGTAAGACGCAGAGCACGCAGTACTCCACAGACACTTCGCAGACGCAAGAATGGACTTGCCGATCCCGGAGCTTCTAGTGAGCCACATGATAAGCTCAGGGGACTACTGGCTGGAGATCTGCTCCTTCATATCGAGCGTGCAGAACGACCTAAGAGGGCATGGAAAATAGCTAAAATTATAGCAATATTGAAACCTAAAAAAAATCATTTAGAAATTCAGCTACAGGCCAATTAGTTTACTTAGTTAATTAAGCAAGCTATTGCAAAACTTCATCAAAAATAAGACAGAAAAGATGTGTAGATATTGAAAAAGATGTCCTGCGCCACCAAGAGCTTGGGATTAGAATTAACGAAAAACTGTCCTGAATGAAACAAGGTTTTTCTATTTTAAAAACTTATTTTATTTTTGAGGCTCACGCCCTGACTTCTCGGATTCGGGAACACAACACACTTTGGAGGAGTTCTGTTCCAAGCTTTTATACTCTGCGATGCGTGGTGGAGTCATGGATTGACTTAAGTGTTTCTTGTCATATGTAGGGCAATGGACAATGGGCATTGCACTAAGTTCGGCTTTATGCTTGCGTGTTATTTTGGTTATTAGGTCTATCATATGCAGGGCAATGGACAGTGGGCATTGCACTGCGCCGTAAGTGTTTTTAGTTTGGGGAAACGCGGATATTGATTTGATTGTTTGTTTTGGTGGAGTTTGTTGCTCCGCTTATTTGTTTTGCAATGTCGGCTTTTCTTTCTGTGAGCATCTGTTCTGCTGTGACAGCATAATTATATTATGTTGTGTATGGGTTCAGTGTGCTTGGCTGTAACTATTAGACATCATTATAACACAGGTCATCAAATCGAAAGAATGCCACAGTACACAGAAAACAAATTTCACTTCCAAGAAACCTGTCTTATCATTGAAAAAGCCTTGCCTCCCCAGCCCTCCTCTGGCAAGTCGGACTACTCTTTAAAATTACGTTCCGCGAATTCAAAGTGTTTTTTTATTTTTATAATGGACGCGTGCACAAGAGGTTATGACTACACTTAAGTGTCAAGACACAGCACGGGCCGATGGTATAGAGAGAGAGAGGGAAAGGAGCTACCGGTGCACTTTGGTTTTAAATGTTTGCAGATTTTAATGAGTGGGAAAAGTTGAACTGGGAAGAACATTCCACATTCGTATGGTTCGGCTAAAAAATGAGACCCTAAAGCAGTGGTTCTTAACCTTTTCGAGCTCACGGAGCACTTCTAATTACATGAAACCTTCACGGAGCACCTTACCAAATAACATTGATTCTAGTAATTTGTATTTTATTTTTTTATTTATTCAACTCAAATAACTACAATATACAAAAAATAAAATATATTCAATATATTTAACAAAACTAAATTGTTACAAATTCAAAATGACTTAAAATATAATACAAATTCAATGGGATATTTGAGCCTGGTGAGTTTTACATATTTCGCCAATGTTGGGTCTAATAAAAGATATTGCTACCCTCATTTCCTCTTCTAAATCGAGAAGTCTTTCTCGTTTTTTAGTTTTTATATTTGTTAATGTTGAGAATCCAAGTTCGCAGAGATATGATGTAGCAAATTGTAATAATATTGCGATTGCCTTCTTAGATAAAGATGGGTATTCATCTTGGACGGAAATCCAAAATTGTTCATTAGACAATTTTGTGAACTCCATCTTCAGAGATCGATCTGTAGACAAGGAAATAATTTCTTCTTCTTCTTGTAAAGACAGTTCCAAATTAGAAAATTCAAATGTCCCAAACGGATTTCGTATCCAGTCATAGGATTCTAATTTAAGGGATGGGAAGTAACATTCGATTTTTTCTTCCAATATTGTTAGATGTTCTATTACGGCAGGAATAATATCTGCGACATTTTTAGTTTGAATTGAAGGAAACATATCAAGCGTATTGTTTTTTATTATTCGATTTTTCCAATGCAATATTTTTTTATTGAATCCCAGTATTTTATCCGTGGCTGTTAAAATATTCTCATTTTTACCTTGAATACTTGTATTTACTGAATTTAAGTATTTAAAAATATCAGCTAAATATGCCAATTTAGCACACCAAATATCATTTTCAAAATTTTTGCAAATTTATCCACAGCGGCATTTCGGAAATAACACAACAATTCATCTTTGAGCTCTAATAAACGACATAGGACTTTACCGCGAGACAACCATCTTATTTCAGTGTGCAATAGCAAACTTTCATACTTAGCATCCATAGATATACAAAGCTGTTTAAAAATGCGTTCCTGCAGAGGCAGGATTTTTACTATTTGTACCACTTCATCCAAAACATATTTTAAAGTGTTTGGCAATGTTTTTGAAACTAAAACTTCCCGATGTAAAAAACAGTGTGTAGATATGATATTTGGATTATTTTCCTTCACAAGTGTAACACATCCTTTAATAGATCCTGCCATTGATGGACATCCATCTGTACAAATTCCAACGCAGAAATCCCAGGATATTTGGTATTTTTCTAAATATGTAGTAATACAATTAAAGATATCTTTTCCTTTTGTATGTCCTGTAAGCTCTCTGCAGCAAAGAAATTGATTAACTATTTCATTTTCATCAATGAACCGAACGAATGCAAGTAATTGAGCTTTACTGCTAATATCAACAGATTCGTCTATTTGCAAAGCAAAAAATTTCTTTGAAAGCTTATTATTAACCGTTTCCTCGATATCAAGTGACATGTCTTTTATTCTTTTTTTTATTGTATCATTAGATAGGGGAATTTTTATAATCTCATTTATTGCATCCTCTCCAAACATGATTTTGACTATTTCACAACATGACGGTAAAATTAGACTTTCTGCTATAGTATGTGGTTTTAGTTTCAATGCAATTAACTCGGCTACCTTGTATGATGCAATTTGCGCCTTATCAGATATTGTCATAGCACATTTAAATTGTTTTGCTTGCTTATCTTGCATGCCCAATAACCTTTTAAAGTAATCCTTATTTTTTGAAACAAGATTAGCATGGGTAGTAGTAAGGTGTCGGTTTAATTTAGCCGGAAACATAGCACTATTGGACAGTTCTACACCGCATACAACACATTTAGGAATTGGACACTCCTTTTCACCGGTCCATGTAAATCCCAAACTGATGTATTCGTCAGAATACTGTCTATAAGTCTTCCTTATTTTATTACATGTTGACACATCTTCTGTATTACCACTATTAATACTACTCCGACTTGTACTTGGTCCATCATTAATATTTTTCTCAGAATTACATTTTCGTTTCAAGAACTTGTCCATGGCTAAATAAATTGGGAATAAGAATAAGTACATACATATATATATACGCGTAAATAGAGGTATTTTTCGAAAGTGTTTAATGCAGAATAAGAAAATTAAGTTTATGAAAACATAGGAGATTGATATTAAGTTTATTTAAATAAATAAATACAATAAATATGTATGTACACATATTTATTTAATTTTTTATTTTAAATTTATGTTAATTTACAATTATAACGTAATATACTTACTGAAATAAATTTTTTCACTTTTTTGGCACAAATTTAATCAAATAATTATTGAAAACACATTGGTTTACGTCCAACACAACACTAAAATATTTCATATTATTTGATCAGAATTTTTTTGTGCAGCCTACTTGATTTAAATTTTTGTTTGAACTAAGTACATACCGCATATATGTACATATATTTGAAATGCAGCCTGCTTGATTTAAATTTTTGTTCATAACTAAGTACATACCGCATATACATATATTTGAAAGTTTGTTCTAATAAATTTATATGTATATTTTTTTATACTATATGAGTTTAGCTTTCGTTTCGCGGAGCACCTGCGACAATCTTGCGGAGCACTAGTGCTCCGCGGAGCACCGGTTAAGAATCACTGCCCTAAAGAGACCCTGCGCGTCCGAAGACAGGCTTGAGGGTGAACTGGTGAGCATTCCGGGCAAGACGTATGTTGCGGTTAGATTCTTGAAGTGGACGAATGCAATTAGCTCGCTCACTTGAGCATTGTTTGTTAAAACAACGATAAAATAGAGAGAGAGAGGATACATTACGTCAATGGTCAAGTGTTGTCTCGTCCTATGAGTTTTATTGCTCGCTTTTGTATTCTATCTAGCAGGTGTAAAGAGGTCTTGGTAGCACCAGACCAGATATGAGCGTTGTACTTAAGCTTAAGTCGGATGTAGGCCTTGTATATTGAAACGAGATCAGAGGGGGGGGGGGGGGGGGGTATATTTCTAGCTTCAATTCGGAAAATCTAGTCATTGCGCAGCGTTCTTGGCGACCACCTCTTGGTGGTCATTCGAACTTAGAGTAACACAAGCGCCATTCAAAGATAATGGCTGATTATTGATGGTTAGCTTAAGTGAAAGTAGATAGCATTGTATTTTGGAAGCATTAAATTCAGTTCTATTGTTTATACTCCATTTAATGATGCTGTCAAATTGAATGTGCTTAACATACGCTGCCGTTCCAGTTCTAAGGCCCAAGCTGAGGGACGTGAGTCCTGGAACGAATACGAGAAGCTAGGGGTATTCTCATTAGCGAAGGAGTGTATTGGATTAGAAGTAGCAGTTAAGAGATCGTTTATAAAAATGAGGAAGAGTGCCAGTGACAAAGCAGAGCCCTGGGGAACACCAGCGTTTATTTGGTGAATATCAGACTTGAAACCGTTTAAAACAACATGAGTTGAACGGCCCGAGAGGTAGTTTCTAATCCATAGAAGAAGAGACTCATCGATACCATAGACACGCATTTTCTTCAATAGAGCCTGATGCCCAACTTTCTCAAATGCTTTTTTAATATCCAGCGCATCAATCTTGCTTTCGCCGAAATGGTGCAAAGAGTGGTTCCAGTTTTCGGTGACATAAGCCATCAAATCACCAGTGGACCTGTTGCTGCGGAAACCGTACAGCGGGTCATTAAGAAGTTTCCACGATTTAAGATATTGCATAAGCCGACGATTTATCAGCGTTTATCAGCGACGTTAGTGCTATGGGTCGGTAGGAGGTGGGAGACGAAGATTCGTCCTTTTTAGGGACGGGCTTGACAAATGCTGTTTTCTATCTACTCGGACAGAGACCAGAAGAGTAAGACAGATGAACAAGCTTACACAGTGGTTTTGCCTGCGTTGCAGAATACCTCTTAAGAAGTATTGGGGGAATGCTATTAGGGCCAGCGGATTTGTGCACGTTGAGAAATTTGTCTGCAGCTAGCAGATTGGCTTTTTCTAAAGAGCTGACAGCTGGGATGTCATTGTAAATGAGCGTAGGGACTGAGAATGAAGAAGAATTCTTTATGTTTTTCACAAATGACCAAATGTTATTGCTACCTTTGGGACAATTTAGCACTTTTTGCATCTACTTTTGGTCATTTGAGAATTTGACATGTCACATCAATTCATTACAGTCAATTCTGGCTCGTTTAAACTTAAACTGGTTTTCCTTAGAGGGGTTGGCTTTGTAAGTCCGGAAACGCAGCCCTCACGATCTGATAGCCTTCTTACAGCTGGTGTCAGCATTTGCTTTCGGTTTGATACTTTTCACTCTAGATGGAATGAAGAATCTCATACCTAGAAGAAGTATGTTCGTGATCGCATCAGCAGCGGTTGATTTTTAATTTAAATCATTAAAAGCTTTTTAAAGGATTAGAGCTTTAGTGTTTGTATATTTCTGATAACGATTCTCACAGGAGTACCCTAAGGTTGTGTCTTTGGACATGCAAATGGTTTGTGTCGAAGATGTTCGTTTTACTCTCCAGGGGTGGTGGTCATAGGTAGGATTCGTGAGAATTTTTCGCGTTGGTTGTAGTTTTCAGCAACCTTTGTTTTGTTTGCCTGTCATTAAAGTGTTATATTGAAAATGCACACTCAGAGTATGAAGTGAAGAGTTAAAGTGATCTTATACTGCGAGTGTTTAATTCTTTCGTCAGTACGAGTTTTTTAATCATCTCTCATTCACCACTGATATTGTTGCAATTTTTTTCCGTATAGGAATTGTTCTTGTCTATGGACAAACTTGAACCTCAGACCTTCCGCTCAACAGTCGGTAAAGATTACCATTGCACCACGACAATGAAACTTAAAATATTTAGGGTAATTTTTTGTTCCTTTGGGGAAAATATTCAGCAACGTATACATATATCAGCAATCTGAAGGAGACAACTAGATGATCTATATCATCCGAGTCTTGTTGCTGTGCGCAGAGGCATGGACCTTATCAAAAGAGGTTGCAGAGGTCCTCAATTTTTTTTTAGACATAAGATTTGTCGATTTCGTGCCCTGTGTGTGTAAATGGAATTTGGAGGTGAGGTTGGTTATATCTCCAGGTCCTACGACTATTGGACCCCAAGATTCCGATCCGAACACTCTTCGGTTTCAACTTTGAAGGACGAGCAACAAACCGTGTCAAGAATGGTACACATGGTTAAAAACAAACTTTCACTATCTGGGAGGTCGCCGAATGGAAGATTACCAGAAACTGGGATTAGCTCAAACGCCATTAATCCCGGCTATTCTCAGAACTAGATTTATTCAGTATTGTCGTAGAATAACCTACGATAATCTAAATTCGATAAGAATATGTCTTAAACTACATATAGTTAAGTGTTCATGAGGTAGTATTAATGGTGAACGGAATTTGTCGACAGAGCTTTCAATATTACAACAAGCGCCCTATAGTCAATATGTCGATTTTGTCACGCTAACACCATTCCTTTTGTACAACGGATAGAATTCAACGTTCAATAGTAAAGACCCAAAGACCAATAATCCTAACTAAATACCAATTATTAGCCATTGCACTCCTGTCACTCTCCTCGTTTTCATGTAATTCGATCAATTTTAAGCCGAAATATAACTAAAAATCCAGTCTACTTTAAACAATTGCTTTTCACGCTTCAGCTGCATCGCAAAGTCCTACTGATGCAGGCAGGAAGTCCCGTCGCAAGTATCATACATCAACCATCCGACATTGCAGTCCACTCCGCTACTTCGGACTACATGCCAAGTTGGGTCAGTCAATCCGGCGGGAATATCAATAAATTAACAAAACATTCATAAAACAATGCATTCGCAAGCACATCTATCCAGATACACGTGCATTTTTAATTTTTTTTTTTTATCGAAAAATGCACATCCGCCGTTCATATTTGATTTGTTTTTCCGCTCCGAGTCCGGCTGTAGTGTAGATAATTTTTATTGCATACAAATAGCGAAAATCATTGTGCGACTTTGACTCTTTTCGTATCCGTTCTGTTCGCTGATATTTTTGTAGTTTAATTGGATTTTTTTGTGCTCGAATGTATCCTTCGTTGCTATCGATAGATTTTTGGAAATATTGCATCTATTATGCGCAGGCAACAAAAGCAAAAAAAAACACAAAAAGCAATGCAAAAGCGATAAAAACAAAGGATCTGGTGTTGAGCAGGACTTGCGGGCCATCCGTTTCCGGATGCTTTTTATGCAGGTTGGACGCGCGAGATTCATAGCCAAATCCATCTGTGTGTGGGCTCATACCAGTATGAGAGGACGGTGCTTTTGCATTTTTTTTTTGTGCCAGAAATACCATAGATGAGAGGGCGGAAAACAATGCACGTAAAATTGGAAAATATGAAAATTGCCAAAATAGGTGGTCCATTGGAGTACACGGTGTTTTTTTCGAGATTTGATGATCGAATTGCTGGAGCAACTCGTGCGGTTGCATGTGATATGGCGGAATGTTGGATGGTGTAGCGCGCTCGAGTGTGGGAGGCGAAAATTGTTTCAATGATTTAGATACGCGATTGTGCGGTATAACAGTGGTACACCGGTTTATTGAGAGTATTTTGCAGAGTGACCAATTTGAATGCTAGAGTTGTTAGGTCCGGTTATGGTTGGTGGTTGTTTTGGCTGGCAGATGCGGAGCGAGTGGATGGCAATTGGATGGGTGGAATTTACATGGGAAATGGTACGGACACGGAAATCGTGGAGGAGGAATGGAATCTGTAGAGCAAATTTGAAGATTCTGGTCAGTGGTTAGGAACATTTTTGTCAGAGTTATGCGAAACCGATTATGAGTTTGACATCGGGTAAAAGGAAAAGCTGTCATCTGGTTTTGCATAGACAATTTGCAAAATATTTAAATTTTGTGTCTAAGTCCTATAAACTTTTTTATAGCTGGTAGCCTATAAGTCTTATCAAGGTAAGGACATCAGGTTTTAAAGTCAGGCCAGGCTTAACGGCCCGATCGGTGTGAAGATTTGACTCCGTAATACTCCGGTTACGCAGAGGTCGTAGAATTCCTTACATCAGCGCTCTACCAAACAGAGTGCTGGATTAGCCTTAAGAATGACATCCCCGATATGTATGTACATATATGCCAAATGGTTTTGGGTTGATTATGGTGAAAATAGAGACGAGGAGGGCATTTGCTGCGTTGACCAGAAAATATTATTGTTTGGCATTTGGAAGTATTAAACTCCAAGCAGGTTGTGGAGCACCAGATAGAAAAAACGATTGTGATCCGATTGAATTAGGGAGGATTCATGTCCCTAGGAAATGGTGTCGTCGGCGTGAGATATAGGAGGAATGAAATGATGGAAAGAAGTGGACCAAAATAGCTGCCTTGGGGGACACCGGCCAAAGTTAAAAAAAGGCCACAAAAGGCGGATCTAAATCAAATTCTAAGACATGGGTTTTCCAGGTAAGAAGTTGTCCACTCAACAAGAGAATTTTAAATCCAGACTTCCTTGCCACTCTTCAAGGCCGTGAGAGAGAAACACAAATTTGACAAGGTCTATAATTGTATAATTGCTTTAATACCAAGTTTTCTACAATAGGAAATATTAGAAATACGTTATAAAAGCTTTAAAAGATCATACAAAATACTTTCGAAGGTGTGGGGTGTATGTAACAGCTTGGCAATAATAGTTAACATCGCCTGTCGAACTATTTGTACGCAGCGTTTATTAAATGGACGTTCCGTATCTTGAAGAATTCTCCTAGAGATAAAAATATTAATTGCTGATAATATTGCAGAGCGACGTTGAGAGCGGCGAGATCTTCTTTTGTAGTTGACAAACTGAAGAAGGACTTCGGATTGTTTATAACACTGGCTCTAGTTTCGATTAAATGATGGAAAAAGCATTAAAATAATTGGAAAAGTCATAAGGACTTGTACAAAACTTCCTTCTTTTTTTCCCAGAGAACAGAGCTTTCTATTACACCAACTTGTAAGTGTTATGAAAAATAAAATCAAATCAAAATGTTCCGTGTATAATATCATTATGGCATCATTATGGATTAGAATACCAAATTGGAGAGGGCCCACTTAAGGTATTCATTGATTTCGCGGATTTTTTCTTTAAGGAAATCGTAAGAAGCTTGATCTCTAGAAAAATGGATAATAAGAAAGGGGGACAAGTCTGGGGTAAACAGGAGCTGCCCGCAACGTCGCGTCCCGTCTGCGCTGTTATGGTGCATGGTGGTCGACTGCTCGATGCTTTCAATATATGCCAAGGCCTACGCGGATGATGTTGCTGTTCTTTGTCGGCTCATGTTTAGCGACTGTCTGTCTCATAGCACAGGCTAAATGTGATCGATGACTGGTGCACGAGTAATGGGCTTAAGACTAATATACATATATATCAGAAGGTGCGCAGTGAAAGCCATGTCTCGCCTCAAGAGAAATGGTTTTTGGTACAACTCTCATTGAAGTGACAGTGTACTCTCGCGAGAAATATCCTACGACCCCTGTCTCATAGGCATGCCTTCCGACGCAATAACACCTGCCATCCTATTTCGCTATAATTTCGCTGTCAAATTTCTATGGCGTCAGGACAGGCTCCGGCAACATACTAAACCTGGAATGGACTGCCCTCGCATTTTTAGAGATGACTCCAAGACAGGGCGGGGGCCCGACCCTCGAGTTTTCTTTGAACGCGAAAACATTCGACTGCACTTCTCGCTAAGAAAATATGCTTCTTTCTTTCAATCAGAGATATACGCAATCATAATGGCAATGATGTGAAGCAGAAGTGAAAGGGAAAAAGCATAGGCGTCTGCAGTGACAGCCAAGCTGCACTCAGAGTTGCGTCCAACCCTCTATCCAGCTCCAAATTAGTGCATGAGCTCAAGACCTTTTTGAACAAAGTCGGAAGACTAATTTCACTAAGGCTTGTATGAGTCTCAGGTCAGGTGCAAGAAGTCCGCAACATTCTTCTTATTTTGAAGAAGATATGATAGCAGAAGGCTTGCGGGCATCATTACGGGCCAATGTACTTTTGTTAAATATCTCTACCTGCTTGGCATCAGTGAAACGCCCACCTGTGCTGCATGTTGCGAGGAGGATGACAGCAGAACACTTTCTCTGTGACTGGCCCGCGACTATCCTGACTGAAGCCTGTCCTCACTTTTCTCCGATCAATGGCGAAAATACAATACAATAAAGAAGAATTGGATATGAGTGCTCCAACAGAGAGTAGAAGCCTAAAATAAAGGGGGATAAAAAGCTGTGAAAAAAGGAATGAGTTAGACGCTTAGAAGACGATAAGCTAAATACATACATAAATGACTACATTTTTTGTTGTTTTTAATTAATTCGTTAAGCTTACGACATGTGTTGTTGTTTTTTTTTAATATCGAATCAAGCAGCCGAAACCATTGCCTCTCTGATATTGACTCTAAATATACAAAAAGAAGCCTGAAGGAGTTAAGTCTGTCAAAATCAGGAGGATTTCATAGAAAAATTTGTCTCATCGTCTTTGTGCCATGTTTATTTCGATCGGTAAACATCAATGCCTCAATTATATTTTTTAAAATGAAATACTTTTAAATCATCAAGAATTATGCTTCCGAAA
This sequence comes from Merodon equestris, assembly GCA_958301585.1. Taxonomy (NCBI): domain Eukaryota; kingdom Metazoa; phylum Arthropoda; class Insecta; order Diptera; family Syrphidae; genus Merodon; species Merodon equestris. Next base: position 21,092,908 of record OY284413.1, on the reverse strand, counting down.
GACGCCCAGCAGTCAGTAATGGCGATGACTTAATGTTGTAAATGGTCTGTTAAGGCGTTTTATTCACCCAATTTGCACTTTCAAATTTGAAAACAGCTGCACGATAACATCGTGTTGTGGCGGTTTATACTGTACCATGAAACAAATTTGCTTGAGCTGACCTTCCAAATGCGGGGTGTCATTGAGCCATTTGGAACTCGAAATTTCAGAGTCCCGTTTGAAACCCTTCAAAAAGATTTCCTGCAATGAGTGTTTTCGTTTTATATTTCGTTGTCATAAGCCGATATGAAGACAGATGTTAAAGCTACAGGGTTGTCAAATGATGAAGGTTTGGCTCATCGAGATTCAGGTCCATCTGGGGTGGTCGTAGTGCAATGGTAATCATCACCGACTGCTGAGCTGGAGATCTGTAGTTCAAGCCCGTCCATAGTCAAGAAAAATTCATTTACGGAATTGAAATGCAACAACATTAGTTGTGAATGAGAGGTGATAAAAATGTGCTGGCGAAGGCATAACACTCGCAGCCTAAGATCACTTCAAAATGCACATACAGAGTGCATTTTCAATATAACACCTTATTGACATGGAAACAAAAAAAGTTACTGTGAACTACAACCAACGCAACAAATTCAGTCGAATCTCTCAAATCCTCTCTAGGACAACCACCCTCGAAAAGTAGTGAACTTCTCCCCCCATCGCACCCGGTCCAGGTTGTGGGACAAACATCATAAGAGCGTACACTCTTGAACCTGAACGAATTATAAAAAAAAACAAAAACAAAAAAAAAGGTCCACCAAACAGGACAATTTTACTTCCATGTTTCCGAAATAAAAAAACATGTTTTCTTTCGAATCTTATACGTGCTTTTCAATATCGATTAATCAGGAGTGAAACTTTACGGAGATGAAACTTGTTACTCTTCTGAGACAATAACCTTAGTCTAAAGATTTCGAATGAAATCCGAACTTTTTACGAATTTTATCCAGGCAAGCTTCCACCTCAAACGTCAAGTAGATTCAAGAATTTGTAGCTGTGGTTGTTATCTCAAAATAGCCAGAAATGTAGAGTATGCTGTTCAAGATGCATTATACAGGCCTAAGCCTCAATATTTATTAATGTTTCTGTTTTCGAACCTTACCGCTTGGATCCAAGAAAGAGAACAAAAGAAAGCAGCAGTCTTAAGTGGTCTGCACAGGTGACTTGGAACTATAAGTGGAGGCAAATGTATCCTAGAACAATGAAACTTTTCGACTGGCGTTTGACTTCTAACGTCGTTCGCACAGTGCTCGAACCCAACAGCCAAGTTCTACAAATCCTATTTCGCAGACCCTGGTCCATTGAGCCATTGCATTGAGCCTGATGCCCATGACACAGCATTTGAACTCTGACAAAATCAAATCATAATTTTGTATACATATGTACTTCCGTCTTCCGTCCAAATCAATATAGTCATGGCGAAAATGTTGATGGTTGGCAAAGAGTAACAATGAAGAAGGATTCTGCAATCCATACAGGAACGACTTTCTTTTTTATCTGGCGAGCAAGATTTCACATGTATGTATTTTGCCGCTCCATCTGCTCATTGTTCAATTATTGCGTTCCCTTCTTTGCCGATCTTTTGAGCCTGTGCTACTGTATTTATATGGCTGGTATGCTTCTTGGCGGTCAGATCAAGGTTGCAGTCCTGTAATCAATGGAACCAAACTCTGTAAGTTGTTTTCGATAACGCACTATCACTACAGGCCACCCCAAGTATTCAAACCGATTCGACCTCAAATTTCCTCATACATACATGCATAATGGACTTCTTTTTTTCAAAAGCGAATTCAAACTTTCCCAATTTTACCTCTGACAGATTTTAATTATCTGTCAAGCTTATTGAAATGAGCCTTGTGACTGAGACTCTTGTTGAGAACATTTTTCTTCTGTTTTGATGACACCCAAAAACACTACACTCCTACATATTAAACTGACCACTAAGACTGCAGCATCATTAGACTTCATTAATCTTTTTCCACCGTGTTTTTCTCTCAATTCAAAATGACACCTCTTATTGGATAACTTTCACAGTTAATTCTAACTCATTTTCAAGGGAGAGTTTGTATATATTTTTAGTCACATTAACCCCATGAATATTACTGTAACTTTGCAAGGATATAAAATCCACTAATCCGTCATCCGTTGTGTCTGATTTCCCGACGGAACATTTACAAGGATTCCTAAAGGTCTACGAAGCCCACAATCTGGTTACAAGTTCCTTCACCACCCAACATCCATTTAATCATAAATGAAACAAGTTGTCCCAAACCACTCAAATTACTACCGAAAGTCATCCAGCTCGTCTCCGCAAGTGCATCAGTGCTCAACTAAGCATCTGGTTCAGTTGGATCCAAAAATTTGCTACAACCAAATCCAAATCCCCGTAAACGAGTCCAACAACTAAACTTTTCATGTGCTTGGCAATTATCTGCAATCGCTTCCCTCCAGTCTAACTACACAACATATGAGCCATCCAACAGCAGTTGCTGCTAGTTCCCTTTTCAAAACCCTGTTCATTCAGATGTGGAAGATGATTTTTAATCACACTCATGCTTATGACGTGACCCCGATCCCAAAGGGGATAACATGTTTTAATTAAAACGTTTAAGCTTCTCCTTCCAAGTATAGCAATGTTTTTCGGAACAGAAGAAAAAAATGGTTCAACCCAACTACGCTAGTGCTTTTCTCAGATTTGATCCTTTGCAAATCCTTTAGAAAATTAAATTGTCATGAGTAGCATAGGTTGTCAGAGGTATCCTCTTTCGGTATAGGAAGCCCACCCATTGGCTATCTTAGGTGGGGGAAGCCCATAATGTGTTACATTGCTGGTGGTATGAATTCTTGTGTGCGAATGCTGATGGAAATTAGGTCACCAGGATGAGAACTAAAATAAGTGTCCAGCCATTTATGGAACATGATTACACACTTAACCTAAGCCTGTTCATCCTTGTCCTCCTGGGGACGGTCGACTGTTTTCATCCGCTACTACATCGCAACCACAGTTTCAGTGCTAACATCCGAGTTTATTTACTGCGAGTGAGATGGGCGACCGGCCGGCGTGTAGAGGTAGAGGTTGAAGATGGAGGCTTTCATGCGACTATGTTCCGGTTAATTAATTGTCTAACCGTCATTAAGTTTTGTGTCCTATTTTAGTAGATGAAGGAATGTGTGTTAGATAAAAGGATGACAGCATGGTTGGTTGGTTGGTTGGTGAACCAAGCAAGGCACGTAGAGATTGTATTCAGTCAAGGTGAACCAGCAAGACTGGAGAAGATTGGATGAGTCATGTTGATTTTAAAAGGAACGTTTGGTTCTGTATAACAACATAGAGCATTTTCTACGAAGGCTCCATAAGTTTTAGAGTCATATTCAAATGTTCATAGCAGCAACAACTATCATATAATTGTTCACTAATCTTATTGGTGATTCATAAGGTCAAGAGTTATCTAAAATGTTCCCAAGGAAATATTCTTTTTCAAGAATAACATATAGCTTAAATGAGACACCTACCTGTATCGATTCCCTAAATATACTTCTTCCCTTTCTTTTTAAAAGTGTAGTTCTATCAAAAGTCGTTTTTGACCATTTTTTTCTATTTGTACCAGAGGAGATTATCGCCTTCTTTGGACTGATGTTATGAAACAGCGGCAACTGTTGGCCAGAAATGTTAAATCAGAAATCACATGGTATGTATGGATGCTGTCAATAGCTGTCAATCATTACGTGGATAAGGTTTGTTTCGACGTTATATTTTCTTATGTGAAAAAATGAGTCAAAATTAGCTTCAGGTGCGGACAATTTTGTCTTTCGCCTTTTATTCAATCTGTGCTTTCAGCGCGCCACAAGAAAAACTTTATAAGGCATAAATAAATAAGCCCCATCCCGTCATTTGAAAGCTTTGGGAATAGCCCAAAAGCAAAGAATTAAGTGACTTCAACTCGTGGGGCCCAGAGAAGTCGAAAGGTGTTGTGAATTGGGTACATACATAGAACTTCAAGACTCGTATGAATAGGTCCTGGGTGCTTAAAAGTAAGGCGATCGTTCTATTTGGCTAAACCGCATGATTTTCTCAGTTTTTATTATCAGGGTATTTCAGGGTAGTCTAGGGTAGCCATTGTTAGGGGGTTGCATGGGTTCTAAAGCTCGAAAAATGTGATCGTTGAACTCAAAACCAAATATTTTTTTTTATAAATGAGCGTAGCTCGTGATCAAAATAAAAACAAAACCTTTCTTAGAACACTAGTTTATCTTACTCAGAAGAAACGAAATTTCAGCAAATCGTGTCCACAAATTTCAGAAACAAAGTATTAAGTTACGATTTTCTAGGCCGTTCGAGACGGGGTGGATTTTTCGCCAATTCCGACGATATCCGTGGTAAGGAAGTTGACGACTATGTACACACTAGTGTTGGGTTACTCATACAAGATGCACTACAAACGTCCCATACATCACTACAAAAATGTCGCAACACCTCAAAAAAATTATTTGTCCCACTTCAATTCTTGTCATAGTCAGAGGCACCTCACGTCCTCATGTCCCATACACCACTACAAAAATGTCCCAACACCTCAAAAAAATAATTTGTCCCACTTCAATTCTTGTCATAGTCAGAGGCACCTCACGACTTTTGCATTAGTACATATTGCAAGCTATCAATGGGACATGTGACAAGATGTAAAGGGTGTATTTTATATAACTTTGAAATGGAATAAAATAAAGATGATTTTTTTAAATTGACATGAAATTGACATTATTCGAAAGATAATCTTCTGACATTATAACTTAAATATAATTTCTGGGATATGACTGCCCAAAACAAGATTGCCGTTGATCCCAATTTTCATAAGCGAATTTTGTTTAGCGATGAAACTCACTTTTGATTGAATGGATACGTCAATAAACAAAACTGCCGTATTTGGAGTGATGATAATTCTCAAGTGTATGTTGAGGCACCGTTACATCCACAAAAACTGACTTTTTGGTGTGCTTTATGGGCTGGTCCGTACTTCTTTATAAACGATGCTGGCCAGAACGTTACAGTCAATGGTGACCGATATAGAGCGATGATTACTGACTTCTCCGTTCATCTATTGAACAACCATGATGTGCAGGAGCTGAGGTTTCAACAAGACGGCGAAACATGTCACACAGCTCGTGCCACAATTGATTTATTGAAGGAAAGGTTTGGTAACCGCATAATTTCACGTTACGGACCCGTGAATTGGCCTCCAAGATCCTGCGATTTAACGCCGCTTGACTATTTTCTCTGAGGATATGTGATGTCGCTAGTCTACGTCGATAAATCCGAAACGATTGACCACTTGGAGGACAACATTCGCCCCGTTATTGCCGATATACGGCCACAAATGTTGGAAAAAATCATTGAATATTGGACCTCCAGATTAGACTACGTTCGAACCAGCCGTGGCGCTCATATGCCAGAAATTATACTTAAATTATAATGTCAGAGGATTATCTTTCGAATAAAGTCAATTTCATGTCAATTTAAAAAAATCATCTTTGTTTTATTCCATTTCAAAGTTCTATACCTCTATTAGAAACATCCTTTACCTCAAATGAGGTGGGACAATGTACCACTTCACTCCCTCAAATGAGTACCTGATACAAACTCAATAAAAATGCTTGTCCTACCCAACACTAGTACACACTCGTACAATTGCTCCAGATTAGCAAACCCTTACTTCTGTTTTGCTTTAAGCATTCATTTCAGGGCTACATTTTGAGCGCTTGACCTCGTTTTCATCTTTAGAGTGAAAGAAGTTTTCCGGAATTCAATAGTGAAAGTTTAATTTTGTGCAAAAATATGGGCTACAATAAGCTCATTTTCGGCTAGTAGTACCTCAGGCTCTTAGGGGGTTGCAAGCTAAGTTGATGAGTTTATTTCAGGGACTTAAAAATGCTGTCTATGCTGATACAGACTACGAACGCCCACCTCTGCTCGGCAGTAGCAGCTAATTTGGCACCTAGACCGCCATAGAAGGGAGAAGAGGGACATTTCTATTTGTTATCTATCTATCTATTTGTTAACTATCCTGTACAGACAACGATAGCTACTGACATTCGATTGAACTTCAAAGCTATTGACGGATATGCTAATAAGTCTGCTTTTCAAAATGTGTGCAGGTGCTCTAAGTTCATTATTAAAAACCCATATTGGTAGTTATTATTTGTACGGATATAATGGAATGTGCTTTGTTTTTTTTTTTTGGTAAATAAAAAGTAATGAGAGAATGTCGACGTTGAATTACCATCGCATTGACCATTGATAAGTAAAAACTAGGAAGACCGATATACACACTAGCACAGAGTTAACTACAGAAAGTATTTCGTCATTATTGACAGGTTTCCCGTACAAATATAGTAAATTTGAATGCCTTGAAGAGCCGAAAACCTAATTCGTTTAAAATTATTGACGCCAAGAGAAGCTTTGTTTGACAAACAAATAATTTGGGCCTATCGACAACCCAGGTTTATTACGCCTATGTAAAACTAAAGTCTGAAGAAATCATATGACTTTCCAGGAAAAAGGTTGTAGATATCTTCAATACTAATTGTTTTGAAAGGTCTAATGAATGGTTCAGAGCCAAAAATTGTGAGCTAAATTGAACGAATATGCAACAAAGGTCTTTTTAAGGCGCAACGCTAAGATAGAAATAATAAATAATTTGAATCGCTACCCTGCGAGCAATTGGCTATTAACTTGTGCATATGCTGCATAATTAAGGCCCAGATTTATATTTAAGAAAAAGTTGCTGGAACATGTTGACTTGAAATGCTCACCAGCATTTTACAATTTGATGGGTAAGTGCAGCAGTCAGAGAGGATTTTAACAGAAATGTTGTTCAGCTTGCTATACAGGGTGCCCCACGAGCAGTGTGCCAAAAAGCTATAGCGTGTAGCCCTGGCCAAGACAAGAAAAAAATCGTACGGGAGGGGGGGGGGGTCTATTCCCCCCCGTTTAGCCGGGAGGGGCAATTTTCTAAAAAATTGACTTAATTTGGAAAAAAAATTATTAAAAATCAACAGTAACAGCCACAATGCCGCGATATACTTTTTTGTAAAGCCAGAAACCTCTTCTTTGATCTTGTTTTTAAACGAAGCTGTTGTAAGGAACAGTTTTTGAGAAATTAATTTTCAAACTCAAAATTTTGAAAAAAAATTGGAAAAAAAAAATTCCGAACTACTTTTTTCCAAAATTGTATGTAATTAAGTACTATTTTTTTTCCCAAAATTCAATTCCCTTATTAGTTTTTAGTTAAAAACAGAAAACCGGATGGAAAAATGTCTTGTAGTTTTTGAGAAATTAAAAAAAAACCCGAACCATTTTTTTCTAAGAAAAACCTTTTTTTTTGGTTTTAACGCGGCTGGACTTGTAGGCAAATTAATGTATGAAAGATTGACCTCTTTTTTATTATTTTTAAAAAATTCGGAGTTTTATTATAATAAATTTTCAATATGATCCCCATTTTTTAGAAGGCAAAGATTATATCTTCTTCTAATGGCTGCACATTAGTCTATGTTTGACAAATTTTCCTGCAATTTGACTCCAGCGACTTCAATCCGTTGTTCCAAAGATACTATTTCCACTTCGTAAACATAATTTTTCATGAATCCCCACACTTAAAAATCTAGAGGAGTTAAATCTGGTGATCTAGGTGGCCATTTCGTGGGGCCCCTTCTTCCGATTCAACGGTCACTAAAATGATCATCCAGCCAGTGTCTAACCCGTAAGCTGTAGTGTGCTGGTGCTCCATCTTGCTGGTAGATTAAATTATCTGCTATGGCCAAAGGAACATTGTCCATCAAATCGGGCAAAAGGTCTCGTAGGAACTGCAGGTATGATTCTCCCTTAATAACGGCATTCAAAAACCGGGCCCCGATTACAGTTTGTCCAACAATACCAAGCCAAACATTACAGCTAAAGCGGTGTTGTGATTTATTTTGTTTTTTGTTGTGTGGATTGGTGCTACTCCAATGATGCAAATTGTGGAAGTTAGTAACCACATCTCTGGTAAACTGTGCTTCATCCGTCCAGAATATCCTTGCAAAATAGTTTCGTTCAGTTTCATCTCGAAGCAGTAATGATCGACAAAACTCTGCTCTCAAAAACTTGTCGTTTGAGGTGAGTCCCTGAACTGGCCTAAAATGGTACGGGTGTAAGTTTTCGGTATGAAGCACTCTCCATACTCTAGATTTGGGCACTCCAAGCATAATAGCCATCCTCCTTGTACTAAGGGAGGGATTGCGTCGGACCAAATTCAAAATTCGGGTAGAACCCATCTGCGGCGGGCGGACCCAGCCGAAATTCGCAGGTCAGTTTTCAGGCGTTATCAATGAAAAAAAAGAATTAATCCAGGGTTATTCCAATAGTGTATCACTTTATTGTATCCTCATAAAACTCCGAATTTTTTAAAAATAATAAAAAAGAGGTCAATCTTTCATACATTAATTTGCCTACAAGTCCAGCCGCGTTAAAACCAAAAAAAAAGGTTTTTCTTAGAAAAAAATGGTTCGGGTTTTTTTTTAATTTCTCAAAAACTACAAGACATTTTTCCATCCGGTTTTCTTTTTTTAACTAAAAACTAATGAGAGCATTGAATTTTTGAAAAAAAATTACTACTTAATTACATACAATTTTGAAAAAAAATAGTTCGAAATTTTTTTTTTCAATTTTTTTTCAAAATTTTGAGTTTGAAAATTAATTTCTCGAAAACTACTCCTTAAAACAGCTTCATTTAAAATCAATATGAAAGAAGAGGTTTCTAACTTTACAAAAAGGTATATCGTGGCATTGTGGATGTAACTGTTGATTTTTAATAATTATTTTTCCAAATTAAGTCAATTTTTTAGAAAATTGCCCCTCCCGGCTAAACGGGGGGAAATAGACCCCCCCCCCTCCCATACGATTTTTTTCTTGTCTTGACTAGACTTACACGCTGTAGCTTTTTGGCACACTGCTCGTGGGACACCCTGTATATAGTGAAAATCTGAACATTTAATAAAGATTTAGTAAAGATTGTTCCGAGGGCATCTTGGTTCCATGGTTAGTGTGTTGCCTTCTGATACCGATGATATGTGGTTTCAATACCAAAACAGCCAAGTCTGCTCAGCAGGGTATTGAAAAAAGCCACAGTAGTATACTTCTAGTCCAATAAGCTTCATAAAATTCACCGTGTGGGGCCGGCAACATATTTTTGGTTAGCTTTTATCTATATAATCACAATAATATTAATGATTGAGAGAAGCTTCGACTCTGGTCCTCCATTAGTTGTAATGCCGGTTTCGTACGTACATATATGATATACATATTATGTACATATACATATACTGCTACTGTGATCAAAATGAAAGGTGACTTTCCGATTTAATCTTTGGGGGCAATCGATTTAAAAAAGTATTTCTCGTAGGACTGTCGGCGACGTCTGTGCCAATTTATTGTCGCTACTGTCGCTTGTGTTTTGTTAGCAACTCGAGGTGAATTTTTTTGATTTTTACAAAACCTGTTTTAATTGAGCAAGGAAGCTGCATTAATTTTGGTTTATGGAGTGAAATTTCTACTGTTAAAATAAAGAGGATATATCAGAAGGTGTTCAAGGTCTTGTTTACTATACTTTGTCGAACAAAAATATTTACAAGTAGTCGAAAAAGGCAGAGAATGTGGCGAAAAAATGTTGGTTTAAATCAAGGAAATCAAATATTTGGTACTCAAAAATCTTTTATTGACTATTGCGGTAAAGATTTTTCTGATATTGTTGGCATATCATATGGACCAATTCAAATAATTTTGAAAAACCAATTGGGCCTTAGACGCGTCTAGTCTCATTTGTTTCGAAAAAACACTTAACTACTCTGAAAAAGAGCGTCGCTTTATGAATTCCAGGATAGTAATGAGGTGATTCCCGACTATGAGGTGATTATGATACACATCATAAGTGGGGATGAAATCACCGTAATCGCCTTATTTAATGATTTAATGCATCAGGATATGATCCTAACCATCCACATGTAGAATAATAACTTAAATTTGGCTAAAGTTGTCAATTTTATATTTACTGATTGATTCAAGGCCAATGGCCAAGCTAGTCCTGACTTGGATAGTAAGATTCTCATCGGTATACAGTCTTCTAACAAGAGGTGTCATTTTAAATCAATAAAAAAGTGGTAAGGTAGTCCAGTTTTTTTTTTTAATTCTATTAGACTGGGGTTTGTTAAAGAACACAATACCTGTTATATGTGCACCTCATCTCTTCCTACAAATAATAATTTGTTCACAAAATTGTTCATCAACTTTTCGCAGAACTAAACCGATTAAACTCCATTTTGGAGATCACATGTGGCACGTCCCTACTAAAAATGAACATAACCCGCCACCATAGCACCAATTCCAGGCAAAGAAGTCAAACAATATACAGGGTGTCCCACGAGCAGTGTGCCAAAAAGCTAGAGCGTGTAGGTCTGGTCAAGGCAAGAAAAAAATCGTACAGAAGGGGGATCTATTCCCCCCCCGTTTAGCCGGGAGGGGCAATTTTCTGAAAAATTGACTTAATTTGGAAAAAAAATTATTAAAAATCAACAGTTACATCCACAATGCCGTGATGTACTTTTTGGAAAGCCAGAAACCTCGTATTTCACCTTGTTTTTAAATGAAGCTGTTTTAAGGAATAGTTTTTGAGAAATTAATTTTCAAACTCAAAATTTTGAAAAAAATTAAAAAAAAAAATTTCGAACTATTTTTTTTTTCAAAAATTAAATTCTCTTATTAGTTTTTAGTTAAAAACAGAATACCGGATGCAAAAATGTCTTGCAGTTTTTGAGAAATTAAAAAAAAACCCGAACCATTTTTTTCTAAGAAAAACTTTTTTTTTTGGTTTTAACGCGGCTGGACTTGTAGGCAAATTAATGTATGAAACATTGTCCTCTTTTTTATTATTTTTAAAAACTTCGGAGTTTTATTATAATAAATTTTCAATATGATCCCCATTTTTTAGAAGGCAAAGATTATATCTCCTTCTAATGGCTGCACATAAGTCTATGCTTGACAAATTTTCCTGCAATTTGACTCCAGCGACTTCAATCCGTTCTTTCAGTTATTCCAAAGATACTATTTCCACTTCGATAACATTATTCTTCATGAATCCCCACACATAAAAATCTAGAGGAGTTAAATCTGGTGATCTAGGTGGCCATTCCGTGGGGCCCCTTCTTCCGATCCAACGGTCACTAGTTTCTAACCCGTAAGCTGTAGTGTGCTGGTGCTCCATCTTGCTGGTAGATTAAATTATCTGCTATGGCCAAATGAACGTTGTCCATCAAATCGGACAAAAGGTCTCGTAGGAACTGCAGGTATGATTCTCCATTAATAACGGCATTCAAAAACTGAGGCCCAATTATAGTTTGTCCAACAATACCAAGCCAAACATTACAGCTAAAGCGGTGTTGTGATTTATTTTGTTTTTTGTTGTGTGGATTCGTGCTACTCCAATGATGCAAATTGAGGAAGTTAGTAACCCCATCTCTAGTAAACTGTGCTTCATCCGTCCAGAATATCCTTGCACAATAGTTTCGTTCAGTTTCATCTCGAAGCAGTAATGATCGACAAAATTCTGCTCTCAAAAACTTGTCGTTTGAGGTGAGTTCCTGAACTGGCCTAAAATAGTACGGGTGTAAGTTTTCGGTATGAAACACTCTCCATACTCTAGATTTGGGCACTCCAAGCATAATAGCTATCCTCCTTGTACTAAGGGAGGGATTACGTCGGACCAAATCCAAAATTTTTTCATCTAAGATTCCTGATCCATCTGTAACTGATCTTTCGCTTCTTCGATGCTCTAGCACTCCGTGCTCTCGCAGACGTCGGTGGATTTTTGAAAACATGCTACGACTGGGACACCTCCGATTGGGATATCTTTCAGCGTAGAGTCTTTCGGCTTCACGATCTCTGTTATTTATTTCTTTCGGCTCCACTCCGTCCTTTTGGACCTACTTTTTTCATTTGCTTGACTGCTCGTTCAGCGGTTGCTGCGGTCTTCGGACAGCACAACTCGCGGCGGGGAGTAAAGCAAAGCTGCGTTGTACCAGAGGGGTTGTGTTACAAGGGCTTAGCATACCCCGACGACTCGCTCCATTACAATACTTAATTACATACAATTTTGAAAAAAAATAGTTCGAATTTTTTTTTTTCATTTTTATTTCAAAATTTTGAGTTTGAAAATTAATTTCTCAAAAACCATTTTTTAAAACAGCTTCTTTTAAAAACAAGATGAAAGAAGAGATTTCCGGCTTTACAAAAAAGTATGTCACGGCATTGTGGATGTAACTGTTGATTTTTAATAATTTTTTTTCCAAATTAAGTCAATTTTTTAGAAAATTGCCCCTCCCGGCTAAACGGGGGGGAATAGAGCCCTCCCCCTCCCGTACGATTTTTTTCTTATCTTGACCTACACGCTCTAGCTTTTTGGCACACTGCTCGTGGAACACCCTGTATATTTTGGCAATACTATCCATTTTCTAAAACCGTAGCAGCAGCATTATACCGCCGATTCAAAAGCTAACATAGGTTGTTTCGAAACAACAACCCTGGAAAACAACTGAAATAATTGCAATGTGTAAATAGAGAGACGAGACCTAAAGAATTTCAGAGACCTTGTAAATAAAAAAATAAAAGATATCAAAAACAACTTCTATGAGCACAAGCTTATACCATAAATGCTTCTTCTTCTAGGGAAAAGATGAAGCTATAACAACATCTTTTCAGCTATAGACGAAGGCTTAAATGACATGGCGGAGAAACTTGCTGTGCAATTCTCAAACCAAGCATCAAGAATATGCATACATGCAGCACCAAAAAATCAAGCCACGAGAATTTGCAGTTACAGCAGAGTATTTATATTAAAGAGACCAATTTCGATGAAATAATTCAAATATTGTGTCAACTGAATGTCAAAAAAGGACCTGGAGCAGACAACATAAGGCGGATCAAAATCAATGCCCGTTTTTTTGCCCTCATTGTACAAGCGATAATCAATCGCAGTATAACAGAAGCATGACGATCAAAATTTATTCGGCCAATCGATAAGAGTTGTGAAAAAAATTTAACTTGTTATTTTCATTGGTTTTAACAAAGCATTTGATACATTAACGCATAAGAAGCTAATTGTCAACAGAACTGGCCTGAGAGGACAATTGGGAAATTGGCTTAAAACCTATCCAAATGATAGAATGATCAAGGTAATGATATCAGAAATCACTGGCCAAGAAAAAACCTAGTGTGTATGGTGTTCCCAAGGCTCTAAACTGGGTCCTTTAGTATTTATACCTTATGTGAGTGAACTCCTAAGAGTCCACCAAAGTGGACTTGCGCTTGATCCTGCTCGTCAGCCAAGGCCAGAACGGCGAGATCCAACAGCACAATGAGAGCAGGGGACCCGAGTGGACAGAATCTACGCCCTTCTGCCGGACCTAGCGCACTGCAATGGGTACCTTAAGTATTAGCTATGCGGATGACATAGCAATCATAGTAAAGCACAAAAGTGTAAGCTTGGGTGTAGAAGTACTACAAAAAGAATTTGGTGCTGTTTTGAAATGGTGCCATGATAATGGACTCATAGTTAATACAGCAAAATTCAAAGTAATACACATACGCATGCCATCGAAAAGTGAAGGGGAGGTTAATATATATTATAGAAACCAAAGTTGTCCATGGTCGACAAACTAAGGATTTATAGAAGTTTTCAAGCACACCAAGGATCTTGGGGTAATTATAGACGAGCATTTTCTTTCGCGTGAGCATATAGATGCTGTTCGACGTCAGCTTAAGAGCTCACTCTTTGCTACGGCGTATCTTTAAAGGTACTTTAATTTCGAAGCTCAGAATCAGATGTACTACTAGCTAGTAGAATCGCGAATCTAGTACGGCATCACGGTCTGGGGAAACACAGCGAAGACAATTTATTTTACTAAGGCTTTCGCGACAAATTTGGGAACAAAAATTTTCAAATTCGCAGACTTTAATAACTTCAGTCATATGGACTTAATGATCGATGTAACATCCCTTGAAACAGAATTTTTAATATCCCTTGTGTAAATGAGGAGGTTGCCTTTTCCAAAAAAATATCAACCTGCTCCTTAATAACCACATAAAAATTATAACTAAAACCAAAAAGAGCTGCACCTAGTTAGATGGACTATGCCACTAAAAAGCTAATACCGCATCGTCGTTAAAAATTATATAAAGTAGAGACTTTGCGTCTAACTTATCCTGGCTTGACGAATAAGGTGAAAAAAAAGAGTTGTATGCTATCTTGACCTCAGATCATCAGGTAAAGAGCTCTGGAAAGACTGGTGGCAAATGAGCATATGCAGGTGTCAGCTCAAGCACTTATGTGACACCAAAACATCGTATTCACTTTTCCTTTACTTACAAATATCGTTCATAAAGAGGAACTTTTAGAGAAGCGCCTGTCTCACCTTCCCCTAGATTAATAAACTTGACTATACTTGACACTGGCGGCGATAAAATCGAATGCCGTCACTTACCTAATGGGTGGGCTAAATACAAGTTTCGTTTTAAAAATGCAATAAAATCAACAAATTTTTTTTCATGTATTAAGGCTTTATTAGTAGGAACAAACATCCCCATTAATTGTGAAATACAACGTCGTTTAAGTGCCGGCATCGTCTGGCTTTGCAGTACCGCATATTATCACTCCAATTTTCCAGGACCTTGTTGATGATTTCGGGTTGTAGCTCATGGAGTGCTTGAATGATATTGGCCTTAAGTGCTTGAATCGTTTCCGGATTGTTGGCATAACATCGGTCCTTCACGGTTCCTCATCAAAAAAAGTCCAAAAGGGGTAAAATCGCAGCTCCGAAGCAGCCAACTGACATCGCCAAGACTGCTCATAAAATGATTTAGGAATTTGGTGGGCAAAACATCGATTGTGGCATGGTCTGTGTGGCATGACGCGCCATCCTTCATGAACCAGAGGTCGTCCAAATCCACGTCCTCAATTTCAGTAAAAAAAAAAGTCGGTCAACATGGCTCTGTGACATCCACCATTGACCGAAATGTTGTTCCCAGCCTTATTTTCGAAGAAAAATGGTTCAATGATGCCCCCACTAAACAATACGCACCAAACTGTCACGCTCTGTGGATGCATTGGCTTCTCGACAATAACGTGCGGGTTTTCCAAGGCTAAGATGTGGCAATTTTGTTTGTTAAGGTACCCGCCGAGATGGAAATGCGCCTCGTCAGAAAAGATGATTTTTCGCCCAAAATTGTTTTCCAATTCAAGCTGCTCTAAGGCCCAAACTGCGAAGCGATAACGAAGTGAATGGTCGTGCGCCTTCAATTGCTGAGAATAGGACCTTGTAAGCGAATAGTCCGAGATCTTTGGGCAGAATTCTCCTCAGACTAGTGCGTGAAATGTTGACCTGTTGAGATCGATGGCGAGTTGATGTGTGTGAATTGAGTCTCACACTCTCGGCCACAACAGGCACATTCTCATCTGTGCGCATCGTACGATGACGGGGACCATGAGTGTGGTTCACTAACATACCACTCTCATGAACTTTTTGAACAAGCTTGCGCACAGCAGTTGCTGTGGGTGCTTCATTTCGGCCAAAACTTCTTTTTAAAAAATGCACTATTTGGACTACACAGCACTCACTTTGGAAATAAGTTTTCAATATTTCCCAACGTTGTTCAAGCGTAAAACGACTCATTTCGTTCTGCGGAGGCATGATCCATTATTTTCGTCCGAAGGGAAAAGGACTCGACTTATAGCATCTGTAGCCTACTTACCCAACGTTTTTGAAAAAGCCATTTGACCTAAAATTCGAGATCATATGTCCGTTGAAAACTTACTTAATCCAAATGTCCTTGTTATCTTCACCTTGTCATTTATCGTCGATGAAATCGGAAGATGTATTGATAAAAGAGGTCCTTTCCCTGCTCGATTTTCCTTATAAAGCCATTGATGCTATCAATCACTCTTTTATTTGTTATAAGTCATTGAATGCATTTAACTTCCCACGTCAAAGAGCAAGGATGATCTACTCATATCTCGCCGATAGACTGCCGACTGTAATACAATTTCTACATTTCTTCCTATGAAGACAAGTGTACCGCAGGGCTCTATACTAGGTCCTATTCTATTCTTTCTCCACGTTCAATGAATTATGCAACCTCGTAGAACATTTTTTGCGTAGACATGTATGCAGACGACCTGCAGCTAGTAATATCATTCCCACTCGGCTCGGCGGAACAAAACATTGCCAAAACGAATGACGATCTTCAGAATATCCTCAATTGGATCCAGACTGACACATTCACCTCATAGCCAACAAATTGGGCACTGCAGTATTAATAGCATAAGAAATTTATGGCTAACTTTTAATTGCACTTTAACCACGGATAACCTCGTCAATACCTGTATAGGAAAGGTACAAGGTATTCTGCGAGTCCTGTGGCTTACTCAACATTATATGCCCAGAAAGTTGAAGATTATTTTCGTGAAACTCTGTTGCTACCAATTTCTTTTTATGGTTAAGTGGATTAAAATTAATCATCTTCGAGCGCCAATGAGCGAAAATACGCTTGTTTTAATTCTTGGGTCAACCGGGCCATATGGGCATGCAGGCCAAAATCTTAATGCAAATGTGGGTAGAAGTGCAGATAAGCTAAGTTCGCATGATCGTTTATTAAAAGTCATCGAAGTGATAGTTAAGTGTGAACAGATCAAGAATGGCTTGAAATTTAAAATGACACGGCTATCCACGTTTGTGTTTTTTATTTTTTGCTTAAATAACATAATTCATGCCAATAAGTGTGTATTTGTTGGCAGACCCCCCACACATGAGGCCTTACGATGAAAAGCGAACCAATCCCTCGAACAAGCAACATAACTCAGTGTCAGTCACTCAATTACAAAAACCCCTTCAAAAAATAAAATCCTTCAAAGCAAATCTGAGCACACTTCAACGCCTTTCGGCACGTCAATCCCAACCAGATTCGTAGCCGTGCGCACATTAACAAATCAGACACCGGCATCACGTTTACTTTCCTCAGTTGTATGTTATCAGCCGATAACAAGCGTTTCCCCACCGTGCCCGCCATTAACGTTGTAATGCATAATTTCCTGTTTTTTATCTCACGGCTTTTTTCAAAACATTCACGAGCTAAGCGCTGTGTACAATAGGTACACTATGTAAGCCCGGCACACGGACTACAATACGCTACAGCTCAGTTCCACTGAAGCGTGTGCACACATAAAACGTACCAAAGTCCCTCGCGCTCCCATCTCCGCCCAATCCCGGCCGCAATCGACTCTAAATTTCCTCTTCTTTTCCGATCTTTACTCAACCAAGTACACACTTTAAAAGTGCACTTAAGAAAATCACACAGCACACCGCTCGACACAATAGGACGGAACAGAGCAGTAGAACGGAATAGGACACATTCCGCATCGCGTCAGGATAAATAAAAATTGAATTTTGTACAATTTTAATGTTTGTCACCGTTCCGTGTGCGATAAGGATGCACAGGAACCCCCTTCCATGGATCTATACTATGTATTCAAAACAATATCTCGAGGGGTTGACAAATATCGCTGGCACACGGGACACTGTAGTACACCGATGGAACTCCAGATTTCATCCTCTCATTCCCACCTTTTTTTCCGTGAAAAAAAAATAAAATAAACGAATTGAGGAGGAAAATGAAAATGCAATTGACGTGCCAGGATAAAAGCTGATTCTTTTGATTCCTGATGTTGGTTCCCATAGAAATTCGTGGAATGAGAGACGCAATACTGTTCCTTATTTTCTTTTTTCTTTGTGTTGGTACTGTCGGTTGATGGTGCGAATGGCCGGTGAAGATGAGGACGACGTCGATAGTAGTAGCAGATCCTGTCGTATAGGAGAGGATTTAATGGCATTGCAACCACTCGAGTGGAAAGTGTCAGATACAGGAGAGCGAATAGTCCGTACTCGTCGGTGCAGATACAATTCATTTTTATATTTATTTTTTTGTGATGAACACGTCGCAAGTGTGTTTTTCACCGAAAACCTTATGCAGGCACCAATGTTGGAAAGGGGGATTCGATACATTGTGTCGAAAGAGAGGCAAACGTAGCTATTAAGTCCGATTGTCAGCGATCCATTTAGAGTTATCTAAATCAATCGGAAATGAAAATTTTCGAGAGTTTTTTAACGAATAAAAAATAGAGTTTTGAAGTGGGACTGGGCTGAGTGATCCAACTGGGTGATGGTTAGGTCTCAGCAAAACGGTTTTCGCTTATTCAGAATTCATCTCTCGAAAAGGCGATTGACGCTCTTAATAGGAATTTTGGCTGATATCTACCTCAAAATGAAGTGCCCACTTGTGCGACGCAACAATTGAGGTAGATTTGGCAATGGTTACCGCCATTTTGGCATTCTCGTTAGCTTGATGTTATGTTACAAAATTAAAAAATTAAATTAAAATAGTTTATTGTAGACGGTTTTTGGTTTAAAAATGTTCCCTTGCTGTTGCTAGGAATCGATCCCCGTGTCAAAAGTGTAGACGACATTGATTCGCGCTTCTGCTCCTATTGGTCGAAATGAAAATTAAAACGCAAAATTTGGACACCTACAAGGTGGCGCGAAATTAGTCAACCAATTTTGTTTTTGAATTATTTTCTTACTAGATAAAAAAAAATGATTTTGAGTGATGGAAATCTTTACTTGGACCCTTACAATTTTTCTGTTAAATGTTGTTGTGTTGATGATAAATGTAAATGTGTTGATACACGTTTGTACCCTCAAAAAATACGGCCCAATCACTCCTCCCACGTGAACGCCGAAGCACACAGTGGCTTTGAGTGGATGTAATGGCTCTTCGTGTATCACACGCAGAATGTCATTGCTCCAGAAACATTGATTTTGCTTATTGACGTAACTGCTTAAGTGGGAATGCGCCTCGTCGTTCATGATGATTTTCAACACAATATCATCCTCTTCTATGTCGAGATTAAGGATGGATTGACAGTAATTCACAAGCGACTGACGGTCAGCAGGCATTAACTGTTGCACTGTTTGCACTTTATATGGGAACATATGCAAACCTTTCACTCTAGGATCCGTCTGATGACCCTGACCTGACCCATCGTCTGGTTGATGTTTCTTAGTTCTTAGCGACATCGGCAGCCACACCTGCGATATTTCCGGCCGAACGACCGGTCCGGTGGCGGCCAGGCCCTGCATTGTCTCCTGTTGTTCCAGTCTGTGCGAATCGAGTAGCTAAGCGGAGGAATGTTTGCCCAGTTGACGCGAAACGTTTAGGAAATCGACGTCGAAATTCAAGCTAAGAAATTCTAACTAACACCGCCGAACGATTATTGGTCAAAAAGAAATTGGCACCACGCTCCTGCGGTGTATAGCGCTTCATTGCTTGTCTGTCTGTATACTGCAGTTGTCTTGGATAGTTCTCACCCGGAGATCCGATCGGGGAATTAGTTTACCTCCGGAATATTTTACCCAAGGAAAACCATATATATGTGACAACACTCTAGAACAACGACGATCGATTAGGGTATATTTTTAGCCCCATCCCGCAGGGTTTTGTTTCAAGTGAGTCTCAGAGACAGTGCTTCGCCACTCTGCTTAGCCGTAATCTCATCAAGGCTAAAGAGCCTCAGTCAGTTTTCATGTTTATTCAACAATGATGACGGATTCGGCCTTCAAATTTTTTCTAGCTATCCTTAATGTAACTTACGAACAAATTAGTGAAATAGTAACGCACCCTTCTGGGAAGAATTTTTAACCGACAACAACTAAAAGCCATGTAACTAAACGTGCTTGAGAGCCATTGTAACAGGAAAATATTTGAATTTCCTGGTCGAATAGGTCCTTATTAGGGAAATACTTTATAAAATAGAACTTAGCGACTTGCACATTCTAAGAAAGACCCTAAGACACTGACTGAACACACAATCGTTTTTCATATGACCTGACGGTACTTACATTAAGTCACCAATTGGGCCTTGCCTAACATCACCGACCAATTATTGGTAAAAAAAATCGACACAATTATATCACGCTCTTGCGAAGTATGGCGCAAGTATTTGCTTGTCTATTTGTATAATGCGGCTTCCTAGTTCACAAATGTCAAATATGAGTGACGATTGACGACGCTGTTTGCAAAACTTATGACATCTTCCGATTAATTTTGCGCCAGCTTGTAGAACCCGAGTTATACTCGTATATCTTAGGTCTGGCACTATGGGATTCATTTCTTTTTTCTCTCTTTCTTTCATATGTAAATGTGTAAATCTGCAAATAACTGGTGATTTTGGACAGATAGTCCTGGTTACATGACTCTCCTGTACCGCCCCGCAATTCTATGACTGGCGCAGCCCTGCCTCCTGCGGGATGATCCATGAGTCGTCCGACTGAGGCTCTTGGTCTTTTTATGTTTTGATTTACTTTGCGAAGGGAGATAGACCCGCTGCCACTTTTGATGGTGGTTCCAACTTAGCTGAGGAAATACAATATATTTCGATGACTAGGGAATCGATGGCTTCTGGAAAGACTAGGAATGGGATACGATTCTCGGGTATCCCTACCAATAGTCTACCTCCAGTGTTCTATCAATATGCCTAGTGGAACTGTAGGCCATCTTTACCTCGGCGACAGTTTGAACAATTATCAGTCAATTGCGGCGATCTGGTCCACAACGCTCCTCATGGCCCCGATACCGTGAATCGAAGATCGGTATCGCTTGCTGTTGTCCTAAGTTGATATCAGTTGTTATGTGGACAATCTCCAGGGCCAGCAGCATTCGACGATCCATCTACCCGTCGTATACACTCTCAGCAGAAGATTTGGCGATTCCGGCAACCGGGTTGTGTGTTGTATTGGCCACATCTTCGGCATGGTTTCTGTGGGTTAATAGGGGTTTCTATGCTTGCACCTATCGAATGCTGGATTCTTGTCGAAAATCATCATGAGCGATGAGGCGTATTACCACTTAAGCGGTTACATCAATAAACAAAATCTCTTTCTGGGGCACTGAAAATTCGCGTATGATGCACGAAGAGCCACTGTATGGTGCGGCGTTCACGCGGGAGGAGTGATTGGGCCGTATTTTTTCGAGGACGCCATCGGTAGTACGGTCACTGTTACTGGCAGACGCTACGGGGCCATGATAAGTGACTTCTTGCCGCCTGAATTGGATGAGCGGGGCTCAGTGAATATGTGGGTTCAATAAGGCACCGGTGCAACCGCACATACAGCACGAGCCACAATGGATATTGTGGTAGAAGCGTTTCCTGGTCGCGTAATCTCTCGTTTTGGCGATTTCGCATGGCCAGCAAGGTCACTATCCCAGACTTATTTCTACTTGAAGTCGAGAATTTATGTCAACAAGCCTCAAACAATCGCAGTAGTTAAGCAAAATATTTGACAGGAATGCGAACAGTTATTACCGGAAATCTTGCAGAAAGTCATGGAAAATGCGATAAAACGGGTACAAATGTGTATCAATACTGGCGGCAGCCATTTGATGGATACCATCTTTTCCACTTAACAAATTCTAAGGGTCCGGGTAAAGAATACCGTCACTCAAAATATTTTTTTTTTTTACTTGGTAAAAAAGTAATTCAAAAACAAAATTGGATGGTTAATTTTGCTCCACCTTGTATATCATTTATGCATAATATAAAAAGAAGAGTACTTAGGGCGCATCCTTGTTTTACGCCCATGGACGTACCAAACTCAACTGATAAAAATCGAATCGGGGGATCGAAAGCTGTTCGAAAATCCGAAATCGAAAGCTGTTGGAAAAGGCAGTTTTTTTCCTCTGCTTTTATAGATGTCGGCAATAAAAAGATTTAGTCGACTGTTGAGTCAGTCAGTTAAACGATATCGAGTTGAAAAGCCTTGCCGTTGTATTTAAAAATGAGTTGCTGCTGTAGTTATTCGGATCATTAAGGTTCCCTCTTTTGTGTAGCGGCAAAAAAACAAGCTTAAATAACTTAATACGGACACTCTGGTGACTTAAAGAAGATCGTAAAAGGAAAATA
The DNA here is from genome assembly GCA_958301585.1 of Merodon equestris. Lineage (NCBI taxonomy): Eukaryota > Metazoa > Arthropoda > Insecta > Diptera > Syrphidae > Merodon > Merodon equestris. The sequence goes on along the minus strand of OY284413.1, from coordinate 21,070,787 downwards.
TCTGGGGGGCGCTGCAATCATGCATCAACGTCGACTCCTACACCGAATATCCAATTCATTTGAGCCGAGTTTTGAACAAAAAAACGCCAATTGTTGGCGCGAAACTTGACAAAGTGATGCTGGAGCACGACAGCGTTCAACCACATACTCAAACCTACTTGCAAACACTAGCCTGGCTGAGCAGCAGTCCCGATCTTTCAAAGAGATCAAAAACTGGGTCGATTCGTGGATTGCCTACCAGGAAATGGCAAAAAGTTTGCTTTCGAAATAAAGCTCCAAATAAAAAATGAGATCATTAGAAACCCATTCGAAAACACACAAGTATAAAGGTCCATTGGCTACAGACCCCATGCTCTCAAACCATCCAATATGCATTTAGTAGGTGGACAAGGCAATTAAAAATTAACAGATCTAGTTCTTTTTCATGAAAACAGCTGGAGACATCTTCACATCCACAGACTACCATGGTTTCTCACCGCCAAACTGGGTCGAGTCACAAATCATTTAAACAAATTGCTTTCGATTTAATCTCTCTGTCATATCTAAATTCGATTCTCCCCAAAACGACCCAGGGAAAAATGAGATCCACTCGGACTTGTACTAAATCACGATCACAGGTCGTTACCAACCTCCGAAAAACGATCATCACACTGCGCCGAGACAATGTAGCACCTCATCTCTCGCTTCGATTTTCAGTGCATGTTCAATTAAAACCCAGCTTTCATCACAGATAACCCGCTGCTCGGTCGGCTACTCTCATGGGCGTCTACCTAATATCGATCTCGTCCTCAAATCACCTTCAAATACTCTCGCATTCAAAACACCAAACACCAAAGATCGTAAAACAGTCACCTAAACGGTGTCGTAAATTCCCCACGGTCACTCGTTGCCTAGAGGTCATGCTGACCACCATGTGTCCCCCTCGCTCCTAATTGAGTCATTTCTCCACCGTTGGGCGACTCTTAAAAATGCTTAAATGCCGCAATGCATTGTTGGGAACAACGGAACAAAGCCGGTTGTTCCACCCGGAGTGGAACACACAGAAATATTAAATTTGATATCTTCATCGTTCCCCGATCACCGGCGATCGGGGAGGGACGAGGCACCGCGGCCCACTGGCTATCGTTCAAATGCAAATCGCTTAATTAAAAAACTCATAAGAGAGGCACGCCTGATGGACGCGCATCTGATCGCAGCAGGTGAGATCCCACTGGTGTGCATTCAATTATACATGTAAGCATGGCCCCCATGTGATGTATGCAGCGACTTTGTTACCGGCAACGGCGATGCTTATCAGGATCGACGAAAAAACACACATACACGCGTGAAGGGTTATTCCTCTTGCCCCCACGTTACAATACCACGCCGCGTTTTGATGGGTTTAACGCGATCGCGTAAAAGCGATCATAAAATCGTGATTTATGACTCAGATCGCAGGGTTGGCGTATCTTGATGGCGCGTTTAATTGTTTCGCTTGTCTCGGGAAAGGTTTTAATTTTTTTCTTCCTTGTCTTTAAGACTAATTTGTTCGGGTGGTAGGGTTTGAAGCGATAAAGATCGGAGGTCGTGGATTGTGGACAAATGTTTTGTATTAGCATATTTTGCATTTATTTCTAACTTGTCTCCTTGATTTCCGATGATTTATTAGGCGCGAGGGTAAAATGGCTGTAGCGCTTAAAGCCGAGGGGCCGTTTATCTTTAGATGCGGTTTATATGTTTGTGGTGGGATAGAGAAGGCTGAACGAGACTTGAGTCGAATATGTCGTTGGAACGGTTGCAAGTCGGAATTAATTAGCATGAGAAAAACATTTTCGGAGGTGCGGCGCTTATTGTTTTTATCCAATTCGTCAGGTTTTATGACATTGTGGGAATATTTATCTATTGGACTGGTTTCGAAAGTGAGGTTATATGATCGGTGACAATGGGTCTTGTTTTACACATGGGTTCGGCTGGGGATTTACTCGTGTGAATAGATGACCAGTCGGAGACCTCGGATACTGAAATGAGTCAATGGCAAAATTCATCTATCCAACAAAAGGTGTCATTTTAAATTCACAAAATTTCAATAATTTTCTAAGAATAAATAATTTAAATAAATAGTTTGGAGAGGGAAACAACGGACCATAAACCGTGTATTCGAGAAATTAGTATTTGAACAGTCAAGTAGATAGAATAATAAAAGGAAAAATAATTGATATTTAGGAAAGCAACAAAAGGAAAAAAAGCTTCGCCGAGCTTTCCTACCATGAGTATATTCCTTCCACGTTTCGGTGTTATGTTCCAGTTTTTTTCTAGGTCTGTTCTTATATTGTTCTCACCTACGGCTTGGCTTTACTTATAGTCTTTTTCCTTCCGGTTTTCTACTCATTATCCTTGTGACTGTTCGTTCACTTTCCATTTGTTCTATCTGTCCTGCCGTTCTTAATTGTTTTCCTTATTCGCCTGTTTTCCACCATAAATTCTCCCTAAGATCTTGTTTTCAAAGACCCGCAGTCTTCTTCTCAGTCAGAGGTCAAGTTAGATATCTGCAAACTGTCAATGGTCTTATTACACTTTTAAAGGTTTTTTTCTTAATAAGAGCGGGTATATGTTGAAATAATAGAAAAAAACAAGCTGTGTGTGAGGTATTAACAAAATCCACATCAAACCGTAACTTTTTGAGGATGCATTATCACGGGTGTAGGCTCAAATCCCGACGCAAAATTTGCCAAGAGTTCTTGTTCTACTCTACACTTTCACAGACTACAGCGATGTTCTCGGCCGATTTTGAATTCCTTTGACATACGAATGTTAGCTGAGTGCTTACCGAAACGGTCGTTTCAAATTTGGGCACCAAACGTTGTAGAGTCGATTGCGAAGGGCCACCACGTCTACTGTAAAATGAGCGGAACGCGGGCAAGATTTGCACTGACATAAATAATTTAAAATTATAGTTTGGTCCAGCTGTGGAGTCGTGTAGCTTGCCATGGAGAGTAGGCATCAGTAACTGAGTAATAAGTAAGAGATTTGACAGATGCCACCTGAAAAACATGACCGCCACAGGCCGCCGAACTTTATGTCGTCCACTTTCTCAAAGCGTTTATCGAGTACAGTCAGGTGCGAGGTTTCGATCGGTCCAAGTCGGTTAGTGACCATATATTTTGTTTCCTCGTTATTTACCTTTAAAACTACTTCCTTTCCTGCCATTATTAGGCTTTCAACATTCCTCTTAAGGGGGTAGTCTTATGTGAACGCATAAATTTTACCTCTTTTAAGGGAATTTTTTTTTATAAGACAATAAAATTCAATCATTTTAATTTTTTTATATATTTTTATTTGTATCTTAAACTGTATAAAAACATTTTTGTTTTTCTTATTTTACATTTATTATATACCTATATTTTTTTTTAAATTAAATTAGACACTAAAAAAAAGCAGGTCACAGGTCATGGTAAGAGCGGCTGTTCATGTTGTCTGAAATAAAAAAGTCAAATGGATTCTTGTTCAGTAGGTCTGTCGCTATCGGCGGTACCAAAATTAATCAATTTCATTGAAAAAAATGGCGGACTGTAGAAAAAAATCTTGTTTTTTTGTTAAAAAATCGTTTAAAAAAAATAAGAAAATATTTTCGAAAATAAACAATTTTGGTACGGCCGATAACCATTATGAGTAGAAGAACATACATAAATATCAAAGCAATCGGTTGAATAGTTTTTTTTTAGGACCATGACAGTTTTAGAAAATGATGTTTCGAGAAAAATGCGTTTAAAGTTTCAAGAGCAGAACAAATCGCTTGGGGCGACTATGAGTTGTAACTTATTTAACACAAGGAATTTCGGTCTGAATGTTTCACAGCATATTTTCGATAGGTTTGACTATCGAAATAAGAAAACAAATCGATTTTTCGAAGTGGTCACATGAGACTACCCCCTTAATTGTTACCTCACTATCTCCCAGCCGGCCCAGATCAGCGCAAGTTAGAGCGGATGTAATTATAATGAGTTTTATTTCCCTCTCATTTTTCCCGATTACGAATTCCAGCACTAAATTAAAAAGAAGTGGTGATAAGGCTTCTCCTTCTTTTAATCCTTAGTATGCGGAATGCTTTCTACTTTAACTCTTCCTTTGTTTCCTTCAGGGATTATTGCATCAGTTTTACCAACTTTTTGGGAACAGAAAAGGCAGATGATACGGTTTATAGAATCATACATTTTTCTAAAGTCGACGAATTATTGGTGGACCGTTTCGTGGAATTCCAATCTTTTTCCTAAAGCGTATTCATCGTATAATGAAATTCTGTTCATTCGTCGAGCAATTTCTAAATCAAATCGGTAGTCTCCGAATATTTTCATAGAGTATGATGTCAGCATCTTTAAGAAAATATTTGATAGCACCTTTTAACAACATGCTACCAGTGACATACTTACCTCGGTAATTATTGCATTGGGTTCGGTTAGCCTGTTAAAAATGGAAATTATGGTTGAGTTTGTCCATTCCTCGTGTTTGGTTTCATTTTAGTCTTCTACCATTCAAAGCTGAGGTAGGGAAGACTTATGCAACGACTTTCCTGTCTGTCCGTCTGGATAGATCCTGGTAAGTTCTGAAATTCAAGGTAGAAAACCTGGAAGTTTAGCTTGGCTCTCGGCGAGCTGATCATGTCTTGTTTCCATATAGTAACTTCCCTTTTAGGTTTGTCACCTTGTAGGCATGATCTTCATTATTTCCCAGGGCTTGCAATTTTAGTATATTGCGGGTTTTTACTTTTTCCTGGTATTCTTTGTGAAACCAAGGCTTTGGGGGTTTTGAATAGCCAAGACTGCTTTTCGCTGTTTCCTTTAAAACATATTTTATTGTTGACCATATTGCTTCTACCTGTCTAGTTTCGGCGATAGTTTCTATGTCGTCTAGTAGGGTAAACCGGCTATTAATTTCATACTGATATTGGGTTGTTTAACTTTTCAACGTTGAATTTTTTAATACATTCCTGTGTTCTGCTTTTGTGAATTGGGAGTCATTGGCTTTTCGTTTTGGCTATTATTAGGATGTGGTCTGGATCGCATTCCGCTCCTCTGTATGCGTTAACGTATAATACGTTGGCATGTCTATTGGAAATTTATCAATTTAGTTACGTGTTACTCCATCCGTTGATATCCAGGTAGCCTTGTGTATTCCCCTGTGTTTGAAGTTTATGGTTTTCGCGATCATATATTTTGGGCTGCTAAAACTCATTGTACGAAGACTATTGTTCGATGAGACAAGGAGGCTTTCTTCTCCTGTTGTTATCTTTAAATATTTTAATTAAGAATACTTATTTCGTTGAGCACTGTTTGGAAAGCACCCGATCTGTTCTGCATGTATGTTCTACGAGCCTTAATTTTTATGTATTCTATTCAACGCTTTCCCTTGGATAGTTTCCACCCGGAGATCAGATCGTGGAACTAGTTTACCGCCGGCATTTTTACCCAAAGAAGACCAGCCATATTTAAGAATGAGATGTGTCAACAACTTTTGATGCTGGTTTGAGTACGATGTTGTAATGGTATATTGTTGTAGTGATGTGAGTATGTATAGTGACAGTCATTTATTGGGGCTTAAGCTGATTTTTACGACTGGAATCCTGAGGCATGGGTATATTATATCCCCTATCTTGCAAGGCGTAACGACTTAAAGTTACGCTACAAAAATAGGCCATTGCAAAATTACCTAGTTTCCCCTCCAATAGATCACCAGATGTTTTACCAGCCGTGTGGCATACATGTATCTGATTTATATGCTGTCCAAAAATAATCATTCAGTATTGACCGTACCATTGTGATAATTTTCATCAACGAAAAAATACAGCCGTCACACTTTAAACCCATTTTTAATTCAATTGAGTCTTTTGAAAGACAAGTGGGATTGTTACTGTCCAATAGCGCAAAAGGTGCCTTTTTTGCTTATGCCAAAAATTAGCCTCATCGTTGAAAATGAATTTTCGATGAAATTCTCCAAAATTTGCAGAGCCCAATTGGAGAAGTTTCAGAGCTTCAAATGGTCAGGGGACTTCACTGTTCGAGTTAGTTTTCCTATGAAAAATTCATCACTGTATGTATTGACAGATTTCTAACTGCTTTGAAAGTCGTGAAATCAAGTGTAATGACTCTTTTTTGACTGAAGCATTTATGACTCCGACATTTTCGGCTCTTTGTCGCACTCGCAAAGTATTATTCAATTGTGGATATGTTGATTTCAATTTATAAACTATAGCACACATATCCTGTCTTATGTGACGATTATTACCAGAAATCGATACTCAAAATTTCGGTATCAATTTTTGTCAATTTCCAAAATTTGCTCACTCGTCAACTTCGCCAAAATAAGAACGCGAACCTTGAGTTTAAAGCTGCATTTATTATATATTAAAATACGAAATTGTAATGTCTCTATTGAAAAACCTGTAACGACGCCAATAAAATTCAGAAAGTACTGATTCTTACCAAGCTTACCTGGCGTGGTTTCTGTTTTGATATTTGTGGCTAATATACACTGCTGACATGTAAATTATATACATAAATGAAAATAATCCACATTCGATAAGAAGTGGCGTTTTATCTTCTAAAACTGGAAGTACTTTTTCATGAACACATACATATGTGGTTTCATGTACATATGTACATACATATGTAGACCAACCCGTACGTTTATTCATAGCCATTCGATTCGAGCTGTAGGAACATGGGTTGTTGCATTTAAAATTTGTCATAAAAGTCTTTAAAGGCCCACGGAAAGGACGTCCAAGAAATTAATCAACGCCAGAAAAATTTGCAAAAATACAGGATATGATTATGAAAAGAGCCCTACGCATCTCATTAGGCAGTGTGAGCAATATTTTGACTGAACTTTTGGGTTACAGAAAAGTGTGTGCAAAATATGTAAGTGCCATAGGAAAAAAATCACACTCGTATCCGACTTTCTCAACAACTTTTGGAGCGTTTTACGAGGGTGGTCCGATAAGTACTTAGCTTACAAAAGAAAAACAAAAATTTTATATTTTTCAATATAGTCTCCTTTTAGCTCGATACACTTGACCCAGCGATTCTCCAACTTCTTTAACCCGTCTGAAAAATACGTTTTCTCGAGGTCTGCAAAGCAGGCCTCCGTGGCGGCGATGATCTCCTCATTCGACTGAAATTTCTGCCCGGCGAGTGACTTTTTCAAGTTTGAAAACAAAAAGAAGTCGCACGGGGCCAAATCTGCAGAAGACGGTGGATGGGACAGCAGTTCGTAGCCCAATTCGACCAATTTGGCCGTGGCGAGGGCGGAGGTGTGAGCCGGTGCGTTATCATGGTGGAAGAGCACTTTTTTCTTCGCCAAGTGGGGCCGTTTTTTTCTTTAATTCGGAGTCGAATCGGCCCAATAATTTGGCATAGTACAGCCCTGTGACCGTTTTGCCCTTCTCCAGATAGTCGATATGGATCACTTCAAAGCGAGTTAGAGCCCAGAAGTCTGTCAAGAAGGTATTTTGAGATGCAAAAGGAATTTTGTTGCTGAATCAGCTTAAAACAATAAACGCAGAATACTATTGTAACCGTTTGGACCAACTGGATGATAAAATCCGTGAGAAATGACTTGATTTTTCAGCAAGATAACGCACCCTCTCATACAGTTGAAAACACCATCGCGCAAAATAGTGAATTATAGCATGAAAATCCATCCTATTTGCCAGACTTGGCTCGCTCGGACTTCTAGCTGTTCATCAAACGAAGAGGTAATAGCCGCTATGGAAGGATATTTTAACAGTCTTCTGAAATCGCACTATAGGGATGGTATCCATAAATTAGAAGATCACTGAACAAGTGAATTGATGTTTAACGAGATTCGTTGAATAATGAAATGCATTTCAAACCATAAGATCATATTTTTCATGTAGAACGACCAAACTTTTTGAACAACATGGTATAAGGCGACTACGTCAAGATACAAGCTCAAATCAAGCCGTTCAACTATAGAGCTGTATGTAGCAAAGACTCATGATATAAACAGCTGAAAATAAGGGTACCACCTTCACGGTTCATTCTTCATTTTCCAACATCTGAAAAACATACGGATCCGTTGTGTCTCCAGTCAATCTCTCAATCAATCTCTAGTTCACCACAAGAATCGCATGTGTTTTCTACTTCCCACTATTTCGGAAATTCCTACCCCAGGTTATCTGTAATCGAATCACCCAAAATCGCACCAAAACATCAAACAACCCACAGATCCCCTTTATGAACCCATTACATCCCGACATCAAAGGATCCTCAATAATCATCCATGGTCCAGAGTACAATGGAAACTATTTTCAGTTTTATTATCGCCAACACCTTATAGCGCATCTCGTTTGACAGCATCATCTCACAATGCAACCCAATCCGAGTGCAACTTCTGTGCTACGAGTACGTGTGTGCCGAGCTAATAAAATAATTTATACCTTACCTCACCGATGGACGTGTGAGATGAAAGGATTCCCGCGCGATTACCGCTTCCTCTAATCATTTCATGTGTTTTGTTATTTCTACGTTGTCCTGATCATACAAGCCAGCGAAAATGCGAGGATTCCCGAAAAGAAAAAAAATCTGTTTACCATTCTCCTTAAATCGGCATCTTTCACACTATCCCTAGAATGGTGTGTACACAGTGAAGAAAAAACAACACGGAATGATGCAAAGCCTTTGTCCATGGTTCGCTAACGTAAGAGCTCTTGCAGGAAACTATCATCCCCTCACATTAACTTGTTATCAAACTTCTGACCAACATGCCTTCGTATCGTGTACCGGCAAACAATGGTCGGCAGTTATGGGATTTTATTAGCTTCACACATCTAGATATATTTTTTGTTCTTTTATCGTTTATTTGCTTACTGTTTGTGTTTACAAAAGACTTCTCGAGATACTTGTTTCTCGTGGTCGTTGTTGAGGTGCGAGATTCTAATGAACGAATTTATGACTTTAGCACGCAAGGTGTAATGCTCTTGTAGTTGGATGTATGTATGTATCTAGTACGTTGTTGATTAACAAATTTGCTTTTACACTGGTTTTGATGGATTCTTGAGGTAGAAATATTAGATTATTTGTGCTAAGCTGTGAATGTGTACATATTTAAGGGAAACTCGATGGAAGGATGTTGTGTCAAACAAACAAAAGGTGTTTAATTCGAGAACAATCGAAACCCTTGATGTGCTTACCACTAAAGTGTTGGGGAATTACTATGAATCAGGGCAGTCGATTAAGTCTGAGTTTGAAGGTTTGAAGAAGACAAGCAGAAGCAATACAGTGCTATGAATAAGAAGATATTTGGCGTGGAACGTCGGTTGTTACCTCCGTCATATGGTGAGCAGACAACGATTATACATTACTATAGTGCAAGGAGACTCGGTCATGTCGTATTCGGGAATTGCCTGTATGACTTAAAGAGGAATTCTAAAAACTCAAAAATACGCATACAATTGGAGTCCGTGGAACTGGTTAGCAAAATATTTTTTATAAAATATTTTTGCCACCATATTGTCCTCGCCCTCATCAGTTAAAGAAGATACAGATTTTTTCCACACGTAACAACGATCCCCTAACGTTAAAACGTTTTATCGTGGTGAAGCTCACGAACAAGCAATGTTTGGAAATTATCAGAGATGACTACCGAAATTTTGAACCGGTGGTAGTAACTTTAAGAGCCTTTGCTCCAATTTTCGGTCGTAATAATCATCGCGCCAGCCTGTCTGGTCTACGTGCTATAGTGGATAAATTGAGTCGACATATCCGTGCGCCTGTGCTAGTGAGACAAAGCACAGGTTGAAGTACCGAAAATATGGCAGCCGTTAGGGCTTCAATTCAAAATGAGTTAAATCACTCCATTTCATGCCGTACACAGGGATTACGAATCTTTTAGTAAAATATATTGGCCTATAAGCTTCAGGTAGAATAAACTCAAGAACTGAAGCCCCTTGATCATTTAAAGAGTCGAAACTTGCCCAATCGGGCTGTGCAAAATTTTGAAGAAAATAGTGAATTTTATCGAAAAATCATGTTCATGTTAATGGCCTTGTTAATAAGGAAAAAGTGGTGACCATGTTATATGGGTTACATGCTGAAGGTTTTATTAGACCGTATTTTCCGTATCAATGATATTTGTTATCGTGCCATGTTGGAACACTATTTTTAGCCAGAATTAGATGGACTTGACAACGGTGATATGTGGTTTGGGCAAGATAGTGCCACATGCTCAATAGCTGGTCAAAAAAATAAATGATTGATTGAAGAGAATGTTCGGTATTAGTCTAAGCCCGACAAAAAGTCTAGTAGAATGGCCAAATCTTTCATACAGCTTAGCGCTGTGTTTTTATGGGATTATGTTAAGTCGTTGGCTTTTGCTAACAATGGTCATGGAGTCCAGTAACAATACCAGTGTTCCAGCCAATATGCTCAATATTTAAGAATGTTGGAAAATTATTTCAAACAGATTAGACAATTTAGTGGCTTCTTTGAATTCTTTCCAGTCTGATATCTAATTAACTAGCTGATATCAAAAATCGAGTCCTTGTGAGGGTGTTTTTTTTAAGCTATGCAAATGTAATATAAAATAAAATACTTGAAACTTATGTATGTCTGTAATATTAGCTTAATTTGATAGATAATTCTATGGCATTGATGCTTAAGTATCATTTTAAGTTTAAGCTTAATTTTTTCAAATAAAACGCAATAGTGAAGTCCAATTTTCGACAATTTTATCGAGCAACTGGGGTCGTATATCAGCGATGTCACGGCAAATGTTGACTTCTTAATCGTCCATAGTCGTTGGTTTATCGGCATAGACTAGTGACTTCAAATACTGCAAAAAAAATTAATCAAAAGGTGTGAGATCACAGGATCGCGGAGGCCAGTACATAGGTCAATTACGCGAAATTATGCGCTCATGTTTTGCGCAATACATTGATGGTGTCACGCGCCGTGTGGCATGTTACGCCATCTTGTTTAAACCAAACTTCTGTCATGTCAATGCCATTCAACGGAGGAACGAAAAAGTCAGGAAGCATATTTCTATAGCGTTCTCCATTGACGGTAACATTCTGACCGGCATGGGCCAATGATTCCACCAGTCCATAAAGCACACCAAACACTTAGTTCTAATGGTCGTAAGGGCGAATAGACAAAGACTTCTGGGCTTTCTCCGAACTCGGCAATTTTGTTTGTCTAACTAAAAATGTGCCTCATCGAAAAACAAAATTAATTGTGTAAAATTTTCCACAAAACTTCAATTGCTGTCCACGATGGAGAATCGGCTCAATAACTTCTTCTCTCCGCCCTTTTTTCGTCTTTGGGGTTGCGTACTTTATACTAGTGTGTACGTGGTGCGAAATGATTTATCATGTTTCGAATAACTTGCTCAAATAGACGATTATGTCGACGGTAAAATGGACATAGCGCATGATAAGTTTGGCGGAACGAACCATGGTTTTCAAAACAAGGTTGCACAACTTGCATGCATTGTTTTGGCATTGATCTATTCATCGTAAAAAAGGCAAAACATATCAACTACAAATCATTTTTCAACTTCACAAATTGATAATCTAGAAACAGTGTGGTCAATATAAAAACCAGAAAAAAACCTTTATAAATGTAAGATGGCAAAAGGTGATATCCTTCCGATCTTTGGAATTACTCGTTTGTGGTACTATAAAATTATTCGAGGATACTGTTGGAGGACGTGACAGTGAAATCCGGAATCCTTAAAGCCGTGCGGACTCGAATTCGACGCAGGCCACTGAGAAAGTAGGAGAACTTGTCGCGGGAAACGAATATTTCGCAAAAATTGTATGTCTTGCGTCATCAAGCAAGACTTGGGTCTTAATGTCTACAAAAGGCACATTGGACACTTGTTAACAATCGTACTAAGGCAAGGACCTAAGCAAAAGTTAAGCGGTACGCTAAAAGTACTCACGGAAAAAGTCCAAAGTCCACTAAGTATATGTTCAGACATCAAAATAACCGTCAGACTTCATCAAGACTTCGGCGAAAGTTTACCAAACCACTGTTTGGCCTTTAAGGGATCATCTCAGTGTGACCCTCCGAAAAATCCCTAATTTTCGCGATTTTTTTTCTCATGGTTGGAATAAACTAATCGTCCTGGTTTTTTTTTTAATAAATAAAGATATTCAGGATAAATACAAAATAATTTTTTTTTATGTTGATTTATTTAGTGTATTAATAGTAAAAAAGTATCGTAAAAAAAAGGTCCTATATGGTGGCCATGATTGCGACCTCAATTTTGATCTGAAACAAAAAGTTCAAAAAGATTATTAATCTGTAGTCGCTATCTCCCTATGGAGGTTTTTTTCTTTTTTTTAAATTTGACAAAATGGCGGCGGTTTGAACAAAACGTATAAAATTTGACCTTTTTTTTCGACAGTTTTTCGTAAAAAAAAAAAAATAGGAAGATTTCATTAAAAAAAAAGCTTCCATAGGTCGATAGAGAATGACGTGAAAAATGTTCTCCCAAAATTTGAAATGAAAAGCTTGAAAATTCTGCCTTTGAGAGTGGCCACCGTTTTGAAAAACACCGTTCCGAGAAAAACGCGTTCAAAGTTTGGAGTTCGAAAATGTTAGATAATTCTATTTTTAGGTCTATCGATGGTGGATGCCGAAAACGAACTGAAATGATTGGCCAGTTTATTTTACGAAGTTGGAGGACCTAAGTACCCTAGAAAGGTACATGCGCAGAAAAAGAACAAAAGGAGTAATGGTATGGCGGGACGACCGACGCGACAGATGTCCCGCTCCGTTCCCTTTCTACGAAAAACGATGTAGCGACCGAAATAATTGGAATTTCGATTTAAAAATTTGATAGAATATTTATAACAGTGTATACTATCCAATAATGAAAATGAAAAAACTGAGATGACCCCTTAAGCTGAATAATCTTCGTAAACAAGCACTGGACATTCGAACTAAATTCTGAATCAACCCACAAGGCGAAAGGCATACAAGAGGAGTTAAAAAATATACCCGGCCTATGTATCACCGGATAACATAGACCATAAACCGTACCGCAACCCTCTAGATTGCAAGTTGTGGTCCTTGTCTGCACTGTCGACAGCTTTTCGATGGATGAAAACCGTAATTGATGATTGGCCAGTGCTTTAAGTGCTTGTTTTAAGTTCCTGCTTTAAGGCAAATGAGCGGCATTTCATAGTTTATTGATAAATAAAGTGTATAAATTTGTTTTTAAAAGTTGTCATTTGGTACATACGAGGGTGGTCCGACAAGTACTTAGCCTCGCCGTCAGATGGCGCCAGTATCGCAAGAGCAACTTACTATCGTGTAGTACATTCTAGTAGACGGCGACCGTCGGATCGGACTCATAGTTTTGTTTTGACCGCGTGTGGAAACGGGAGTGTCCGTGGATTTAAGAAAAATGGAAAAAAGAGCAATATCGGTCGGTGATTCGATTCTGTTTTTGGAAGGGAAATCACGCAGCGAAATCAAAGAGCGTTTGGATGCTGTGTACGGTGACTCTTCTCCTTCGATGGCAACCATCAAAAATTGGTTTAACGAGTTTCAACGTGGTCGCACGTCGGTTTTTGGTGAGCCACGTCCAGATGCCCCGAAAACTGCTACCACGGAGGATAACGTGACAAAAATCCACGATCTCGTATTGGCAGACCGCCGATTGATTGGTCATATCCTGCATGAAATTTTGGGCATGAGAAAGCTGTCGGCGCGACGGGTGCCGCGTCTGCTCACTCCGGACAACAAGCGCAATCGTGAGACCACTTCAGAACAGTGTTTGACGCCATTTAGACGCAAACTGAAGGAGTTTCTGCATCATTTCGTGACAGTCGACGAAACATGGATCCACTGGTACACACCAGAGACCAGAGACCCGGCGAACGTGCTCCGAAGAAGGCGAAGACTGCCCCATCGGCCGGAAAGGTGATCGCCACCGTTTTCTGGGATTCACAAGGTGTGATCCACATCGACTACCTGGAGAAGGGCAAAACGGTCACAGGGCTGTACTATGCCAAATTATTGGGCCGATTCGGCGCCGAATTGGAGAAAAACGGCCCCACTTGGCGAAGAAAAAAGTACTCTTCCACCATGATAACGCACCGGCTCACACCTCCGCCCTCGCTATGGCCAAATTGGTCGAATTGGGCTACGAACTGCTGTGACATCCACCGTATTCTCCAGATTTGGCCCCATGCGACTTCTTTTTGTTTCCAAACTTGAAAAATTCACTCGCCGGGCAGAAATTTCAATCGAATGAGGAGGCCATCGCCGCCACGGAGGCCAACTTTGCAGACCTCGAGAAAACGTATTTTTCAGACGGGTTAAAGAAGTTGGAGCATCGCTGGGTCAAGTGTATCGAGCTAAAAGGAGACTATTTTGAAAAATAAATCGCCATTTCTCCAAAATTTCAATCCCAGTATTTATGACTGGGCTTGGTATACCACCCGATATAATGTTCCCCATGAATTCGCTGTTCGACCATAATTTTTGGCAATTTTCGAAACTAGAGACTGGTTTATTGCAGGGTCTTTCTGAATTTTTTTGTCACCCTCACTTGAAAACTTTTGCGGACAGCTCCATGAAACTTTTTGATTTTATTCCGTTTATCGCCTTGTGAACTACCTTCTCGAAGACCTTGTCGATACTCGAGACTTATTGATCGGAGATTTGCCGGATTTTTTTTTCTTCAATGACTCAAAGGTCATCTTGACAGAACGTTGGAATGAACCTGGTCTTCTTAACCGTCTGTTAGAAGACGAAATGTCGTATTTTTTGTTTGGCATGGTTGAGCATGTTTTTGATTGAAGACTGATCATTTAGTTAGGAGACGGTTAGCGCTAGTCTATCTTCGATAAATATTTAGAGATGGCGCTATCGGCGATTTATTCTTCTTCTGCTTCATAGCGCTACAGTCCGATGTGGACTTGGGCCTTAACCAACAAACATCACCAGCAAGATCTCGAGCCAGCCGTCGCCAGTTACGCACAACAAGTTGGCTAAGGTCTTTCTCCACTTGTGTGCGCCATTTGAGTCGCGGGTCTCCTCTATTGCGTTGTTCCAATCGCTTGGATTCAAAGACTTTTCGGGTCGGAGCTGTCTTATCTATACACTCTACATGGCTTGGCTATCTTAGGAGTGTTGTACCTTTAGACGTTTAACCAGACACATGCTGCCATACACCCAGTACAGTCATAGTTAAATCTTCTCCTCCAGATGTCCAAAATGCAAACAGAACCAAAGATCGCGCAGAATTTTTCTCTCGAAAAGGCCAAGAGCGTCCATGCCCCTGCACCATTAAGCAGGACTGGGATGATCAGAACCTTTCGAGAGATGACTCTATTACTCAATTGCCTCTTGAGCTCAAAAAAACAGCGATGGACAAGAGTTATTCTACGTTTAATCTAGGTGGACGACGTCCTCGACTACCTCGAGGTTCTTGCTGCCCATTGTGATACTCTGTCCGAGACGTCGATGTTGAGCATCCTTCCTTGATGACAGTTTATATTTCATTTTGCCCTCATTTACCGCCGGCCCATCTTAGCCGCCTCCGCTTCAATACCAGCAAACGCCTTATTGATGGCTCGCTGTGTTCGACCAATCACGTCAATATCATCGACCTAAGCTAGCACTTGAACGGACTTTGAAAGATCATGTCCCTAGTGACTTGTGAGTTTAGCTCTATCGGCTGATGGAGCAGCGAGAGTTTTCCATCATCATCCTACACAATTTGACGAGTTTTGTATATTTCGTCTCTAGTTCGTCTGTATCATATGCGGGGTTGAAATTGAAGAATAGGCGATGAGTGTCGATCTGCATTTCTTGGCTCTTTGCCAGGATCTACCACAGTGTGAAGATTTGATGAATGGTTTCAGGCATTCAGAAAAAACGGAAAGAGGATTTTATATACGATGTGAGGGACTGATCCCTCCGTAATTGGCGCAGTCAATTGGGTGTCCTTTCTTGTGGATTGGGCGGACGATACTGCGATTCCCCCTTTCCTCCCACCATATCTTATATGTAGATGAGCTGGTGCATGCACCAGACCAGATCATTCCCATTTGCATCAACATTTCCGCGAACAGTCCGTCCCCTAGAGCAGCTTTGTTTCTCTTGATATTGCTATTTATGTATATGTTTTGTATGTATTTTATTCAGATTTTTGTTAAAATTTACATGGTCTGAGTTACCGCACAATATTTAACACAGAGATTTGATACCTAATTGTATCTTGCTACTGAAATTGCCATTTTATTTGTTTACAAGATGTACTTAAAGAAAAAGCTTACAGTTTGAGGAAAAACAGATTCTTGAAAAAACCTCATTTGAAAAAAGAAAAATAAATAGTAAATAGATAACTAGATAAATAGATAAATAAATAGTTTAATAAATAAATAAATAAGTAAATAAATAAATAAATAAAATAAATAAACAAATAAATAAATAAATAAATAAATAAATAAATAAATAAATAAGTATATAAATAATAAATAAATAAATAAAATAAATAAGCAAATAAATAAACAAATAAATAAACAAATAAATAAGTAAATGAATTAACGAATACCAAGAATAAATAATAAATAAGTAAATAAATAAGTAAATAAATAAATATATAAATAGATAAATAAACGATAAATAAATAAATAATTAATCAAAACATGTTTTTTTTTTTTTTTTTTTTTTTTTTTTTTTTTTTTTTTTTTTTTCTAATATGGTTTCTTGAATGTGCTTGGAAGTATTGTCAAAATTAAATCTGAGAAAATAAATTTCTTATTAAGGGGTTTTCGGAGTTGTCGCAGCGAACCTTAAAGTGTTCATTAAGTTTATTTATTCTATCAGAGATCAATTCGACTTTCGCTCTTTTATGCAAGGCTTTTGTAGAAAAATGCCAAGGGAGATTTAGCATCATTTTTAGGAGTTTATTTTGTGCTATTTGTAGTTTTGCTAGGTGACTCTTTGCGCAGTTACCCCAGACCTGGCACCCATATAAAATTATTGTTTGAAATATACATTTATGAATTGTTATTTTGTTTTCTAGTGATAGTAGGGATTTTCTGTTTATGAATGGATATAATAGTCTTATACTTATGTTAATTTTGTTTAACGTTTCTTTTATGTGTTGGTTAAATAATAGTTTTGAGTCAAGATGGATTCCTAGGTATTTGACGTGAGAGCTCCATTCGATTGACACGTTATCTAATCGCAAGGGGTTGGAGGGAATATAGCAAGCTTTTCTTTTCCTTGTGAAAAAGATAGCTTGAACTTTTTCCTTATTTATCTTAATTTTCCACTTTGTAAAGTAGGTACTCAGTATTTCCAACGCATAGGAAAGATTCGTCTCAAGAACGAGAGAAAATTCATGTGATGTAAATACTGCTGTGTCATCGGCGTAAGTAGCTATATTGCAAAAGGGGAGATTTGGGAGGTCTGACGTAAACACATTGTACAAGACAGGACCAAGAACAGAACCCTGCGGAAGCCCAGCGTTAAAGTATTTAAGTTCAGAAAGAACATTATTAACGGATACACTAAAAGAACGATTACTAAGAAAACTTTGGACTATTTTACAGAGATAAAGCGGGAATTTGTGACGAATCATTTTGAAGACAAGACCGTCATGCCACACAGAGTCAAAGGCTTTTTCTATGTCAAGCAGGACCATGCCTGTAGACTTGTCTTGAGCTCGTTGTTCTTTGACATATTTTACTATTCTTAAGACTTGATGTGAAGTGCTGTGCGAATTCCGAAAGCCAAATTGTTCATTTGGGAGAATATTGTTCTCCCGTATAAACTGTATCATCTTCTCTTTTATTATATTTTCTAGGAGTTTACCTAGGCTACTGAGAAGGCTAATAGGTCTGTAATTTTCGACTTTGTCCGGAGGTTTTCCAGGCTTATTAATTGGAATAATTTTTGCCAATTTCCAGGAGTTGGGAAAGTATCTTATTTTTAAGCAAGCGTTTATAATAAATGTTATAAATTTGATGCCAATGTGGGGTAGCTCCTTAAGATAAATATTACTTATTTGGTCAAATCCAGGGGTTTTCCTTATCTTAAGGTTTTTCACATGGAATGCAATGTCGTCATCAGAAACATAAGCGCTTTGTGGTGCATCCGTACACGACATATTGAAATTGTTTATTTGAGCATTGACCATACTGATTGTGGCAGGGTCGCTTAAATTCTCTGATACGGAGTGGTTTTTCATAAAATTAGAAGCAAGTTCATTCGCCTTATCAATATCTGTATATACTTCGTTTTGTAGTTGTGGAATATGTCTATTTTTGTTTTTTATTATCTTAGCAATATTCCAGAAGGGTTTTGCATTTTTCTCCAGTTTCTGAAGCTTATTGTTCCACGTAATATTGCGTTCATGATTAATGAGTAGCGAAATTTGCTTATTAAGATACTTCATTTCCTCCTTATAAACGGAAAGTCGATATCTCTGCCAGTTTCTTCTAGCTGAATTACGAATTTTTATTAGGTCTAGTATGTGTTTTGAAAGCTTGGGAAGGTGTTTACGTTTCTGAACTTTTGGGACAGAATCGCTAATTGCGTGATGTACATTTCGGGAAAAGTATTCGACTGCAACATCAACATGATTCTTGGAGTTCACACTGTCAAGGTTAGTAGGGACACCCCGCAAATATGAGCTTATTTGCTTCCGGTAAAGTACCCAGTTAGCGTTTTTAATATCTGATAGGTATTTGGTATTACAATCTATAAAACAATTCAATTTACATACAACTGGATTATGGTCGGAACTGAGTGAACACACAGAAACTGGTTGGGTTAATTGGTTAGGTACATTACTGATAAAAATATCAATCACTGACGGACGCTTACGAGAACTATCAGGTACATAAGTTGGTTTTGAGGGATATGAAATGGTAATTGGGAATGAGTTGCAAAGGTTTGTAAGTATATTTCCCCAGGCGTTTCCCCTACTGCAACCCCAATCTCTACTTCTACAATTAAAATCCCCACCAATTACAAAATCACCGTTTGTACTAAATAATTTCCTGAAATCATTAGCTAGACCTATTTTTTTGTTGTTATTAATTACACCTCCTGGAAAATATGCACAGATAATAGTAATTGCCTTTCCTTCTCTAAGTTCAACTTTAATTGCAACATTCTCTATACATTTAGTTCGTACAATGGGTAAAAGGGAATGTCGAATTGATCTCCTGATGAGAATAGCAACTCCCCCTCCGCTTCTGTCACTTCTGTCAACGCGATAGCATTTGAAGTCAGAAGATGATAGATGACAATTTGGCGTAAGCCAGGTTTCAGTAATTAATGCTACATCAATGTTTTTAGTGTGTACAAAGTGCATGAATTCTACCTGTTTCTTGCAAATACTTCTAGCATTCCAAGTTACAATATTGATATTATTACAAATATTATTACTTGACATTTGAATATAAAAATTTAGTCGCTAAATGTGCGATAACGTTAAATTGGTCTGCTTTCGTCTTACAAGAACCTAATTTATTAATCATTTCCATAACTAGATCATTTATTTCTTCCATTGTAAATAAGGTGTTGTTATTTTTGTTAGACATACTGTTGTGTTCTGTGCTTAAAGTTCCCTCTAAAGCTTTATCCCAAGAGTTGGTTGATTGATGCATCGTTCCAGAAGAAAGCTCTGATTTGTTGTAATTCCGTGGCAGCGGAGGAAAATCAGTCATGGAGTTGATCGCAACCGCTTCTCGTACTTGTGTGTTTTGTGGTTGAAAATAACAAGCTTTATTTGTGTGCTGATCCACTGGATGTACACGAGACTTTCGTTTGGAGAATTTTTCTCGGATCTCCATAAACTTTGTTCGGCTGACACACGATAGATCAGTGGCTTTGTGTTTGCCATTGCAGTTGGCACATTTTAGTGTAGTAGTATTAGTGCATTCAGCTGTTTTGTGTGATCCAGCACAATATGCACAATAAATTCTGATGTGACAGTTTTTCTCACCATGGCCAAACATTTGGCAGTTATGGCATTGAGTTACTTTATTTTTTAGTTTGCGATGCATACCCCAATTGATTTGTGTATGAAAAATAGACCGAACTCGTTTTTTTAAGTCATTGATTTTGATTGAACCACTTTCAAAGGACACAAGATATAAGAAGTCGGTGTACTGTTCATATTTTTTTGTGATTTTTTTAACTTCAGTGCACTTCAGATTTAAGTTAATGAGTTCGTTC
Source organism: Merodon equestris (assembly GCA_958301585.1). Lineage (NCBI taxonomy): Eukaryota > Metazoa > Arthropoda > Insecta > Diptera > Syrphidae > Merodon > Merodon equestris. The sequence continues at coordinate 21,050,580 of OY284413.1, read as the reverse complement.
TTTAAGGCATTGTTGTCTATATCACACATTCCGTACATAATAGCTTTAAACTGTTTTTCACATTTTAAGTCATGGGTAAAGAATTGGCATTTTTCATCTTTTAATGACATAATCACTTTCTTATATGTTTCCAATGTTTCACACACAATTTTAATGCCTATTGACAGCTTTTTGATGCAATAGTCAAATAAATTATTTTTCTGCATGAGCGAATGCACATAATCACTGGTCTTCTGTAGCAGTTTAATAGGTGGAACATACACTTTCGATGATTTGGTTGGAGAAATGATTTCGTCCATTTCATCATTATCACTATCGGGTAGCGTTTGCAAGGGGCTGAAAAAATTCGCCCTTGGGTCTTTTTTTGTTTTTGGTGGCATATTTGCACGAATCTTTTTACCCGAGGACATAAATTTGTCCTCTGGGTCAGGGGATCTTACACGTTTCGCAATGATGGATTTTCACTTTTATATACGTTGAAGATCGATTTATGAGGTCACGCGCGTTCGAAAGCTTTAAGCTGACTGCTATTTATGTATATACGTCGTCCAAATTGGGCGCAACATTCTGGCCGACAGCGATATTTGGGTCTTTCTCGCCTTTTAACAGTCTGCAGAAATTATTCTTCTAAATTCTCAGCATCGAGTGTGACTCGACTATCAGTTGTCCATTTTCGCCCCAGCAGGTTTCGGTCCGAAATTTATATCCACTTGATAACTCCTTTAGTTTCCTGTAGATCTTTCGGACTTCATTCCTGCTGCAACACCTCTCCATCTCCTCCTCCATTGCCTTATAGGCGTCTTGTTTGGCTGCATAGGCCTCTCTGCACTCGTTGTCAAACCACGGGTTTTTCCTGAGCGGTGTGGTAAAACCCACTACATCAGTGGCACCTTTTTTGATAGCCCTTTAACCACGTTTCCATTCTTCTTCTATGGTTAGTGCAGGCGGCGTCGAACTTTTAGAGAGTTTTTGGGAGACTCGGTCGGCAAAGTCTATAGCGGTCGGTTGCGATTTTAGCTTTCGACGTCGAACCGTGGTATGTCTGACGTCGATCACAATGTGATCAATCTGGTTGACGGTTAATTGAAAATAGACCGCCAGGTCTATTAATGGATGTTGAGGTGTAGGAATCGTTTACTCACTATAGAGCAGTTCCGCCCCGAGGCAAAGTCCACGAGCCTGAGTCTGTTTCCGGATGTGGTGTCGTGCAGGCGGTGTAGTAAGATGACTCTAGTAAAGATTTTTTTTCTTTTCTCAGCTGTGCATTGAAGTACTTAATTACGGTTATCCGTAACTGCACGTTTAAAATCTTAGATCGGAAACGCCAAATGTCACGTGGTAACAAATACATTTGTAAGATTAGCATTAAATACGAGAGTTCTTCGCCTTTAGACTTTTATTAAACGAGAATGTGTCGCGGATGGTATCAAATTTGTTTGTTTATAGCACTATAGAACTGGGTCACTTGTTGCTCAGATCGATAAACCTACCTGAAAACACTGAAATGGGACATTCTAACCGAACTGATCCGATTTTAAATGTAGGCACTTAGCGAGCCTACTCTGATATAATGTATAGGAGGTACAACCTCTTCACAGAAAGCCGGAAAGATGCTAGTGATGATGTTCGCCCTGGACGCCCCACACGTCAACAGCAGATGAAAACGTTGAAACAGTGAAGAAAATTCTCATGGAGAATCGTCGAATCACTATCAGAAAAGTTGCTGAAAAGTTGTTGAAACGTTGACATATCGGTTGGCTCATGCCTTGAAATTTATATTTTGGGCCTGTCAACGAAATTCTAAATTTTGACAAAATTGCGCGTTGCTTGTGCGTAATTCTTTGGTATCATGCCCAGGCATGATTCCACCGGACTTGGCCCACCGTGACTTTTTTCTCTTCCCAAAGCTGAAAAGACCTATGAAAGGACGGAGATTTGGCACGACTGAGGAGATGAAAACCGCATCCCTGAAAGAGCTCAAGGGTATAGTGCTTCGAGGATTGGGAAAGCCCCAGGCGCCAGTGTATTGTATGTAGGACCAATTTTACACAGTCTTTACCCTTAGCACTTTGTATTTTTAATTTTTGAGATTTCTAGCATGGTTTGATCAAACATCTCACGTCAGCAGCACTTACGGCATTTATTCCTTAATTCTAATGTTGGCTTACAGCTTACTTCATGCTTCCGCAAACAAGGTGGCACGGATATATCTCCCCAAAAAGACAAACGCAAGTGGCAAACCGGCGTGCTAATTAAAATTCAATCTGCGCCAACCACCAACCGACCTAGATGAGTAGAATACGAGTAATTCAAAGCCTTTTGGTGGCTTTCTTAAAGACACCACCAAAAAGCCAAGATCACTTTTCCCCTCGAGTGCAAATTAATTTCCATAATTAATGAAATAACCCCGATTCACACTCTACGCAACGCCTTCAGAAGAGGTACTATCGTCTCAATCCGTTCCATCTTTAGCGTCAAAATTAAGCGAAATTTAATTACCACGTCTAATATTCAGCAACGCTCACACCCAGCCTGTCAATGCTTTGATCTTTAGTCAAGGACATACGCATACGCTGCCTTCCTTCCATTATTTTCGCGTAACATCCTGCGCCTACCTTTCAACCAGAAGACAAACCTTGTAATTCAATTATGCCACACGGAGTATTCCCAGGACTCGACGGATATCCTCAGACTTATAACATCCTTAATCCATGACTTTCTCTCATGGAGAGAAAACTCTGCTGTAAATCGTAATTATCCTTTCGACTTGTGTAACGCATTTTACTGATGGAAAGAGGCAGCACAGGGAATGGAAGGACAGTTGGGTGGCACTGAAAATCATAATTTTAAATTAATATTTATTAACCTAGTCAAAGGATAACCATGCTGCCAAGTGAAAATTGAATACCGCCGCAATCCGCAAATGTGGAGAGAGTGAAAGGAGTAAAAAGGGATCCAAAGTGAAAGTAAAAGCATCCAAAGGAATAATTCATTATCTGTCCCACGACAAGGATAGCGAGATAAACATCTAGAATTTATTCCAAACTTTAAGCCAACGATTCGAGAAGACCAAAAAAGGGATTTGATTGAATTAATTAAGTGCAGGTTGTTCTTGGCGTGAAAAAGATTCGCTGTAGAAGTGGAAAAAAAGAGCTCTTCATCTATGATAAAACAACTGCAGTGTGTCCTTTTAAATTGACGTCTAGCATATCGAGAAGTGCTTCAGACAGGCAAAGTAGACGTCGCCCAGACTCGCAGCAGACAAAACGTCACACGGCACACCGCTCCCGGGCGGTTGTCATGCCAAAGTCGGGATATCCTTACTCCTTGATTGGTATTGTTAAAAAATATCCTTTTCTGCTATCCATAGCAACGAAGGTAGCGAAAAGGAAATGCATAAGGAACTCCCCTTGGATATCTGTGAAATTGATTCACCGCCTCGTGTCCTTGATTAAGACGACAGCCAACAATACGAACTATTATAAAAGGACGAAAGGAAGGAAAAGGATCAAAGAAGCGTCTAGGAAGCCAGAAAAACAGAAGAAAAAAATTGAAGAAAAGTGCATTGTCGGGTTTCCATATCACCCTCCGCCTTGGCATGCTATTCAAAAGAAAAGAAATGATCGATTTAAGACTCTGTTGACGTTTCTTTATCCCCACAGAGTCTTATGATCATTTGTTCTGCTACCTTCTTCTAGTTCTTTGTCCGTGTCAATCGGGGTCAACCGAGCATGCAGAAATTGTGTTTTATTGTCATGTTTTCTGTCGCATCGACGGGCATGGATAATTTCTTATCCACATTTGAGAAGTCTGCTGGAGCAGGAAATTTAAATTCTTCACGGTTGCGCAACACACCTGGATAGGGGATTCAGCATTTCAGACTGTTTTGCGAATTATCTACGGCAAGGTTAGGTGATGGAAGGCTTCCGGGAGTTATGGGACACGGGATTAGGTACCTTTGGTACAGTGATTTGATAGACAAACAAACGTTAAGTGATCATTATGGACTGCTAAAAGTCATCTGTTAGGCATGCTGATGGTTTCGGGGATGGGGGTTTCATACTAAGGACTGTGATGAGCCATGTCAACGTTAGAAACTTGACTTAGCGATTTTGCTTTTGGTGAACATTTTGTTAGTCGGAATTGTCGGTCTTTCTTCATATTCATAAAAAGTGGAATTTGTAGATTTGTACAAGGTGGCGCAAAATTAATCATCCAATTTTGAATCACCTTTTTACTAAATAAAAAAAAGAGTTTGAAAGTCTTTACCCTCAACTTTACGATTTTTTCTGTTAAGTAGAAAAGATGATATCAATGAAGCGGCTGCCACAAGTGTTGATACACATTTGCACCCGTTTTATCATAATTTCCGCAAGATTTCCGGTGGGGCTCCTTAAGGCCTGCGATTGTCTGAGGCATGTTGGCATACCCCCACGACTTCAAGTAGCCTCAAAGAAAGGAGTCACGAGGATGGCATCCTCAAAAAAATACGGCCCAATCACTCTTCCCGCATCACACGATGCGCCTTTGTGGCTTTGAGTGGATGTAATGGTTCTTCGTGCATCACACGCGGATTCTCAGTGCCCCAGAAACGAAGATTTTGTTTATTGATGTAACCGATTAAGTGGAAATGCGCCTCGTCGCTCATGATGATTTTGCGCACAATTACGTGGCCCGTAGTCTGGTTGATGATTCTTCGTTCCCAGCGATGTTGGCAGCCACAGCTGCTACATTCTCGGCCGAACAACCAGTCCGGTGGTGACCACGCCGTGCATGGTCTAATGTGGTTGCAATCTATTCAAGTCAAATAGCTAAGCGCACGACCGCCCAAGTGACGTGGTTCCAGAGCTGCGAGTTCGCGGGATGAGCCTGAAGGCGATCCATTTAATGTTCTTCTTCTTGTAATCTCTAGCTACATCGGGCGCGGCACCCCATTCGCTCGATCGCTGGTTCTTGATCTTGTTCATTTAGTTATTTTCGGAGTTGCTGGCGCCGATGAACATGTTGTTCGAGATGTTGTCCAAATGCCCGCGGAATTTTAGCCATGGACCAGCTGCAGAGATGTAATCGATTATGCACTTGCCCTGGAGTTTGATGAGGATGGTCATATCGACTAGTTCTCTGCCTTCCCAGACATCGAGGTGTTGAAGACGCTGACTCTTAGGATCGACGTCAACCCTGAGTTGTTTCCCACTAGCTGGTGGTACGTCATAGGTGTTGGAACCAGGATCGAATCCCTTCGATGGTAATTCGTCAGCGAACGTACTGCCCAATGTGAATACCTTGCCGTCCTCACTCTTCAGTGTGTCGATCAAAGGATTGAAGTCGAGACGACCGGCAATCGAAAGAGCTGTTACAAGTTCAGGACTTGTGACAAAGCAGTGAGTAGCGGGATTTGTATCATTGCGGCCGGTGAAGTTAAGTTTGAATGACGTTACGATAATGTTCTTTTCGCGCTTCTTCACGTCCCTACGTTCCCACTGTACATGGACCACGGTGCCGCCGAATTCGGACAATGTAACAGCGATTCCGTCGCGCTCAATAGTTGCGCGAAATTGTTCAGATCCAGGAGTAATGTTAAACGGAATCTTCGACTTCAAACCGTGCTTCATCGCGTTCTTGGCGATGCTGGCACAGCGACCCATATCTTCGTACGACGAATTTGTGCACGAGCTGATCAATCCTAGTTTGATGTCTATCGGGTAGCCATTCTTCTTAGCGTTGGAGCCTAATTTACTGATGGGATGAACCAAATCTGATGTGAATTGCCCCAAGTTGATTTCGATCAATTGATCATAATCGCACTTGGAATCGGGCGACAGGAGGTTGTTGTACTTCTCCGCTTCCTTGGTAATTTCACCACGGCCATACGTTTGTGGAATGGGAAGACAGATACCAATTTCAGCACCCATATTACAGATGGTGCAGGAAATCGAATCGACACCTTTGCCGTGGGTTTTTTTTTTTTTTTTGTGGAGGCTTCGGCTATCTTTTGGAGCACTCACACACAAACACTGGTCCAATGTACTACCAGACAGACACCTTAGATGGCGTTAGAGCTCATGAAGAGCCAGAACCAAGCTTCTTTTTATTCACTTATGTTGTGTGCGATTTGCTTTTCACACAATTGAACGGAACCTAAAGCTTAATGCCGATTTCGAACGGCGAGAGCCGAGAAGCTTTTTCAAGGCAAATGTACAAAGGGGGGTTTTGACAGTACCCCGTCGAGGAGGAACGCCGCGAAATAATCATTCGATGGCGTTGGTGTTATCGGGGCCCGAACTCGCTCATCTTGCGTCAGCTGCCGACATACTACCCACTGTGCCACGACGCTCACTAACGTGCCGTGGTACTCAATGATGGCATCAGCACCATCCTTGACAGTGAGAATGCCTGCTACCTTCAGAATGATGTCCTTCGGCGAATCTTACCGGTAAAGTTAACGCTAATCATTTTCGGGCACTTAAATTTCCATATGATGTCGGCCATTAAATTAACGGCATCAACACCGCCGACACCGATGCACAGACCACCCAAACCACCGCTATTTGGTGTATGCGAGTCGGTACCGATCATCAACAGACCAAGGGAAGGCGTAGTTTTTCTGAATGATCTGATGGATAATACCACTACCGGGTTTCCAGAAATCCAATCCATACTTAGCTGAAGCCAAGAAATTGTAGACTTCCTTGTTGAGATCCTTGGCACGAGCCAAATCCTTAACGCCACCGACTTGAGCTTCGATCAAGTGATCGAAGTGTACGGTCGATGGAACGGCGATTCTCTTTAATCCGGACGAAATAAATTGCAACAAGGCCATCTGAGCGGTGGCATCTTGCATAGCGACACGATACGGTTCAAGCGGAGGTAGATGTTCCACGAACGAGATCTTGTCGTTTTTGAACGACATTTGCGATCCGGACGCGCTCATCATATGGCAGATAGACATTGCTGTCGAATTTGGTCGGCTTCACGAACGGCCTTGCAACAGCCTAGGAGATGCAGCCATCTCGACGGTTTATCTTAGTTAATCAAATGCAAAAAGACCGAACAAGAAACCTTCAGCCTTCTCAGTTTATTGATGAAGCCATTAAGCCATTATCACTCAAGATGATTTTTTGATGAAATTTAGGTTTTCTTCAAAATTGTGCACAGCTCAATTGGGCCTGTTTCGACACTTTAAATGATCAAAGGGCTTTAGTTTTTGTTCGGTATTTCAACCGGTGCTTTGTATCATTCTCGGAGGAGAACTCAATAACGGATATGCTAACTCAATTTACCTCATCACTGATGGGACGATTATTCGACCGAAAATTGGAGCTCTGAAAGCTGCGACACCCGATTCAAAATTTTCGTAGTCATCTTTGATAATTTCTAAACTTTACTTTTTCGAGAACTTCAAGTTTTTATTTTGTGGTTTTAAGAATTTATCTTTGATAGTGTCCTCCTTGAGTCACGTATTCCCGAATATGATTGTTATGTCCTCCTGAAGTAAGATATTAGGAGAAAAACTTAATTCGGTCCATTTTTTATTGCTAAAAATTAATTTATTTGAAAAAAAAATTATTGAACAGATTATTCAAAGTATTATTCCATCGCTGATTACTACTCTTTCCCACCTTTCAGGCATATTTTCATTCATATTCCATCTCGAAAAAATGTTTGTTTTTTTAAGGCGAAACAACTTTCGAATCAAAGTCCTGAGAACACGGCGGGTGCGGTTGAACACTATCACACGAAAGCATAATATGCTCTCTGGAAAAGGTTAAGTCCGTGGAGAATGCTTAATATGGATAGAAAATTACTTGAAACTTCGAACAAATCGCGTCAAAATTGGTGACGACTTGAACGACGAAGTATGACCAGCACATGGTGTGCCTCAAAGCAAATTAGGTCTTCTTATATGGTACATATGACATACGCTACAAAAATCTGCATACGCAGGTGAAACAGCAATAGTTGAAACGAGAACTGCAGATAGTGAACCCACAATTAACGCGGACAAAACAAATCGTATGCACATAAAACCACACGACTTTTTGTATCATGACGTCATCATTTCATATCCTTCAATTTCTTCATGCCAGCATCACCACCAACAATATCCGAAGGCAATATCCTCACTGGCGATTGTGTTTTTTGCCATGAAATCTTCATTGAACCTGGTAAAGCCAAGGTTCTCTGATCGCCAATGATCGAAGGTAGAAGTGATGAAGCAGGGCTCTGTTTTCTAGGACGTGGCGCGGGCGAATACTATCTTTCACCTTGTATAATTCCTGGAAAATAGCTCCCATTGTCGCCACCTTCTCCGAGGGATCTATTCACTGACCCGTATTTTTTCAAAGATGACCATAAGAAAAACGTTAATTTCAACGACGCTCACTATCGTTCAATAATTTCGAACTTTTTTTTTGCCTAAAATACATGGGCTGAACCTGGTTGACATGTGATTCGAGTGTGAAGGTTCTACATGCCACACAGTACGCGAATCGATGGGCCAATTGAGAAAGGAGTTTGCCAGTTAGATCGAGCTATTTGACTCCATTGGAATATATTTTATGGAAATTGTTGCAGCCCTGGAAGACACATTTTATTGGTTATTAGCGACATACCAACGAGATTTCAGAGTCGAAATTCTGCAATCAATGAGCCCGGCGATGAAGAACCAACCGTTTTCCACTAATTGGGACGAAAAATATCATTTCTTAACAAAAATAAAAATTAAGCAAAGCAATCAATTCTAAGATACCTTGAAGCCCAAAAACAGAACATAACCAATTTATAGACCAAGTTTAGCGATCGATACCACTGCACTCCTCCAATGTAAATTAAAATTGTCTACCTCAACAATAAGAGGCTCGAGGAAGATAATTAACATCAAAGTACACAGTAAGCTTTGGTTGGAAGAAAGGACTTTAATCAAGGGCCCAGACTAGCGAAGGGTATAACACAACATTCAAAGTTCAAACTTAACTTTTCTTTTTTCATAATTTCGTTCCCGAGAATTCGTTACTTTTCCGCAAACTTCCGAATTCTCGTTCAGCGAGCAAATTTACTTCAGTTGCCCTACGTGGCCTAAAACCAAATCCCACTATATCACTCGTATCCTTAATCTCCGGAACAAATTGCAATCTTCAGGAAAGTGAAAGGTGACCCAGAAACCATAAATAACAACCTCTACCTTCCCTGATCTCTTGCGTACCTAAGTCTGTAAAACGCTTCCTTTCCGTCGTTTTCTTTGGTATAAACAAGGACATCCCCCATTGCAAAGGATATTTTTTCTTTTTAATTTCTGTTTCTCATTTCATCTTCCGCTCAGTGAAAATGAAAAAATGCAAGTGCATTTCCTGTTTTCCGGCTCCCTTCGCTCCAGCAACTATCTGCCGGATTTCGCCTTAAAAAACGAACAGACCATATAACATAATACTCATTTATATACACATCCTTTGAATTATCCTGCAGTTTCGAATGGAGGCAGGGGAACAGAAAAACATCAGCGAAGGGAGTAAAAAATCAATTCAACCGCAGGAGAGGGCGGGTAGAAATGAATCAGGAGATGAGGGCGGATGTTAAAATAACCTTTAACCAAAACTTTGTAGGTATGTGGGGGGCATAGCCTGCAGGACGACGCGAAATAATAGCATAACAAATTCTACTGAAATAATAAAGTTGCAACATGCAACAAACTAGCAATCTCATACGCGTTGCCAGTGAAGTCCTTTTTTTTCTACAATATTATTTCATTTTCATCCGTCATTCTTGTTCTCCTTGTTTTGGTTGATTGTATTGTGTGCGCTGCATCCTTCAGGCGGATGTTCCCTATATGCGGCCATTTTTTCAATTTAGTGAGTGCATAGACATTTTTTATCCTTTTATACTCGGTTTACTGTGTTGCTGCAACACGTCTCTCGTCCCAGTCCCGCTGTCCATGGGTACTATGTGTATGGTTTCATCATATGTAGAAACCGAATCCTAACTCAATTTCAGCGAAAAAGTGCATTCAAATGTTCATTTCGATTGCAGGACTTGCGGCCAGGATTCGTCGGGCTAGTGTGCCACCCAGTCGGTCGGTGCTTGCGCCCATAAATTTAATTGTCCAGCTTTTGTATCTCATTCTACCCCTTTCGCAGGGGCTTTAGCATCCGTGGGAGAAAAATCTATCCGCGATCCTTGTGCTATTTGTATTGTAGGTTTGGTTGTATTATTATTTTTTGTTTGCTCGAATTTGTTGATGCTTTTATTTTCTTAGTCCGGTTACCGGGTTATAGTGTGTACGTGCGGCATATCCTTTTTTTGTTTATTTGCATTTTTTTAATTAATCTCTGCACCGGACAACTGCACTCATGTCCAGTTGCCTTGTTGTCCTTATAGATGTGAGTGTGAGTGCAGCCATGAGATGAGTTATTTGCGTTTCGAATGGTGGATACAGCCAGCGTGCTACGAGTACAAGTTCATAAAAATCCTATCAATATTCCAATCCGGAAATGGGGTTCACTAACGAAAAAAGGACTAAAAAGGACAAAAGTGAAAAACAAAATCTATTCAGAGAGTGAGTAATACCGCGAGCATGGGAGGGAGTTTAGGACAGGTGCAGATGGTGAAACCGCCTGGTCTAAATATAATTCAAGGATTTGCGAGTTATTTAGATAGCATTTGGCGGTTGAGAAGAGGGCACAGCTTTAGTCCTCACGTCCTTGAATTCATTTAATTTTTTTTTAGTGCGTAGGGTGGCTAAAGTGACAGTTTTGACAGCTGTGGCGTTTGAATTTACATTTGCGGAATGTATTTGCATATTTTTTAAGATTGCCCGCAGAGCTTTTTTGTGTGAACAGCAGAATTTATCATTTTTAAATTAGCTTTCGCCAAAATGCAAAATAAAATAAATTTTAATCGCCACCAAATAAGTCGTTGAAGTCATTACAAAAATAAAAATATCAAGGTCAAATTAGTCATAACAGTGTACATACACGCTATATACCTAGGAATGAGGTTTGTTCAAAAAGTAAGGTGACTTTTTATTTTCGTCCAAAACTATTTATTCGTGAATATCTATTTTGTTCTCTTCCAAATATCACCCCTTAGATATAATACACTTATTAGAGAGTTTTTTTTCCAATCCTCGAATCATTTCTGAAATGCGTTTTTTTCGTGTAGTCCTAAGCCTTTCCAGCAATTTTGGAATGAATAAAAAGTCTCAGGGATCAAGACTAAAATGTTGTTTTTGGTCAAGCAACAATGAGAGAGCATGTCAAAAAGTCACCTTATTTTTCGTACAAACCCGGTATACATATGTTATCATCCAAAATAAACGGAACATCACGACAACCAGAAAGAATATAGGTAAGGCTGTAGGGCGGAACGAAATGAAACGCAGGATTTGCAGGAAAAATTCCTTAGAATTTTTACTGGTGTCTGAGAGGTATCGTGTGGACACTTCGGTCTGTGGGTAGCGTGTTGGGAATCGAGTCTTGGAGCAGCCAGCTACCATAAGCGTAAGGATGAGCCGCCATGTAGTTTCTTTTCCAATTTTTGATACCTTCAGTTTTGTTTCTAATATTGATATTTAAGGATGTTTCACCAAAATGTTGCAGTTCTAGTAATGCAAACGTCTTGGACTTTTATTGAAGCGCTATGCAATTGTCACTACAACCTCAAACTTCTTAATAAAGCCGAGAATACTTTCCGCGAAATCCGACTGTCCTGAGTAAGATACGAGGAAGGTTTGTCGTGTTTTCATCAAAAAGCATCTCTTTTGGGATTAATTATATTTTATGCAGTCTGTCGACGAGGAAGTAACCTTATTTCAACAGCTATTTACTATACGATAAGCATATTCCCTAAATAACTAAAGGATACAAACCTCTCTCACCTCCTTGATTAAATGGTGCTATTCTTCAACTTATAAAGGGTGGGCAAAATACAAGTTTCTTTTTAACAATGCAATAAAAATAACAAAATTAAATTTTTGCCATGTGTTATGGCTTTATTAATAAGAATAAACATTCCCGTTAATTACGAAATACAACATCGTTCAAGGCTTCGCAGTAGCGCATTCTGTCACCCCAAATTTTTCAAGACCTTGTTGATGGTTTCGGGCTGTAGCTCACGGATTGCTTGGATGATATTGGCCTTAAGAGTTTGAATCGTTTCCAGATTGGCATGACGCGCCATCCTGCATGAACCAAAGGTCGTCCAAATTCATTTCTTCAATTTCAATAAAAATCGAACTCTATGGGCCTTGATAACCTATGTCCAAAATTTATTAAATTACTACTGTTTATTCTAAAATACATACCACTTATACTGCTAATTGCATTACCACCTCAACCTTCCCATCCGAATAGAAAAAGGTTAGAATAGTGCCAACACCAAAAAATACATCAAGAAATGTGGTTGAATACAGACTTATATTGTAGTTATCTTACCCTCATCTTGGAAGACCGGGCTCATACGCGAACAAATCTTTTTCACAGCTAAATGTTCACGCAATATCTTATTGATGCTCGTCATACTAATGCCCAGGGATGCCTCAATCTCACGATAACTCACATGACGACCTTGCAATATTAGTTCGCGCATAGCATCAGTGTTTTCTGGCACAATAATTGATTTTGGACGACCTTCACGACTTTCATCCCTGAGCGAATTACGACCAAGATTAAATTCGTTATACCAGCGTTTCACAGTGATCAAGGAAAGGGCTTCATCGCCAAAAGTCGAAGTAAGTTGATTTATGCACTCCTGTCTTGATAAGTCACGTCAAAAGCCGTAAAAAATCATCTCACGAGAATGTCCAGGAGTTAATTCTATTTTTTCGCTGAGACAAAATTTGCAAATCACTGAAAACACAAATTATGCTGAAATTATAAAATTTTCTGAAGGAAGTTATTGTTAAAAGGGTCAAGCTTTCAATTGGAAACGTCAGTAGGCGTCATTAAACGGTTAGGCTCAAAATATAAATAACAACCCAAGTCGTATTCCAAGTCGTTGAAAAGTTGGTCTTGCACTCAATGCTATATTATTTAACTAGGAAAAACTTGATCAGTAACAGTCAGTCTGACTTTCGACCTAAGAGAAGCTGTAATCCGCGCTTTTACGAGAAGTTGAAGAAATCCGACAAGATTTCAACAATAAGAAAGCAACTCTTCTAACTCTACTTGGTTTTTCAATAGTCTTTGATATTATCGACCATTCGATTCTGCGCAATAAATTGCGGAATAACTTTGGGTTCCCTTCTCCTTCTACTAAGCTAGTGTTGTCATACATAAGTGGAAGATATAAACGTGTAATTTCTGATGATAGTTCATCTAGCTTTATGAACGTCCTATATGGAATTCCACAAAAATCTATCCTTGGACCTAGGTTATGTTCCTTATATGTAAACGACTTGCCTGGAATTGTTAGGCACTGTAAAATCGGTATGTACGCGGATGATGTTCAGCTTTTTCTAAGTCGACCCCTCAAAGAACTTAATATTGCAATTAATGCAGTCCTCTGTAAGAAATAACGTAAATAAATATGAAAGTGATTGATTGGCACCTTTAATGACGACGTTACAGTTCATGAAGAGCCAGAGTCAAGTTTCTCTCATTCACTTATGTTGTGTGGGATTTACATTTCATACAATGGATGCCAATTCCGAACAGTGAGAGCTTTTTCAAGACTACGCGAAATGAACATATGATATGAACAAATTAGCCGCAAAGCACTCTATCGTTTATGATACAAATGAAAATAAAGTGAACCGAAACTACTGCCTTCAGGGACTATTCACTAAAAGGGCTTCGTTGCATTTTTGGATGAAGGGCTTTGTTAAAAAGCAAAATTGTCATATATGGGACGACACCAACGGAACTATGAACCTAGACGACATATGGTTCCAGCAGCATGGTGCTACGTGCCATACAGTGGACGCCATGATCGTCATTCTGCATGAACGATTTCAGGGTAAGATGATCTCTCGCGGAGGTGACATGAATTCACCACGGTCATCACGGTCATGCAATTTGACGCCATGAGAATTGTTCTTGTGGAGTTTCCTGAAGTCGCAGGTCTATGCGAATAAATCACAATCAACCAATGTACTTAAGGTGAACATAACACCATCGCTGAAATTCAAGCGGAAGAGTCATTAAAAATTTGACCACTCGGATCCGTGCCACCATAAGAAGCCAGCGCCAGTATTTGAATGATATCATATTCCACACATAATGGCATACTCGGGCCTTTCAAATAAATAAAGAACTCATCAATCGTGTGTCGTATCGATTCACAAGCTTATAGCGGTAATACTTTTGTTGTGAGTTAGCTTAAAAATTCCCAAAATTCCCAAACGTGCGAGATCTCCGAACACCGGGGACAACCTCTTGTCCCTGGATAAAAAACCTAAATCGGTCCCTAAAATGGTTTTAACTAAAAAGGACTCCAATTATTGGAGTCCTCTGCAGTGTTTGCCGGACAATGACGTTGAAAGTGACAACATGGATGACAATGTGGTGCCCAAAAGTCCTACTAAATCAAATATTCCACCGATCAAACTCTTGAAGAAGTCTTGTGATTACGTGCATAACTTGATGAAATCCGTCAATGTAAATGACTATTGCATTAAAAAAATGTCTATCGGGATAAAAATAATGTGTGAAAGTATGGAGTCCTACTACTCCACATTAGATAAATTAAAATCCGAAAATTGTCAGTATTTCACGCACGACATTAAAAGTGAAAAAGCTATTAAAGTTCTCCTATTTGGCTTAGGCACCTATGAAGTTTCTGTCTTAAAAAGTGAACTAATAAGACTGGGTCTTAAGTGCAAAGAAATTAAAATAATAATTAAAAAACATATGAAAAGTACACTGACACATTTTATTTAGTTTCCTTCGAAAATGGCACAATTAAATTAAATGAACTTAGGAAAAATATTCGTTCCATCTTTCACACCCAAATCAGATGGTGCCATCAACGTAAACAAAGAAACAGACTAACACAGTGTAGGAACTGTCAAATGTTTGGACATGGCGAAGGCATCTGCCATATCAAAGCATACTGTTCCATTTGTGCGGGCAATCACAAAACAACTGACTGTAACAACTCAGGCATGTTCAAATGTGCGAATTGTAAGGGAAATCACAAGTCCACAGACAGTGCCTGCATTAGCAAATCCAGATACTTGGAAACGCGACGAAAACCTGTGATTATTCCTAATCACTCTAGTCAAATTATTAACAACACGCAGACATTCCACTGGCATCAATGCAGGATTTCCCAGCTCTTCCTACAAGAAAAGCTACGAAGCAAGCGGAAAGAGGAACAACAAAAATCAACTTCTTTCACCCGAGAGCTTGGACAAACACCACAGCTTTTGCATCATCCGCACACAATAATGCGGGAGCAACTGGTAACAACGATGATTTGTTCTCTATGGAAGAATTAAACGCACTCACAATGGAAATGATCAGTCAGCTGAGTTATGAGCTTTTACCGTGCGTAAAAACGAAGTATATAGAAAATATAGGGGTAGAAGTAACATTAAGAAATAATAGAAAACTTAAGATATATTGTGTCTACTTTCCTGGCAGTGTTGTAGAAAACATTACATCCAGCGAAAAAAAACAAAAATTTAAGACTGATTTACAAAAAATATTTAGCTTGAACTGTGAATACTTACTAGGGGGCGATCTGAATTGTAGACACAGGGATTGGGGTTGTGTAAGGGCCAACTGCTGGGGTAACGTTTTGTCAAGTTTGTCCACTAGCTTACCAATATCTGTGATGTCTCCACCTAGTCCTACTTATATTCCTACCCGTTCCCGTGCAAATCCCTCTGTGATCGACCTGTTTTTAACAAATACCCCTGGTTTGATAACCCAACCATTTGTTATAAATGAACTTAGCTCTGATCACATTCCAGTTCTTTGTAAGCTCCGCTGGTCGGGAGTAGAAGCAGTGCAATATTTCTTTGACTTGCAGAAAGCAAATTAGACCAACTTTCGAAAAGAGGTAAAAAACAGACTACGAACAATTCCCACAAATGTTCAAACAGCAAACAAGAAGTTGACTCCATCATCCATCAGTTCACTGAAGATATTAATATCTCTGCTAACAATAGCATTCCCTATGTTGCGAAAAAGACCCATCTTATAAAGCTACCAGCACACATTTTAGAGCTTATTAAAATTCGTAATTTGCACAGAAGAAATTGGCAAAGATTTCATCAGCCCATTTCAAAAATTTTAATGGCATATTTCAATAAATTAATAGCCAAGAATACTCAAGTCTTTCGAAATGAAATGTGGAACAGAAGATTGTCTAATCTAGATAAAGCTTCAAAACCTTTCTGGAATATTTCAAAAATCATTAGAAACAAAGGCAGACAAATACCTTGCCATAAAAATGGTACTGATGTCTTTCTCACAGACTCAGAAAAATCGAAAGTGTTTGCTTCGAATTTCTTAGCCAACCACAAAGTATCACAGCATTTAGACAACGCTTATACTAATTGGCTCGTTGAAAACGCGTTGGAAACTTTTAATGTCACCCTCTTCGAAACGCCCTTAAGTGAGTATATCTCTGAAGAAGAGATTAGGAAATTGGTTAAAAGCTTAAAAACATGAAAGGTAGGAGGCGTTGATAATATTAAAAATTTGTACCTTAAGAACCTGCCTAAAGAAGGTATTATATTTCTAACTTACATCGTTAATATTTGCCTTAAGGTGCAATGTTTCCCCGATGCTTGGAAAATAGCAAAAATAGTCCCAATCCAAAAAATAGGAAAACCTCCTAATGATCCTCAAAGTTATAGACCAATAAGCTTATTGAGTAGTATAAGTAAGATTTATGAAAAAGTACTTAAAATCGAAATTATCAGAACTGTCGAGGAAAAGAATATCCTGATGAGCAGTTTGGTTTTCGGCCTGGCCACGGAACTTCTCATCAAGTTCTCAGGATATGCCATTTAATTGAAAAAAATCGTGCAATAGGAATATCAATGGGCATGCTATTGTTAGACATAGAAAAAGCTTTTGATTCTGTGTGGCATGATTGACTCGTTTACAAAATGTTAAACAATAATTTCCCTGTATTCATTTGTAAAATTGGCCAAAGTTTTTGTCAAACCGTGCTTTTCAAGTATTTGTCAATCGTAGTCCGTCCGATTTAGTTATGTTTAATGCAGGTGTACCCCAAGGTTCAGTTCTTGGTCCTGTTTTGTACAACATATATTTTCTGATTTATATTATCTGATTCTCCCAAACTGACATGTTGCGATGTTGCGATGTTGCAATTTATGCAGATGACATAGCTTTACTATCATCGCACGAGTTTGGTCTTAATATTGAGACGAACTTAAGAAATGCGATTGATATAATACAAAAATATTACTGCAACTGGAAAATCAAACTTAATGCGGATAAAATTCAAGCTATATTTTTCACCCGGAAAAGAAAGACTTGTTATTTGCCGTCTAATCAATTTATGTTTAACGGCCAATCGATACCTTGGAGACCGTCAGCGCAGTACCTAGGAATCCATCTCGATTCCAGATTAACATTTTCCAAGCACATTACAGAGACACTAAACAAAGTAAATATTGCAATTCGGATGTTATATTCATTGATAAACAGAAGATCCCCTCTTTCAAATGAAAACAAAATATTAATTCACAAAACCATATTTCAGTCAATTTTATTATATGGCTGTCCAATTTGGGGGAAATGCGCCAAGTTTCATTTAAAGAGATTGCAAATTATGCAGAACAAAATATTAAAGATTATGCTAAATCTCCCCTGGCATTATTCTAGAAGAAATCTACATACTAGAGCTAATGTTGAATTGATCTCTCTCAAAATTGACAATCTTATTGAAAATTTTAAGCAAAAATGCGACATTCCCAGTAACCCTCTTATTAACAATTTAAATTTAACATGACATCAAGTCAAGGTTTCTAATGTAAAATCTAAGTCAATTATAATTCTTATTATTTATTACTTACTATCCATCTAGTTATATACTTAATTTTCCATTTATTTACTAATTGATTCTATATCTATTTATTTACTTATGTTTTTATTCATTTATTTATTTGTTATTTATTTACATATTTATTTATTTACTTGCTTATTTATCTATTTATTTATTTATTTATTTATTTATTTACTTATTTATTTATTTACTTATTTATTTATTTATTTATTTATTTATTTACTTATTTATTTATTTATTTATTTTTTTATTTTTTATTTTTTTTTTTCTACATTGAAGGTTTTAACGTATTTTCCTTTAAAGAATAACATTCTCAATTTATATTCGTATTTATTTTAACATAGTATAATAATACAGTAGAAAGATAGAGCTTAAATATCAAATCTCTGTAAATTGCGCGATAACTCACCAATTGTAAATTTTTTGACGTAAAATAAAAGTCTTATCTAATCTAAATAAAGAACTGTGTAAATATTAACCACACAGCTTGTCTTATTCCATTTCAATATCTACCCGCCCTTATTGAAGAACATTTTAGGACAAAACATAGAACAATAACGTGCCAAGAATAGAACATTGGGGAGCACCACTATAAACATTGCAAAAAGAGAAGAGTTTAAGAGATTGAAAAGCAGTTGGGTCCCATTAGTGAGGTACGAGAAGATTACCTTATCAGTGTTATGACAAAAATTGAATTGTACGGACAATTTGTGACAAGAAATGTATAGCTTAATACAGTCAAATGCTTTTGAAAGGTCAAGTAGGGCTAACAAGGTAGTTTTATCTTCCGTCATATCCCTTTGTATGTCGCTTAGTATCCTCAAAAGAGCTGTAATACAGCCATTTATATATACAACCATCACCATCTCAACTTAGCAGAGACTCAAAACCGATAACACGGGAGAAATGAAGATAATGGTGGGTAGGTAGGTAGGTTGACGTGGCTACCTGATTTTGCGCGTCAGGGAACAATTAGCACCTAGGCACCGTTTTGATGCCACAAAACTCTTAAAACCAAAAAGATGTGAAGGCGATGATTATTTAAATCCAGCCTGTGGAGTTCAGAAAACTGGTTATGTTGAGCAGGCTGAGGTTGGCTACTTCTGAGGGGTCATTCTTTGAAGTATTTCCCAAAGGCGTAGAGCCTGCAACTTGCCAATGCTAGGCATTCGCAGAGAAAATGGTGCAGGACTTCCTCTGCATGGGTGTTGTGAAAACTACGGGAATGTGTGTTAGACTGGATGCCTATTGTGGCAGCGTGAGTTCCTATAGTCAAAAGGCCTGTGCTGACCGTCACGACACTAGCTAATTCGAAGCAGGTTCTATTGGGGAGGTCGTTTGTTTTGTTTTTTTAATAGGAGGACCAGGTTTTTCTTGATATGCCGTATCTGGTCGATTTAGCCCACCTACGATTGGCTATGTTGAAAAAGTGTGGCAGGATGTTGCCTTTGAGAAGGTTCAGCGACAGACCCACAGTTTCCGTAGGGGAGTTTAAGGTGGCCTTGAGCTTGGTTAATTCATCGGCCCTCTCCCCTCTTGCTGTGTCTTGGAACTCAAAGGAGCGTGATATCAGTCCGGCCCGCAACTCGTTTAATTTCTTTCTTGCATTGATCTACCAGCTTAGAGAAGATGGTAGTAGACGAGTGGTGGCTGTGGCTACAAATTGCGGTGGACGTTTAATTGGGGCGGATTGTACTGAGGATATGGCACGCTTCCCGGATCGCTAGCACTTCTGCTTCAAGGATGCACGAATTATCGCGGAGACGGGATGAATTTGAGATATTCAGTTGTTTCGAGAATATTCCCGATCTTACACCATGCTGGGTTGCACGCTGTCCATTCTTCTCTAGGGAAGTCTAGAGAAGGTCTGATATAGTCTGCAGGAATCGAGGTCAAATTCGTTAGGAGAAGTGATAGAGCTCTGCCGGGGCCATATGGAGTGGATGACCAGAAGCCCACTTCCTTGTCTAATGGCGCCACACGCCGATGTGCATTTGGTAAGCAGTGCTTTTAAGTGCTTGGAAGAGGCATGTTCTTATGGCTCCTGTGGTTTCGATTTCTGATGATTTCTTGGATCTTTGGATCTAATTAAGTATGTTGAAGTCATATTAATAGTGCTAAAAATGTGGGTGATATATGGGAGTAGAATTGGATGCAGCAATTGAACAAATTCTGGTGGACTAGCGTATTTGGATTGAATTGAGAGCATCACATTACCAACTGAATAAGCATCAACTCTGCCTATTGCAAACGGACCTTTTCCACTATTGTATGGTTTAGAAAGGGTCGCGTTAAAACCAGATGCAGAACCAATCAATTTTATTTCATTGAAATGCTAAGTGTGCGGTTGGTGTTGCTAATATTCCAGACAATGTTACTCATCTGAATTTTATTTGTAATCTACTGGAAGGGATTTCTTCATTAACTCTTAATAGCATTGTTTGTAGAGTTTTGAACTTGGATCTACTTAAAGTGGCACCTAACGCCTTGTTGAATAGCACCATTCGATTTATTCGAATCTACTCATTTTATACCAAACAGTTCACTGTCATTGATGACCCGTGCAGGGACGGGTTAAGAATATCTCTGCAGCGATACCTCTCGCTTGTCGTAAAATGCGACTAAAACAAAGGTAAACAAAGATCACATCTAGGCAATTTAGAAAACACCAAGGTGAGCCTAGGGACACATATACCACCATTAAACTGCCCCTCAAGTGTGCATGCAAATCAGTGGGTTGACACGACTGGAGATCACCGGTGTTGTAAGAGTAAGATCAAACAACAAAATCTGGAGCATGCCCGTGTCACAAAAAAAAAAAAAAAAGGCAGGCCGAAAAACAATTGGTGCAAACAAATGCAAAAACACCAGCATTTGATTGGCCTCAGCGATGAAGTAATCCCAAACCGGGAAGCCTGCTTTCTGAGGTCAAACCGGCAACCCCACAAGCTGACCAGTAGGAATGCATTTAAGTGGGAAAGTTATGGTCCTACACTTCTGACCATAACAACGCCGGAAAAAGGAAAAGAAGAAGAAGAAGTTCACTGTCATTGATCGAGAACATGTTGACAAGCGGTTTACTGATGCTTCCACACAAGGTCCTTTGCTTTAGTATATTACTAGTATACGTGAAATATTCGAAGTCTTTGTTCAGAATTCTTCTCAGGCTAGTGCGAAAAATGCCCGGTTTCTAAGCTCAGTGACGCGTCGCGGTTGCTGGGCTTAGGCGAACTGTCCATGTAGCAGCAGTGGTTGGTGCATTATTTGACCGAAATTTCTTTCCAACACTCGCACTGCAGCAGAGTACTCAATTTAAAAATGAGTTAACAATATTTTCCAGCGTTGTTCAGCAGTAAATAAGTAGTAAATCAATTAGTTTCGTACGTCGAGGGCTTCTGCTGGAGCAGATATCGCAAGAGCAAGAGCGGAGGTGTTTCTTCTCTGCTTGGCTTCCCTCATAAATGGATTTTCATAAATCTGGAACAGGTGATCATTCCTCTTCCACTCAATTCCTTATGATAATCCGCAACTTTTTTCCACTCATGTACCAATTTGTCAACCGATTTGCACTTTAAAGTAACATCTGTCCACTCCACGCCAGCCCACACAAATATTTATTAAGGACATTGAAAAAAGGACTTAAAATTATCTGCACGATTGAATATTGAACACAGGAATTCCTGTCAACAAATACATGTCCCAACTGTCCTCTCATACTTCAATTAATTTTTTTTTGCTCCGTCCACAGACAGCATGCATTTCTGCATGTAAACACGGGCTTAAGACCCTGTCACACGGATAATCCTTCGGCATACCTCCTCACCTGAATAACATTAAAAATGTGAAAAAAGCATATGTCCGTGTATTCAAAACCAAGTCCTTAGAATTCCAATACATTCAACAAATAAACACATCCCGCATCCCGAACAAGGATCACACGATTTGCACTGCAACCGGACGGGTCGTGTTTAAAGGTATACATGTACGATAGACGACAGTTCAGCAACTCATCAATATTGTCATCAGGAAATGCCAACAATAACATGACCGCAGGGACAACAGACTCTCCGACAAGGACAATGTACCAAATGTCATTCATTTGGGCATGAATAATTCTCGTGTAATTCGATGACAATAAATTCGCATTTAGTATTTGTCAGCATTTGAGGTGCTCTCTCAAGAATTAACGAGCGGTTGTAATGTCGTAGCCCACACACATGTACACACTTTTGTCGACTGGTGACAGATTGCAAATCTCTGTCTCGGTCGACGAAGGATGACAATTTTCTCAATTTTTCAATAAAGCAATTGATTCGGACTTAGTTGCGGCATCTATAAAAAAATACGGGAAGAATGGTGCACAAGAGTCCCGAAGGAAAAGGTATCATTACGAATTGTAAGGATACCATTGATTGGAAAACTCAATTTTTGAGTGCATCCTTGCGGCTAATTTGAGTTCATATCTACCCGTAGCCGACTTCCCTTTCATCGCATTTCATTTTTTTCATCGACCAAAAGAGGATCCTCCTGCTAGAGATTGGTATTATGAAGTTGGATGACTTGAAAATGTTCGCAGGAAGACTCTCTCGTTAAAGTCCTTTATCATCTATGCTCGTGAATACGCAATGCGATATTAGGAACATGAAACTGATTGAAAATCGGTGCACCCTTAGGCCTATTTCTCTATGCGGGATAAGCTTCCGGTGCTTGGATGTTCGGCAGGAAATGATTCCCCTATGAGACGTTAATACTTGTATCCCTAACTCCTCAGATTCATCCCTTTAAGCCCGTCTGGAATGGGCTTGACGAGCTATTATATTGTGTTAGATGCGTAGTTAAGAGGATATATGTATCTATAATACATATACATTTGGTATGAGAAGTTGCGTAGGAGTTGAAGAGAATACCACAGAGGATACCTTCCATGGATGCATAAATTATTATTTCCGATTCTATAATATCTTTCGAAGGAACACGCGATGTGTTGTTGTGCGGAGATGATGAGCAGTGAGCAGGACGTAGGCAAAAAGACCTTTTGCTAATGGGTTTTAGTGCTTTGAAGCGAATTTTTCCCTAAGCATCCTGAAGATGAGATGAGATTTGTGCTTGATGGGATTCGTGGTGGGCGGGTGATACAAAATTATGAAATTTTGATTATTTAGGGACGAAGTATATGCTCGTACCAACGAAAATAATCCGAACGATTTATGTAGCTCTTTGTGGCTTGATGTGAGAACGTCGGCAACAGTCTTTTTCGTATTAACATTTCATTCGATCATGAATCGTATACGGTAGTGGCTGTGGATAATAGCCCAATACTGCGAGACAGAGAAACATAGTGTGGGATTTAAGCTACATTTGTTAAGACCTTAAAGGATCACACATATGTGATTTCTCCGTCGCTTTTATTGGGGAATTTATTTGAAGTACCTTTCCGAGTTAGGATAGAAAAAGACTTTATTAACAGGTCTATAGAAATTTGAATCATTTGATGCAATGAGTGAGTGGTAAAACGCATCATTAGCACGATGATGATGCGATGTTCGTAGACTATCAGTCTATGTCTATGGCCTAAGTGCTTAAGAGTTTAGGTCGTAGTTTTAATAAGTTTGTTTTTCTCTTTTTTTTTGGTTTTTATTCGAAGCTTTTTGCTAGAGCACTTAGATGAAATTATCTGTTAAACGTTGAAGCAGTAAAAATAACATTTTATGGAGAATCATCGAATCACTATCAAAAAAGTTGCTGAGGTTGGTTCATTTTGTGAATTTTTTTTAAGATATTTTGGGCATAAAACTTGTCAGCGAAGTTTGCTCCAAAATTACTAAATTTTGACCAAAAGACCCGTCGTACGAATATCGCTCAAGAGCTGATATAGACATAAATGACGATCCAGATTTGATGAAAAGGGTCATGACTGGTGACGAAACATGGGTGTATGAGTATAGCTATGACGTCGAAACCAATCATCTCAATGGAAGCGATCAGAAAAGCTAAGACCAAAACAAGCACGCCAAGATCGGTCAAATGTGAAAGTTTTGCTCCCTGTTTTAGTCAATTACAGTGGCGTAGTTCAATATGAGTTCTTGACGGAGGCTCGTATGGTCAAAAGGAATATGTATATCCTTGAAGTTACGCGCCATTTCTGGCTGGAGTTTTAGTGTTGTTTTCAATACTGTCGCATGATTGCTTCACTAGAATCTCGAGTGTCATGCACAGCCTGCATAACATTATATCTGATGAGATTTCTTTGAATAGATACTAAGGAATAAACATATATTTTTTGAGGAAGGTACAAAAGTCACCTTATTTTTTGAACTGAAATATTCCTCCGAGTCGTTCTTGAACTAATCCGTCTTATATCCAGTCTCCCTCGATAAACAGTTCATATTCGCTTTAGAGGAGTCTTAAGATAATTCACCATCTTAGAAGTGGTGATGGGTGATCAGATAGACGCATATTTGACACCACAAGTGTTAAACTCTGGACTTTTGGTGTAGAAATACAAAATTGGCGATGAGAGAGTAACGGTTTCACTATATTCAATGATGACACGGTAACCATGGTGGCCCTTCACAGTCGACTCTTCCCCATTTGGTGGGCAAATTTGAGACTTCCAGTTTGGTAACCGCCGCAGTTCAATTTGCCAATTTTGTGTTAGGACTTGGGCCTACACCCGTTCAAGATCCAACTGATCTAGAAATTCAAAGCTCATGATCATGGATGTGTTAACAGGCAAAAATGCCATATGGGGCGACACTAACCAACACGAGGCGTCTTAATGGCGTCTTATTCGTAACTGATCCTTTCTACTCTTCTGCCTCACTTTGTCCCCTTTACCTTTCAACCATCGATAACTTCCATCCTCCAATCGTTCTTTCCTTTTACCACGACTCTCCATCACAGAACAATCCTCCTAAAATTCCGGCCTCTCACGATTTCCATAAAATAAAATTTTTCCAAATCAATGAATACCTCGAAAAAGCCCCTCTCAATTTTGATAAATTCTCTGATGCATATTCTTTAGGGAGATATTTAATTCTATTTCTCCACCTCACCACCTCTAAGAAACAAAAGAAATAAGCAGTGGACAATCTTCCTTCGTATTCAATCCCCTAATGACTTTTCTAACTACATGGGCAGCTGTCTCCACTTTACCGCCCTCCACAACTGCTTCCTAAGTTTGTTAGTCTTTGAGTTTGTTAGTCCTTCTTTAAGTTTGTTAACTACAAAAGAAAATCCGTCCTCTGGGATCTTAGCAGCATTTGACACGGATTTTCAGCATTCCTACCTAACCCGGTACTTGCTCTTCCCTCCGCCGCTTGTGTTCGCCCCACCGGAAAGTCTCTCTTAAAGTTTCCTACCTGTTGACATTGGTAACACCATACTTCCCCTCTGGTCTTTGCTGATTGCCCAGTCTCCAACCATTCCACTTCCCGTTGTTTGGGCTTCTTCCCTGACCATCGATTTCGAGCCCTTAGCACGTCTGTCCAGCGCATCCTCTCCAAAATTTCGTCAACTGATGCCGGCTTTATTGTTCGCAATGCCAATCTTACCAGCATGCTTTCCTGAACTTGGCCCCGGGATGCGATCGCCTTCATCTGGAACACATATTTTTCTAAGTCCTCGTCGGATCTTTGTCTGCGTTCGCGTAGCATATCGTGGGAATCTGCGTCATCTTCAAGTGACAGGAAATTGTGACACAATTCCCGAAAAATACGGATAGCACCTTGGCTCCATATTCTCGTAGCCCCTGCTCACCGCGTGGTCGCTGCCATTAGCACCAATTTCTTGTCCAAACCATACACTCGCTGAATGTCCCCCACCTTTCGCATTCAGGCTTTAGATGAGAGTACGATGAACGCCTTCGGATCGACCTCATGCCCGCCACATCTCTTACTGCGTAGCGACGTCTCGCGCTGCATCCGTCCCTAGACACTGAACCACTGACTTCTGGCGCCTTGTACTCTGTTGCGAGCGGGTCATCATTTCTGCCAGTTTCTCCTGGACTCGTTGCAGCTCCTTGCGCAAGTCTCGGAGCTCGCTTGTTTCACCGACGCTATCACTCACAGATGACTCCTCCGCTGCCCTCCCCGTACTCGGCTGTCCGCTTGCGTCCCTCAATCGTTGTAGCAGCTCCTCCTTAAGACCGCCCTGCTCAAGCCCACGTTGCTCCAGCTCCTCACGCAATTCGCCCTTTGTCATCGCTGCAGATTTCTGACCCCTGGTCTTCAGCCCTTTTATACCTTACAATACGAGTATTGTTCAAATTATCCTCCCTTGGCTTCAATCCCATCTTTTAGAAGTGGATTCTTACTTACTTGGAAAATCACTATTACAGTGTTTGTTTCAGATCTGCCTTTCTAACCCTTTTTTAGCTGCCTCCGGCGTCACCCAAGGCCAGCCACTTAAGTCTACTTCTTTCAGTCTTACCATAAACGATATTGAAATGGTGAATAAACACTCCCACATCTCACTATATGCCGATGACACCAAGTTCTTCACGACCATTCCCTCCAGTCATGACACTTCAATCAAATCTTAACAGGGCAGACTAGCATATTCAAGAAGTAGCCTATCGAAGGTAGTACATATACAGGGTGTCCCACGAGCAGTGTGTCAAAAAGCTAGAGCGTGTAGGTCTGGTCAAGACAAGAAAAAAATCGTATGGGAGGGAGGGGTCTATTCCCCCCCCCGTCTAGCCGGGGCCAACAACTCCGAATTTTTTAAAAATAATAAAAAGGAGGTCAATGTTGCATACATCAATTTGCCTACAAGTCCAGCCGCGTTAAAACCAAAAAAAAGGGTTTTCTTAGAAAAAAGTGGTTCGGGTTTTTTTTTAATTTCTCAAAAACTACAAGACATTTTTGCATCCGGTTTTCTGTTTTTAACTAAAAACTAATAAGAGAATTGAATGTTTGAAAAAAGATTACCACTTAATTACATAAAATTTTGAAAAAAAATAGTTCGAACATTTTTTTTTTCATTTTTTTTCCAAAATTTTGAGTTTGAAAATTAATTTCTCAAAAACTATTCCCTAAAACAGCTTCATTTAAAAACAGGACGAAAGAAGAGGTTTCTGGCTTTTCAAAAAAGTATATCACGGCATTGTGGCTTTAACTGTTGATTTTTAATAATTTTTTTTTCCAAATTAAGTCAATTTTTTAGAAAATTGCCCCTCCCGGCTAAACGGGGGGAATAGACCCCCCCCTCCCATACGATTTTTTTCTTGTCTTGACCAGACCTACACGCTCTAGCTTTTTGGCACACTGCTCGTGGGACACCCTGTATAAGGATTTCGTGACGTAGGGATTAACGTTTTACAAAATTTGATAAAGTTAAGTTCTCAGTTGCAGATAACACCTAGGTGAACCAAAACGTTGACAGGAGCAGCAACTTCATGACAGATAACATAGGTTATGGGAGGTGAAGGGTGGTGAAGGGAGGTGAAGGGAGGCGCTTGCGGGAATAAGTGGTAGCTTGGCATTTGCTAACATTGAGCATGATATTTTACACAACAAATAGGGAACCTGTTTAAGTTGGATTTAAACGGGCAGAAATCGGTAGGGGAAGATTTTGGAGATTTTCATATTACCAGCGTATGCGAAAAGATAAGAGTTTTTGAGGACACAATTGACATCATTAGTGGTTAGGATAACTATTAGTGGGCCGAAGAGGCTGCCTTGCGGGACCCCGGAGATGGCGTTAATGAGATCAGAAATAGAAAATCTGAAAACAACAGCCTACAAGAATTTGATCAATAGAATACAATTTAAGAAGTATAGTTTGATACGACATTTTGTCGAGTGCCGTTGGTCGATCGACCTTTTATTTAAGAACATTTAAGGATTGTTGATTTGAGGAGAAGATGGATTTGGAGTGAATTGTATCGAAGACAATATTATCAAAGAATTTTGGAATGTGAAAGAGTTCAATCGGATGATTGTTGGACACCTCTTTTTTTCGTCCCTTTTTTGTGATTAAGCAAGCATTTTTCCAAAACTGAGGAAAGCGTCCGTGTGAAATGGAATTTTGACATTAGGCCATGAGGGGTAGGAGCAAATGGTCGACGCAGTTTTTCTAAAATTTTGGCGGGGAGCTTGATAGGACTAGATAAGTAGTTAGGCAAGAGTTATATTAACTGACTGAGGATAGTCCTTCGAAAACAGTCATAATCGGGTACAAGGATATGTTCGGTGAACAACTGAGTTATGAAACTATTTTGGTGTTAAAAGCCCTTAGGATAGGTGATAAAAGAGGATTGCATTCGGTTTAGCTATCGAAGGTAGAGAAATTTTATAATTATATACTTATATACTTCGTATAAGACTGCAAGTAAGTTAAAAGTTCGGTACAGAGCGGGGCTTAAAGTGGGCTTACCACCGTTTATTTCTTATGTTCCATGCACAGGGAGCTTAGTTCTTTGGTGTACTGGGATAAAGATGAGGTTCAATGAATATGAGACGGATTGCATAAGGCAAGAATATCATATAAGGACATCTGTATGTTAGTCGAGTGAAAGAGTTTCCGATAAGTGGAGGCTATGCGGATTCAATGGAGAGAATAGGTGATTATTTACGGTTACGGTAATAGCGCAGTATTTGAATGAGAAGATCAGGTTAAGTTGTTGTTGGTGATATTACTGATTTGGAGGAGACCAGAGTCAGGGAGATTATCTATTAACGGCATTCTCTTACCAGGCGGGATGTTAGTTGGGACAATCGTCGGGTTTAGTCCATTTCAAGTACGGTAGGTTGAAATCGCCTTAGATGATGATAACTTCATTGGGTCAGCAATATCAAATATAGAATCTATGAAAACGATTACACATTAGTAACAATAAGTGGGGTGTGAGGGACGAATTTCGCAGCAGGTTTCTCGTTTCGGGAACGTTCTCAAGGCGTTCGTAAAGTGGTAAATGTGGCACGTAGTTTCTAAAAATTAACGAGTACTGCAGAAGCTATGGTACGCAGTTCTCTGAAATTCTGAGAATAGGAAGTGGTGTGTTTTAGGGAACTATGAAATGATAGAACGGGTGCTTACGTAAAGATTGAAAATACAATAATTTTTGAAGCTAAGGCGGAGATGGAGTCACTTTTGATGGGCACGCCAGAGACCCGCATGTGTTCTTAGATTGGACGGATGGATGGTCTTCTCAAAAATAACTTAGAAAAATATATTAGCGGAGGCTTTGTTTGTCTTTATAGTTTATGTGATTGCTCCGTTAATTTCTGAGAATTTGATAAATTAAACAACTAAACCGAAAAAATAGTCGAAAAGAAAGCGAAAAAAAAACGAAGACTGGTATTAAATCTGGATAAGGCCATAAGTGTCACATGGATTAAGGAAATTACACCTTTCGGTTTGTAAAGACTACTGTTAAAGATAACTTTAATTGTGTATAAAAAAACTTAACCAGTGACATCTGTGATCAAGTGTGCCCTTTAAGATGCACTTTCAACATGGGCGGACGTCTTATGCAGGAAATATAACTGGATAGCAATTAAAACCCTTTCTCCACTGTCTTATTCATGTAAAGGACCAACCCCTGCTAAAAGAACAAACGAAAGAAGTGTGGCGTGTGGAAATTATATATTCCGTAGCACCATATGCCAACTTCCTTCTTACCAAACACTTCCTGACTACCCATGTACGTATATAATAGGCGTGGACGAAGTTAATACCCTGCAACCACCTACCACGATCTTTTCCTTAATTATTTCATTTAAGTCCAAAAAATAGGACAAAAACTGGATTACAGGTGTCTTTCCAGTCCTCAAAGGGATTATCCTCCATTCTCCAAACTCCATTCAAATGTCTCGCATTAAGGAACCATCAGTCTACCCATCTACTTCTCATCCTAATTAACTAACCCGTCGACCATGACGTGCAGGTGTCACTTTCGAGTGTTCAAGAGCCATTCCAGGATCGTGGAACAATTCACGGAATTTACAACCACTTTTAATTGCCTGTGAAATTGAACGGTGTGATTCGGAGCAAAACTACAGGAGGTCAAACCTTGATCCAATAAACTCCTATTCCAACACTATGTTCTCATTCGACTTGCAACTATCATCACTATCTATCGCCCTATAATCCACCTTATCCATAAAGGTGAACGAATGAAGAAGAATCATGGACCTATTCAAAGGTTTAATGGTGCGGCGTTTATCTTTTTTTTGACGAACAAGAGCAAGAACAGAATCAGGAGAGACCACTTCACCAGCTCCAAGCTCGGGGTCGTAAATTTCTTTGACAATTAACACCTTCACTGTTGTCTCAAAGTGAATGGGAGTGGATCTAAAGGCGACGTCGCTGGTAACACACTTGCTCGTTTCGATGTGACGGAATGTGTCAAACGTGTTTAGTCGAGATGTCTGTGGAACTGAGTTGGGATGGGACCAGGTTAAATAGTGGACATTATGGGATCTAGGAGTGTGCATTTGGATGTGAATGAAATTTGTTGTAAGATGTAAATTTAAAAGTAATTTCGGGATATGTTGCGGTCATCAAGATGCCATTATGGGACGGGAATGGGATGGACACCACGGACACCTAGTACTTGGGGAGACGTTAACTGCTGTGACATGGGTGATTCTATGACATCTTGTCGGCATACGGGAGGGCTCGTAAATTTCATGTGGTTTAATTGGATTGACGGTTCGAGTGCTAAGTGATCCAGATGTCAGGTGACAGTTATATGGGCTTTTGAATAATTCGTGGAGTGGAAAATGACTGTTAAGTCGACACCTATTGAGGGCGACTGTGACGATTAAGGTTTTTCTTTTTTTTTGTCAAGATGTTCGGACGTTGGGAATGGACTCGTGTGCCGGAAATATGATGGTGGACGTGGTGATTGCGACTAATTAATGGCTTTAGGGATATAAAAGAGTGTTCTAAGACAGGTTTTGGCTAGTTGTAGGCTAATTTGTTAAAGTTTATGAGAAAGGTATAAGATGAGAAAAATAAATGCCTTCATTCAAAACCCCTTTATTTGTCATTTGTTAGGACTACCATTCGTGGTGTGAGAATCTTTATTATATTAAATGGTGATCTGGTTTCCTATTTCTTATAGACCAAGTAGTCTATCGACTTCCAATGGAAATAAAGTAGGAAACGGCCCTAATAGTAAGTCGCAAAAGTTTTGTTAGTAGTTTTCACGTAGGCGAATTAAATTAACTTCAGCTGTCACGCGAGTTGACCTAGAAACCCATATTTGTTTTTAGACATGATATTTACAGTTCCCGGCTTATAGTTTTTTTGGTCTTACTTTACCTCATCTTTTAGCTTTTTATCTATATTAGAGCATTTTAAGGTCATTACCATATCAAGGCAAAATCCTGTTTCTACAGCCCTACACGAGGTAGTGTGCTAAGTTGAGAAAAGCTTCTTATACATTTAAGGAGCTGCTAGGAATATGCAGAAACCGTACTGGAATCTCTTACGTGGATTATTTCCATCTTTAAAAAAAAAGACCTTTCCAGGGCACCATAAACCCGCGTTCGAGGATGCATGTACCTCAAGGAGAGTATCCTTTTCTCTTCTGTGATAATTGGTAAACGACTCTAGTGTGACTAGAAAAGTCGTTGCGTATGCGGACGATATAGAGCTCTAATATTTAGCGAGTTTACTTCAATGATTAGCCAAACCATGAACAGCGCTCTGGGTAAGTTTTATAGCTGCTTCACAAGTTGTGATCTATGTGTATATCCGGGCAAAACTGATATGCAATTGTTAACTATAGAGACCAAAGTGCAGAGCTTTATGCCTCTTAAGCTAAAAGGTCAAAGACTCACATTATATCAGTACAAAAAATCTGGAATTCGTCCTAGATCCTAGGAGACCCAACACCCATTTGGTAGATAAGTAAACACAATCTTCTAAGCCCGGAACATTGCAGTTGTATGTACGTACTGTTCGAAGAGAAATACTAACGGCTGATTAAAGCCCAAAGGACGACGTGCCTAAAGACTATTGGGCGTTTTAGATCCACCCCGAAAGATCATTTAACAGGCATTCTACACCTGCTTGGCTAGGAGGGGATCCGCAATTTACAACTCTCTGATATAATCAGCCCACATCTGAGAAAAGTGATTAAACGCTATATTCATCAGGGAAAGTTGGCGAACTGTATTATGTCTAGAAAGATTTGACCGTGTTACAGCAAACCTATAATGATTAGGCTATGGATCAGGTCTAGTGAAGATATCCCAAAAGCCGTTGTTATTCTTGCGGGACTAGCCAGATAATATAACTGCAAGGGCAATAATTAAATTCAGCTGCCCAATGCTGGCAGGGATCAGGCCATGTTTTAAACAAATGTATCGATGAAAGCAATCTCTGACATAATTCTACTGGATAGAGCTAGATTACGCTCTTATTCAGTAAGTACGTCTGATATTCATCGGCAATCGGGTATACGAACATATGTCAAGGCTAATAGGCATTTTTGTCCATCAGTCTAACCTTATATATATGTAGATATAAATATAAAGAGTGAGCCAACAGATGTTTGTTTTAACTGCATCCTCGCTATATAGAGCGGATCTGATTCCATTAAAGATTATTTTTCCCTCAGTTTTCTGAAGGGATTTCATTACATATTTCAGCATATTTAAAAAGAAGTGGTGACAAGGCGTCTCCTTGTTTTAATCCTTTACGTATTTCGAATGTTTTAGATGAGACGTTTTCTACTTGAACCCTTCCGTCAGGCAAAATTGTATCAGATTCACTACTTTTTATGACATTACCGGGCACACAACGACATGATACCTTTTCGATTGGCTGTATGATTTCATAAGACGCTTTTATAAAATCGAACAGCTGGTGGTAAAGGCTGCTGAATAGTAAAAATCTGGTCACTCGCAGAGTGGTTCCTCTTGAAGCCACACTGATAGATTCCGATTATATTATGGGGTCAGTCTCTTTAATCTGACACCACCTTGTGTCAACTTGATAGTTTTTCCATTTCTTGGGAATTTTTTTTTGTTTTTGTGGAGGCTTCCGCTATCTGTTGGAGCACTAAGACACAAACACTGGTTCATTGTACTGCCAGACAGACACCTTAGATGGTGTTGGAGCTCATGGAGCCAAGCTTCTTTTTTATTCACTTATGTTGCGATTTGTTTTTCACACAAGTGAACAAAACCTAAAGCCTAATGCCGATTCCGAACGGCGAGAGCCGTGAAGCTTTTTCAAGACAAGTGTACAACGGGGGGTTTTGCCAATATCCCGCCGGGGACGGACGGCGCGAAATAATCATTCGATGGCGTTGGTGTTATCGGGATCCGAACTCGCTCATCATGCGTCAACGGCCGACACACTCCCTTGGGGATACTATTCTTGTTAAATATATTTGTAAAGAGCCTTGTAACTTATTTTTTCTCCAACATATTTTTTTATTTCGAATGGCATTAATTTGACTCTAATGGTCTTGTTATTCTGAAGTCCATGGATTACTCCCCATACTTCGCTTTGGCTGGCAGTTCTATTTACATCTCTGCTGTGTGTTTTCTATTGATGCTTGCTCTTCATGCACAGTCTATCGAAATATTTTCTCCATACGGCTACAACTCTTTCGTGGACCGAAATGAGCCACCCATTATCGTTGCGTAAAAAACCTGCGCTGACCTGGAATCCTTCTCGTAGAGCACTTAGCTCTGCATAAACTGCCCTCGTATATTTTAAGGAAATTTTTTTTATTTTATCCCAAGGGAAACGGCTGACCTTCTACATTGTACGCGTGGTTTCTCCTCTATTTTCTAAGGCTTCAAGTTTTGGATCACTACAGGCTTTTTCTTTTTCCTGGCGTTCTTAGTCGAACCAAGGCTTGCCTTTGTGGGCTTTGCAATAGCCTACTATCTGCCACTACCTGCTTTATAATCATTTTTTAGTCTTCTACCTTGCAAAGTTGGGGTAGGGAAGACTTTTGTAAAGTCTTGCTCCTAGAGCAAAATAGCATTTTGAGTAATTGCGTGGCCTAATCAGTTTGTGGATGTCTCTTTTTTTTTGTGAGATCAGATGCTGATGGAAACTGGTGGAAAGAATAAGAATGCCGTCCAGATAGACCAAAAAAAAAAATGTCACCAAAATCCTTTGGAACATTAATCATCAATCCCTAGAATATCCCCGGGGCGCTTTTCGACCCAAACATTGGGCAATCGCAGAAGCTCGTAATATTCACTTTTGGTTGACAAGGCAGTTTTCGCTCTGGCAAGCGACAACCTCGATTTGGTGGAAATCTTTCCCTAGATCGATTGCTGAAAAATAAGTACATATATCTTCCTAATTGATCAAACAAATCTTCGATATTGGGCATGGCAAATCGGTCTGGTCATTCAATTACAATCCTCCTTCAAACTATTATTTTTCAGGGAAAAACCAAATTGGCGAGTTGCAAAGACTGGTGCTAGGGACTATTATTTCTTGTTGCAGAATTTCATTGATTTGCTTGTCAACCTCTTTCGGATGTATTTGTAGTATTTGCCTAGAGTTTGCTGTCGATTGGTATTTCATTTCTTGTGTTTAACAAATCAAAAACATGTTTTCGTTTAACATATATCATAAAAAGAGTTGTTCGACAAGTTTTCCGATTGCAATTTTTATTTTTTTTATAAATAATACTCAGTTTCAATTTTTTAAATTCGTTTATTTTTAACACTTTAAAAAATGTCCAAAAACGTCTATTATTTTACCACTTGATCGATATCTCCGTTATATCTTCCTCGCATCTCTTAAGGAGCACAAGCTAGAGAAACTCTCATTTGGCGTTTGCATACCTAGATCAAACACCAGGTGTCGTGAAAAAAATCATGCGCACTGGAGGTTGTAGACTATATGGGCGAAATCTAGAAAAATCTCAGCAAAAAATGTAAAAAAAATTTTTTTTATTATTTTACTAACTTTAACTAACTTGATCTGGTTAATTTCAATCTTAACTATAATCCGGGCTTCACCCTTCAAATTGCGCCGTTGCGTGTCTGGGCTATGCCATTTCGCTCACTCTACGAGTATATGCCCGACATCCAACCATCGTGATGAAGCGCCTGGCTGCCAAAAGATCCTCTATCTAATCCTACAATAGCTTACAAAGTTAAAAAGTGTTTTCACTCGATAACAACCAAAAGCTGGGCTGTGAGTGAAAATGTAGGAAAATAGCCTGGCATTACAATTCGTCATATGGAACCTTATTAATCTTCATATACAGTACTATAAAATCCAAATCACGCAACAACTGAAGCCCTAAGACCATATTCGACATTGCTAATTCGTTGAATGAACAGTGGATCGCTAAAAAAAATCTGTTTCCTTTTTCTGTTTTGTTTCCATCTAGTACTACATATATTCTAGCTGGCTCGAGAGGTCTTCCATCTACGCTTGACTTTTTTATTACTAATTCACCAAGCTTACTCTCCCAGCCTATTGCATTACACGAACTAAGTTCTGATCATAACCCAGTCTTCTGTAAAATCCTCAAATCGGGTAAAAAAACAGTGCAATATTATCTTGACTTTAAACATGCCAACTGGGTACGGTATCAATCAGAAATTAAAGCGAGACTTAGATACACCTCATTAGACCTAGAAAATGTCTCAACTGAATACACTGACAGTCTCGTTAAAGATTTCACAGAGCATATCCTTAGTTCCATAGACTCAAGTGTCCCAAAAGTAGTTAGAACTAATTTCTTCCCCAAGATTCCAGATATCATTCTTATATACATACATACGAATCAGAAATTCCTTAAAGAGACAATGGCAAAGGTACCGTCTTCCTTTTCTTCGCAAACAAATTAAATATCTGAATAAACTTATTTCTGCCGAAATTGAAAGGCATAGAAATACCTATTGGAACAGAAAACTAAGTTTACTGGATAAAAATGCAAAGCCATTCTGGAATATAGTAAGAATAGTTAGGAATAAGAACAGGAGAATTCCTAGTTTGCTTAGCTCAGGTAATGCTCTTCATACGGATACTGAGAAAGCCAAAATTGTTGGCTCAACTTTCATAAAAAATAATGCTGTTTCACAAAATCTCAGCGATACAGTTATTAATTTTGATTATTAAGAAAAGACTTATAACGTTTATTGACACAGGCGCATCTTTCCTGATGAGCAATTTGGATTCAGGAGTCATCATAGCACGTCACATCAAGTTTTCAGAATATCTCAGCACCTAAAGAAAAACCGTGCCCTGAGCAAATCTACGGGCTTGGTTTTGTTAGATATTGAGAAAGCTTTCGACTTCGTTTGGCACAATGGTATTTTTTATAAAATGATTAAATTTGGTTTTCCATTGTATTTAGTTAAAACTATACAAAATTTCCTGACCAACAGACGTTTTAGAGTCTACGTGCATGGTAAAGCATCATCTCTATATTCTCCTTATGCGGGAGTGCCCCAGGGGTCCGTTCTTGGCCCTGTGCTCTACAATATTTATACTTCTGACTTCCCACGGCTTCCTGAGTGTCAAACAGCTATTTACGCCGACGACACAGGTATATTCTCATCACATGAGTTTAGTCTCAATATCGAGACAAATCTACAAAATGCGATTGGAATATCTGTCAACTATTTTAATAAATGGAAAATAAAAATCAATCCTGAAAAAGTGCAATCAATCTTTTTCAGTCGAAAGAGAAATAATTGCTACCTTCCCCATAATTAACTTAATGTGTGTGGGGTAAATGTTGCTTGGAAACCAACTGTAAAGTATCTGGGTATACATCTAGATGAAAAACTTACTTTTAAAAAACACATCTTAAATACCATCGACAAAGTCAATATTGCCATCACAAAGCTTTACCCTTTTATCAATAGAAAGTGAAAGCTAAGCAGCTTGAACAAAATCATTATCCATAAAATAGTATTTTAATCAATACTATTATATGGATGCCAAGTAAGTGGAAACTGTGCGAAATGCCATATAAAAAAATTGCAAATATCTCAAAATAAACTTTTGAAAATGATGTTTGACTTATCTAGATACCATTCTACCACTGATCTTCATCTCCGATCGAATGTTGAATTGATCTCCGACAGAATCACTAAGTTGACGTCCACTTTTTTGCGAAACCTTGTTATTCCAGACAACCCTCTCATAAACCAGCTAAATACTTAATCAATATCTCTGTACATATTTTCGTTATACATATTTAACTGATTATTTATTTTTTCTGTACTTATTTATTTATTTCTTAGCTAATTATTTTGTTCATTTATTTATATATATTTATTTATTTACTAACTTATTTAGTCAATTATTTTATTATTTATTCATTTGTTATTTATTAACTTATTTCTCATGTACCTCACTTACTATGAAGGTTTTTATCGTAGTTTCCTTCAAAGTCAATATTATTTTCCTCCACTTTAGTTATTGTTTTAAAAGATAATGTGTCAGCTGAAAGATATACAATAAGTTATCGAATCTCTGTATGTAAATTGTGTGACAACCTCATTGTAAATTTATATACGAAATAAAATCTCTATCTATCTATCTAAATTTGTTCTTTTCCTATGAATCCGAAATAGTCGGTGTGTGATCCGGATTATATCTTGGCAACATCATTAACCCTTTTCAATGATGTGGATAGACCCAGAAAATTATAGTGAATGGAGGGCGTTATTGTTGGCTGATTGACTGAAATTTGGGGATCACGGTATTTCCGTCAGAGGAGAGGTTGTAGCTGAGGTAATATGATTTGATACTTTTCGACTTCTTTCTGTAGATGCCAATAACCCGGCCACAATTTAGGACCTCAAATTCACTAACAAACTGAATTTACGACCATCGTTCCACTTATTCTTCAAAAATTCATCTATAATTTTG
The DNA here is from genome assembly GCA_958301585.1 of Merodon equestris. Taxonomy (NCBI): domain Eukaryota; kingdom Metazoa; phylum Arthropoda; class Insecta; order Diptera; family Syrphidae; genus Merodon; species Merodon equestris. Next base: position 21,012,777 of record OY284413.1, on the reverse strand, counting down.
GCTCCGAAACCATGATGATCACATGGACCGTGTTTTTTTTCACTCATAATTACCATAGACCAAGCTTCGACTTTCAATAAAGATTAGCACTGATTTCATCAGAACTTTGTGATTAATTTAAGGAAAACTTCCACCCTAGCTGTTAGCTAACCCTATTAATTTTATAGTTTTAAAAAAAAAAAATTGTAATCAAGTTCGGGAAACAATATGAAAGCAAGCCTCTACGGATCTTAATGAATAAACGCTGGAAACTCTCTGTCCTGAAAGTTATGGCAACACGAACGATAAGCATAAATGACTTCCAAATTGACTGTTCATTGCGTCTACCCTATATTTACGTATTTAGTGTTCAGTATGGCAACAGCAAGGTAAGTGAGTCTTGTGATCAAGACTTACCGAAATGCCTGACCATCCACGTTGTAGTAGGCTAAATGGGCGACCCATTGTTGAGGCAAGGGTAAACTTTTGAACAAGAATTTGTTTTTGGTCAGACTTTCGAAGCAATTCCCCCTAAAATGTCATTAAATTTTCACATTATATAACTGGATTAAGATCTCTTATTAATAAGGAAAAATACGTTTCGCTCTCATTCCTTGCCTGTTAACTTATTTCCAAATTTATATTCCCCGAAATAAATTACATTCTAAACAAGAACAAATCCCAATAAGATTAGGACTTCAAAGATCCCTTCCTTGTCTTCTAATTATGAGATTTAAGTCTCGGCAAAATCAAAACCAATCTTCATCTTGCACCTTTCCTAAGGAGAAGCAGATTACGCCCTAATAATGTCTTCTAATTACCATGCAGCTTGATCCCAGAAGTATCCTTCCATTGTTCTCTATTCCACAGAACTACTTAAGGACATAATTATCCACTGCACCACAGGTCAACCGCAAGCAATGAATGCAACTGGTAGCGGCGGTTTTTCATCTCACCCTATTGTAACCAACAGCATCTCATTTACAACCTAAGTGCACTGGGGAAGCTGTGTAAAGCAGCAAGAAAGTAAACACAACACTGACATTTTAATAACACCTCGAAGGACCTCAACAACACCACGGAAACGAACAATGGAATTAGAAAAATAAAAGCAAACTACATCGTGGTAATTAGGTGCCAGCTACACCGCCAACAGGTGATTCACTTTGGTTACCTGATGGTAAAGCCATCGCCAGCATCATCATCACCACAACCAAGCTGTCGGCGACATTCGTTCAATCGCAGTGGAATAAATGCAAACACAGCGCACAATCACTGTTGAAGAGAGATAAAGCGATGCCGCGGCAAATAACCAACAACAGGTACGCGTATGTAGATAAAAGGGATCTAGAAACACAAATAACCACGAGAGAAGAATTCGTAGGATAACGAACGATGTACTTCGTCACTGCTGTTGATGGACATTTCCTCTTTCTCGGACACGTGGTAGGTCATATTCTGGAAAATGCAAATACTCAACCGGGCCAGGATAATTTCATTCCAATTCAAATCAGTAAGCTTTTGGTGCGATAAGAAACGGGTTCGAAAACATTTTTGTTTTCACTGACGGTTTCTAACGACAGCTTGCGTGGCGCTATGAAGCGAAATGGGATTTCGGTCACACTGTTCAATGGTCAGTGCGAGTTAAGTGCATCCCACAATCCGGCAATCGCCTAGGCGCCTGCCTGTCCGTCTATCTATGGTTTAATGTTATGTGACTTTTGTGGTACAATAGGCTACAACCCGGCCAAATGCAGAGCTTCTGTGCGTTTTCATTTGCATTTGATTCGACAAACGACAGATAACGCGAACATAAATACCCAAACATAAACGCGGAGCAGTGTGCACAAGCAATAATGGACATCCATTAACCTTAATCCGATTTTATAGTATCCACCCGGACCGGGACGCGATTTCACGAGAGGACAACGAACATCCGCGCCAAATGCGAGGGTTTTTATGCGTTTTATTGAGAATGGTGGCGAGGGAATCACTTGTGGCGAATTCATGGATGTGGTGGCGATTGTAGGGGGATTCGGCAGCGTATACAAATTCTATAACCGATGGATGGAGGAGCAGATAGAGGGACTGATGGTTAGGGAGTTGAGCCGGAGTTAAGCCGATGAGCGACAGTTGATTTTGGGGAAATAAAAGAAGAAAACTGATCATAAATTCATGGCCAATTGATCGATTTTTAATTTTCCATAATAGGTCCCATTTTTCAAGTCACAAAAGGTCAACATATCTCCATATGTCAAGGGTCCTCAAATCAATCGTTTTTAAAAAGATGTTTATGTGTATGTTCGTACATAGTATGTACATTCGACGTACAATTGTATAAGATTCGCGCAGGTTTAAGAGTTGCGCTCTTATGCTGTTTGTCACACAACCTGGATGGGGTGAAAATGGTTTGAGTCCAAGATGTTCGTTCACTACTGTTCGGGGGTGGTATAGATATGATTCGAGAAATTCGACTGAATTTGTTGCATTGATTGTAGTTCACAGTAACTTTTTTTGTTTCCATGTCATTAAGGTTTAAATGCATACACAGAAGATGAATTTTGAAGTGGTCTAATACTGCGAGTGCTTAGCCTTCGTCAGCATTTTTTAATCATCTCTCATTCACAACTCATTTGCACAGTTTCTCCGTATAGGTATTGTCCTTGGCTATTGACACACTTGAACTACAGACCTTCCGCTCAACAATCGGTGATGATTACCATTGCACCTCGACCACCCATAGAATATGTTGATGCACATGGTGGAGAAAAAGGGCTTTCAGGATACAAACTAAAATAGAGGATGTCTAGCAGATTTCCTGTTATTTCCTATAGTCATAGCAGAGCTAAAATTGACTGAATTTTGGTACGGTAATTCCAACACGTTATTACATATTGAAGCTGGAATTGAGAGAGCCCATAGTAAATTCCTTTAATAAGTACTCGGGAGTTGACCTTTTGCAAGTAGTATAAATGCCCAAGGGTAGAATGTAAAGACTTCCTCAGCGATCCCGCGTGTTTCGAAAAACTTATATTGGTATCGAAAACAAGCCCAACATTTACAAATTTCCCAACTTTTCTGATTTGTAAACAGTTCTTACTTTTCGGAGTGGCTAATAAGGTATGTATGACAATCCTGTAAACAGTTGCTATAGGATCATTTGAATTTTCGACATTCAGAGTCATAGTGAAAATACGTTACAAAAATTGAATTAGAGGATAAATTATGAAACGATTCAAGACAATTTACAAAACTTTATAAAAGCCTTTATAGATGGACGAGAGCCGCTCGTGAGCTCTACGAGCAGAAAAGGAGAGAGGACCACACGCTTTTAAGGAAGAAAAAAATGAGAACATGAAAAGTGTGAGATCGAGGAGATGGAGAGCTACTACCACAGGAATGACGCTCGCAAGTTTTACGAAGAAGTAAAACAAACATGCCAGAGCTTTAAAGTCAACTAGTAGTAGAGTCACAGCCGATGTTGAGAATATGAAAAAAACACTTCTGTGGACTGTATAACCGCTGTCAGGCAGAATGATCCATCCATTCGCAACGGACGAAGATGAAAGAGAATTCCGACCTAGATGAAATCAAACTTTTAATTTCAAAGCTTATAACTTATAAAGCTATGCGCGCAGACCAGACCGTGGTTTGCCAAATTTTCACACTGCGGCAGATCTTGGAAAAGATCCAAGAATTCCAAATCGCGCCATGTCTCTCCGTGTTGTCACTCATCAGATTGTGCAGGATGTCAATAGAGAATTCTAGCTGCTCCATTAAGGTCGGTTGCGAATGATCCTTTGATGTTAAAAAAGGATTTAGGCAAGGTGAGTTTTTCACTGGCCAACATAAGAGCTACGATCTACTTCAAGCCTGTGCAATTACTTGGGTAAGCGGATTATATTGACGCAATTGGGCGAACTTAGGGAGACGTCAATGAAGCATCCAAAGCATTGAAGCAGAAGCGGCTAAAATGGGTCTTTCGGTAAACGAGGGTAAAACCAAATATAAGCTGTCATCAAAAAAAAAAAACCCACAACACCGACGTCTTGACCAGAATGGCACAGTTGACGGCTACAAATTCTAAGTGGTCAAGGACTTTGCCTACCTTGGCTCAGTAGTGACCAGCGACAACAACACCAGCGTTGAGATCAGACGCAGAATTACTCTTGCCAATCGCTACTTCTTTTGGCTTCTCGAAAAACCAAGGTAGCACCAACCAAGGTAAATCACTGATCATCCTAGACCTGGAAACGGATGAGGATACCCTTGATCGTTTCGAGAGGAAACCTCTGCGTTCAGTCTATGGTCCCGTTTGTATAAACGGATAGTGAAGGAGAAGCTACAACGACGAACTGTACGGGCTCTACAGCGACATCGACCTAGGACGACGTCTTCGGATCCAACGTCTAAGATAGCTAGGTCATATAGAGTAGATGTACAACACAGCTCCGACCCGAAGAGTCTTCGAATCCAACCCTGAGGGACAACGCAGCAGAGGACGACCGAATCTACGGTTGCGCACACAAGTGGAAGGGGACCTTAACCAACTGGGAGTGCGACACTGGAGACAACTGGCAAAAGGTCGTGCCAGCTGGAGACGCTTGTTGGTTGAGGTGCAGTTTTACACAGGACTGTAGCGCCATCTAAGAAGAAGATTCTCGTTTACCAGATTATGATTCGCAAATCAATTTGTTAATAAATTTAGATCATAATTAACATTATTACAATAAGTAAAGCCTACGACTGTCGATTATAAGTCCAAATCGAATGGTTTTAGAACTCTAGCTACTGTGGTTCCTGAGATCCAAGTAAAAGTTTGCAAAATTCAATTTAGAAGACCTGGAATTGGAGCTTGGCTCTCGGCGAGCTGATCCCATTTTGTTTATTGTCAAGATTTGATATGAGCACAGAATTGAAACAGAACGGCTCCAGTAGATTTACAAAAACCAAAGCTAAACTGATTAGTACTTAAATAGTTGCTTAAACTTAGGAATCTTAAAATTTCAACTTTCTTAACACAGGAAGCAAAGAAATGGTTCAGTAGTTGCACATGTTTTAGCCTATAGTACGAGTATAGGTTACCATCCCCAGACACGTTATGGAATTAAAAGTGAAACTATGAATAATCTCAGCACTTCTAAAAGTGAAAGAGCCGAAGGGATAAAAACGACTGAACGTGGTTGAAGGACTCCTGCGATATTTGTAAAATACTCGTTAAAAGTATAAACAATATTCAATTTACCTGAAACACAATCGTTAAGACAAATTAAGGCTTTTGCTCTTTGCTCTTTGCTCTCTTAATTCAGTGCTTCGTCGTTAGGTCGGAGAATTTGACACAGATTTGACTGCAGCTATTGATTTTGTACGAAACACAATCAGCTATTGTAAAAACCTTCATAAGCATCCTCTATATATCAAAGTTGGGCGAATTGAAGGCGCTCTCGAAAGGAAAGAGTACGTACTAGGCATTTTCGTCGACATTGAGGGAGCTTTTAATAACGCTACTTTCGACAGCATGTGTAACGCTGCTAGACGGCATGGCGTAGATGAAGCACTGGTTTTGTGGATCAAAGCAATGCTGCCCGCAAGGTGCATGGTGGTCGACTCTCTGCTAGATGCTCTCAATGCCTCTGGAATCTATGCCCAGGCCTATGCGGATGATGTTGCTGTTCTCTCTGTCGGCTCATATTTAACGAATGTCTGTCTCAAAGCGCAGGCGGCGCTAGACGTGATCGAAGACTGGTGCACGAGAAATGGGCTGTCGGTTAATCCTCTTAAAACTGATGTAGATCTCTTCACGAGAAGGAGGAAAACAACTGGCATTACTCAGCTGGTGCTAAAAGGCATTCCCATCCCGATATCCAAGGAAGCTAAGTATCTGTGAGTCATCCTAGATAGCAAACTCCTTTGGTCAAAACATGTTGAGTCCAAAACCACCAAAGCGCTGTCAGCTTTTTGGCAATGCAAAGGTGCCTTTGGCAAAACACGGGGCTTATCGCCGAAGAAGGTCCTTTGGATCTACACGGCAATGATAAGACCGATAATCTCATATGCATCGGTTGTTTGGTGGAGCAGCCTAACACGCAAACACGCTGTGGCTTGACTCACCAAACTCCAAAGAGCGGGCTGTCTCAGCTGCACGGGGGCTTTCCCCAGCACACCGGGAGCTGCTCTAGATACTATGATGAATCTTCCACCCCTTGACATATACATATATCAGAGGGTGCGCACTGAAAGCCATTTCTCGCCCAAAGGGAAATGGTCTTTGGTACAACTCGCATTGGAGTGAAAGTGTACTTGTGCGAGAAATATCCTACGACCCCTGTCTCATGGGTATGCTTTCTGACGCAATGACACCTGCCATCCTACTGCGCTGTAATTTCACAGTCACATTTCCATGGCGTCAGGACTGGCTTTGCCCAGACACTGAACCTGGAATGGAATGTCTTCGCATTTTCACAGATAGCTCCAGGACTGGGCAGGGATCCGGCGCTGTCGTTTTCTTTGAGCGCGAAAACATTCGACTGCACTTCTCGTTAGAAAAATATGCGTCTGTCTTTCAATCGGAGATTTACGCAATCCTAATGGCTACGCACTATGTTGTGAAACACAGGTGGAGGGAAAAAGCATGTGCGTCTGCTGTGACAGCCAAGTTGCACTCTAAGCTGTGTCCAACCCTCTATCCAACTCCAAATTAGTGCATGAACTCAATATCTTTTTGAACAAAGTCGGAAGGCTTGTATGGTTCGAGGAAACGAGATCTCCGATGACTCGCTCGAGGGGTTCTCAGAGGAGAGTTTCTCAGGGTGCCGAATCTCTTAGCTCTACATCACTGAAGCCCCTCCTCACTTTTCTCCGGACAATAAAGACAATGTGTCTGTCTGGTAGTACAATGTACCGGTGTTTGTGTCTTTAGTGCTCCAACAGATAGTAAAAGCCTCCAACAAAAAAAAACAAAAAGACCAAATATGGTTAACTGGTTTTTTGCTGGAAATTAGACATGTCACTCAGCGGGTGAAACAACGGCTCTATTGTGTGACAAATACAAGAGTTTCTCTGGTGTATGACCCGCCGGTGGACACAACTTTTACTCCCTGGGAGGTCTTTTGCAGAGGCGTTCACAACCAGTGCTTTGGAGGCACGGTTACACAAAGCCGTACACAACAGAGAAGCTTTTACTTTCATTATCAACGCCTTTAAAATTTATGTTAACGAAAAGAACTCAAAAGCTATTTTGTGATACCATCTACTGATTTTTCGAAAAGCCATTTGATCTGATATGTGAAAATCTTTCTTGGCTTCATTATAGTTAAAGATCGTTCGCAATATCTTGAAGTTCTCAGCTTGTCCAAACCGTTTTCTTGTTTACACTTCCTCCAAGCAGTATCTTGTGAGTTAGTTACATCCTTTGGATTCGTTTTTCTGTTGCGGATTTAAAAGACTTCGAGGAATTTAATTTCCCTTTTATGAGGGTATTAATTCCATTAGTAACCACTGGGCTCACCACTCGTTGTCAAAAAGTTGCATTTTTCTATTACTTTAAAATGACACCTCTTGTTGGATGGCTTTAAAGTACTTCATTATTATTTAAGTTTATTTTAGCTCATGGTTGTAAAAAAGAAAAATACAATAAGCATTCATTCGACGTAGCTTGCCGAGTTTTCTTTCAATTTGGCCGTTCAGAATACCTTCACTGGGGCGATTGAACCCAAAAAGTCAATAGATCGAATCAGAGTACTCATGGCAGTTAAATATACAGTAACGTATATACATATGGACAAAGTTGGAAAATGATCATATTACAACTTTTGTCTATGTTTTTCGCCTCGCATACTCTTTCGTTAACATGTAGCTTCGTTTTGTCACATAATTCCATCGAAGTTAATTCCTTTCACCAACTCAGGCAACTCATTTTCCACATTGTCCTGGTAACAATCTCCTCCTTATTCCCCAGATTCCATTGGCTTAGTTACCAGTCCACCCATCACCATTTCGATCTCCCATATCCAATAATTCCTTCCGACAAACGGGAAAAGAAACTCCTCGCCCTAATGCCAATTAATTCAGCCGAAATCCCAGCTCGAATCCAATCTTAACTACCTGCTAATTGGATAAGCTTTCTACCTCCTCGACGAGGAAACTTTTCCCCATTTCACCAGCCAATCACCAGTTGACGGTTAATTGAACACAACGACAGTTTGCCGACAGAAGTTATTGGCATTCTGTCACACCAAATTGTTTCGAACTTCCCACTTCCCTTATTTTATCTTTCGCCCCGGCTTCCACTTTCGACCTCCGACTGACTCTATTAAATTGCTCGGCCGATAATCCTTTTGGGATTTATCTGTCACAATCGAAAGACGTTTAGTGAAAGTTTCATAACGCCCCAGAAGAAAAAAGCGAAATTATTCTCGACAAGCCATCGAAGCCAATGTCGTTGATCGTCGAATTCGGTCGGGGGATCAATGGAACAAGACGCAAGTGTTGTCCTGCCGCGTGCAATCCTCAAAAGGAAACGAATTAAAATGTCAATTGTATCTACAACTTCAGATGATGACGGGGACATAAACTTTCCCGACAGCTTGCTCCACGAAACTTTTAATCGAATTAATAACGTTTTTTGTTTTCTTTTTTTCATTCGTTTCCGTTCCTCATCTCATTCGCTGGTTTTATCGTCCTTTTCTCCATGTTTTTTCGGATTCCCATCGTTTTTTTTTTTTTGTAGACGTCGCTGTCGATATCGAAATCGATATGGACGTGGACATAAGTCGAATTGTCATTTATTTCGTAGAGACGGAAAAGTTAGATTCGATATTTAGAAGACAAAGGGGCCAGGATATACAATAAATCAAAGTTTTCCTCAAGGATAATGACAATAGAAAGTAATGTAATTAGTTGACAAGATTGTTTTTTTTTTTTGCATCTTTTTGGAAATGTGACAGCCAGAGTGTAATGAAGCGTCGTCGGTTTCAGACTTGAGCAATGGATTCATTTCGGCAGAACAAATAAGCAACAACTTTATTAATTAACGAAGTAATCGAAAGCGATTTCGATTTTGTTGCGGCTGCTTAATTGAAGTTTGGATTGTACATGGGGTTGGGAGACGAGGACGGATTTGATAGTTTATTTGATTGGGGCTTAGACAGACTGTTGCTGGCAACTCTGCTGTCACTGGTCGTCAATTAATTTGGATTGAGGTCGGATGTCCTTTGCATAGAGGTTGATGTGTGAATCTAATAACTTTGTTCTTTTTGTTTAGCTTTCTGTTGGATAGAGGGATACATGTACAAGATGGCCCAAAATGTTAGTTTTGCAATTGTCAGTTTTGTCTTGATATTTGTGAAGTAAGTCGATATAGAATACGCACCGACAGGTCATAGAAAGCTACACTCCTCAAGATTGTGGAATACTTATGACCATCAATTGATCAAACACTAAGGCGCTTAACCGCTCCTCTCGAAAGGAACTGTACGTGTCAGCAGTGGCGCCGGAAGTCCTCGTAATGCTCGTTCCTACTAAAATGTTGACACTGAAGATGTGCGGGATGAGCCGTCAACGTCGACTAGATAACTTACCACGTAATTGGCCATTATATGAAGTTTGTTCAAAAAATAAGGTGACTTAATTTTTCTCGAAAATTAGTCCCTTACTTCTCAATATATACGAAGAGGACAGTCAGAGTAATCCCTCTCAGATATATTACATTTGCGCCAGTACTTTTTTCAATTCTCAAAACCCTTTTGATATGCGCTTTCTGGTATAGCCTTGAGCTCTTCCAGCGACGCGATCTTTATTTCCTCAATCGTGGCAAATTTATATCTTTTTATGGGTCTTTTCAGTTTGGGAAGAGCAAAAAGAGGTATAATGAGCCACGTCTATGTAATCGAAGAAAATAATGTGTAAGACTTTTACGTTTGACCGAACTAGCTTGGCTTGTTTTTTTCGGTCTTCGCTCTTCTGGTTTCTTCTATTGGGATGATTGGGCTTTAGTTTTGACGAGATAACCATGTTGGCTGCTCATGCGACGGACCTTTTGGTGGAAATTTCGCAATTTCGGGACAAATTTTTCTTCCCAAAATATTATGTGCCAATATTTTCAGCAACTTCTCTGATTGTGATTCTACATAAAAATGTTCTTAATTGCCTCAACGTTTTTTTTTTTTTTTTTTTTTTTTTTTTTTCTTTTTTTTTTTTTTTTCATTTTTAATATCAATTTCTTAACAGCTATCTTACGCTAGACAAAAATGATTAAACTAGCTTAACTAACTTATAAATACCTTACTGGCCCCGTACGGACACTCTAAAGTAGAAAGAACAGATTAAATTACCTTTCGGCCTAATAAATAAAGAAAAAAGAATTGCAATATAATAATTAAAATAATTTATACTTAAGCTAAGAAAATATTTGTTTTTTTTTAAAAAAACTTAGCATCAGATAACTTTTTTTTTTATATATATAAAACTTAAACCTAACTAAAAACTAGCTTAACCTACCTTAACTAAAATATATATATAAAAATATATACATAATATATATTATATATATATATCTTTTTATTTTGTTTTATGTATTTTTTTATTTTTTTTTATTTTTTTTATTTTTTTTTCTTTTTTTTTTTGTTTTTTTGTTTTTCAAACTAAAATTACTTAACCTACCCACCACCCTAGCCTACCTTAGCCTACCCTAACCTACCCTAAACTACAATAACCTATGCAAGCCTGCCATTGGTGTTTGGCGGGCTTTGCCTTGAGGAGGCTGTCCTATAAAAATTTTCCACTGACGTAGTCCGTTCCAACCACCAAAAACGTTGATGCTGTCGGACGACGTCTTCTCGATCTCGGCGTGAATTCGACCTACTGAACCTGAGGCGCTCGGGCTCGTGGAGCGCGACATCACACTCGTAGAGGAACCGTCGTTCCACGGAATTGCGGGCCACGTGGTAGATTAGCGGTACCGCCAATCTATCTTGGATTAGCCCACATTGGTCTAAATAGAGGAATGCCTCTGGTGGGACAAAGCCGTTAAGGCGCACCCTCTCGTGGTACAAGTAGTTGGGGTAGTAAGCCCCAGAGATCAAGTTATTGTCCGAAGTCATTGCTCTTGCAACGTGGCTTCGAATCAGTTTTATCAGAAAATTGTCCACCCGTAAAATCCTGGCCCTATCGTATAGAACCTCGTTCGGGTAAAATTTCGTGTACTCAGATTCAGGTGTCCTATGTAACCCGAGACAAGTCCTGAGACATTGTCTCTCAAACACCCGAATCTTTTCCATTAAGCTGGCTCTCACATTGAACCAGACGGGACATCCATAGGCAACCATGGGCCTGATTAAGGCCATGTAGCAGATTACCTTCACCCTAGAGTCAAGTTGGCTGCTATGAAACAGCCATCTTGTCAGAGCGAAAGCGCCCCGGGCCCTTGCCAGAGCAGCATCTACATGTTTGTCAAAATATAGATACTGATCCAGCACGATCCCAAGGTATCTGACTACACTTTGTCTCGCCAGTGGACGCCCGTCCGGTCCAGAAATTGAGAACCTGCGCCAATTTTTTCTAGTGTCCCGAGAGGCCCTAGACAAAGGCGTTCTGAATAAAATAGATTCTGATTTCTGGAAGTTGATTTTCAACTTCCAGTCATCACAATACTGCTGAATTTTTTCGAAGTCACGCTGCAGAAGCGTAACAATGACGTCGATCGTTGGACCTGATCTGTACGCAATTAAATCGTCCGCGTACGCTATTGAATGGTGAAGAGAAGCTATCAGATCACTGAAGTAAATGCTGAAAAGTATCGGCGAGTTCACCGTACCCTGTTGCAGTCCGTTGTTAATATCAAATGTTTGGGTAGAAGTCACGTTGGCAATTTTCACTACGAACTTTCTACCTGTTAACATGTCAAAAATCATATATAGCAGTGGTTTACTTATGCCCAACCGACTGAGCTTGTAGTAAAGTCCTTCTAGCCATACGGTGTCGAAGGCTTTTTCCAAGTCAATCAAACAGGCACCCGTGCATTGGTTCTTGCATTTATTCCACTGGATATCCGATACGAGCTTCGACGCGGCATGAATGGTGTCATGCCCCGCTCTGAAACCGAATTGGTTATCCGGAATGATTTTCTTGTCCTCAACCCATTTAGACAGGGCTCTATGGACCACCTTCTCGAACACCTTGCTGATACTCGGAAGGAGACTTATTGACCGAAGATTTGCCGGGTTGGAGGTGTCTTTACCCCTCTTGGGGATTGCCTCAACGTTTTCATCCGGCCATTGTCATTGACATTTTCTTTGCCCTCTGTGAAGAGTTTATACCACTTAAAAACATATTTTTTTTGCTCAGAATAAACTCGTCAAAATATCATAGACAACATTTCAAGTACGATGGGCCACTTAATTGTATTTTTCATACAAAATTAAAAACAAGTTCTTTGATCCATTTTTTTTAATACCAAAAAATCGTCGAGCACATGAAAATACTAGCCCTCTTATCTGTGAGAAAAACAAGGTAAATATCCAAAATGCCTGACAATGTCAAAATATGTTGTCAACAAAGTCACCTTATTTTTTGAACACACTTAGTATCAGCTACTGTATCCAAGTCAAACCTCAGTAATGTGAGCGATTTTGGGTCATTATGAGCGACGAGGCCCATTTCCATTGCACAAACATGCCACAAATCTCTGGCACTGAGAATTTACAAGCTCTAACCACCAGTCAAAGTCATTGCTTTTTGGGCAGCCTTGTATAAAGATACTTGAAAAGATTATGGTTTCATCGACGTTGTCAACAAATAAATTTTTAAAAACTCTTAATGTGGTTTTGAAGCACAGGATTTATATTTTTTCCTCAAAGCCTTACCTTCGAATGAGAACATCTAAAAATCTATATACTATGAAATACCCCGGTTGTACATCTTGAGTCGTTAAGCCCTTAACTCAAAGCTTTTTCCACCATGATTAAAGGATAAACTAAAGTGATTATTCGCTGTACATTCTTTGTCAAAGGGACGTAAATCTCATTATTTTCTTATTTATTTCTTCTCGTCGACGGCGATGCCATTAAGTGTTAACCTAGGCAACAACCGTGCAATAGCCCATCTACATCCTTCAGTGCTAGCAACCATATTAATATATTAGTATTTGACTTAAAACCATCGATATAAACGATGTCGTTTGTGGGATATTTGACAACCTACACCATAGAGATGACTAAATGATTTTCCTCTGTTTATATCCTAATTTAAATCTAGGTTTATGCCGATCGGAAAAATTTCAAAAGTTTTCATGCGATTCCAGTTTTCTGTGGATTCAATTAGAATACAATTTGTAACAACGTAACAAATTTAGTTTTTTATGACTAACTTTTTATATCTAACTTATTTATAGCATTTATAGCATAGCATTTGTGTCTAAATGCTTCAGTCTAGGCTCAAAATTGCATCTTAATTAATTACAATTACCTTACTGGCTCTGAGCTAGACGTATTACATCGTTTTTGCCTGGATTGCTTGTATACCTGAGTCTGCCTCAAACAACAAAAGGGCCCAGAAGAAGGGGTTGCTTGTCTAATTGTAGCTGTCGCCTCGTATCGCAGAGCGATATTTGCTTTGTGACAGATTGGGGCCTCTGCGAATTGAGGGACCTGACACGTTTTAAACGGTTAGTTGGGTAGTCCGGCGTCAGTAGATTCGCCGATTTTGACGACAAATTATGACATGTTCCGGCGTTAAAGTAAGGCTCTTTAAGCAATCACGTAAAGCAGTTTGGCTGAACCTACAAAAGCCGCCTTTAACTCATTTGCGAAATTTCCTGTCACACCTGTGCAGGGACGGGTTAAGAAGCGTCAACCTGCAGCGATACCTCTCGCTTGTCGTAAAAGGCGACTAAAACAAAGGTAAACAAAAATCACATCTAGGCAATTTAGAAATCATCAAGGTGAGCCTAGGGACACATATACCACCATTAAACTGCCCCACAAGTGTGCATGCAAATCAGTGGGTTGACACGACTGGAGATCACCGGTGTTGTAAGAGTAAGATCAAACAAAAAAAAAAATCTGGAGCATGCCCGTGTCAAAAAAAGGAGGGAGAAGAAAGAAAACGGTCAAACCGTAGCATTATGGAAAAGAACGCTAAATGGAAAAGCACTACCCCGCCAGGCACTGCTAATGGTCGTGATCCTGGGACGAGCAGCAATGCTCGGGTCAGAGCTATAGGATTTCCGGGGGATAGCAAAGTAATGCAACGGCGTAAGCCACACTTAAGAGTCACGAATTGGAACGTTCGAAGCATGAGTGGTCGCAGCTATGAGCTTGAAGAAATTATGGTTAGAAGGCGAGTAGACATCCTGTGCGTACGAGAGACGAAATGGCGAAACACCGGTAATCGGGCACGTTTCTTGGACGGTATAACAAGCACCTACAAGATGTTTTACTATGGATTGGAACAAGGAAAAAACGGAATCGCCATCATCCTTGTGGCAGAGCTACTTGGCAACGTCTTAACCATTTCAAATTCCAGTGACAGTTTGATGGCTCTCAAATTGGTGATGCATGGTGAGGTGTGGAACATCGTAAGCGCATATGCCCCTCAAGTAGGATGCGAACAAAAAGAAAAAGATGCATTCTGGCTAGATTTCCACAACCTTGTCAAAATCATCCCAAAGGAAGAGCTTTTGTTTGTTGGGGGAGATTTAAACCGACATGTCGGGAAGACAAGCGAAGACTATGAAGACTACCACGGGGGGCTGGGATACGGCACCAGGAACTCTTCAGGTGAAGATATCCTAAACATGTGCAAGTCGCACGGTCTTATAGTGCTAAATACCATGTTCGTCAAACAAAGCCAGCACCTGATCACTTATAGCAGCGGCGGAAATGAAACTCAAATAGACTATTATTTGGTATACAGTTTCATGAAGCCACGAGTTAAAGATTGCAAAATGATCCTGGGAGACGCGATCGCCCCTCAACAGCGTCTCCTCCTGACTGATTTTTTTATGGATGCGAGAAAGAAGTCAAAGCAGCAAACGAAGGTGTCTGAGAGAATGAAGTGGTATAAGCTGTATAAAGGAAAAGGCGAAGCTTTTATTACCAACATGAAAAAACTACCTCTCTTCCATTATCGATGAGGTCGGTAATGAGGAGTGCAGAGCACAGGACATGTGGGATTCCCTATAACAATCTGGCCTGGAGAAAGCCAAATCACTGCTCGGAACATCTAAAGGCCCCTGCCAACACGCAAAAGAAACCTGGTGGTGGACAGACGAAGCCAAAGCAGTGACACACGAAAAGAAAATGGCTTTCCAAGCTTGGTCAAAGTGCTCTTCTACTAATAGAGAGGAAAAAGCTCGCCGTGAAAAGGTATATAGATATTGTAAAGGTATCGCGAAGAAAAAGTGCGCCGAATTCAAAGCGAAAAGCATGGAAGGCCTCTATCAGGAGCTGGAAGAAATATCGTCTTCCGCGTCCGACAGGAACCAGGCTACCCAGGAGCTTCGACGAAACAATTTGAACAAAGGAGCAAATATCTTTAAGATAGCCGCCCAGAGAAGAAGAGATGCTCAGGAGATTCGTTTCCGAAGAGTTTATTAACAATGCTGAAGGCCAACTCCTTGTGGAAGACGAAAAAATTCTCCACAGATGGCGACAGTATTGCGAGGAACTTCTGAACGAACAGTTTCCCCGAGTGTACTTTCCAAGAGCCGCCCCGAATCATGCCCAAATATCCGACATCACAGTCGAAGAAGTTCGGTACGCGGTTAAAAACTCCAAGAAAAGAAAAGCTGTTGGGCCGGACGGGATACCCTCTGAGTTCTGAAAAAAGATGGGAGACATCGGGTCTAGATGGCTCATGGTTCTTATCTCCAAACTTATGAGAGGCGACACTATGCCTAATCAATGGAAGGAAAGCTATCTTCTTCCTTTGCACAAAGGAAAGGGTGATACGCGAAATTGGGATAACTACCGTTCTGTCAAGCTGATGCCGCACACCATGAAGATCGTTGAACGGGTATTAGATAGCCGACTGCGGAAAATAATACGACTATCTGATGACCAGAGCGCGTTTGTCTCGGGTAAATCAAAAACAGATGCAATCCAAAGTATAAGGATCATGATGGAAAAGCATCGTGATTCTTCAAAGGACTTGCATATGATGTTGGTTGATTTCGAGAAGGCCTTTGACCGGCAACCAAGAGATCTTTTATGGGTAGCGCTAAGACAAAAAGGAGTTCCAGAAACCTACTGATCATGGACATGTACAAGAGAGCAACGACAAGAGTAAGATGCACCGCAGGAGTCACCGAAGAGTTCGCAATCAAAGTCGGTGTACACCAAGGGAGCGTCCTCAGCCCACTGCTCTTTATAGCAGTCCTTGATTGCTTGCTTGAAGGAAAAGTGACGGACCCCAATGTGCACCAGCTATTCTCTGCTGACGATGGAGCCATTATAAGTGATGATCAGGCGTCCTTACAACGAGCACTTGATGTGTGGGTGGACATTTTTGAGGGACACGGGTATCGTATTAGTTCAAAGAAGACGGAGTATCTGTGCTGCCCGTTCTCTGACCCTCATCAGCCTATTCCAGACATTTACTTGAATAGAAGAGTGCTTCCCAAGTGTGAAAAGTTTAAATATCTGGGATCTATGATTAATAAAGAAGCAACTTGTGATGACGACATCAAACATCGCGTAAGCGTAGGGTGGATGAAGTGGCGGGAAAACTCCGCCATCTTCTGTGATCGAAAAATGCCCCCTAAGCTGAAAGGAAGGCTCTACACTTCAGTTGTACGTCCGGCGCTCACATACGGTTCACAATGCTGGACAATGCACAAAAAGTATGAGAGCAAATTAACGGCAGCTGAGATGAAGATGCTTCGCATGACAGCGGGAGTAACAAAGCGTGACAGAATTAGAAGTTCAAAGATCCGAGGAAGCCTCCACGTAAAAGAAACCATCACAAGAAAGATAGAGCGCGACCGACTCAGTTGGTATTGCCATGTTCAAAGGAGAGATCCTTTGAACCCCGTCCAAAAGGCGATATCAATCAACGTTCCAATTTCAACACGCAAAAAAGGCAGGCCGAAAAACAATTGGTGCAAACAAATGCAAAAACACCAGAATTTGATTGGCCTCAGCGATGAAGTAATCCCAAAGCGGGAAGCCTGCCGCTACTTTCTGTGGTCAAACCGGCGGACCCCACAAGCGGACTAGTAGGAATGCAGTTAAGTGGGAAGGTTATGGTCCTACACTTCTGACCATAGTGGCCGGAAAAAAACGAAAAGAAGAAGAAGCGAAGTTTCCTGTCACCAGGGCAAGAATTCTCTTTTTAAGTTCACCCACGAGAATTGCTTACTCTATGTTATATGTAGATAGGGAGTAGAAATTGGAAAACAAATAATGTAGAAGATAAGAGCTGATAGAAAGATAATAGAGCTGATAGTAAGGAAAATTGGGGTGATGCAGGCCTTATTGATGCCGAGAAATCCTAAAATGAATCAATGGCATTATCTCCAAGTTCTATCAGTCTGGCCTAATTTATAAATATCTCAAAACATTTAAGGGACCTGTAAGTTGATTCGAAAATATGAAGCTGATATCGCGATATCAATATCATTTATTGATTCATATATTGTTGGGACGTTAAGCCGATTATGATTCTTGGATATTCTTCTGAATATCAAAAGTGTAAAGCTCGATTTTAGCTTTGGCAGGTCTCCACTCTCCTTCGGAGAACTTCCTGTGTTTGCCACCTTACTACCTCACCTACCGCGCGTATACTTTCCGAAGACCGCAGTACACGCTTAGCAGGTAACTAAGCAAAGCGGTTACAAAACTATTTGCTTTTCTCTTCACCGCGCGTAAGCTGTCCGAGAACCGCCGTACACGCTGAGTGAGCAGCTAAGCAAATATTCCCCCTTGATAAAGGAAAACAACAAAAATTAATATAGTCAATAAGAAGACTTTATTCGCTATCAAAAAATATCGCACAAGTGTGGTACTTTTCCTGGGACGCTCGTGAGAACTTCGCTAGGCGAAATACCAAACCTGAGTGCCTGTTCACTGATCGGGCGTCGCTTTTTATACACCCGATCGTGGGTGTGCTCTTAACAAAAATGTTTATAACTAATGTTATTTTAGGGTTGCCAAGTCTACATTGCTTAACATAAAATATTATAATATTTAAAAAGCTGAATATAATATTTATATGATAGAAATATAATATTTATTTATGTTTTTTTTTTAACAATATATTATTAAATATAAATATATATACGTACAACGTTACAAAGTTAATAATTGTGAGCAATAGTGCTACAATTAAAAAATTCGATGGGGATCCCCAACAAATTTGGCGTTTTGGTATGTTAGTAATTGCGTTATATTAAGTTGGCTCGCATCATTTAAAAAAGGAACAATCACTCGCTCCACCAAACGTGTGAGAGCAAAATGATTACCCACGATATTTCGAAAATATGTACCATGTAGCATGTAACATGTATGTTTGGCACGACGCCTTTTCGTCGAAAATGCGTGCATTTGGGATTTAATGAATTAGGAAATTCATATCCAATCGTTCAATATGAGTTCTTTTGGCTTAATTTGAATAATATACGAGGGTGGTCCGATAAGTACTTAGCCTACAAAAGAAAAACAACAATTTTGGAGAAATGGCAGGGAGACCGTCAGGTCCAGGAGTGAATTCTTCATTAAGTAGATTTAATTTGTTTTCGATGACATGAGAATCGACCGTGCGTGGAAGAAATGGGCCAAGGGAAAAATTCGGTAGATAATCGAAATATGAGAGGTCTGGAGCAAACGAGTCGTTGGCGAAAGACTGTTTAAAAAAGGTGGCGAAAAAGTTGGCGATAATATTGGGGTCATTCGAGGTTTGATCGTGGAAGGCGAGGGAGGAAGGATAGCCATCAGATTTTCTTTCGTAGTTAACAAACTTAAAGAAGGACTTAGGATCGTTTGTAAGATTGGTTTGCGTTTCAGTTAAATAGCGTTGATAGAGGGAGCTGTGAAGGGCGGTAAAGTGGAGATAGCTGCCCAGGAAGATTGTCCACTGCTTATTTCTTTTGTTTTAAAAATAAATAAATAAATATTTCCCTGTAGAATATGGATATTGCATTATTTACGGTTAGGTTATCAAAATTGAGAGGGGCTTTTTTAAGGTATTCATTGATTAGGTGAAGTTTTGCTTTGTGGAAATCGTAAGAGGCCAGAACTGTAGGGGGTTTATTCTGTAACGGAGAATCGTGAAAGAAGGAAAGGAGGAGGGGGGTTTGGAAGTTGTCAATGGTTGAAAGGGAAAGGGGACAAAGTGAAACAGAAGAGTTGAGAGTATCAGTTGTGAATATGAGGTCGAGTTGTCTATCCATGTAGTTTAGGACGCCACTAATTTGGCTAAGGTTTGAATCTGTTAGGCGATCCAAGAAAAGACATTCTTTGACAGTAGTGGGATTGGTGGCAGTGTAAAACGATTGACCGTCTGATTGGGTCCATTTAAGATGAGGAAGTTTGAAGTCACCGAAAACAAGGATTTCATCCTGCGGGTTTCTGAAATCGATTATTTGGTTGATTGTGTTAATGGCGAGTTGATACGATTCAATAAGTTGTCAGGGAAAGATGTAGAAACAAATGATGTATAGTGTCTTCTGGGATAGAGCAATCTTAATTGAAACAAAGTCGAGAAGTAGGGAAGATGATATTGCAATAGGGAAAGAGTCAACTGTATTAAGGACGGCTAGTAGAACGCCTCGACAAGGGCAACCATCAGTGGGTCGGCTGAGTTCGTCATCGCGATAAACATTAAAATATGATGGGAACAGTTCGAGTTTATTTATGTTGGGGATCAGATTAGTTTCGGTCAGAGCAAATATCTCTCATTTATCTCAGAGGATATCCAGCAAAGGAACTGGGAGTGAAATCCGAATATTTCGAACTTGTTGATAAGCATCGAATGATTTACAGAGTCGAATACCTTTCTGAAATCATTATAAATTGCATCTACCTGATTTTTGTTTTCTTCTAACTCATTTATTATGAAAAAAAAATAAATGGATAGCTTGGTTGAGGTCGACCAACCCGATATGAGACCGTGTTGCGCTTCTGATATATGCTCCTTGGTGATAAAATCTATTTTATTTTTTACTATACATTGAAAGAGTTTTGGAATTGTTGAAAGCTTGCAAATGCCTCTATAATTTTCAACATTATTTTTGGAGCCCGATTTGTGGATAGGAACTAGGTATGATTCTTTCCATTCGTCAAGAAAAACTCAGTTAGATAAAGAACGGTTGAATATGAGTGAAACTTGGATGCAAAGTGAATTAGCACAGTTTTTAAGGGGGTAGTCTCATGTGAATGCATACATTTTACCTCTTTTTACGGATTTTTTTTATAAGACAATAAAATTCAATCATTTTAGTTTTTTTATATGTTTTTATTTGTATCTTACACTGTATACATTTATTATTATTTTACATTTTTTATATATGTATATTTTTTTTTCGTAATTAAATTAGACACAAAAAAAAAGCAGGTCACTGCTCATGGTAATAGCGGCTGTTCATGTTGTCGGGTTATCGGCCGTACCAAAATTAATCAATTTCATTAAAAACAAAAAAGGCGGAGTGTAGAAAAAAATCGTCTTTTTTTGTTAATTTTCTTGTTAAGAATCATTTAAAAAAAGTAAGAAAATATTTTCGAAAATAAACAATTTTAACAATTTTAAGAAAAACCTTTTTTTTTGGTTTTAACGCAGCTGGACTTGTAGGCAAATTAATGTATGAAACATTGACCTCTTTTTTATTATTTTTAAGAAATTCGGAGTATCCATTTTTTTCATTGATAACGCCTGAAAACTTACCAGCCAATTTCGTCTGGGTCCGCCCGCCGCCGATGGGTTCTACCCGCTAGGACCTTAAGACAATAAAACCGCAATTTTTCTTTATTGAAAAACAAAATATTTGCAACCCAAATGTAAATAAAAGGCATCGCATTTTTAATAAAAAACCATTTCCAAATTGGATGTTAACTCATCAACACATTACGATGTCAAACTCATAATTTCGAGAAGAATTAACGGACATGCACTTCTGCTACGGTTTAGCTAATGGTCGAGAGCGTGAAGCCGAAAGACTCTATGCTGAAAGATATCCCAATCGGAGGTGTTCCAGTCGTAGCATGTTTTCAAGAATCCACCGACGTCTGCGAGAGCACGGAGTGCTAGAGCATCGAAGAAGCGAAAGATCAGTTACAAATGGATCAGGAATCTTAGATGAAAGAATTTTGGATTTGGTCCGACGTAATCCCTCCCTTAGTACAAGGAGGATAGCTATTATGCTTGGAGTGCCCAAATCTAGAGTATGGAGGGTGCTTCATACCGAAAACTTACACCCGTACCATTTTAGGCCAGTTCAGGAACTCACCTCAAACGACAAGTTTTTGAGAGCAGAATTTTGTCGATCATTACTGCTTCGAGATGATCAATCCACACAACAAAAAACAAAATAAATCACAACGCCGCTTTAGCTGTAATGTTTGGCTTGGTA
This sequence comes from Merodon equestris, assembly GCA_958301585.1. Classification (NCBI taxonomy): domain Eukaryota; kingdom Metazoa; phylum Arthropoda; class Insecta; order Diptera; family Syrphidae; genus Merodon; species Merodon equestris. The sequence continues at coordinate 20,991,239 of OY284413.1, read as the reverse complement.
TTGTTGGAAACACTGTAATCGGGCCCCGGTTTTTGAATGCCGTTATTAATGGAGAATCATACCTGCAGTTCCTACGAGTCCTTTTGCCCGATTTGATGGACAACGTTCATTTGGCCATAGCAGATAATTTAATCTACCAGCAAGATGGAGCACCAGCACACTACAGCTTACGGGTTAGAAACTGGCTGGATGATCATTTTAGTGACCGTTGGATCGGAAGAAGGGGCCCCACGGAATGGCCACCTAGATCACCAGATTTAACTCCTCTAGATGTGTGGCGATTCATGAAGAACTATGTTTACGAAGTGGAAATAGTATCTTTGGAACAACTGAAAGAACGGATTAAAGTCGCTGGAGTCTAATTGCAGGAAAATTTGTCAAGCATAGACTTATGTGCAGCCATTAGAAGGAGATATAATCCTTGCCTTCTAAAAAATGGGGATCATATTGAAAATTTATAATAATAAAATTCCGAATTTTTTAAAAATAATAAAAAAGAGGTCAATGTTTCATACATTAATTTGCCTACAAGTCCAGCTGCGTTAAAACAAAAAAAAAAAGGTTTTTCTTAGAAAAAAATGGTTCGGGTTGAGACTACCCCTTAAGGAGAATTGATAGTATGCCATCTACACCATAATTGAGTTTTGGCTTTAAATTACTAACGACAAAGGAGACGTCGGCAGCTTAAAATTAAGGACCCAATGTACACTAAGCTAGGCAAACTTTTTCTAGTAATTAAACTGGGGTTGATGTTATTGGAATTGGAATCAGAAAAGAAAATTTGCAAATAGTTCAAGAGTATAGTAGATATTATCAGATTCTTCTTCCTTGAAATGCATTGAATTAGGTACATATTCCCACGGATTTCCTTTTAGAGTTAATAAATTGCCAGAATGATATACTATTATGTCTTATATCGTTTTCTATAGAAAAAATGTAATTTTTATATAGGAACTTGTTAGGAACGAAGAATTCTTTACGTAAATTACTAAATTTAAGAAGAAGCATTTAGAGTGTTTGAATTTTTTAAAAACCTTGTTTTTACGGTTTTTAAGAGTTGACAAGTGTTTATTATACCAAGGTGGTTTACTGGAGGCACGCACCCTTGACAAAGGAACGTGCTTCTCGAATCCTTTCCTAAGGATTTCAACAAAACGATTATACATTGATGTTAAACTTAATTTGTAAAATTCATTATGCCAACTTACACTATTAAGCATATTATTTAATTCAGTAAAATTAGATTTAAAATATTTAAAAGCCTCTTTAGTTGTAATCAGTTCTGGTTTAAGGTAATTATAAAAAGGTGATTCAATATAAATTTTCTTATGATTCATCAAATCCTTTAAAAGTGTTAATGGAGCAATATCAACATTAGCAATAATCTGATCAGTGCAGACAAAGACAGGATTAATTTGTTTTAAGTTCATTGAGTCTAGTTTACCTTGAAAGGTATATTTATAAGCATAGGTAACATTTAATGGTAAAAGGAGGATATTTGAATTTGAACTAATTAAGAAACCAAAGTTCTGTCACTTCAATGCCATTCAATTGGGGAACGAAGAAGTCAGAAATGTCTATAGCGCTCTCCATTGGCGGTAACAATCTGATCGGCATGCTCCTTAAAGAAATATGGGTCGACGATTCCACCTTATGGGCTGGTGGAGCACACCAAACTGGGAGTTTTAATGGTTGTAAGGGCGTCTCGACAATGGCTAGGATTTCTCCACTCCAAATCTATTTAACCAAAAATGAGTCTCAGCGGAGAACAAAAGTTTGCGTTGAAAATGAGGATCAAGCTGATTCATGTTTTCGGCCCTTTCACAACGCGAATAATATTCACGCGGTTTCAACTCTTGCAAAAGCTAGATTTTATAGGCTTTAAGGCCAATCGGTAAAATTTTCCTCAGAGTGGATGAGTATAACTCCAATTGCTGTGCACAATGGCGAATCGACTCATTCAGATTCTCTTCAACACTGCGCTCCATAACGGCTAAAACTTATTTTTTAAGCACTGTTAGTCCTCTTTGGAAAAGAACGCACCCACAGATATTTCTTTAAAATAGATAGTCGAGCTTTAGGCGTTTTGATATTTCAACATTTTTCATTTTAAAAATAGGATAATTCAGAATGGAAGTTAGAAGCAACAAATTCTATGAAAGGCATGGCAGATAAAACGGGGACTAAAGAGTTCTCCAACATCGAAAGGATTCGTGACTCACTTTCTCATTCATCCGGGGCTATTGTATTTCTCTAAATTTCCTCAACCGCCTGATACTGACAATGTTTATTAACTTTTTCATCAAATAAACGACCTTTTTCAAAGGACCCAAAAACATGTCAGACAAATGCAAAGTCAACCCTGATTCCCGATGAGAAGGAATCAAGGAAGTCAACCTTCCTCTTGCCAGAAAAGGCAATTTTGGCTAACCCTGGTGACGGCCGATCAAATATACGCCGCGCTATTGGAGAGATTATGGCCAGATTTAAATGTCAGAAATTCGATAACACAAAATTCCCAAAGTGTTGACACGGGCCTACATACGATAGGACGACCTATACCGCAGTAAATCATACCCACACGATTTCGAAGTAAAATACCCATGTGCGGGCCTTAATTTTGTCGAACCCCTTCGGTTCTTAGGCCCGCATAATCGTCTAAAGAGGGCTTTTCGCCACTTACCTCACATCACGATCGATAAACATAAAATCGGCCAACGTGACGGAGCTGACATCGCCAACCGCACACTAATGTCAATATCAACAAATCATTCCGCCCCCCAACTGACATCTCCCCATCCTGACAGCCTATCTCTTGTATCAGAAACTTTCGAAAATACGTTGAAACACGCGTCGCCCTCAAGTTATTCCACACACAATAGAATTAAGTAAACAAAAGCATTTAAGTTGTGCCCTGAAGTTAAAAAAGATACGAGAAACAACAAAATCCACATAGTCAGTCCCACAACGACTATAACAACTGAAGCTCTCGTTTCTCATTCTCTGTCTGCGACGTGCGTGGAGGAAACTTATTGACTCACCCATCACATGGTAGATCCTTGGAGACACGGAAACACCAAAGCGAAAACAGAAACACATATCCTCTTAAGTAGCAGATAACATGACAAAAGCATCATCGTCCTCTCGTGCATATTTCTCGGTTTTCCTTGTTAATCCTTAAATGCCACTTTAAACTGTCAAGTGACTCGGCAGGAAGCTTACGCCTGTGCTTGTACATACATATGTTTATATTGGTGGTGATTGTGGCGTTGACGATGACGTTGAGTAGCGCCAAACAAATATGTAAAGAACACTTTAATACCCGGAATATTAGTTTAATTGCCCTACGCACGCGGAAGGAATGTGTTTGACATTCATTTGTGTGTTCGTCCTGTTTGGCGTTGCGGGGTGTGATGTCTCTACTCGTATTTATATGAAAGCAAAGGATTAAAAACTTAAATTAACATACCGATTGTTCAGGATCCCAGTCTGAGGACGGGGCAATGGAGAGGCACTCTACAATGATGCTTATAAGACAGGATGGGGGTGCACTCAAATGAGTAATGACTTGAGACGAGGCAGATTTATGCTAGAGAATGAGTGAAAACTGATTGTGGTCGACACTGAGTCCTCGGGAATAATCCTTACTAATGAACTTTTTTCCAAGTGAGGGCGACTCGGTGTTAAACCGTTATATATGAGCGAAAAGTTTAATTTGCGTTTCAGGCCGGCTCTGGAATTCCAAGTTGCATTTGATAGGGGGGGATGAATCGAATTAGAGGGTTGAAACAATGTAATCTCTGGACATTTTTGGCACTGCACACTGGCAGCGAGAAGCAATGGGCTACAAGGACTGCTGAGGGGTGCATATAAATTGCGTTATATTTGGAGCGAAATTAGCACCTCGGGAGTTGAAATTCATTTAAGGACGACGAATTATGTGTTCGGAGATGGCGTTAGAGTCATTGTAATGGACGCGAACCTGAGTGAAGGGGATGAAAACTGCTTAGGCGTTAGTAATTTGATTCCTTCGATGGACGGAATGAAATTATTTATGTTTCCCGTTGGTTGTATACGTTTTAGTCCTGAGCCTTGAATTTGACTGTCTAAAGTTGCCGAAGTGTGAAGACCTTTTACCTGGGGGTTGTTCTTTCAACCGGCTGGATTGTTTTCTTTTTTATTGCGTAATATTTCGTTGAAATTGGATTTTGCTTGTTGGCTTTTATTAATGAACAAAAAAGCAGTGGGGTCGAGGATTAGAAGGAAGGGAGGATTGTTTTAATAAAAAACAATGAGAGGGCGTAAAAAGGATAGACCCTGCAGACATTTTTTCCAGGCTATCATCAGAGTGCAATCAATCACTCGGGACCGTAAGGTAATATTCTGATTGCAATCCCTACCATCCCCATCAAACAGACGCAGATGGGTTGCAAAGGAAACCTTTATAATGAGCAGCGATTACATATGAAGACAAGGTCTTTGATTATTTCTGCTAGTACTGTATTGTAATCTGCCAATATTGACTGTTTTGTCAACATGTCTTGTAGGCATCTCCCGCTTCAATGCTTATAAACATTTTGACAGCATTTTATCAAGCTCAGTCAGTTGCAAAAAAAAATTGTCTGAAGGCTCTGAAAGGTTTGAAGTTTTTCTGGCTTTTGGGTTGGAAAGTGAAGTTTGTATGATGCTTTCTAGGATATTCAGGGGTGCGCCAACAAATGGTGTTGGATGTCGGCTCTCAATTTCTGTTAATTACTAAACTCCAATTTCAGTCATGGAATCGTTTATCACGCAAATTTCACAAAGTGTACTTAATTCAATGCTATTGGTTCCACTTTTCAGATGAGGTCTCTACGTCCATGTACAAGGCTTTTCGTTTTGAGTTGGTTGTGATTGTGTCAAACCTATCTTGATATAATGCAGTTCGAAAATGTGGGTGAGTATAGCTGATAATAACCCCTATTGAAATGGGGACTGGTTCCGCCAAAAAAATTTTAAGAATTGTTTCTCTTTTATACAGCTCACCTCTCTAATTACTTTCAAAGTTATGGTATTCGAGCATCTAAATAATAGTACCATTGAACTGGGAGCAAAGTTGTCAATGAAATGATTGGCATTGAGGATTGGCAAAGGGGATTGAGGGCTGATATTGGGCTTCGTGGGGGTGCGGTACTGAACACGTTTCTGGTATCTTGAGGAGTTCTGTCTGAAAAACACTAGCATAGTCAGAACATGCAGCTTGTGTTTGAGCTATTCGTGAACATTTTTGAGTACAAAATTCAAATTCAAAATTCAAATGAAACTGCAAAACAGTTTTCCAAGTTGAAGTTAGGTATAAAGTCGGAGGGGTAATTCCGGGATTTTTTTGTGACCGTATGAACGACTGAAATGAAAACCAGATTTTCTAAGCCGGACCGCACTGGAGATAGCTTTTTCTGTGTAAACGGGTCGGGAAGATGAAGAAAGAATATTAGAGCGTCTGATGAGTAGAATTTAATAGCCTCAGTATTCCCTATATAAGCTGCCTTCCGAACTTCCTTAAATTACAAATAACTGCAATAAGTCGATTTTTCGTAATTTTTTTTGTCATATCCCCACTCTTCAAGGGCCCTTAAAATCGAATCCACCCTCTTTGATTATAATAGCTACCTGTGTATTCGCATATACGGATGTTCGTAGGTTTACATGTTGGTGAGCATTTTCGTCTACAATATCACGAAAACAAATACAGTTATTGACTCGAGACTAATTACATTTGAGGCATAATTGCATAAACAACACATAACAATTGGCGCTTTGTGCATTATTTGGTTTGCATATTTTGAGAATAGAAAATGAAAAAATGATAATACCCCAGCCGCATAATTTACTTATTTTCTTTCTTTAACTCTCCATTAAGAAAAGATTTGTTACACGTAAATTGTCAGCCTAAGCTAGTATAGGACTGATGAAAGGACATTTGCAAGGTTGTTCAACAAGAGGTCTCATTTTAAAATAACAAAAAAGCAACGATGTTTTGCATATGATTTAAAGGAAAGTCATGAGGTTAGTAAAAAAAATAACCTCTGTCAAATGTCCACCTCGGCTTTATCTCTACATAGTAAATTTTTAATGAAATTTTTCATTAGAATTTGGTCTTAATTCGTCTGTATTTCGCAAGCAACATTTCTGATATATTCTTTTAGTCACTGGTGGAGCAATATTGCAGACTTTGTCCCTAACCTAACCCCGAAAGAAATAGTCTCTTGGTGTGACCACCACGTGACCTATATTTGAAATTAAACATTTATTAATTATTTAATTATAACCTTTCCAACAGTTCTCAGTTAGTCTCATGATTAATACATATTGTTTTGCATTTAAAAAATGGCAGTGAAATTAAGAAGCAATGAAAAAAGTATTTTCTTAGTTGGTGACGTGAACCATCAAATAACTGGAGCAAAGTTACCGTCTAACCGTCAAGTTCTTGCAGTCCTCTTTTTAAACATTCGCGAAGTTAAATTGACTGTTAATGAAAGCGCAAATCTTGTCGTTCGAGAGTGTATTATATTCTGGGAAAAAGCTAGAATCCCTATCAGAGCTATGCCTATCTGTGTAAAGAAACTTCTGGACCTTCACCATGCTTGGAGATAGCTACCAAAAAATTCAAAAAGAAACACAAGATGTTTACAAGCGCCGTGAGGAGATCTTTCAAAACAATTTAGATAATTTATTCGATATAGCACACGCTAATGCTTTGGATTGTATGAAAATAGAAGAAGATAAAAATCTTTTTCCAAAAACAAAGAGAACCAGGGCGTCCAGGATGTTTAGCCGGTGTAGATAAAAACTTAGCTGAGAAAGAAGAAAGAGCAAGACAGAGAAAATTAAAAGAAGAGAAAAAAAGACATGAGCAAATGTGTTCCGAGAGTTTATCGTCATCTCTAACTCCACAAGATTTTATTGAAACGCAAGGACATCCCGATCAACCTACCCGCTCTGATGAAAGCCTTGAAGAACCCTTGCCATCGACATCTCAGACGGTAAGTTAGTGGCGGCTTTAGACAGATGTCAATTAAGCATAAGGGATTCTGTTTATATACTTCAGGCTGTAGTAGAAGCACTAGATCTTAGCTGTGATGATTTCCCGATAGATAAATCGTATATTCAACGAATTCGCACAGAGAGTAGAAAAGATAGAGCGGAATTTATAAAATCAGATTTTCAGAATAATCTGCCTGAAACGATGACCGTTCACTGGGACGGGAAATTATTACCTGGACTGGACGTAAGAAGTTCTAAGGAAGAACGCCTGCCAATTCTTATTTCATTTGGAGAAAAGGAACAACTTTTGGCTGTGCCCAAACTGGAGAGCTCTTCCGGTCAAGATCAAGCCAAAGCTGTGTTAAACGCACTTTATGACTGTAACCTCGAGGACAAAGTACAAATAATGTGCTGTGACATAACTGCATCTAATACAGGGCGATTGAAAGGAGCTTGTGTACTTTTGGAACAAAAGCTAGACCGGGAATTATTACTCTTTGCTTGCCGCCATCACGTATACGAACTGGTTTTAAAATGTGTATTCGAAACAAAAATCCACCAAATCACAAGTAGCCCTAATATCCCGATGTTCAAAAAGTTTAGAGACAACTGGAAAACTATTAATCCTGCTGCAATTGAAACATACACCGACATCATCACACAACATTTTTGTAATACAATGATAGGATTGTTGACATTTTATAATCAAGAGCTGCAAAAATCCATTGTACGTGACGATTATCGGGAACTGATTGAACTACCTATTATTTTCTTAGGAGGAGAATATGAGAAAAAAATTAAAATAAGACCTCCTGAAGCAATGCATCAAGCAAGGTGGATGGCTCGAGCTATTTACTCTTTGAAAATATGTTTGTTGCAATCTCAGTTCAAAATTAATGCTAAGGATAAACGAGCACTTCAAGACGTTTGTTTATTCATTGCAGTTATTTATGTGAAATCATGGCTTGGATGTAGTCTGGCGGTGAATGCACCAAATCAAGATTTGCGCTTTTTAAAGAGGCTTAAGGAATATGATACTGTTGACAAAGAGATATCCAAAGCAGCCCTGAACAAGTTTAGTCAACATCTTTGGTACTTGTCAGAAGAAATTACTGTTTTATCACTCTTTGATGATGAAGTTGATGAACAAACCAAGGGAAAGATTGTAGTGAACTTACAAAGAGAGAGTTTGTATGATTCTGGGAAGAGATATATTCCATCGAAAGAAGAAATGTCTGATTTTTTGTATGGTAAGTGGCAATACATAATTTTATGTTTTGCACCGTTTTTAATAAACTGATAATAATACCGTCTTGTCTATTGTTGCAGGAAAATCGTTAAATGATTGTGTCTTCCAAGAGCACAAATTTATTTTCTCGTTTAAAAATTGATGAAAACTTCTTGAAGAAACCCGTTTTTACGTCGGAAGACGATGTGATCTATTTGCAGGCAAAAAGAAGGGTTCTTTCTTTAAGGGCAGTGAATGATACAGCTGAAAGAGCTGTAAAACTTATGCCAGATTTTCATGGTTTGATCACTGTAAAGGAAGAACAAAAACAATTTTTGTTACGCTGTGTGCAAGAGCATAGAAATCTGTATCCAGACTGTAAAAAAGAGACCCTTAAAAGAAAATATCCTTGCTGATCTCTAATTGTATGTTCTTTTAATAAATAAGTACCTATTTTCTAACTTTCTTTTTTTATTATTATTTTTATAAAATATAAATATTTCATTTGATTTAGCTACATAACGAAAAGGGTTAAAGAGAGCGTTTTTCAAAATCTTCACGGCCCTGTCGGCACGGGTTAATGTTGACATAGGAAGATAAAATTTTGTATTTGAGTAAGTCTGGGTAGTTTAAAAAGAATTAAGGGGTATGCATTTCGATATCCGAAAAAAAAATTTCACCCATATAAGGGACACCCTACTGTGTATATGTGGAAAAGTGTATATAAATTTTTGTCGTGAATATATGTATGTATATAAAATCCTAGAACAAATTTAGCAGTACATTGTTGATGCTCTGTGTGTCAACATCAAACAGGAAAAAAATAAAAATGGGTTGAAAAAGCTCGAGAAGCAAGTATTTACAACATACGGCAGAGAATACAGATGAAAATTACACATATCCTAGAGCATTTGATGAAGAAATAGAAAGTTTTTTGAAGTCAATTTACTAAGAATTATCATCTATTGATCTGATACAAAGGTGCTTGGGAAAAAGACACTCAGAACAACAACGAGTCGTTTAATAGTTGCATCTGGAACTTGGCTCCCAAGCATCATTTTATTGGAAAAAAGACGCTGGAAATTGCTTCATGGACAGCTGCGTGTATGTTTAATGAAGAACTTTAACCCCCCTTAAAATAATGCAGATTTTTGGTACGCAAATTGGCCGAAACGCCTACTCGTATGCTGAAGAGTACGATGAACGCCAAATAACCCGTACAGAGCTATCCACGTCCGTGTCATCCAAAAAGGTAAGGGCTTCCCTCAAATCACAAAAACTGGCAGAAAATGATGCGTATGAAGCCACCGAAGGGTTATTGTATGATCCAGGCATAGCAGATTAGTGTAAGAATACATTTTCCACGAAAATTCTGCTCTTGAAACTTTAAACGCATTTTTCTCGAAACATAATTTTCTAAAACTGTCTTGGTCCTAAAAAAACACTATTCAACCGACTGCTTTCAAATTTATATATGTTCTTCTACTCATTAATGGTTATCGGCCGTACCAAAAATGGTTATTTTCGAAAATATTTTCTTATTTTTTTTAAACGATTTTTAACAAAAAACAACAATATTTTCTTTCTACAGCCCGTAGTTTTCTTTGATGAAATGAAATTGATTAATTTTGGCTGGACCGATAGCATAATATATAATATAATCGATAATCCATTCGATTTTTTTATTTTAGACAACATGAACAGCCGCTATTACCATGACCAGTGACTTACTTTTGTTTTTTTGGTGTCTAATTAAAATTAAAAAAAAATGTAAAATAAGAAAAAAAAAGAATTTTTATACAGTTTAAGATACAAATAAAAACATAAAAAAAATTAACATGATTGAATTTTATTGTCTTATAAAAAAAAATCCCTAAAAAGAGGTAAAATTTATGCGTTCACATGAGACTACCCCATTAATTTATCCATATCACTACCCTTTTCGTGATGTGGAACAAAGACCTTACAAACTTTAAGAAATGTGTCCGCCATATTTCCACCTTTTTCTTGTAAGGAACGTTCACTATTTCAGTAGTTGTTGGAGGTTCAGCAATGGCGCGAAATGTAAAACAACACCTCTTATTGGATGAGCCGTTATTACCATTGGCCTTATAAAAGTTGCTGTTGATAAATTTGAAAGGCTAAAAATGAGAGAAAAAGTTTAGTCAAATGACCAACGCAGCTTTAAATACATGTTCTGCCGTTGAAAATCTCTTTTTATACGAGTCACACCTAATGCCCATTTTTAAGAGATCAGAGATTAGCTAGCGCTTGTGCTGTGTCCTATTCCTGATATCTTCAGTGAATAACTTCAATACAACCGCACCTACACGTATACATACCACACTTTTAGGTTTTCAGATTTTCCAAAAAGCGTTCCACACATAAGTCAGATCGACCTCTCCGGTTTCAATATAGGGTAAAATAAGCCCTTTAATCAGCCGCAAATCTACGAGACTTTGTAGCAATCTTACTTTATCAGAGCCATCTCGCAACTTTGACCTTAACAGATTTACTTACGAACAGTTACTTATCAATTTAAGGCATCGACTCAAGGACGACACACGAAATGAATTGAAGCCCATCACCTAACCATTCACCCATTGTGTTGCACGACTACCATCGATCCAATCTCAACCACCCCACAGCTTATGCCCGGCTTTTGCATATGTACGTCCTCCCATATTATTAAGGATTGGCAATAAATCCTCGCCCCATCCACATCTAACCGATTTAAAATTATAAATTGCATACATGCTCCCATGTTCCACGAGCTCCTTCATGCTCGAAAGGACTTACGGATACCATTTCACATCGGAGAGTTGATTTTTTGTGAATTACTTTCTCGTGCTTCCCCGGATCCATGTGTCATTGTTCGGTGGGACAAGAGTCATCTGCTTCCACCTATACACGAAGCATACGCGCGTGGAATGCCTGTGTGTGCTGATTCAAGGTTTTACTGCAACATCCTTTTTATTATTCTTTCTTTTTGCCACATGCGCTGACCGATTATTAATGAGGCTAGCTTAACCCAATTTTTCTTTTCCAAAAAGTCCTGTTTACACTTGTTTCTTCTTTTTTCGAAAAGTTTTATTTTTATTTTTGGGGTTTATTTTCGGATTGTTATTCAAACCCGTTTTGGGCTGAAGTAACCCGAAGGATACTTTAGGGAAACACCACCCGGAGTGTCGGCGGTAATCGACGATGGGGGTGAAAACTAATTTTCAAACGCTAGGTCAAAGCCTTTAGTGTCAGTTAGGTTAGTCATTAGCGAAATGATTAATTTCTCGAAGGGGTGGCCGATGGGCACTCCATCGGTTGAGGAGGAAGGATGAAACTGGGTCGTTTTCAAGATTTCTTTTTTTTTTTCATTTTAAATTGTTGGACTTTTTTACGCTTTGTTTTAGTCAAATGACGACGCACCCTCCCAAACTGTGAAGCGTTTTTTTTTTTTTAATTTTTCTATTTTCTTTCGAATGACGCCCTGCAGGATGGGCAGTTGGAGTACAAGAAAAAAATGAAAAACAAAGGAAAAGAGAAAAACACACAAGGGAAGTCCAAAATGATCTGCTTGAGAAGACGACCGATGTCGACGTCTTCAATGAGTTGGGGTTTCCTGCAGCCGTAAGTACAAGGGTGGATGAGTTGGCGTGGCGAAGAGTGAGACTGAGCTTACACCGGAGAGCCTGCTTATGATGCTTTGGGGATTTTAATTAATTTCTCCCACTCCATGAGCCGACAAAGTTGTGTACAAGCAAAGATAAGCATTGTGGTTGTTCGGGGGGAGGGTTGCGTTAAATGGAACAGGTGCAGGTGAAGAATGTTGTTTTAGTGATTTATTCCGCATTTGCTTGTGTTGGAGTGGAAAAAAAATTAACTTAACTCCCGTGGCAAGTGGTGTTGGGCGGTATTGTTACAGCAATTGAGAGCTTTAAGAACTGCAAATTGTATCAAGTGCTGTTGCGGAAACTCGAAGGCAGCAATCTCCATCATTTCCCTAAAAAGGTGAATAGACAACATCGATTCCATGTAAATCCTTTCAACCAAAACTTCACACCTCATATCCCTATGAAATCTTATCAAAAAGAAACAAATTTTAATTCTAACAAGTGTGTTCGGACATGACAGGAAACACACACAAAGAACCCGACAACAAAGGATGAAAATAACGAAAAGGACATCACCGCACAACGGAATTTAATTCTTTTTAATGACCACCACACTCAGACGGTGGTCAAAGTTTAATTAAATTAAATTCTCCGATTTACAGATTCCCTGAGACATGACACAAATGTTTCAGCAATGCTCGTTGTCGTCGGTGAATTGGAAGGGAAAAAAAAGGACCGCAAACCGGCTGTCGTCGGGATGGTATAAATCTAAATATTTAATTGAGGTTTTCAGACGACATCGGTCTTGATGAATATTTAAGAATCGAATGGTGTCACAATAAGATGGACCGATGAAATGGATGGCTTTGTCGTGAGGAGGTGGACAAATCGAATTTAACAACTAGACCGATAAATCTTGGCTGCAATTGATCAAAGGGAGATTCGAGACTAACTTTTTTAAACGCTCTCGTCCAGGACACATAGTCTTAGTCGGAAATAATTTCGTTACCGAGTTTGAGGGAGCGACAAACGTTTGCGTTTTTTTGTCAGGAGTAATTAAACCAGACACAGATTTAATGCATGAAGATTGTTCAAAAAGTGCTGGGAATTTTAAAATTTAAGAAGTTTTGTTGCTCCGAATCGCCCGATTTTTTTTGTTCTTATATTGGGAATATCAAAGAGCTTTTATATATAGTGATATAAGCTGCGCAAATGGCATTTCGCAGTTTTCCAATATATGGCGCTAGCGGTACATGCTGGTCAGAAATGTGAGACCTGAAGCGCGACATGGTAAACTTAAGCATCTTTAATAAATAAATAAACTGTTCTCTGTGTTATTGAATTTTCATTAGCGTTATACACTTTTTCCTGAGTAGATATTTAGATTTTTTTAAACAAATAAGAATTTTTATTTGCTATAATTCCAAAAATTCTGGGGGCCGAGTTGTTGAATAGACATTCACAGTTAGGTTTCCATCAATAAAGGATCGTGTTGGCAATAGTTATCAAAAGCGGTGATCCTGACGCCGAAGGCAAAAAAATGTTGATGAAGAAATTTGAAAAGGTACGTAGAGTTGAAGTTATTACTTGATCAAAATCCATGTCAGACGTAAGAAATACAAATTTGGTGCCATATGAGTTAAGTGCGGATGATGAGTTAAGGATACGTATCGTACTCAGGTTTGTGCTTAAGTATGGAATTCATTCTCCTCTATATCACGAGCACGTTTGCAGTGATTGATTCTTTGAAGTCAATTTTTTGCCACCCTTCAGGCTTATTAGCAGGCATGTTAGCCCCCTTAAACGTGTTAAGCTAGTTGGTGTAAGCCAATGGCTAAATGTCGATCCATAGAAAGGAATCTACCGGCGCCTACAAAACAGTAATGACAAAACTTAAAGGCACCATTAGGGCACCATCTCCTTCATGCCCTTTGCTAATGCAAAAAATAGTGTCGGAACTATTGCCACCGCCAAAAATAACAGAGTGTATAGAAGCACCAGAGAAAATACATAAAATCGCAACCGTCACGGAAACAGAACTCCTAGAACCGAAAGGAGATGGCAGTAAATGAAGCCGGGGGACTTTGCATTTAGACAAGCCCGTTCTACAATCGATGCTATACGGAGGTGGTTGTCCTAGATAGTATTCGAGAGATTCGACTGAATTTTCCGGGTTGGTTGTAGTTCACAGTAACTTATTTTGTTTCCATATCATTAAGGTGTTATATTGAAAATGCACATACAGAGTATGAATTTTGAGGTGTTTTTGACGAAGGGATTAGACAGTATCACATACCCGGCGGAGTACCACAAGGATTTTTACTAGGTCGTATTATGTGGAACATTGTGTACAATAGTGTTTTGACGCTTAATCCCCGACGAGACAAAAATAATATGCTTTGCTGATGATATTGCAATTGTAGTGGCAGCAAAATAGCGGAGTGTATCCGAAAAATGAGACAATGGATGTCAACAGTCGTGTTAGAGCTCGCTGAACATAAAACGGAAGGAGTACTAGTAAGCAGCCGCAAGAAAAGGGAAACAATCACAATCAGGGTAGGCGATCAATATATGACGTCAAAACCGATTATCAGACACCTAGTTGCGATGATTGACGTTAGGCTCACTTAGAAGGAACATCTTGAAATAACGTGCGGCAAATCTGCTCGGGTGTGGGCTGCCTTATCTAGAATAATGGTTTATATTGGAGAAAGGAGAGGGAAAACGTTTTGTCAAGAGCAGTGCAGTCAATAATAATGTATGCGGCACCAATATAAGTAAAGGCAGTGAAAATTAAGACCCACTCAAAAAGAGTTTGCGCGCTAAGAGTTTGCTTCGCTTTTCAGATGGTATCAGAATATGCTATATGTGTGGTCGCGGGAGTGTTACCAGCGAATATCTTGGCTAGGCCCTACGACGCTAAAATCAAGGAACCCCTTGCTTCAGTCAAAGATATTAAGCTGGAAGAAAGACAGCGACGTATGAGAACATGGCAGGAGAGATGGAATCAGTCAACAAAGGGAAGACGTCAGTCAACCCATCGACTTATACCGGACTTACAATAATGGATGAACCGGTACCACGGACACATGTAAGTAAGTGCAGTAACCGGACAAGGTTGCTCCCAAGCTTACCTAAATAGGTTTGGGCTTGATGAATCTGATGAAATACTAGCTCCAGAGAACATTCTGGGCCATATGTCGACATCGAACGCAATATGGGAGGCTGTGAAGCAAGCCGCAAAGATAACCATGAAGGAACTTCGGCGGCTGGAAAGAATGAGGAAGAGCAACCAAACCCAAGCGACAGCTCTCCCGGAACAAGGAACATCAAACATGGAAAGAAGAACATAAAGAGCTGTCCAACCCCGCGGAATAACACCTATCGGTTGAAGTAGGGTGTGGTTTAGTACGTAGGCGAAGTAGGGTGCGGTTTAGTATGTAGGCGTTATCCTAGGATCGAGTACTCAGGCTTGCGAATCGTACAAGCCAACATTCAATCCAGATTACTGTTATCTTTAGAAGATTACACATCCGTTGGCGCTAAACCGATGTTAAATCGCATGGGGAAGGTGGCTATTTTACCATTAACATTACCCAATATACCTTTCCATAGGTCAATTGTTTGATCAGCTGTTGACATCCTACGGGAACCAAATATCATTGATGTCAAGCACATCCAATTCTGGCCAAAAATATTGTTCTGAATTGGCACGTTAGCGAACTCCCTGGATCGAAACATGATCGTAACACGATCATTGTCATCAATGAAAAAACAGGACCAGTCACACTTCCGGTGCGTAACCCGTATACTACCTTCACCTTTAATAGACATAGTGCAGTCTCTTGAAGCACATCTGGGTACATTGCTGTCCAATAACACGTATTTTGCTTGTTGACAAAACAGCTAAACAAAACGTGAGCTTTGTCACTGAAGACGATTTTTGATATCATAGTGTCAGTTTACGAGCACACACCGTCCTCACCAAACAGCTGCGCCATAAAGTATGGTTGGTTTAATCATTTGGTTGAATATCCAAAGACTCATTTTTAGGTTTAGCCCACGAGTTGTTTTAGGGCCCATTGGCCTTTGATAGCCTCTGAATATATTTTGTTAATGTGCGCATTTCAAGAAAGTTTTTGGTCCAGTATTATTTCTAGAAAGTTTACCTCTTCCTTTGAGGATTATTTCTTCCTCTTTAAGTGAATCGAATTATGTGTGTTTTGCTGGGATTGATGGAGAGTCCTTCTTTCTCGCACCAGTTCCAAGTTAGGCTCTTTGCATGCGGTTACCTATGATGCCCTCATGTTTTCTTTTTATGATTATGGTTATATCTTCAGCATTTCCAATGGCTATAAAGCCAATGGCTTTAAAGCCGATATGCCAGCGTCAGTTGTAGCCTTAGAAGACAACATTACAGGAGCAGCAAATTTACTTGTTAAAATTGACTCTCCGAATGGACCACTTGAAACCTAATCATGGTCAACATTTACGCAAAATAATCTACAATCAAAAACCAAACACAAAGAATCAGATATTAAATAAATAAATAAAAAACAAAAACAAATGCATTGTATTGTAGAGCAATGTCGAGTGAAGTCAAACCCATGCAGCCCATCCCCGCCTGGCGTGTTCGTTCACAAGCCACTAGCTGTGTGGGATATGACCCACCCGATTGTCAGTGCCTTATCGGTGTCTTCATTGTTCCGTTCGATACTCTCGCGCTGAGAGTGTTTACTCGTAGTCGACCGCTTCTGGGTAAAACACGAATGCGGCATTCAGGCCCGGATGATGGGGTGTAATAAAACTATAGTTTATTTGGTAAAAATCCGAATCAGGGCTCTAACTGTCGTTGGCTTGAGCTAATGAGTGCGGATCGAGCCTTAACTTTCGTGTTATCAATAACTACTCATCGTTTTACCCGTCAAGCGACAGCTTCAGCTATTGTAAGCTCCATTTCTTGCACTTCACTTTATCGACGTGCTTTTATAAGTTTTTCTGTTCCCATGCAGTGTGATGTCACCCTTAGGTTTAATTTCCTGCCTTCGTTTGATGTCAAGTACCCGCGAAACCCCTCTTTGTCAAAAAAACAGCAATTTGCTTATTTCAGATGGTCTCTCTCTGTTCTTGCAGCTTTCGTCTGACTCACTTGTAATTTACTTGCTTTGGGTCACTGCAGAAACTTCTTAATGACGAGCAGTATGATTTCTGTAGCAGCATATCCACTGGTGATTTGGTGGTAGGTATATCTCATCAAAAGGTGGAACCAATATTGCACAACCTCAGTGAAAGTAAGACCGTTGCGCTTATTTTTTCGAAAACATTTGGCAGAGTTTGGCAACGGGCTCTTTTATCGATGAATCTCTTTCTCCATGTATTAGAAATTATTATTCGGGCCGTGTAATTTAAGCCGTTTTGGGTGGTTTCAAGACTGAATTAAGCTCTGTTCTGGCAATGATTTTTATCCTCCTTTAAATAAATGACTTCCTGTCTGTTACTATTTAAACTCACTCTTTCGCCGGGGATAGTAATCTTAGGTTTACATATACTTACAAAGACTCATATCTCTGCTTTTGATCGTAGAGTTGAAAAGCTAACGTATAAGGTATGTTCAAGAATTAAGGTGACTTTTTTGAATTTTGCGAGCTAAGTGCATTCTACTGTCGATTTTTTTTTTGTTATATTGGTAGGTATATATTTCCCCAGGTAATTGTGATGTTGTCAGCCATTTTGAATATTTACTTAGACATGCTTTGGTGTGCTTGGCGATTTTTGGTTATGAATGGTAGTAACATGGTCAAAGAATCTGTGTAAAAAATAAAATGAAGTGCTCCAACGTACATGAAATGTTGATTGTAGCATTTGGCGAGTCTACTCTGAGCAAAAAAGGAGTTTATAAGTAGAACAAGCTCTTCACAGAAGGACAAGTAGATGTTAATAGCGATGCTCGCTCTGGATTCGCCAGCATGTAGACAACGGATGAAAAAGTGAACGAGAGATCACAATCAGAGAAGTTGTTGAGGCTAGTGGCTTATCGGTTGGTTCATGTCATTAAATTTTAGATATTCTAGGCATGAAACGTGTGTCGTAAAATTTGTTCTAAAACTGCTCAGGAGCTAATGAATGGCATGAATGACGATCTATATTTGCTGATAACTGGTCTTGCCGGAACGTTGTATGGTTAATAAGGAATATTATCTTGAAGTTAGCGTAAAGCAATACAAAAATATGTCCGGAATCGTGAAAAAAAAACTCATAGCTGTTGTATCATGATAATGCACCTGTTCACTTATCGTTGCTCCTACTTCATTTATTGGCAAAAACCAATACCGTAATTCACCTGACTTGCCCCATGACAACAAGGGGTCTTACTTTGAAAAAGACGAAATAGATATTGATGAATAAGTACATATTTTTCGAGAAAAATAAAAAGACACCTTATTTTTTGAACAAACATACTGTGTTAAGCATATTAGATTCCGAACTCGATATGATGATTGGGTAGGGTATAAACAATAGAGTGGAATTGAATGCTTTTAAAACCAAAAGTTGTCCGATCTCACCTAAGTGAACCCTGAGTTATTAGCAATTATCCATGAATGGCGTTCATGTTGTTAAATCTAAAAAAACTTGCTATCCTTGGTTTGTGCCCTAATAAAGCATTTAGTTGGAATTACCACATATTCGAGGCGAGGTAGTCAAGAATGTTGCGGAATATGTAGATTTCCCTAAATGATGCAAGCAATAGTCCACCTCTTCTGCTTTGACTTCAATCTGTGAGGTTATATCCGCACCAGACTTAAGTACAACGCTCATATCTGGTCTGGTGCTCAACCGTTTCTCGCCTCCGTTCATATTAAAACACATTGTTATGTTATGTACTATTGAAAAAACGCTATATTTGGTGGGATCACTTCATGAGAAACCAACGAACACAACATCGAATTAAACGCTTAAGTCGAGTCTTCAAGGAAAAATAGAGACAATACACAAATATTTCTTTTTTTGTGATTTTCTCTGGACACCGCTCTTCTCAAATGCCACCTCTTCCGATCGATGACTCATAACACGACTTTTCTAAAATAAAGCTCAAAATTTCGAAAGCAACAAGAAAGATGCTAAACAATTACCTTATAGTTACGTTATAGTTTTCAACATTTATTTTTGAGTGCTGAATTCACACTTTGTCATATTCTCTAAGATTCCTTCAGACAACATTGACTCCTTTAAGTTTGTTCAAAAAGTAACGGGAATTGTGTAATGTCTGGGGTTTATTTCTCTGATTCACTCAGTTTTTTTGTTAATATTCAATTGGATCTATTACCCTTTTTATTCCCTGAAAATTGCAATCGCAAAACCCGATCCCGTGCATCGACTCTCTTTATGTTCGCAAATATAAATGAAGAATGCGTCGTAGTTCAAGAATATCATTAAACCCTAAAGAAACCATTCATTTCTTCCCTTCATGAATAAATGCAAATGAGACTGATACCTTAAAATTCTTAGAACACCAACCCCACTCCATATATCGAGCATTTCATTTATCAAATTGAAACAAAAGACCGAGTACGAGATAGCACTTCATAAAAACTCTCAAGTTCGTTGGAATTTCCTTTTGAGCATCGATACCCCGGCCCGAGCACAAAAGGTAAAATGGCAAAGAAAGTTAAAAAAAAAACGAAAGAAAATAAATCATGTGACTAATTTGCCTTTTCCATTAGATATACCCAAACCGAGTCAATGTCCTCGCACCGCACCCGGCTACACGCTTTCGCGTTTTTTACGTTTAATGTAATTAATTAACGCAAAGTACCTCGCAACCTGCCTGCTCGACTGTCAGGAGAAATTTTTCAAACATACTCACTCACACCTAATTTGTGCTTCATTAGATATCCTTTTTCGTTTGGAGTGATTAAATTTGACGGCACTTAATAGGAGTTGCTAGTTGTTGGCGAGTGGGAGTGAACGGACGGAGCATGCTTGGCAAAAGGCGAACTGTTTCCCAATTGGTTTTGGGATCAATATTGACTGCTTAATCATAAAATACTTTGATAGCAATGTCTTCTAGGAGGGATGTACTTGAAGAAGTGGACGGAAGGGACTGGAATGAAAGGAAATAGTTGTGGTGAACAAGCTCCACTCAACAATTAGATGACTTGATTGGACACTAGTGGGTTGCAGTAAAAGCTATGCTTAGGGTTGCCAGAATATCGGCATGATGGCATTCAAAGACAAGTGAAATTACTGCCATGGCATAATGGTTACTTGGAAGTAGCTTAATCGAACTATAACCTGCGTTATTGGACTAGTTATTTGTAATTAGAAATTATTATCAGGAATTAGGCTTAGAAGTAAATAAAGAGAAAATCAAATATATGGTCATTGATCGACATAAATCGATCGGAACCTCGACTGTACTCGATAAACGCATTGACAAAGTATTAATTGCCAAAAACCGAACGGCCAGCGGTCCGCAACAGTTGCAACCGCTCTTGAGATGTCTTTTTTTAATCTCTTCAGTAAGCATATCACTTATCACACAGTTCACTAACCTTTGGCATCTAAGTAGGTAATGTCAACTGCGATACAAACTGGTTTCCCAAAAATGCTGTTAAGGGTTGATCTCATTCTACCCAACTCGTCCGCCGGCTATCGTCTCCTCAGTATTATGTTACTGTGCTCGGGAATCTAGGTAATATTAAAGTTGGACTGGGATCAATGTTGTCCAGGAGCCTGCGGTCGAAAATTCTACCAAGAAGTATAATACTATAGCCGACTTGATGGCTTCGATTGCTCATCTTACCGGGTGGAGCTCTACACCACACATGTTCTGGTAGTCAAATGGATCTTGAACACTTTTGCCAAGAAGATGCCTACTCCAAATCCGTAGTCCTTTTTCGAGTCATTGATTGTATTGATCGTAATATCGTAGATTTAAATTACCCTCTTCACAATCTCGGGTTAAGCACAGTGTTGTTAGTTAGAGACGTAATCAAGTCTCTTAGTATTATCTCCAGGATGCAGCCTTAACAACAATTAAATTAATCGACAGGAAATTGTTAGGTTCATCAGGAGGGATATATGTTAATTTATGGAAACGAGCCTTTGATCGAAGGTGTTAATATATCGATCTGGTTTTTGCTTCGGCTTGGAAGGATCGTCTATCGGAAGGCAAACTTCTATTTTTATATTTTCTTTCCTTGTTTTCCCTACCATCATAACTTTGGCCATTCACTGGAAGTTTGTTCCTTTTGAAAAAGGTGAAAAGTCAACATCAACGAATCAACATAACTCGCCAAATAGTTAAAGCAATATATCCGCAATGTAGCTTCAAGCTCTTAAACCTTAAAAAATACAAGAACCCCAAATATCTTCTTATTGTTTAAAATTGTTGAACAACAAGAGCCACTATCTGCATACTATTCTTCGAAGGTTGAATCTCTTCAAGCGCGGCATGAACGCCTTGCCCATGTGTGCTAGCCAAATTAGGAGCATTTTAAAAGCAAACTGCATTCCCCCAACAGTAGTTCCATAGTTAATCAAGCGGGCGAATTGGGGCACACTGATCTCTGTAGTCCCATGCAAACATCTTCGATCGGTGGTTCAAAGTATTTTATAAGTTTTAAGGACGATTTCTCCAATTTAGAGTCGTTTAAGAAGTCAAAACCTGGATGTTTTGTAGGATATCGTGAAGGCGTTAAAGGTTTCCATTCTTGGATACCGGGTTCAAATAAAATTGAAATTTCAAGAGAAGTTTTATTTAAAGAATATTCAGTCGTTAACCTTGAACCAAATGTTTATAATTTAAGAAAGGCAAAAAAGGGAAGGCAAAAAACGAGACTACTTCTGAAAAAGACACATTGGATTTGGCAAATGAAAATATTGAAAGTGATAAAAGAGTCAACAGATCAATCCCAAGTTCAATGCAATGAAAACAGACGACGACCAGCTATCGAAGTAAACTTCGAAGTAGCACCAAAACGATTCCCAATATGTATGCGAACGCTCTTGTAGATTATGCTTCGTTTGTAGTAGTTTTGAGCCAGCAACATACAAAGAGGCACTTGAATCAGATGAAGCTGAAAACTGGAAAAAGCTATGGACGGTGAAATGGAAGCTCATCAGAAAAATTGAACATGGCAACTTGTCGATCCGCCGCTGAGTCGTAGGTTCATAAAGAACAGATGGGTTTATAAAGCTAAACTACCACCAAATAACACTATTCTTCTTCTTCTTTTCCTTTTTCCGGCGTTGTTATGGTCAGAAGTGTAGGACCATAACCTTCCCACTTAACTGCATTCCTACTGGTCCGCTTGTGGGGTTCACCGATTTGACCTCAGAAAATAGCGGCAGGCTTCCCGGTCTGGGATTACTTCATCGCTGAGGCCAATCAAATGCTGGTGTTTTTGCATTTGTTTGCGCCAATTGTTTTTCGGCCTGCCTTTTATTTTTTTTATTTTTTGTGACACGGGCATGCTCCAGATTTTTTTTTTGTTTGATCTTACTCTTCCAACACCGGTGATCTCCAGTCGTGTCAACCCACTGATTTGCATGTACACTTGTGGGGCAGTTTAATGGTGGTATATGTGTCCCTAGGCTCACCTTGGTGTTTTCTAAATTGCCTAGATGTGATTTTTGTTTACCTTTGTTTTAGTCGCCTTTTACGACAAGCGAGAGGTATCGCTGCAAGGATATTCTTAACCCGTCCCTGCACGGGACCACCAAATAACACTATTGATCGATAGAAAGCGTGCCTTGTTGCGAAAGGCTTCAATCCACAGCAGGGTATCGTCTATAACCAGTTGCGAAATCTACGTCCATTCGAACTATTTTTGCTATAGCAGCAAACAAGAATTTAGTTGTTTACCAATTTGACATAAAAACGTATTCCTGAATGGCAAGAGGAAATCTTCATGGATACCTTGATTAAAAGTTTGTATGGCCTGGTGCTGGAATTCAGCTTCACGAAGTTGTTTACACAAACCGACCAATGCGTTTTCGTACTTCGTCGTGCGGAGCGATGAGTCTACCTTGCCTTTTACAGCCTATCAAGCACTAATTTGTTTTATTTATTTATAGTGATGCTGATTATGCGGGTGATATTTAGACCATACCGTCAACAAGTGGGCACATTTGTCTTCTTCATGGTAGTTCAATATTCTGGACATTTAAAAGACAACGTTGCACAGCACTGAGTATAACGGAAGCAGAGTATGTATCTGCGCCGGAAGCAGTCAAGGATCTGATGTGGCTTGATACGCTCATATATGATCTGCTTGGTGATCAATATCAGAAGCCGACACTTTACATGGACAACCCATGAAATTGGTAAAACACCCGGAGTATTACGCTAGGACTAAGTATATTGATGTTCGTCTGCACTTCATACGGGAAAAATTCAACGAACGACGTTTCGAAATTTCTGTTGTGCTATCTGAGTAGCAGTTAGCGAATATTTTTATTAAGTCGCATTCGATTGATAAATTTGAATTTTTTTGGTAACCTTATTAATATTAAGAAGTAAGTAATTATTTAAATAACAAGTGAGAGTATCAAATGTTAAAATTGTATTATTAAAATAATAACACATCTGGCCGCATTGTGTCCTATGCGCAGTCATACATATGTACATACTTTCCTGTCAATAAATTTTCCCTTCACTAGCTTTCTGTCATCCGACTCAAACGGTTCGTTTTTTTAAAATCCTGTTAACACTTCTTCAATGCCAAAAACAGAAATTCTCAATTTGACGATATCTAGCCTGTGGAAATCGTTGTCATATCAGCCTTAAGGTAATGCACTTTACGAGTAAGTTTTATAAAAACGAATATAATCCCTGAATGTTCGATATTTCAAGTGGGTGATATTCTTTTTTTGGTTTATTTATTTTCCGCAGCACTTTGGGTAGACTTTAGGCTTAATTAAGCAACTCCTCCAGTCCGCACGAAATCCGACTGTAGAATGAAGAGTATATCATTCATATAAATTATGGAGATGAAAGGTCCTAATTTTGACCCTTCTGGGACTCCATATTCTCGTAGAATCGAACAGAATTATTTTTGGATCTAAGACCCATATTTTTCGACATTTTTGTATAGCCTTGTTGCCATCATCCCTTCCAGCACCTTATCCACCACTGAGAGTAGCAAGATCGGTCTACAATTCGAAATATAATTTTCCTTTCCGCTTTTGTATATTGGCGAACCACTGATGTCTTCGATATGGTAAATACGGGACTAACGACTCCCTTAAGTTCAAATCTATTGACCTAGTTAGTACGGGTGTTAGCCATTGCGTTCATTTGAAGATCTCTCGTGAATTTTGACAATACCGGGTGCTGTATAAATCTTAAGTATTTTAAGAGTGTTTTCAATTCCTTATGTTATAAATTTTCAAGACACATGGTAAGACGGTCTTACAAGACTTGATATCACTGTCAGGGATTTGTTTACAAATGGCTCATTCACTACAACAGTTATATTGTACTATTAAAGTCTCCCATGACCATCCTATGTCTGTGAAAATGGTCGATATGGTCACTCACTCAGTTCGTCTGGTGGTCTGATAGTCAGTTGTATAATCGAGAATCGCAGTTTCTTTCGTGAGGCACCAATTGGCGACTATAAGACGCAGACGCCTACTTATTTAGAAGAACCTGTAGTTTTTTTTTTAACAGAATCTTTTTTCATGTACTGCGTTCGCTGCCGTAAAACTGACTTTACACAAGCATTCAATATACTGATTCTCGATTTTCTTTTGAGCGATTTATTTGGCCACATTCGTGATAGCCCAGCAAACGTGCCTAACGCTTTGTATACTCTGCGTTGAATATCGGATGTTGTGTCATCTTTAAGTGTCAGAGTGCTTCCCAACTACTTGAATTTTGGAACATTATCCATAATTCCTCCAGCTATTTCAAACCGCTAATTGTTGCTTACGTTAGCTTGCATAGATTTAATCTCCTTTTTAAAGGGTGTTTTTTTTACAGATATATGAATTCAATATCAAATAAAATACTTGAAATTAACATATATGTCAATAATATTAGCCTTGGTTAATAGACAATCTAATGCCATTAGTGCTTAAATATAACCTAAGGTATATGCCTACCAGGGCTAGGTTGAATGAAGCCCAATCGTGAAGTCTAATTTTCGACAACTTTATCCACCAACTGGGGCCGTGTCAGCAATAACATAACGAATTTTGACTTCCAAATCATCCAATGTCTATGGTTTATCGGCATAGACTAGTGACTTCTCATACCCCAAAGGAAAGTTATCTAAAGGTGTGAGATCACAGGATCATGGAGGCAATGGAGGAATGTTTCACGCAATAAACTGATAGTGGCACCATCTTGTGGAAACCAAAGCTCAGTCACGTCAATGCCAGAAGAAAAGAAGAAGTTAGACATCATGTTTCTTTAGCGCTCTTCGTTGACGAAAACATTCTGCCCGGCATCGTCCTTAAAGAAATATGCCGCTCCACGTCTCTTGGAATCAACTCGTAATATACCCGGTTTCCTTGCCCTTGACCATTCCCAAGGCAATCAGACTATGGGAAATGGTTTGCTGAGTTATGTTCAATGAATCTGCAGGTTCATGTTGCGCTTGGCACGGATGCCTTCAATTCAGCGTCTTCATCTTTTTTCACTGGTCAGGAACGCTCCTTGTTTTTCAAGTCATCATCAAATCATTTCATTTCCAACACATTCGTTGCCAAACAAAATCATCCTCCGACGCCTTTCAGCAGATTTTTTTTAAATTAAAAGCAAAACACAAAACTTCCCTCAAATAAGACTTATCTGCCTCGAAAGCCGACATTTTCACCCACAAAAAAACGAGCAATTGTTGATTGATGCGATATTTCTAGCCAATATGTGTCGCTAGCTCAATCTATTGGAGAATGGCGGATTCCCATTTGTACACCGATGTGTCCCTAAGTTTTAAATGGAGGAATGGCAATAAAGATTTTTCGTCTACTCAATAGAGTTCATGAAGTAATGTACGGAAACCTGCATGAGGTTCAAGAACTTAGCTTGTTGTACTGGAGATTCCCAAAGGTATCTGTTCTATATATTCTATATATATTGTTATATTCGTTTCATGCTTGTTAGCGAAGCCGTCTGAAACTACTCAGGCAAGACCGACCCTTTTATAATTTGAATGACCACTCGATACTAATCCAAGAACCAACGCAACTTAATTATGGTTTGAAATTTGGCACAGGAAAGCAGAATTTTTCACTTCTTACGAGACACCTGGTAACTCTGCTCCAAACCGATACAATGTTTCAATTATTTTTACTTTCCCTGCCCCTTTTCGTTACACCACTTTTAAATTGGATGTCCACATACTACATTGTAATCCCTGCAATCACCAATAAACCATCAACACTCACTCGAGTGCACCCCAATCAGGCAGACGTCAAGAAGCACACAGAGAAGAGACCCAAGCGATGCTGCACCCCATCGAGCTGATAAATCAATCCAAGTCATCCTTCAATTAAGCGTTCAGTACACAAAACTAATGTTATTTGTTTACAACTTCGGCACTTTACTTTACAACCTTCCACGTCCACTTGGCTTCGAAGGACACAACCTGACTACTATGTTGGCTACTGTAGACCAGTGCTTCTTCGATTGACTGTTGTTACAGTCATTGGACATCGAGAGTGTTCCCTCTTTCTCTCAGTCATGCACATCGCTGCTAAGTCACTAGCATCCGACCATCACCGCAACGTTCCAGAGGAGGGCAAACAAACAAAATATTATTCAAATTCCTCAAGTTCAATCGGGATACCGAGCGGGATGGAGGAGGGAATGTGTGCCTTCTGCATATGAAGGTAAACGCAGATGTCCAGTCAGTCATCATCCGCTTTTCAAACAAGAATTTCCGCTTCAACCAAGAGATCATGGTGGGCTGGTGGGTACCGAGTACCTCGAATAGAGAAGGGAGGAAGCAGTTTTGCAAAATGCAAATGGAAGTCTATTGATACGAGTCAACCCCAAGCATGACATCTTAATATGGAAGCAGAATCTGCCGGAGAAAGCCTCAAACTACAGATGGTTGCTGGGCAGAATAACCGCTCAAGCGCTTGCACCACAGGCAATCAAATCTCGATCCAAGAGTCGTCGCCCAGAATGGACTCGAGTGGGTAACATTTTTTCAACCCCAGTGTACGGCGTAGGAGTGTCGTCATTTGCATATTCCTTGGGGGTCATCTTGAACATACCGCACTTTGCGTGCCTCAACTCCCGTATTTTGGAGCGAAGCAACGATAATGCATTGTTCGATATGTGCCATGGTCATGGACATGACCAACGCATCGTGTCCCATCATGGGAGTTTCACAAACCATTGGGCTAAAAGCCAATAATCCATAAAACATGAATGTTGAATGCTGGACACTACCGAATGCCGATTGCATTTTCTGGTTCCTACCAGGAGAGGCTTTCCAATGCTGTGATTGACTCACCAGTCACCAGTTCCATCGACAAAAACATCATCATCACCATGAAAGCAATGAACGAGACGAAGCAACGCATCGTGGCCACCGCTCGCCGTGAGTGTCTTGTCGGGAATATTTGTTTGCGTCGATGGATGTTTTCTGCGGAACGATGACAACGACGACGACTGGGTCGAGAGATGAATTGAAAGGTTTCCTCCTCCGTGTACCTTTCTCTCTGGTCAAGCATTTCATCTCCAACGCCACCTCTTAGCCTATCTGCGTCACCATCTCTATCTGAATCTCGCCGGACAGGCACTTCTGCCATCCCATTGCTGCTACCGAGCAATTGGATACGGTGAAGGAGTATTTTTGCCACAACTTGTTGTGCCACTGCTGTTGCGGGAAGTGAAGTAGCGACTATTTGCCAATAGTCGTCGTTCTGAAGTCACTTAATTGCTTAGTTCGATGCACTTTGCATATGCTGTGTAATTAACAGTGGCAAATACGTATGTATATATGCGAGTGTAGCCCCCGGTCGGAGCTGGTTTATTCTGTTTGTCGATCCGTCGTCGTTTGGTTTTTGGTCATTGTTTGGCATCTCGGGGGGCTATGCTTGCTTTTCGTCGTTTTGTTGGTTTAGAAATAAGCAACGTCAAGCTAAAATCCGATGAAGTGGAAGTGGACAGCGGAGAACGGACCGTGCGTATGTGTGTGGGTTTGTTGTACTTACCAAATTTGAAAAGCACTTTAGGCTGATGGGTAGGTGAGCCGGAGGCGGTATTCATTTAAAGTATCAGTCACTCATTGAATTGACAGTGGATTAGGTCTTTGTTTCGAAGGGAATTCGTGCTTCAGATCGACATAAGAAAATTTAGTTTTAGGATGAGCTAATGAATGGAATATTGCTCAAGGCATGAATAAGTTAAGAATGGTGAAAGCGCTCTTTGGTGAAGTGGTTTCTTATTGCTGGTGCTCGTAAATAATCATTAGTTACTAACAAGAGTCAATAGTACTTGCTAGTACAGGAAACCTTTTTCCACTGAGTACAGACCTCTATATGGTACATAAAACCTGGATGATACGGCCCAGAACAACCCAGCTCATTTCTTACTTAATGCCTGTTCGGCATATTTTCTATATATGTATGTATAAAACGGCTAAGCGGAAGTTCGCGCCGGAGCTCAGGGGGATAGACTGATTCGAGGCATGCAAAGATTTTAAATTGTTATGGTATTCGACCAGACCTAATAAATAGGAGCCAATGATAGTGAAGAAAATAATCATGCATCGGTGCAGATAGCTGCGACCTATTGTTCATTCGAGCATGATGGTCTATTGTATGTTCAATAAATATCAGGAATTGTGGGTTCTTGAATATAATTAAATGTCTGCGTTAACAATAATGCTACCGCCTAAATAGTCAGTGATTCGCGTACGATCTTGATCGTGATCTTGCGTACGATTAAAAGTCCATAACCCCAAATCTCATGGTGTACAAATCCAAAAAATTGCGTTTGCCTTACTCACTTTGTGAACACATCTGGTACTTGATCAATGGGGTATCATAGTCATTGATTAATAATTGACAGTCATCCATTATCGGCACTATTATAGGAAATAGATGTCTTAATAAACAGATTCGTAGGCCACCGTCCTCTTCCAGAAAGATTTAACAGTCGATTACAATTATCCAGCAAGAGGTGTTGTTTTAAATCGTACGAAAAAAAAACCCTTTTTTGAAAAGTTGTAAAATTTCCGAATTCTGTAATTTTCTTTCAATCTATTTTTAAAAACATACCAACTCTGATATTTTTTTTATTGTACAAATCGTCGGTTAAAGATCGGTATTGAATTTAACATTAATATATTGTAGCCCTAAAGTGATGCTTTGTTGTGCCCTCCTGCGAAAGATAAACGTCGTTCGGGCCCATTATTTAATTCGTCCACTAAACAATAGGATCAGTATATAAAAATAATAATAATAATAAGAATTATTTCGTTCTTAAATATTACAATGATTTGCCACCACACAATTTACAGTTCAGAGATGTGATATGTAATCAAATATATCTTTCAACTGAAATAAATTTATTTACAAATTATAAGGTTGAACAATCAAGATTTTATCAAAGGGAAACAACAAAAAAAACCCTTTATTTATGCAAAAAAAAAAAAAAAAAAAAAAAATAGTAAATAAATAAATAAGTAGATAAATAAATAATTAAATAAATAAATAAATAATAAATAAAAAGAGGAAATTCATATATAACAAACAGATAAATTAACTCCAATTGTATGTAGATTAACAGTAATAAAAAACAAAGTGGTATAAATAATACATTTCACATATTTATACAAAAAAAAAAAAAAAAAAAATAGTACTCAGTTCATTTATTAGCGGGTTTTCAGGGAGGTTACATCTGATCAAAAATGTTCCGGTAAGCTTGCGTATTCTATCAGCGATCAGTTCAACATTAGCTTTTTTATGAAGATCATGGGTTGAATGATGCCAGGGGAGATTGAGCATCATTTTCAACAATTTGTTTTGCTGTATTTGTAGCCTTTTTATATGGCACTTGGCACAAGAACCCCATACTTGACAACCATATAGCAAAATAGCTTGAAAAATAACTTTATGGATTACTATTTTATTTTCAATTGACAGTAAGGATCTTCTATTTATAAAGGGATAGAGTAACTTAATTGCTACGCCAGTTTTATGTAAGGTCTTTGAAATGTGTTCCTTAAATGTGAGTCTTTTATCAAGATATACCCCTAAGTACTTCACATGCGACTCCCATTTTATGTACTGACCGCTTAATATTATTTGGTTGGGCGGTAGAAAGCAAGACTTTCTTTTTCTTTTAAAAAAGATGGCTTGCGTCTTTTCCGCATTTACTTTTATTCTCCATTTGTTTAGGTGATCAATAAATTTTTCTGTCGCATACTGTAAATTGGTCACAATGTTAAGACCATATAATATATGCGACGAGAATATTATTGAATCATCGGCATAAAGAGCAAATTCGCAATTTGGTAAGTGCGGGATGTCAGACATGTACAGATTGAACAAAATTGGGGCAAGGACCGAACCTTGGGGAACACCTGCTTCAACATTTATTACACGTGAGGGACTGTTATTAACGAATACTTTGTACGTACGCTTTGACAAAAAACTCTGAATGATTTTAGAGAGGAATGTTGGAAAATTAAATTGAATAATTTTGAACAACAGACCATTGTGCCACACGGTATCAAACGCCTTCTCAACATCCAGAAGTATCATTCCTGTGGATTTTCCAAGAGCACGATTTTTTTTAACATTACTGCAAATTCTTAATATTTGGTGGCTCGTGCTATGGTATCGTCTAAATCCAAATTGTTCATCAGGGAAGATACGGCTTTCATAAATAATTGTTAAAAGTTTTTCCTTCAAAATATTTTCATAGACTTTACCCAAGCTACTTAACAGACTAATAGGCCTGTAACTATTAGGCTCGTTACGAGGCTTGCCTGCTTTAGGAATGGGGACAACTTTTGCTTCCTTCCAGACTGTTGGAAAGTATTGCATTTTTAGACAGGCATTAATTAAAAATGCTAAGAATTTGATGCCAATTTTGGGTAAATTCCTAAGAAAGATATTCTGTATGCTGTCAATACCACTAGCTTTCCTTATTCTTAGGTTCTCTATAATATTTTTAACCTCAGCTTCAGATACAAATGCACCTAATGGTGTGTCTGACGCTGAGGCGTCTAAAGTCTGTATAGCTCTTTGTACCGCGTAATCAGTATTTATGTCTCCTAGATGTTGTGAGACAAAGTGGTTTTGCGCAAAATGCTGACAGAGAACATTAGCTTTGTCAGCATCGGTTGAAAAAATATCACCATTTGCCTCAAGACATGGAATTTGCCTATTTTTATTTCTAATAATTTTGGTGATGTTCCAAAAAGGTTTGGATGCCTTATCGAGAGCTACGTTTCGTGTTCCACTCTTTGTTTCGTTTTGCTTCAATGGCTTTGGCTATTTGTTTGCTAAAGTAATTTGCCATTCTTTGAGAAAAGGGCTGCCGAAACCTCTGCCAGTTTCGTCTGTGCATGTTACGCACTTTAATGAGTTCCAAAATGGGAGCCGGAAGTTTCTCATTAAAATACTTTTTTTTAACTTTTGGGATGCTGGTATCCGCAGAGCTAAGAACGTGTTCAGAGAATTGTTTGACAATTTCATCAACATCCTTCTCGCTATTTACACATTCAAGGGTGGTAGGGAGGTTTCTGAGCTTACTGTTAATTTTAGAACGGATTTACTGTTAATTTAGATAGGATCAGTATAATTTTCGTAAAAATGTAGCCCAAGGGAATGGCTTGTTTAAAAATCACTGAATCACTCACTCGTTGCGGTTGGACGATTTCACTACTTTACTTGAGTTTTCCGAACACCAGATGTTAAAGTTTTCTTTGTTAACCTCCCCAGATGTATGGAAATGAGCCTCTGGCTCTATGTTTCTAGGGAAGAGGAAGTTGAATTGATGGACAGTTTTTTTTTTTCGTTAGGCTTAATTCAAATTAATCATACAAAAAATAGTTTGAATAGATTCCTAGATCACGTATTCGTTCTTAGAGATGTTAAATTTATGGGCTCCGAATCAGACTTTCCTCTAGTAAAAAATCAAATTCATCATAAAGCTATTTTATGACTTTCCACTTGTTGGGCTTCAGCCCCAACAAAACAATTATACACGATCATCATAAAATGTAAATTAAAGTCATTGTAAACAACCAACCACAATTGTAAATGTAAACAATTGTGAATGTAAACAATTGTAAATGTAAACAAATGAAATGTCAAGTTAAAGCCATGCACATGTAAGCATGCAATTTGTCTCCCTCTGCCATCAATCAAATCCATAGGGGCGATAGCCTATCGCATAAATGAATTATACAATAACAATTGATGGCAGAGTGAGACAAATTGCATGCAAGAATGGCAATTGTCATCTTCGCACTTGGGGAATTGTTCCCCTCCGCAACATGTTGCGAAAGGGAGGACATTAACCCAGGGCAGTTACAGCTGAAACAGCTACATAGAGCCTATATAAGAAGGCAATTGCCAGATACTGTACTTCTTCTCTTTTATCCGTTGTACTTAGTGGTGCGCAGTGTGATCCAACAACATACATATATATACAAATAAAATCAATTATAACGTAAATCCTAACAAAGAAGTTGTTTTATATTAAATATATATATATTCTAATGGTCCGAGTTCGCCTTAACTCGGAACACCACTTATAAGTACTTATAGTAAGAATTCAGAAAATGTTAAAAACAAGGCTTTTAAAAAATGTAAGGCATTATGCAACTGAGAAGGGAGTTTGATTTTTATGCGGATTTTTTCAGTAAAGTAAGTACCGTTGGGTTTTCCTGAATTCGAAAGTGTACGCAAGGTTTCTGCCTTTCCTCATTCTATGGAACTTGACGGTGAGAGCTCGTATGATAACAAAACCACATGTAATCTTTTTGCCAATTTTTTGAAAATTTAACTATAATTCAGACATCATATTAAACTGTGAAAATCTGTATAAAGATATTAATTGCCAAGTGGATTTTGAAGGTTTTTCGTTAACAGATCAAGAAGTATTTTACGGTTTAACTCATATTGATTTTAATAAAAATCCTGGAGTGGATTTAATTCCTCCTTTCTTGCTGTCAAAATGTGTAGTTTAACTTTTTAAAGGATTGGAAGCAATTTTTAATAAATCGCTTTACACTGGTGTTTTTCTTGATGAATGGAAGATATCTTCCATAAGCCCTATTTATAAAAGTGATTTTAAAGAATTAGAGAGCAGTCTCAAAACTTTCAGCTATTACAAAACTCTTTGAAAAATTTGGTATTCAATAGGCTTCATTTGGCAGTAAAAGGTATTATAACTTCGAGACAGCATGGTTTTTGTAGTTGACGGTCTACTAAAACTTATCTGTGTCTTTTCACAATTTTTTGTCTCTGTTTCTTAGAAAATAAAATGCAGGAAACAAATTGTTAAAATCTGAAATGATAAATCATTCATTATAAATGTCTCATCAGGCCTCCCCCCGGGTAGTCATCTCGGACCTCTTCTTTTCAATATTTTCGTTAATGACATTGCGGGCTTTTTACAGTTTGCCAACTATCTAATATTTTCAGACGATCTGAAATTATATCTTCAACTATTCTCGTTAGAAGATTGCCTTAACTTCCAAAAAACATTTATAAGCTTTTTTAGTGCTGTAAATATAATCATCTTGAGTTAAATATCCCCAAGTGTAAGATTTTCAGAGCTTTTCGGTCAACACCTAGGATGGTGTTTAGCTGCAGTCTTGGTAATGAAAGTTTATCAACCGTTAGTGAAGCAAAGGACCTTGACGTTATTCTTGATACAAGGTTATCTTTTTCGTCACATAATCATTAGATAATATCCAAAGCGAATTCGTTGCTGGGTTTTCTAAAGCGTAACATGGTAGTATTTAGGGACTGCTATACTTATACATCTTTGATCATACCTATACTGGAATACTGTTGCGTTATTTGTTCTCTTTTTTATGAAAACTCTTCTAAAAGGATTGAAAATATTCAGAAAAGATTTACATCTTTTGCTTTGAGAAAATTGGGGTGATCTGACGATTTCCCTTCATATAAATCTAGATGCTCATTAATAGATTTGAAATCTTTGAAAAGTCGTAGAGCCACCCTTGGACTACTTTCCGTAAAGGACATTATTGATGGCAGATTTAATTCTTCAGATTTGCTGACTCTTATACCTTTTTATGTTCCTGAGAGAAGTCTAAGAAACAGGAACTTTCTCTTTTCGACTCCTAGTCATAGGAAGAACTATATAAAATGAACCCGTAACCCGTTGTTTGTCACTTGTTAATTTAATTTGCAATGAAGTCGACTTTCAAATGAATAGATTTAAAATAAATAAATAAATCAATAAATATATAAATAAATAAATATTCTTGTCAAACCGACATGGTTAAGGATAGCCCCGATTGTTCTAATCGCCTCATAATTGACCCACCCTAGTTTTCAGTCACATTCTTAAGCACAGCTACAATATTTTCACGTCACTAAACTACCCAAGAAATTCAAATTCATCGATTAATTTCAATAGAGCTATGCGGGTAGATGACCAATGACCATGAGGAATATAGCCCCTAGTTTTCCCATGCCCTTCCCCATTGACACCACAGTAGACAATAACGCAAAATGTCTCTTGCATCAGATCAAATCTTTCCAGCGGGGGGGATTTCTCGTTAGGTGTTTCCAGAGCCACACTCTGAGTTGATTGTTTCCCTTTTTATCTACAAGTATTGCCTTGACTCCCTTGGAATTGGAGCCGAAGACTCTTCGGGCACGAACTAGTATGCTTGTTTAGCCATATTGGACAAGGCGTTTTTAAACTTTGTATTCAAACACACATAAGCAGGTCGATGTCGCTGTAAGCCCATAATTGAATGATTCTGGTCACATCGTTAATTCAAAATAAAAAATGAAAATTAATCGCTCAAGGTTTTCTTTATTCACTTTTGATATGATCATGCTTCTGTGTATTATAGGAGCACCGGAATGATTTGGGCTGATTCGTATGTACATATTTATAGTAAATGTTTCTCAAAGACAAGTCATCGACGGTGCATGTTCTTTTTTGGCAGACAGGATCAGGTTATTAAATATATGCCGCACGTATTGAAAAGTAAGAATCGCTACGAAAACGGTGAACTTTTCGTAAAATTAGTACAGCGTTTGGTAATCATTAACGACCGACTGGCATGTCCATAGTGAATTTAATCGATCAGTCTAAAACTCTCAGTCATGTTAGTGATATTGAATTTGCGATGTCATTACGCCACATTTTTACGAAAACGATACTGATGTGGCCGTTTCAGTGAATGGATTGCGTTACCATGTCTTTATTGGCAAGTGGTCCTATCTCAGCTGCTTCTGCTTTAGCGTTAGCCTCACGTATTACCGTAAGGTTGAAGCTCACGCATTACCAAGAAGAATAGTACTATAAAAAATATCACCCGTCACATCGAAAATGGCCTCGGCCCGAAAGGGCCAGATGACTGTTCCATCTTTCATGTGTTGGAAAACAGCGGGAAAGTTTAAAGCTTCAATAAAACATTTTAAACACAAATCTTTTCAAATCTTTGAGGGCTTATTTTCTTTTCTCATTTTCCTTTTAGCAAACATTCTGGGCTTGGGTATACACACCGGGTCTGGATCCAACACATAAATCTAAATTGGTCACACTTTGGACTTTCTGGGATACCTTTTGGTAGTGGCGCCACGGCCGCCCCGCTTGTACCTGTCGTGTACTTGTTTCAGGTATCCCTGATTAAAACCCAACCGGAATACTGTTTTTTTACGCAGTGAAGCAAGGGAGCAGTTTATGGTAACACTTGCCTAATACAGTGGAATGTGTCTCTGTTCCACTTACCTTTCGACGTGAGCGCGACAGCTTAGATTGATATGGACCACACTGCCTCATTTTACTCTGTGATGGCTGTGATCCTTAGGTACGGTCTACACTGACTTCTCGAGACAATTTTTTGCGAAACTCGGTTTAGGGGAACTTCAACAAGGAGTGGCTTACCTTGAATTTCTTCAATATCCTGTACTCGTTGACGCAGATAATTTTTTTCTGTCCTTTGACTACCTACTACTACGTCTGACCAAATGTCTCACCTTTTTACAAGGCCTTATTTAATGGCGATGTGCGCGGCATTTCTCTAGTCATCACTGACATTTCCTCTGTTAGTGGAACTGTCAACGGTAGTGACAACCAGTAAGTTTTCGCCCTCCTTGGTATGTGATCTTGGTTCTTTATTTACAAGGTGAGTATTCATACTTCAAACTTCGTTGAAATTACTGTTATATAACCATTTTCTTTCCAAGATGGATATTCTTTTTTTGCCCAGAACATTGACAGGAATACCATGTGTAATAGAAAACTTGTTTTGAAAAAAATTATTTTATGTCACCTTGAACATCTTCAGGCATCTCATAATGTAGCTTTCAAGTCAAAAAATTCTTGGCGCTTTTACTCAGCCAGTGACGTTAAGGATATATGTATGTAAGGTATGTTTTTATGATGTTTGGTTTTTAAACAGACAACACTATTTAAACAGGTTGTCAATTTGACAGTTGAAAATTGATTTTTAATTGCTACGTTTTGCCATTTAACGATAAATAGAATAACGCCAGAACAACGTATGCAAATTATGGAAACTTATTTTGAAAAGAATGGTTCGATTCGCCAAATTTATCGTGCGCGGCTTTATTTTACCGTCGATATAATCGTCCATATGAGCAAGTTATTAGGAACACGATGAATTGTTTTCCCACCATATACAATCTAGTTGATAATACGCATCTTCAAAGACGACAAGAAGTGTGAAGAGAAGAAGTAATTGCCGTGGTAGAGTGCACTGTTTAGGAGAATCCGAAGTCGATTCGCCATGATGCACAGCAATTGGAGCCATGCCCATCCACCTTGCGGAAGATTTAAGCATATGGTTTGTGTCGAAGATATCCGTTCAGTACTCTTCGGGGGTGGTTGTCTTAGATAAGAGTCGAGAGATTCGACTGAATTTGTCGCGTTGGTTGTAGTTCACAGTAACTTTTTTGTTTCCATGTCATTGAAGTGTTATATTGGATATACACACACAGAGTATGAATTTTGAAATGATTGAAAGTCTATGAGATCTAGCTTGTTCAAGACCTTTAAAAGCATATAGGTTCGTAGGTTCGGTGATAGGGCCGAAAACGTGATTCAGCTTGATCCTCATTTTCAACGCAAAATGTTGCTCTCCGGTAAGCACTATTGTTTTTGGTTAAATGGATATGTAAACAAGCAAAATTCCAGAATTTATAGTGGAGAAAACGCAGAAGCCTTTGTCGAGACGCCTTCACAACCTTTAAAATTCACTGTTGGGTGTGCTTTATGGGCTGGTGGAATCATCGGCCCATATTTCTTTAGGGACGATTCTGGCCAAAATGTTGCCGTCAATAGGGCGCGCTATGGAAAAATCTGATTTCATTCCTCAGTTGAATGGCATTGACGTGACAGAGTGTTGGTTTCAACAAGATGGCGCAAAATTGTTTATGGCATTTCCATTTAGTGTGGGAAATAATTGCTGAGCGCATAATGGCTCTGTGAGCTTGCCTCCACCATCCTATGATCTAACACCTTCAGATTACTTTTTTTTTTGAAGTCAACATTCACCGTGTTATTGCTGATACACAGAAATAGTTTCTCGATAAAGTTGTCGAAAACTGGAATGCAAGATTGTACTTCACTCAAGCTAGATGTGAGTCGCGTATGCGATATTATGTCTAATGGCATCAAATTATCTATGAAACACAGCTAATATTATAGACATATAAGTGAGTTTCAAGTGCTTTATTTTATATTGAATTTGTATACCTCTAAAGAAAACACCCTATATTGTATGAATATCCATTTTAATATCGTAATTTCGAGAGATTATTATTGTATAATTGCCGTGTAATTGTTGAGCGGATTTAGCTGCACTGGTCCCTAATCTTTAAGGGGTCTTACTGATAATTTGGTAGTTTGGGTAAATCAGTCGGAATCAGCGGTGAACATTTACTCTTCTTTTCTCAGGGTCGTATCATGATGAGTCATATTATTGGGACTATGTGAGTAACAACTCCATTCTAAGTAACAATGTTTCACAACTGGGTCTGCAATTTCGGTCTAAATTAAAAGGCCGTACCACTCCTGTACCCGAACCAAGTGGGCTTACTCCATTAAAATCACTTCCCTTTCCTATTAGAATCCATACCAGAGAACCTACAATCATGTCTCCTTCATCCACGCCCCTTCAGCGCATTACTCCTCGCCAAACCATCTAGAAATTTGATCATGCACCCAACCTGCAATCAGCCATCCGTCCAACATCTATTACACGAATCCCACCCGACGACCAGTTCTCGTCCTTACCAAATTCCCATGACATTCATTTTCCCAATCGTTGACGGCTCTTTTCTCTCCAAGCACTCTAACTACCGCACTAAAAGTCAAAACCAAATTGAGTCCAATTTATTTATGCTATGCGTCAGCGGTAGTAATAGGGTCTGTCAACACACCCCATCTACTCCCGACAACTGACTACGATTCCTTCATCCACACCATACTACCAGTATCGCCGCCATAGCATGGCAAACTTACAGAATAACAACGCCGAGTTGGCACTCATCTGCAGCTGGAACTGAAATTTGTAAAACAACACCATCGTCGTCACCATCGTGACCATCATCTACTTGGTCGGATGGATTGGAATGGCGAACTAAATAAGCCCTATTCAGTCGTACGGCCCGTTTCGAGGATATCCATGCCCTAAAGGGTGATTCCGCGCCCGCATGGCCTTTAGTTCTGATTCCCTAGTCGAGGAATAGCACTACAAAAAAAAAACAACAACAAGGAAGAAAAAGAAGAAAACCAAAGAGGACGACGACGGAGTAAAGGAATAAAACACACAACATCAAATGAAATTGTCCATTTAGCCCATTAGTATCCATTTAGGACGAGTCCTAGTTTTAGTTTTCGTTTCTCCACCCCGTAAAATGGAGTGGAGGGACAGCGGTGGTTAGGTGAAATCGAATTACGAGTAAAAATAATAAACGCAACACAAGTTGTGCCAGGAGCAGCAGATGCCGAATCGTGGTTATTACATTCAAGGATGGAGGGATAAACTGAGAGATGCAGAAGACGCTCTCATCCTTTCCAGTGGTTAACTCGGTGTTTATCTCTAAATGGCTATATGTGTGTGTGTGAGAGTTCACTGGTGGCCGGGAATTGGAACGCAGGACATAATTGTTTAAACTAATGACAATATTTACTTTTAACACTAGCTTTTCAATTTGGATCCTGAACGAATGATGAAGGACAGCTTCACTTGTCGCTGACTGGTTGGATGGACGGAAACCGAAGTGAAGAGTGCGGATAGTGGACGGAAAATGGATGTCTGCCTGTAGCTGGGATAAGCAAATTAATGGCATTTACTTAACAGGATGTGGAGTCTGTTTATTTGGTTGGATTTGTTGTTGTTGGTTGGTTGTCATTTGCAACATGTCTTTTATGAGACAGGGGAAACGAGGAAAGAGGGAAAGTTCGTGGATGTTCTGGGGGAAGTCGTCACTTGTGCTTTTGTACGCCAACGATGACGCGAGCAGTGACATTGTAGTTCGAATTAATCGTATTAATGGTGACAGATTTTGTTTCCTTAGGCTAGCGCATATAGCTCTTCTTAAACCATTTACCCCACAAACGTTACTATTTGCGGCTTGCAAATGTAGATTTGTCACCTTCAAATTGACCACAGTTTATCGATCAAATACTGAAGGGATGTGTGGCAAAGACAGTGGGACCCTACGGGGGCCAATTACAGGTCAAACGCTATTAATGTTTTTCAAAGAGTTCTGGACGCCGACGACACTTTGTTCGAATTCCGTAAGAGTCTAGTCATCGATCTCGCATTCCGGAATTGTGTCTAGAATAATATTTTAATATATTGTACTCGCCGATTGAGACAGTAGACCCTCGCGACCTCATAAGTTCCTTCAGCCACTCAAGACCGTATGCAGATAGTTTGGATAAAGTTATGAACCCTTTGTTGCAGCTTGACTTTGATCATGATCTTAAGAGCGTCCTTTGGTTAAAAGTCAAAAATTAATTTCAAAAAGTGAGAAATGAAAACCAGAAAGATCATTCTCAGGAGAGCTTGCCAGGATGATGAGGTTTCCTCATGTAGTCAACATGGGCTCAGTCCGGTCGTTGTTTAGGCAAAACATGTCAAATAACATAGCGCGCCACAACAGATTGAAACTTCTGAGAAGCTATATCTTGGGACGTATCTGGGGTGACGCAAATCGCCAGCATCACATTGTTCTTATGAAGGTTTAAAGGAGTAAACATGGTATTCTGGTCATTCACCGTCGACAACCCACTATTGCAGGACGTCGACAAAGCTTCGGAACTTATTCGTTTAGATATTTGTATATTTAGCGCCAAAGTTTTGGTGATGTTTCGGACGTGCAGAGCGCGTGTGATGGTGGGGCCCTGTCATACAAATATGCGATCAGGAGAATGACATCAAGGGGAATGGTGGAATATAAGTTACTTCAACTCTCTCCAGATCAAGTAAGCGTAATTAGTAGAAAAGTTAGCATGATGCTACTTTTAAAAAAATATTTTTGAGCTAGACTTAAGCAATGATGTCCAGAACCAACATTTGAATATAAGTTGGGAAAATAACTCGGTCATCATTCCCGTATTTAAATAGAGGGATCGAAAACAATGCAACATTTATCGAGGAATATTATGGCTATCAAATTTTTGCCAAATATTTCCAAGGTCTTATATACATATGTAGGCATATCATAGGTGTTGCGAAATATTCCCCTAAAGGGACTGATTTCATACCCAAATGAAATAATTCGAAACTACCAATGTGGCTGCAAGAGGATCCGCTCGACGAATGAACAGATTTTCATTCTACGACTACTTCAGATCAGAAATGGGGATTTCACGAAACGGTCCGCCATTTAATTGTAGATGTTAAGAAGGCGTTTGACTCTATATATCGATCGTGCCCTTTTAAGGCTGGGAATCTTATACGAAAACAAAGGATGAATTAGAATGCGAAACGTCTTATGCGAAGCATTCAAGATGATTGAATGAGTAAAATCAGGGCACGCCTTGCATCTACTCCTTTTTAATTAGGTGCCGGAATACACAGTAAGATTCCTTCAGGAAATGATATGTCATAAGCGTTATTGATATCACATACGGACCTTTTGAGTGTGAAGAAGCAGTATAATGAAACACAGAAAGTCTAATGACGACAAGAAACGAGTAACGTTTAAAAGTAACCTGGGCCAATCGAATCTTCCCACTCACGATACCACTGATCTGAACTGACTATACATACTGAATGGGGCTTGATGAACACGTGGTTTCAACAAGACGATGCAACCACACACACAGCATGAGCCAGAATGGATATTGTGAAGGAAGCATTTCCTCTTCGCGTAAACTCCAATTTCGGCGATTTGGCATGACCAGCTAGGTCGCCCGATTTAACCATCACAGACTTGTTTCTTTGGGGCTACTTGAAGCCGGGGACTTATGCCAACAAGCCTCAGACAATCGCAGTCCTTAAAGAGAATATTTGATAGGAATGCGAACAGTTATCACCGGAAATCTTGCGGATAGTCGTGGAAAATTGTCAAAATGAGAATGTCAAAACGAACATAACTTTTGTATTCCTATGTGTTTAATATTTTGTTCCACACAATAGATACATGTAATAAATACTTCACTTCGTTTTTGTCACTCAGAGCGTGTGCGTCTTTTCCTTTGCTCCGGGTCAACGTGTAATATTTCTTACAGTATACTTTTATCAGGTTATGGGCCCAGGCACTCATCCAACATGTCGGTAAATATAAGTATTGAAAAATTAAAAGGTAGGGAGAACTACGACGTTTGGAAAATAGCAGCGAAATCCTACCTTGTAATTAAGGGATTATGGAGTTGTATGGAAAAGGAGCTTGCAGAAAACGCATCGATTGCTGAAAAGGAAATAGACTTGAAAGCGAAGTCCGAATTGATCCTGCTTCTTGAAACACAAAATTATTCCTACATCGCAGATGCAGTAACAGCTAAGGGAGCATGGGATAATCTCACGAGTGCTTTTGAAGACACAGGCCTTTGCAGAAAAGTGGAACTGTTGAAGCAACTAGTTCAGCTAAAACTTATTGAATGTGAAAATATGGAGGATTATGTGAACAAAATGGTCATGATTTCCATTAAAGTAAGGAAAGCTGGACTAAAAATTGACGACGAAATTGTTGCCTCTTTGATG
Organism: Merodon equestris; assembly: GCA_958301585.1. Taxonomy (NCBI): domain Eukaryota; kingdom Metazoa; phylum Arthropoda; class Insecta; order Diptera; family Syrphidae; genus Merodon; species Merodon equestris. The sequence goes on along the minus strand of OY284413.1, from coordinate 20,949,006 downwards.
TTGGCTGGTCTGCCGGAGGATTACAAACCCTTGGTAATGGCAGTGGAAAATTCGTCGTCTAAACTCACGTCGGATTCTGTGAAAACCTTGTTACTACAACAAGTACAATATGATGGCGGCTGTACAGTTTCAAGAGCTTTGGTGAGCAAACCATATAAACATACACATACACATAAGTCCAAGGGCAAATTTCGTTGTCATAGCTGTGGTGAAATTGGGCATTTTGCAAAAAATTGTTCACGAAAGAAAGAGAAAGAACGAAAATCCGAGTGCTTATATACAACGTTCCTAGCAGAGGAAAGAAATTCCCAGAACACATGGTATGTAGACTCCGGCGCCTCAGCTCATATGACCATGGACAATAAGCATTTGGAACATCAGAAAGAACCCTCACATAAAGAAATTTTAACGGCAAATAATTCAAAAATGACGGTGGAAAGTGTTGGTGATGTTAATATATCTTTACTGAAGGGCAAAGATAAGCTGAATGCTACAATTAAAAATGTTCAGTATGTGCCCAATCTCTGTGCAAACTTATTATCGGTTAGTCAACTAATTAAAAATGGCAATAAAGTGTTCCTGGAGTGGTTGTAAATACATATTGACATTCGTTGACGACTACAGCAGAAAAGTGTTTGTGTTTCCCTTAAAGCAAAAGTCAGAAGTGTTCGATCAATTTGTGAAATTTAAAACATTAGTGGAAAATCAAACAGAGAAAAAGATAAAAATATTAAGATCAGACAACGGTACTGAATATTCGAACAGACAATTTCAAAATTATTGTGGAAAGCACGGTATTCATCACCAAAAGACAGCACCATATACCCCGGAACAAAACGGTGTGGCGGAACGTTTCAATAGGAATTTAATTGAAAGAATTCGGTGCATGTTGATCGACGCAAACATTTCTCAACGATTTTGGGCTGAGGCAGCTGATACAGCTACTTTTTTGATAAATAGAATTCCGTGTCGTGGAAACGATAAGACGCCTGAGGAGCTTTGGCGTGGTATTAAACCAGACATCTCTTATGTGCGTGTTTTTGGTTGCAAAGCTATGGTGCCTGTTCCACATGAAAAGCGGCGGAAACTGGATGCAAAATCGACAGAATGCATGCTGCTGGGATATTCAAGAGAAGCGAAAGCCTACAGATTGTGCGACAGAAACAGAAACATCATCGTCAGCCGAAATGTCATTTTCGTCGAATCTGAAAATAGTTCTATCTTTTCAACTGATAATGTGAATTCAAGTGGTACAAACAAAAACGAATTTCATATTGTTGAAGATAATGTTAATGTGCCCATACATTGTAATAGTTCTTCAATTAATCTAACTGAGGTTAATGTTCCAGATATCTGTGACGACTTGGCTATCAACCACGCGAAAACTTTAACTGAAGTGGATGTTGAAAAAGTACTAGAGAGTGATTCAACTAATACTGGTGATGGTGATGCTGCTGTTCCTGTGGTTCCTGTTGCTGATGTTCCCGTGGTACCTGCTGTTCCTGTGGTTCCTGTTGCTGATGTTCCCGTGGTACCTGCTGTTGCTAACATTGAACTGAGACGGTCTGAGCGTGTCGCTTGTCAAAAGCTAAAACAAGCTGGTTTGGTTGCTAATACAAATTGTTTCGATCCTGAAAATGTTGCTGATGCAATGTCACGGGCTGATTCGCATCAATGGAAAGAGGCGATGGATGCTGAGTTCAGGTCATTGCAGGAGAATAACACCTGGGATTTGGTTAATCTTCCGAGCGGTAAGAATGCAATTCAAACCAAATGGGTTTTCAAAACCAAACGCAATGAGCATGGGGAAGTTTTAAAATATAAAGCACGACTGGTTTGTAAGGGGTTTTCGCAAAAACAAGGCGTCGACTATCATGAAACCTTTGCACCTGTGACGCGATATAGTTCAATTAGATTCCTGCTAGCTTTGGCTGCAAAATACAACTTGAACATAAGTCAAATGGATGCAGTGACGGCATTTTTAAACGGAGAACTTAATGAAGAAATTGATGTCGCTCAACCTGAAGGATATACTGATGGTACGGGTAGAATATGCAAACTACGGAAAACCCTATATGGCCTAAAACAATCCAGTCGCGTGTGGAACAAAAAATTAAATGAAGTGCTCATTGGGTTTGGTTTGGTGCGATCGGATGCAGATCAGTGTGTGTACCATAAAATAAATGGAAAGCAGATGATTTTTGTTGCCGTTTACGTGGATGACTTGCTAATTCTCTCAAACAACGAATATTTCGAGAAGAAATTAAAGCAAGTACTCTGTGACAGTTTCAAAATGAAAGATTTGGGGGAAGCGACTTCCATATTGGGAATTCGTATTACTCGTGACAAATTGGCAAAAACAATTTCGATTGACCAGTCGCAATACATCGAAAATATTTTAAATCGATTTGGAATGGCCGACTGTAATCCCGTTTGCACTCCCCTCGATCCAAACCAAAAAATATCATCGAAGATGTGCCCAAGCTCACAAGAAGAAAAGAAGAAGATGTCTAGAATGCCGTATATGGAAGCTATTGGTTGCTTACTATTTGCAGCGCAAACAACGAGGCCCGACATAAGTTATGCAGTAAATCTGTTAAGCCGATACACGTCTAATCCTGGTCAACCTCATTGGATTGCAGTGAAGCGTGTTTTTCGCTATTTAAAAGGTACTTTGTATAAAAAGCTAATTTTTAAACATTCTGCTAGCTACGTACAAGGATTTTGCGATGCTGATTGGGCAGGCGATGAAGATGAGAGACGATCGACCTCCGGCTACATGTTTACAATGCAGGGAGCACCAATATCTTGGGCATCAAGGCGTCAAACTAATATCGCCTTATCTACAACTGAATCCGAACTTTTGGCTGCTGTTGCGGCATTTCAGGAGTCAATGTGGTTGAGACGACTGGAAGCAGAAATGTTCCCAAATACTCCCAAGACCTTTGCTATACATTGCGACAACAAAAGTGCAATTCAGCGAATAGAAAATAATTCATATTCGCCCCGAACGAAACATATAGAAATAAAAACGCAGTTTTTAAGGGAGCAAATAGAAAAAGGTTTAATTCAACTTAAATACATTCCCTCCAATGAAAATTTAGCCGATTGTTTAACAAAACCGCTTGTGAAATGCAAACTTGAAATGAACAATAATTTAATCGGTCTAATTTAAGTAACACATATGAAATTGAAACCAAATTTGAAAAAGTATGAACTTGTTTTTTTTTTGTTTCTCTTTTGAATGAAGTAATTTTGGTAAATGTAATGAATTATTATATGTACATTGAAATTAATCATTCTGGGGAAGTGTCAAAATGAGAATGTCAAAACGAACATAACTTTTGTATTCCTATGTGTTTAATATTTTGTTCCACACAATAGATACATGTAATAAATACTTCACTTCGTTTTTGTCACTCAGAGCGTGTGCGTCTTTTCCTTTGCTCCGGGTCAACGTGTAATATTTCTTACAGTATACTTTTATCAAAAATGCTATAAAACGGGTACAAAGGTGTATCAACACTGGCGGCAGCTACTTGATTCATATCATCTTTTCCACTTAACAAGAAAGATTAAAGAGGTGCAAGTAAAGATTTTCATCACTCGAAATCTTTTTTTTGTTTTATTTATTAAAACAGTTATTCAAAAACAAAATTGGATTATTAATTTTGCGCCATCTCGTATAATGATGGATCTAGAAGAGATAGGATAGAATATCGAAACATAGTAAAACACACTCATGACAGGGAGGATTGGCGGGTGAACGGGTGATCAGAGTGGCCCTGAACTTGGCCGCTAATACAATATGTACCAAGTTGTAGGAGTATTACCTGGAGGTATATTTATTTTGGATGTTGTTTGGCTTTTAAAAACGTGTCTACGTCTAATGGCTACCTCGAAATTATAAAAGCAATTTTGGAATCCTTCAATTGACGTTCAGTGCCCAGTAAGCATTGCTCCAATCTTCTAAGATTGTAGAGTGTGTGCGGCATTAAATAAACCTTATTTGACTTTATTATTTCAAAGGTCAAATTTTATTTGCACAGCTCTAGCATCGAACTACTACCTTGGCTTGACAACAACCGGTCATCCCAAATTTAGGATAGTTAGAAAATTATTGGACCGTTTTAACATTATATGGCGCTGGCAGTAGCGCAAAACTGAGAAACTGACCATTCATACATTTTTCGAAGTCGACTATATTCTCTGCGTTTTGCAATTATTCTAATGAATTAAGATAAAAAAAAAACTGCTCATGATGGTATTCTTGTCAACCCTTTTTCAAAATCTCTTTTTTCGTAAAATCTGCAAAGTGATCACGATTTCGTATATATGAGTACTAAGCAATCCAAGTCGAACACGAAGTAGCAACCGTAACCTGACTTTCTAGAAAAGTTACGACGCAAGATGTTGCATGAAGTAAATTTTGATTTTTCAATCGAAAAATTAAAATGGATCTACGGATTCCTCTAAGATGTTGTATATGTAATGAGAAACTTGGGAAGCTAGAATGTAAAGCTCCGTTTTTCCCACCCAAGCCCTGACGGAACCTCCTCAGAAACTTTCCCACTGAAAACCAGGTTTATTCAACTTTAGTCCAATCATGGTCTTCGCTGTCCCTATCAACCGTCGACAACTACCACCCCCCCCCCCCCCCCTTCTTCTCTCGTTCTTTCATAACTCCCCTATACAGAACTCTCCTCCCACTGTTCGAATCTCTCACGATTTTCACAAAGCCAACTTCCGTCAAATCAATGAATATCTCAATAATGCTCCTTTTAATTTCAACAACCTTACCGTAAATGATGCCATATCTATATTCTACAAAGAAATATTTAATTCATTCTCCCTTTATGTACCCTTTTCTCGACATAAAACCTACTCCACCTCCCCACCATGGTATAATCGCAGGCTCTGTTCTTTGAGAAACAAACGGAACAAGCTCTGGACAACTTTCCTTCGTACTCAATCCCCAAATGACTTCTCGAACTATTTCGGTACTTACCTGCATTTTGTAGAATTTTATAAATCTCTCTATCAACACTACTTAGTTGAGATGCAAACCAACCTTATAAATAATCCCAAGTCCTTCTTTCAATTCGTTAATTACAAAAGAAAATCTGATGGCTACCCAAACTCACTCTCCTTCAATAATGAAACTTCCAATGATCCTCATTACATCGCCAACCTTATTGCCACCTTTTTCAATCAATCTTTCACCCATGATTCCTTTGCACCCGATCATACCTATTTCAACTATTTACCAAACTTCTCCTTTGGACCATTTCTCCCTCGTAGTGTCGACCCCGTTATCATCGAAGGAAGATTAAAGCAACTTAATGATGAACTCACCCCCGACGGCCTCCCAGCTATATTTTTAAAAAAATGTTCCTCTTCCCTTTCTCTACCTCTCTTAAAAATCTTCAGCCTATCCCTTTCTCAAGGTGAATTTCCCCGCATATTGAAAACCTCTTTTATAACACCTATACACAAAAAGGGTCCGAAAAATGACATTAACAACTACCGTCCCATTGCCAAACTGTCTCATATACCCAAAATCTTCGAAAGTATTCTGTATGATAATTTAAGTTTTCAATGCAAGTCTTTAATCTTCCCCAGACAGCACGGCTTCCTTAAAGGTAGGTCTACAACCAATAACCGATGTTATCTCAACTGACTTCAGTAAGGCCTTCGATAAAATTTCAAACTGATTGATACTCTTCAAACTGTCTTCTCTTGCCCTCTCTAACCCCTTCCTTGCTTCCTCCGGTGTCCCCCAAGGCAGTCATTTAGGCCCGCTTCTTTTTATCCTCACCATTAACGATATTGAAATGGTTGTCAAACATTCCCACATCCCTCTATATGCTGACGATGCTAAATTCTTTAAGATCGTTTCCTCAGAACATGACTCTTCCCTTATTCAATCGGACCTCAACGGCTTTTCCACCTGTTGCTCCAAGAACTTCCTCGACCTTAACATTTCAAAGTGTCAATCTATTACTTTCTCCCGCAAACGTAACAAACCTCCTTCCCGCCTCTACTTTCTCCATAATCAACCCCTTTCTACCGTTCAGGTGATCCGTGATCTTGGTGTATTATGCGACCAGGAACTCAATTTTCTTGCACAAATCAGCGATATAATTCTTAAGGCCAATTCTGCACTCGGCTTCGTGAAACGATGGTCTAAAGAGTTTTCCGATCCCTACGTCACTCGGTCTTTCTACATAACCTTTGTTCGCCCTATTGTCGAATACGCGTCTCAAGTGTGGTCTCCTTACTATCATTCACACATTTCCAGAATCGAGAGTATCCAACGTCGTTTTCTCCGTTTTGCTCTTCGCGGCTTACCCTGGGACAATCCTGTGATCCTACCTCCCTATCAAGACCGCCTAAAACTTATTAATTTGAACTCGCTGGAAGAACGAAGAAGGATATTCGACATCCTTTTCATCCATCGATTCCTCTCAGGTACCATCGACTGCGCGACCCTTTATAACTCTATCTTTTTTAACACTAACCCTCGTAATACACGAAATCCACGTCTCTTCTATGTACCCACTTCTTGTACCTCCTATGGCTTCAATGAACCTATCTCCCGTATGCTGCGGAATGTTAATGCGAAAAACTGTTTCGACCTTAACATCAGCACTCCTAAAACGGAGTGCTAAAAAATACGAACTGGATTTCCGTCAGTTGGGCATTATGTTGCCAAAACTAACCATGGTATCAACAGAAATGTGACTATAAATAATTCATTCACGTTCGTAGTTTGGCTTATAAGCTTTTGGCTGAGTTTAAGCGATGACCTGTGTTATGTTCATCTTAAGGACATCGGTTGATTGTGGTTTATTCGCATAGACCTACTACTTCAGGAAACCCCACAAGCCCCAAAAAAGTCTAACAGAGTCAAATCGCATTAGTTTGGAGGCCAACTCAGCTCACCTCTGCGAGAGATAACCTTACCCTTAAATCGTTCATGCAGAATGCCAATCGTGACGTCAGCTGTGTGCCACGTAGCGCTATCCTACAAGAACAACAATTCTTGTAGGTTCATATGATTCAATTTTGGACCATAAAAAATTGGTTATCGTTATTCTAAGGCGCTCGAAATTGACGGTGACCGCCTCACGTTTTGGAAAACGTACAGACCAATGACGCCAACGGCCCAAACTCCACATTGAACGCTCACTTTTCGAAGATACATTGTCACCTTGAGAACCTCGTGTGGGTTGATGTCGTCCCATATACGCCAATCCTACTTATTAACACAGTCATTCATCCAAAAATGGGCCTCGTCGTTAAACCTGATTTTTCGACCAAAATTGGAGTCTTCTTCCAAAAGCCCCGAAGTCCAGTTAGCGAACAAACGGCGTTGTCTACCTATGGTCATGAACTCTGAGCTCCTGGACCTGTTGGATCTTGTACGAGTGTAGACCCAAGTCCCGACGCAGAATTCGCGAGGTTGCACATGTCCTGTTACGACCATAATAGAATGGTTCGTAAGGATTTAATGGTTTGGTAATGAAAGCTGAAAACAAAATAAATCCAGAAAGAATGCTATTCTAGGTAAGACACCTATGAGACAATAGCCGGTGATGGTATTCATTATGGTGTCATTTCCGTCAAAATAGGTTTAGCCTTTAGGAGGCAATAAGACCAATTCCGATTTGTAGTACCTTCCTTTCATTTAATTCTTTTTCTTTTAAAGCAGCTTGTTAAGAATTCGCTTACATGGAAGGCCATGGAAGGACATGGAAGAAGAAGAAGAGTTAAGAATTCGCTTACGATGGCAATATTTATTTTCTTGCTATTTGCGACGAATTTCCGTGCAAATTTCTCGACCGTTTTGCGCCAACTATTCAAGCACTAAAGCGTTTAGCCGGCCGCTTCGAAGGGACCCGAACAACAAGTAACAGAATAGGCTCCTCAAGGCCTCATTGTGTTCGTACCGAAAAGAATATTGCCGCTATGGCTGACGATGTCGGTAAAAAGGTCGCTGAGACAAGTGAACTACACAGAACCATGATCAACGCTTTTTATTACCGCCAATTGATGAATTACGAGTGGAGAGCACAGGATTCCAATAGGACAGTGCAGCCGCACCACACTGAATATAATCGACACTGCGTACGAAGTAATAGAAGAGCATTCTTGGAGATCGGAGGCCAAAGAATATAGCGCAGGGGTGGACTAAATTTTAAAAATCCAAAATAGAGAGATCACCCGCTAGTATGAAAGACCTTACTACTTGCTTAAGACAGTCTCTAATTACCTTACCGACAGGAAGTTAAGATATGAAAAAGAGGAACGAGTTTTATTTTGCTACGTTTTTGCGGAAGTACCCCAAGGTTCCGTGCTGGGTCCCATTGTATGGAATCTTGTGTACGACCTGTGACTAGGGCTACTATAGGAAGTCAACCAAGCACCGCTTTCGCCAGATCAGATCAAGCAGTGGCTCGAATCCGTAGGCTTCTAACCGGCAGAACACAAAATGCAACCGTTCTCATTATCAGTATAAAAACCGTGAAATATGTGAATATACTGGTCGACAACCATTATATTGAAGGATGATGAAATACTTGGAAATGATGCTTGATAACAGGCTGCTGCTACCACACGCCGACTATGCGAGCAAGAAATCATTATCGTTACAAATGGGACTCTCCAAAACACTGTCGGATAGGGGTGGACCCTGATATTCAAAGTGCGTCCTACTGGGTAGGGTAGTCAGCTCTCTTATACCCGGCATTAGTTCGGACGGAAACCCTCAAAAGGAAAGCAGATTGTCAGAAACTTTCCACGGTATGAGAACAATATGAGGTAACCGGACGACCTCTGCTGAAGCCGTATTTTTTATTGCTTGAATGATTCGCATTGACATATTCGCGAACGAGATGAGGAAAATTTACTACAGGATACTGCCAACGCCATCCTGATGGAAAGGATAACCAAGAAGGAAGAAAGGACACGTTCAATGGACCCATTGCAAACTTGGTATAGTATTACCGCTAAGGGTAAATGGATTACCCAGAGTGTCCCAACCAGAAGGATGATGTAAGGTACACGATTTTTGACTCTAGACGTTTGATGAAATGGCGAGGTACTCTACCGAGTCCAGCTTCATTAATTGGAAGAATAATGGAATCGGCAAAATACTTGATAGATATCTGCGCAATACGGATAATAAGAAACGTGGAAGCTGAACTACATGGAGTCGGGACTGCAAGTACAGCAGCAAAAACAGTAGGAGTACCGGGAGTAGCATGAATTGCTTGGTAGAATAGGGTGTCGAATGCAGGGTGTGGTGCAGAGATGAAGATATGTAGGCGCATATTTGGAAGAAACAAAAGGCGTATGCGAATCACTGCTGGGTTACTGGTTTCTGTGAAGATTCCATAGGCCTGCAAGAGCGGCCGTTTTGACTTCCTTCTTCTTGGACTTTTTTGAATTCACATTTAAAAAGAAGCCAGAGGCTCTGGAAGCTCTTAAAGAGAATTCTCGACAAGAGTGATTGAACTTATCGCCCGAAGTCTTACTCAAATGATCGAAAATGCGAAAAAATCCTAAATGTTCATCCAATTTGAATGATATCATCTTCAAAATATAATGGATTTGGGTGGTCGTGGTGCAATGGTAATCATCATCGAATGTTGAGCGGAAAGTCTGTAGTTCAAGTTTGTCCGCAGGTAAGAACAATTCCTATACGGAAAAGTTGTGCAAAAACATCAGTTTTGAATGAGAGATGATCAAAAAATGCTGACGAAGGCATATCACTTGCAGCATAAGATCACTTCAAAAATTCATACTCTGTGTGTGCATTTCCAATATAACACCTTAATGACAGGGAAACGAAAAAAGGTACTGTGAACTACAACCAACACGACAAATTCAGTCGAATTTCTCGAATCATGTCTAGGACATCCACCCCCGGAGAATAGTGAACGAACATCTTCGATACAAACCATCTGCACCCCGCCAGGTTGTGTAACAAATACTATTAGAGCGTCACTCTTGAACCTGCACGAACCCTATAAGATTGTCAACGCACTGTTATAGCCTGGCTATCGCCCATAAAGAGATATCTTAACTGATGGGTCTGTTGGACGGTTGAGAACAACTTCATAGACGAATATCAATCAAACTTTTAAACGAATCTTGATGCCGTTGTCAGAGTCGAACCTTTACATTAACTTGTGGATTGATTGTCACATAATCCTCTTTGTTATTCTCACCTAGTCTCAGTCATCTTATCGAAATCAGTTATCGATTATACAAAATTGCAGACCGCCAGGTTGTTGCCAAGTCTGACACTCTCGCTTGCTGAACCGACTGTCATACATTGTCCCCATTCTTGGAACCCCACACACAAGACCAAGTACAAAACAGAAAAGCAAAAAGCTTTCTCCAGTTTATGGCCGACAGACGATGGATGAGTCCTAAACATGAATTTCCGGACAAAGCCGACAATCGACAACCAACAACGAGCAACCATCGATGATGTTGTATTATTCACCCAACGGCACAACTGCACAACGGCAACACACCTACTCTGGCGACAAAACACTGAATCGCGCAAGAGTATCAACGCATCGTCTTTGATCTGTGCGTTTGGCATTGTGAATGTGTGTTCCGTAGCATCGTGACATTGACAACCTGCATTGGGCCAACACGACACGAGATCGCCCACTCCGTATTGCATCGCATCATCGACTCTTGACTTAAAGGGACCACTTCTGGCGCTTTTGGTTAGAGTGGGCGCATATATAACCTGCGCCGTACGACAGGCACCAGCCAAGGACCTCAGGTAGGTATCGTCGTAGGTAGTTAGGTGCCCGCGTTCGAACATTGGAAGTGATTGCATGTCATGGATGCGTTTTGTAAACGTCCCTTCGCTTAATTGCAAACATTTGTTCGTACGTGGGGTGTAAATACTCGATCGGTGCCGGTCAGACCGCTCTCGCTGCCCATCGAGGTCACTGGCATTAGCTGTACTCGAGCGTAACGAGGGGGTTGCGCGATTGAAGGGTGCAGTCGAGCGTGACAATTGGTTTCTAATTGATTATTTCTATTAATCGATTGAATGTCGAAGTGAATCGAGTGACAGTGTCTCTATTATGAGGCGGAAACATTAGCGGTTCATTTGGAAGAGTGTCGGTGTACGAGTGGCGCGTTGTGGTGCATGGATGCGTGCAGTATGCTGCCACAGTGCGTGGGTTGCGTTTGAATTAATTTTATCGCTGCACATTAAGTGCGGAAATAACTACAATGAGCACAAACGGGTTCAGTAGTTTTCGGTTTATTGGTTCAATGAGTCAGAGTGGCTGTTAGAAAAGGGTTCATTGGGTTTCCATAGGGACTGGGCAATGTGCGCTGAACTGGGCTGCTTGGCGACGCTGGCATTTTATGAGGTTAAATAAAATTAAGTACCGGAAAGAGCGGAAGAGTTGGGGAGTCAAAACCAAACGCGTGTTCTCGAAAAAAGTTTGACATTTTAATAGCACAGCATATGCGCCAGCTTGTATTACCTTTTTAGAATCGCAACCTCATAAGGACAAGCATGTGGAGTTGATACAAAATTATCCTCACATATGGCAACATCAACTTTTTTTATAAGTAAATTCTGAATAATAAAAAAAATTATATATTTGAGTTAAGACAAATTTAAATTTAACGTTATTCTATTTGCTAAACAGGCTATCGACCCTGGAAGAAAGCGAGCGTAAATACGAGTAGGTACCTCCTTTTACCCATTACAGTCGCGGCGTGTTGCACCCAGTTGGGGAGACCAACCGCGGTTCGGTCCTCCTTGCCTTCTGAAATCATGTGGCCGGGATCCACATCCGATCTTACCCCTCACGCTATTTTTCGCTCGATGCGACCGAGCCAGTGTACTGATTGAATTTTAGCCTTCCTTCCCACATATATGTATATCACTCTGAGGCTCGTAGAGTTCGCGGCTATGAGAGCCCAATATAACCTGATCTTTCTTGAATAGATTATAATTTTATAAAGCCTTATTCTAGACTTTTTTGCTAGGAGCTTTGACCCTAGTTGTTCGAATGGGCTGTAGAAACAATGTTTTTGCCAGCTCTTCATTAAGGTGTAATTTGTGTCCCGAAGAAGGTAAGCTTCACCAAAATTGTAGCTGTCAATGATCTTATGTTATTTGCCTAAGGTGATGTACGACGAAACGGTTTGTCTAATTGACATGAACTCAGGTTGAAGAAGCTACTGCTCTCTGTGTTGACTCCTGCTTTCCTTATTATTTTGGCAAGGATTAAATTGAAAAAATCACGCGAAAGTCATCTAGATTCGGAGGTGTAGAGTTCCAGCTACATGATTCATCTCCAGTTTGCCGATTTGATATATAGTGTAATCCGAAACTTCGCTGTAAACTTATGCTTCACTACATCTGAGCTGCTTTTTAACAGCTAAAGGTGGGTACTGCTTCATCGATGGGCTTCTACCGACTCTTTCTTTGTTATGTCCGTTACGTTAAGAAAATCCAATCTTACTTACTCATTAGCCCAGCGACCCATGGGGATCTGAGCCCGGTTGCGCTTGCGATTATTCGGTCTTTAAACTGGAGGTTCGTTCTGTCGCTCCTTCTTGAACCAGGAGGCTTGGATTCGAAGACCCATTTAGCTGGAGCGTTAGTATCCATGCGGTCCATGTGGCCGTGCCAATGTAGTCGGGATCTTTGCTTTCCAGACTACGTCCACATCTATGTACAGTTCATAGAGTTCGCAGTTGTATCTTCTCCTCCATTCACCTTTTTCGCACCGAATATCCGCCACAATTTTTTTTTGTCGAAAGAACCCAGAATCAACTATGCCGTTCACTTTATCGCCCAGCTTTCGGCTCCATACAGCGAAACTGGCAGGTGAGGAGTTTTAACTCCAATTGTTCTGCGCCGGATTTCCACTTTGATGTTGATTGTGGAGTTCGCGTTCAGGTCGAGGTAGACAACTCCTTATCTACCTTAAAGTTGTAGCTGTCGATTGCTATTTTTTGTGTTTTTTATAGGGTGCACGTTCAAGAGTGTACGCTCTCATGGTATTTGTCACACAACCTGGACAGGGTGCAGATGGTTTGTGTCGAAGATGTTTGTTCACTACTCTCCGGGGGTAGTTGTCCTAGATATGATTCGAGAAATTGCACTGCATTTGTCGTGTTGGTTGTAGTTCACAGAATCTTTTTTTTATTTTCATGCCATTAAGGTGTTATATTGGAAATAAACACATTTCACATATGAATTTTTGAAGTGATCTTATGCTACAAGTGTTATGCCTTTCTCAGCATTTTTTTGATCATCTCTCGTTCACAACTGATGTTGTTGCACAGTTTTTCCGTATAGGATTTGTTCTTGACCGGATCGGTTTCTGCTTGACAGTATGTATTTTATTTTTTCCTCGTTTGCCTTTAGCCAGGTTCACTTAGCGAACTTATTGAAAATGATGCCTTCCCTGTTTACACCTGCCCTCCGCACTATCTGTTCGAGTACCGGTTTTTGAACCGAAACTACACTATGCACAGTATTTTTCAATGTGGTGCAACCGATGGCCATTAAAGGGCTCTGTGTGATGAATACGTCATATTTGGCTTCGGAATCGATGAAAAGATGGTGCGCATAGATTTGAAACTCGCTGGTTTTTTCTAGGATTTGCCTTAGTGTGAAAGTTTGGTCTATAGTCAATTTGCCGGCCGGAAGCCGGACTGGTATGTGCCAATTTGTATAAAAAGGCCTTAGACGTTCACACAGTATGCTGGAAATGATCTTGTAGACAACACTTAGCAGGGATATACCTCGATAGTTGGCGCACGAGGTGGGACCTCCTTTTTTCTGATAGGAAAATTCAATATATCCTAAGATACCTATGACTATCAATTTAGGTGTGCCTTAATACTCGGTTCTTGGACCTACATATATCATAATTATTGTGTATATCAATTCTTTCTTTACACCCATTGGTAAAAAGTTAGAAAAGTTTTACAGATGATATTGGGATCGCAATTCGAATACTTCTTCAAATATAGTGGCTGATGCAAACCATGACATTAAATTTCTAAGAATCTGGCTGACTTTTAGGCTTGTCATAAGCAATAAGACAAAACTTGTGTTTTTCAGTCTTAAAGCCGATAAGTCCCCAGATACCGAGATCGCGATTTATGAGTGCGATCTTTAGCATGTTTCAGAGTTCATCATCTGTTTAATCCTCTAATGTGCCTTTCGACTTGAATAGTGCTCTCTTTTGAGGGCTAGTGCCCAGGTTCGTACAGCGTACCACTCTTGTAGTCAACGACAACGCCATTCAAGACTTACAGATTCAAGCCATTGATTGATCTGGGTAATTGCTGTGTTTGTAGCTAATTTGATGAGTTGAATGATTGATGATATTGACTTGTGGTAGCCTTAATCACAAGATGCCGTCATATATGGTATGATATAGGATAGGGCCGAGCACATAACCTTGAGGTACTCCTGTGGAGTCGTAATAATATTCAACTAATTCTTCTTTTTTATTTTTTAACTTCCTATTGGTAAGGTTATTGAAAACTCTCCCAAACAAATAGTAAGGTATTCCGTCCTAACGAGCAATCTCCTTCTTTACGACCATTCAGCCGAGTTAAATACGATTTATACATCTAGGAGCCCTGCCCAGCATTTTTTGACCCTTCTCTCCTATAATGAGCAATCTGTCGGATATTAATCGCTCTGGGATCTTCTTCATTGTGTACAGCAGATATATACGACCATATGACCATGGCTTTCAGAATGGCTATTTTTCTTTTGGTAGAAGTATTTTGTGAAGTTTTCACCCATTTTTGCAGAGTTGCAACGAACATGGCTGTTTTCTTTTTACAGCGGCCTTCAATGCTTTGTTAGTAAGTCCGCCGTCTCCAGCGGCCTTTTTGTTTCCCATTCTGTTGAGGGCTCTCAATAGTCCTCCGATTTGATGGCTTAGATATTTCATTGATCTAATTCTCGAACAATTGTGGCATAGTACTTGACCTATGGGGAAACAGCTGCTCCACAATGGGCAAGTTATTTATGTGAAGCTGTGCTTCGGACCTTAAATATATTTATATCACCGTTCCACAAAAGACTGGAGCGCTACTTCTGGGCTTTTTTAGGCAATGCGGCATCACAGGCTAAAACGATATTTTGCATGAGTCTTGATGTTTGAGGTGTACTTCCATTGGAGTATTGTTACTATAGGGCGTGTGTAGCTCTTCTTTTTACGAATTCATGAATAATCAGAAAGCGGTCACTGTGGGTAGGTTTACTACTCCTCCCTGACACGCCACTTCATATTGCGCAGGATAGCTAGGATAGCTTTCATTGATTTCATACTTCAAGGATTGCAAATGTTCGCAGAAGAATGAGCCCTTTTTTTATTGGGTAGCCTACTGATCCACTTCGTAGGACATACGTTGATATTTCCATCAATGATGACAACAGTTCTGTGCCGCACATCGGTCATTATTTTGCTCAACATAGCTTCATATTGGTTGATTTCCAGCTGATGGCGCGTAACAGCTTTAAAAGCTGATATAGAGTACAAGTCCCTCCACACGTGGTTTCCACATGCTCATATTGTGGCAAAATTTGTCTTTTCTGAGCTGTCTTACAATGGTTCAGTTTTACTTGTAAAATCTCAGTAATTGTCTGTTAGAGATAGTTAACTTAAAAATTGGACAATAGTATAATGTGTGTGACTTGTCTATTCGCAAGGACATAACACTCATTGTGTAAAGCATATCCTGTCTAAAATGTGCCCCGAATTATTAAACAATTTTTTTGACAGTTGACTATGAGCGGACTTGAACTACAGACCCTCGGCTGTAGTGTGATGTCGGTGATGATAACCATTGCACCACGATCACCCCCATATATCATATATCACCATATGCATATATCAAACAAAACTTGACGAGTACCGAAGAGTCTGAAACTTGGCTGTTTATAAAGTACATGATTCTGAGCTCATAGCAACCTCAGCTCATACTGTTAGAACCTTAGCTACTGTGGTTCCTGAGATTCACATAAAAGTTGGCAAAATTCAAAGTAGAAAACCTAGAATTGTAGCTTGGCTCCCGGCGAGCTGATTCCATCTTGTTTTCTTTCGGTAACAATGGTCGAGAGTTTACAACTACGTTTTGTGTTCGCATCTTTATCTAACCCCAAGCGTACTTAGATGTTAATGAAGCTCAAGGAAAGATTATCGCTGCCGTGAGTCCTAACCATAGAGAGATGCAACAGTTAGTTACTTTGGAAAACAACGTCGTTTGTGCAAAGCCAGCGTATGATTACATGAGCAAGGTTCCCGAATGCATTCGCACTCCGTTCATAATGGTAACAAAACTCTTTCCACTCGCCTTGCACATCCTTGGGGATGTGTTTCATTTCAAATCGCACTTCTCCTAAGTTTCTTAAGTTCCATGGCGTGAAAGGGTATTTTTTATCGTTTGTTGTATTGTACGATCACACAAAATCCATTTCAACGTGTATCTTGCAAATAAACAAGTATTACGAAGATCCCCTGAGGCATCCCCATATGACTCGCCCCATTGCATCGTGTCACACTTAACCCTTCGCAGTTTGTTCATCATAACTACCAGGAGCGCTGAGAAAGACTGTGCACGAAACTCACAATTTTGAATTACCACACATTCTCGAGCATGAACGTAAGTGTTGTTCCGTCTGCGGCGCTGGGACATCCACACGACTTTTCCAATTTGCTGCGTGGTCGTGTCTATGCAGCAAGATTGAATTGGGTTGGTTCCCAGGGCTGGAAGGACATTCATTCCGTAATGGTAATGGAATCCCACGCCTCCCTTGTTGTCATTCGCATGATTTTGGGGTGTAGCAAATTTAAATTTTATAGGACATGCTGTCGCTCAGGGGTTGGGTCGCTGTCGTGCAGGCTGGAGCCTCATATGTTTCAGTCAAAAAGAAACATTTAATTAAGGATCTTAAGGTGAACGACGAATAAATCTTCCCTTAAGATTCCCAAGCAGTAATAATTCTTTGGAGCATTAAATTACGTCGTTCTTTAAATGGGCGCGATACGTAGGTACATAGATTCCCATTTTCCTCTGCCCCAGGTGACCTTCTTAATTTTTTTCCACTTATTCGCACATACCTTATGCAGAGGGTACCCTGTGCACCTCAAGGTGGTGGAAAAGTTTTTTGTGCCTGGACGAGACATTCAATTTGTTAGCCCGTGATTAAAGTCTTCTTAAGAGTCTTTGGAATCCGGGAGATAAATATTTACTTTAGATGCTCTTGAATTAAGGACCAGGTCAGAGGGTGTCGAGCGTTGAATGAGTGGGAAATGTTTTAAGGTTCAACAGAAGTATGTTCGACTAAGGGGAAGTGGAAATGTGGACTTGGAAGATTGAATGCTATTTCAGTTGGGGGAAATCTACAGAAGAAAGCTTTTTAGTCGAGGGTAAAGGTGGAGGGATAAACGTGCGGTGCATTTACTTAGCGATGTGAAATAAAAGCCAGCAAGGGTCGAGTTCTTTCAGATTCAGAAATGTAGGAAAAAACGTACAATTATTTGGTGTGTAGAGTGATTTAATGCAAGTGGTAGCAGTCTTTAATACTGGAGCACTGATTGAGCAGTAAGAGTAACATGTTATTAATTTTTGAAGGATCTTATAATTTATATAAGATTATCTCGAAGCATCTTCGATTAAAGGATATTAAAAATATTGGCAGAGGTGAACGGTTATTGGGGGGAGGGCCAATCATATTAGACCAGAAACTGTCGAATCTTTTTCTTGTCTCTTCGTGAAGGATATTTGGGTAACTGTTATACACCCTACCCTTTTTGGGACAATTCTGACCATTCCCAAAATAGATGTAAAATAAAACTCCAAAGACGTGGCGTTGTTTAGAGAAAATAATAATAATTAGCAAAGACTATCAGACAACTAAGAGACCACCCTCTTGGCATTGCACCAACGACTCGCTTGATCCAGGAAACAAGCTGGTGAAAAGCTAGGATAGCTATCAAATGTACTATTGGGCATTCGCCGTTTTTTTTTTTCAAATTCGTTTATGTACCGGCAGCATTGGAATTTTGTGTTTAAAGAAAAGCAGAAAGATTTTTGAGGCGTTCCATGATTCAACATACGAGTAATTTCCGATTTCTTCGAAGATGGGAAGTGCTGCTCAGAGAGGACATGTGATATCTATCAGAACCGGTAGTAGTCGGAAGGGGTGCTGTCTGGAGAATAAGGCAAGTGAGGTAAGATGTCCCATTTCAGTAGGTTTTAATGACTTAGGCAACATCCTAGGCCAATTCTCAGTCAACACTTGACTCAATCGCATAAGTTGGGTTCAGTAGCGAGCTTCTATTTTGGTTTAACCAGGTTCCAATGACTCATAACATACCATTCCAAGCGGGTCTAAGCAAATACACAGAGTAAGCTTGTCTGTCGCTCAATTGATTTATCTTCAACGATTTCCAAGGCTTTCACAAGTGCGAATCGGCTCGTTGCCTTTACAATAGATCTTTATCAAGTCATGCCTCCAATTCTGCCACTTCAATTTTTTCACCGGTTCGGAACGTTCCCAAACGTTTAAATTCACTACACGTTCTTTAATTACTAAAGCCTCAGCCTAAATTTCTATAATAATCATTCGATGCACGTCAGTCGCAGATTTGTATGATCTGAAAGCCAATAGCATAACTTGCTGTAACTGGCTAGAAAGTTGGGATATATAACGCCGATGAAAATTCGATAAAGTTGGTAGCGATGAGAAGTTATTGACAGGCTTACAATACGAAATTTCTATTCTGACACTTTTGATCATTATACGCTGCTAGCGCCATCTGTTGGAAAACGGCGGTTTCCCATTTGCACACATTTGTCATTAAACAATCAACTGACTCTCCTGCTCTGTTTGATGCGTATGTCAACGATTACAATTAGCTCTCGGTGAGTGGGGGCAAACACAGGCGAGCCAAAAATAATACAAGCTTGGTATGGGAAAGCAGCTCTAAAAGGAATGAACGTAAACGATTCTGATGAAAGGTAATTATTATTAGAATAAGGAAAGCCATTCACGCTATACAAACTTCCAACTTCTGTTTGTTCGGCAAGATTCGTTTTGTTGAGTGAATTTGTAAAGTTCAATTCTTCATTATCATCATTTCCTGTACACTAAAGCATAGGGTCGCAATAAAGCATGTCCAATTTCATTTGGTAATATTTTCCCCCACATGGTCTTAGGGTGACCCCTCTTGCGGCTTCCGTGGGGATTCAAAATAAGAGCTTGTCCGCAGACTTCCGTAGCACCTCTTCGCAGTGTGTGGCCTGTCCACCTCCATTTTCATAGTTTCATATAGTTGGCCATTGGTTACCAGATTTATTTTTTATACACTTTTATAATATGTCGGAGAATTCTGTTAACTAAGCTTTGAATTTTTCCGGTTAGATGGTCGTCTACAAGCCAAGTCCGTACAGCAGCACTGAATTACGTTGGATTCAGGTAATCAATTTTTTATTTGGAAGGATATCTTGAAGTCGATATCGCCGAGCTGTGCAGACACCCCTGTTCCTGTTGCTTTCTTTATTCTGACCAAAATATTCTTTCCTACACAATTCTCCGTGGATATAATACTGCCTAGGTAGTTAAAATCCTGAACTTCTATAATTCCTTTGGGATGTAGCATAAAACTGTCGTTGGTTTTGGTGTTCATTTTTATTGGTTTCGTTTTGTCGATGCGGATTTTTAGGTCAAACCCATGACATGTTCGATGAAGTTCCAGTAGATGCCTCTTCGCGTACCTTCTATGGATTTATGCAAGATGTCATCAATAACAATTAAAAGGAGGAACGGCGAGAGTAAACATCCTTGGCGAACACCTGCACTAGTTGGGATGCTCTCTGAGAGCTCACCGTTGTGGAGTACTCTGCACTTGAAATCCGCATATTGTGTTCTGATAAAAGCTGTCAGCTTCTCGGCAACTACTTACGCCGCGGTGTATGCTGCCAAACGTTATGCTGTAATCAACGAAAACAAGTTAAAGAATCGACTGCCATTCATTCGTTAGCTCAACTATGATGTGTAGGGAGTTAATCTGGTCAAACCAGCTTGCTGCCTTCTCAGTGATCATTCAAGATTCGATTTAACACGGTTAAAGGCGTATTGGATGGTTAAGAGCATAATTCCGCCATAGTTTTTACAAAGAGGAAGATCGCCATTCTTTGAGACAACAACCAAAATACTGGTAACCAGTTTAAGTGCTTTGTTGAAAATAAACTTTGTTGAACTAAAAGCTTACTTCCTAAAGAAAAAAAACATAAAGTCGCTTTCTGGTATTCGAATAGCTGAACCGAAAACGTCGTTTCACGTTGTGGTATTAATTCTTATCGTTGCTTTATTTTACTATAATACTATTTTTATGTTATCATTTTGGCAACGAATTTCTCCGCAGAACGATTGAAAAACGCTTTATTCGAATATTTTTAAGTACGAGTATTTTTCTAGGAAAATTTTATTTAACAACTTAGATTCACGTTATTTCTTATTCCAAAACTTAACCTTCCCTAAATTTCTTTCATTCGAGTGATCACCCCTCGCTGATCTTTTACAGAATGAGTTTCACCATGGGTAGCAGGCTTCGTCAGCTATCTGGCTCATTTGAACATGATGACGCGTCCAGACTTATAAAGATCCCCTAGCTAACCTTAATCTAACTTATAAGCTAAGGAGTGAGAAAGATCTCACCGAAGTAACGCACCGCTGTGGAAAGCGTTTTCACCGGACAACCACCAAAAACCGGCGTTCTGTCTAACAGGCGAATTGAGCCTGATCGTAATGTGCTCTCATGGTTTTTTATAATTGGCGCAGCCACTTTATTATCGTTTGTCATAGCTCTTGCGACGTGCTTACGAGCTATTTTACTAGGAAAATTGCCGATTCCTTATTAGGGTAATACTTAATGAACTGGGATCCGGGTGATCTATGTATATACATTTTAAGATAGAACCTAAGACACTGTCTCTCGAACACACGAATCTTTTTCATATAAAATGGCACCAAATTACCACACCGGACAACCTACGGGCCTAATAAGGCCCACGTATCATATTATTTTTACCACTGCTATGAAACAGGTTTCTTGTCATATCGAAAACTTTTTCTTAGCTCCTGCAAGATAAGCGTCCATATTATTATTACTATTATTATTACCGGCCACTTGGAGCTCCGAAGTTCTGAGCCTCGTTCATCACTCTTCGCCAATCCTTTCTGTTATGCGGGTGTCCTTCCATGGTTCGCTGTTCCGTCCCATCTATTCTAGATCCGTCCTTATATTGTCCTCGCATCTACGGTGTGGTATTCCTGGCGGTCTTTTTCCTACAGATTTTCCACTCATTATTCGTTTGATTGTTCGCCATGTTCATTGGTTTTACGAGTCCTACGCATCTTAGTCGCGATTTAATGACTCGAACAATGCTTGGGGCTGAATAAAGTTCATCGAGTTCTTGATTGTCTAGTTTCCCTATTTGCCTGTTTCGACGTTCTGTTTTTCAAATTAGATTCTCCTAAGATCTTATTTTCAAAGACTCGAAATCTAAGTTCCTCCCTCTCCCTCAGAGACCAGGTTTCACATCCGTAAAGTGTCACTAGCATTGTTTTGGTTTTATAAGTGCGGCTTTTAACAATGCGAAACAAAAGAGTTGTTTGAAAAAAAAATTCTTCATCGGGAAGAAACACGCGTTTCCCTTATGCAGCCTTTTATTCATTTCGATCTTTATGTCGTTTTTATGAATAAATACGGTTCCCAGACATTTGAACTTGTCCACTTTCTCAAAGTATTTATCCAGTAAAGTCAGGTACGAGGTTTGGATCGATCTATGTCGGTCAGTGATCAAATATTTCGTTTTCTCTTCATTTACTTCTAAATCTATTTCCATTATTGCGTTCGTTATCGTTGTGAATAAAACTTGATCTGGCCTGGTATCACTTTCGCACAGCGTTGAGCACTGTATATACATATTGCCTCGTGTTTTTTTCTTTTTTTGCCACACATTCTTCCTTAATTTTAGCAAACTTTTTCCTTCGCCTTTGTTGTTTTTTATCCTGACGCAGATGGCTGACATCTTTCCGTACGATTTGATATATTGTGCGCGTGATCTCTTCGCTATTTTCCAGGACTTGGAGTCTTAGAACATTATTGACTTTTACTTTTTCCTCGCACTCTTCATTGAACCAAGGCTTTCCTTTGGGGACCTTGCAATAGCCTAGTTTGGCTTCCGCTATCTCCTTCATAACATTTTTTTATTGCTGACCATCCTTCTTCTACCTGTCTTGTTTCGTCGTTAGTTTCTATGTCATTTAGTAGGGTGAACTGGTTATTAATTTCGTCCTGGTATTGATACTGCGTAAGAGGGTCCTTTAACTTTTCAACGTACATATTATTTTTTTTGTACATTGCTGTGAGCCGCTTTTGTGAATTTTGACTCGGTTTTTAATTTTGGCGATGGTTAGGCTTGTGGTTTGAATCGCAAGCCGGTCCCCTGTATGCTTTAACACCAAGTACGTGGGTATTGTGCCTTCTCTCTATCAGTAAATAATCAATTTGCTTTTGCCTTGATCCATTCGGTGAAATCCATGTAGCCGTGTGCATTCTCTTGTGAATGGTGTAGTTTTCACAATTTTTTGAGCTGTTGAAACCTATTTAAATAGGACCACTATGGTTTGATTAGATGGAGATTTTTTCTCCTATCGTTGGTCTTTATACAGCTTCTTTTACTATTTTCGAGTGTTGAAGTCCCCGAGTACAATTTTCATGTGGAAGTATGAGAAATTGTCAAATATTTCATCCCCATAAAACGCGTCCTTTACCTCTTCAATCTTATCTTCAGCATGACAGTGTACATTCAGATGTACATAGTTATACTAGGAACCTCAGGTTTTGGCCATCGTCATTCGATCGTAATACTACGCCCATTACGTTCCGAACAATTTTATTGGCGATAGGGAATCTTGTTTCTAGATTGTGGGTGTCCACCATAAATGAAAATATACCCGTCCTTAAGGATTATTCCATTTGAAAGCCGAACTTCTTGAAGTTCTTGCTGCAATGTCAAATTTATACTTACTAATTTCATTGAGCTGTGATTGGATAGCATCAGGTTTGTACAAGCTCCGAACGTTCCACGAGACTATACTTTATTTTTATGCATTTCGTTTTATTGATGGTCTCCCTTGAATAGTTCCTCTCCGGAAATCCGATGGGGAATTAGTTTACCTCTCTAATATTTTACCCAAAAAAGACCAGCCATATTAAACACCCAGGTGGGTCCATAATTTTTGATGTTGTTTTGAGTGTGGTGCGGTTATGGTGCATTGGTGCAGTGATATGAATGTGGGTAGTACAGACTCATCGGGTCTGCGTCTCCCTCTGATATTTTTTTTTCATGGGGCAGAAATGTATTTCGACGCCTCTTGCAACTGACACTCCAAGCCAAGATTTTTCTAACCCCTGTTCCGCAGGAGAGCACAGGACCAATAAAGTCTTCTCTTCTTCTTTTCCTTTTTCCGGCGTTGTTATGGTCAGAAGTGTAGGACCATAACCTTCCCACTTAACTGCATTCCTACTGGTCCGCTTGTGGGGTCCGCCGGTTTGACCTCAGAAAGTAGCGGCAGGCTTCCCGGTTTGGGATTACTTCATCGCTGAGGCCAATCAAATGCTGGTGTTTTTGCATTTTGCACCAATTGTTTTTCGGCCTGCTTTTTTTTTTGTGACACGGGCATGCTCCATATTTTTTTGTTTGATCTTACTCTTACAACACCGGTGATCTCCAGTCGTGTCAGCCCACTGATTTGCATGTACACTTGTGGGGCAGTTTAATGGTGGTATATGTGTCCCTAGGCTCACCTTGGTGTTTTCTAAATTGCCTAGATGTGATTTTTGTTTACCTTTGTTTTAGTCGCCTTTTACGACAAGCGAGAGGTATCGCTGCAGGGATATTCTTAACCCGTCCCTGCACGGAATACAGGACCAATAAAGTATTTTAAGTTAATTGAGATGTTCAACCTTATTTTAAACATTTTTGTCTATCGTAATGTAGTTCTAAATAAAATTAATGAAAAAGATTTATTTTTACTCAGGTAGACCTGAATCAAAAGTTGATGATGATGATCCTAAAAAAAACATTTGAAGGATATACCTTACATGCAAAGAATGTCATGTCATAACGTCAACGAACAATTGCGCTGTCATTAGCAATGGTTGAGTTGATGTCTGTAGTTGCAGTAATCCAAGAGTCTACTTGGACTGCCGATGGTTTAAGGGACTAACGGGCAGAATATCGAATTCTTTTCCATGATATGACGCATTCTTTTGTTACAAATATTCACTTTGAGCTAAAAATAATATTCACTTTTCTATCGATATAATATCAACTTTCACTATTAGAATCATTTTTTGATATAGTTTTGTAAATCTCGCATGGATTATCTTAAGCTAGTACACATTCAGGTCTCATCTATGCCATTTCCTCTATTTTATAGGGACAATACAAGCCCAGCAATCTACTTAAGTCCAAATCCTTGTAAAGCAATACCTTTACATCTATGAATGTCGCATCAATGGCACTGCAATCATAAAAGTACCATCCCATAAAATATTCCGCACAATTGCAAACAAGATCCGTCCATTTACCTCGTTTCGTTCGTAATCACGTCTGACGCCAACGTCTCAATTCATTCGACTCCACGCACATGTTCCAATGCGCTAACCTTTAGGCGATAAACACACTCTAATCCAACCCACTTAATCGGCATCCGACCACGGACTCCGAACAGCTTACAACCACGTCGATTGCCAACAAACGGCTCCAAACGACTCTAAGCAGCTCCAGCGGCGCGTAACACAGTCTCCGGATACCATGCGTGCTACATTCACATTACAGTGGCAATCGCTTTTCATCACTATTTTTGCGTGCAGCAAATTACTGCCACCGCTTCGACACGACTGCCTAATGCATTCCACTTCATTCGCGCCGCCAATCATCTCTTGATAACAACATCAATTTCATATCTAAATTGTCACCAATAACTGCAGCGGACCCGTCCACGTCCGTGGGCAGGAAATTAAATTGCATTTCCGCAAAAGATACAAAGATACATTCCATTGAATAATTAGTTGCTTAACTGCTCTGCTTACTGCGGCTTCTTTCAATATTAAATGGATGTCGCCGTGCTATCCTTTGAGGATTCCCCTTCCTTTACGTTTTTAATTACCACGACTCGACGGTATCTGTTTGTGGTTTTGTTTATCTTTTATTAATGACCCCACCTTTGGGCACATTTATAACTTCAGATAAAAAATGAACAGGCGGCCCTTGGGAATGCGGCATAAATCAGGCGAAATTATCCTGTCCTTCCCCCTGTCTTGCCACCACATTCATGTGACGACACACGAAACCAAAAAGGCTTTGCCCGGAGATACGAGGTGATACTGTTTTCGGATGACTAATACACCCCTTCTTCCTCGTCCGGTATTGTAGTCGATGCCTGAGGATTAAGTCATCACCCAAATCGTGTGTATGATACCTATGGAAAGGACTTATCGGTGTGGACAAATCCGCGCGACACCGCCGTGTGAATGAATTCTCGATAAGTACAAAAGAGGTAAGCTGATGCTTGATTGCGTGTTACGACAACAGGAACGACGTTGGGGACAACAACTGGACTGTGTCTGGCGGTAATGATTTATTGTTGGTGGCTTTGGGTGACTCGGAAACTGTGTGGACGGGAATCTGGTAAGAAATTTGTTTTTGGTATTGCTCGTCCGCGTTGCGGACCTCATTTGGCGTGATTAAGTGGCAGATGGGAATTTTATTTGTCATCGATTGGGGATAAGACAAGTTTATGGTTATTCCTTTCATTCAGAAGGTGTTGCATCTTCTGGTTGCCTTTCTGTGGCTCGATTGACTCATGCATCTTATGCTTCAAGGGTGTAGTGCGCTTCAGTATGCACTCAAGGACCACACGAGGAATCTTCATTTTGCCGTTTTTTTGTGATGCGGCGTTAAATATTTTGCTTTATTTGGGCTGTCTTGGATTACATCTTGCCTTACCCAAAATAAACAATTTAAGGCCTCTTTCCGTGTGACTATCTGTGTCATGATAGTCCAGTTATTTAATACCTACGTTTCCCTTTTTCTGAGCACTCCCCTAGTTTCACAAACCTTTTTACCTTTTAGTGGACGCCGTATTAAGCTTTATGCCATCTGTGAAAAAATCTTATGATTTTTGATTGACGAACAGAGTTAAAGGGTTTTCATACGCTTGTCTTATTTGCTCGCTCACTGAGATAGCGCAACAATTTAGCGAGCCTTCATCAAAGAAACTCTCAGAAAGCACGATCGTTAGTCAAATACTTCTAATGTAGCAAGCTCATGTGGCTGAGATCCATTTTCACCTATGTGTGTCACCTGAGATGCATCGTCCTTTGTTGCGCTGTTCCTTAGGGTTGGAATCTAAGAACTTTTCGTCCTGTGGGAATGCCGTTTATTCGCTCTACATAGCCCAGGCATCTTGATGTTGTATCGGTAGACACGTGACCAAACCGAGGAGCTGGATGATCAAAGTCTTGTCTCAAGTTGCTCTAATTTTACGATGAAATGCTTCACTTTTTAGAGTTGTCTGTTGAGCTCGGACAAACAGGGGGTGGGTAACAGCAAATCTTTGACTACTCAGAAGTTATAGCTCGACAAGTTATAATCAGTGTTCCACGTCTTTTTTTGATGGTAGCATACTCTCATACTTTTAATTATTTACTTTTAGATCGGTTTTAGCCGCTTTTGCTTCAATCCTTTCGAAGGTTTCATTCAACGAGTTTTGCAGATTTATGGCAGATTCTGTCTTTTGTCTTGACCCTTGAGGTTACCTCGAAGCTTTTGAAGCTGATCTTAAAATAATTATGTATGCCTGAATCTTTTTTAACATCAAAAGGCGCGATTAGCTTATACCGGTCTGAACAGAGCATCGAGATTTCTACACATTTGTCTTGTACAATTTGAGAATGATTAAACGGTAGAGTACTTCGGCACCTCCAAGAAACAGCGTAGTGTACATATTTGGTCGTAGATTTTCTTGACACTGACAGGAACCAAATTATTAAACAACGACGGAGAAGATCTCGTAAATGAAGCTAGGGAAGTTTTTTCCTCTAGAGTCGGCGCAGACGATACTTAGATTACATTCGATAATTCCACATGCTACTCTCAGGTTACGAATTTGGGCTCTGTTTTAGGTTTTCTAGGCTTCTTCGATAAATCAAAAGTACTGCTCAACAACCCCATAAATCATTGATCGGAACAAGAGGTAGTTGGAACTGGGTATATTTGGAGAACACGGCGGGTGAGGTAGGATGTCTTATTTCAGTGTTTCAGAGTAGGTTTTAACGACCTGAGAAACATCTTTCCAAGAGTTCTCGTGCTGCAACATCATTTTGCCGTTTTTTCGTTCGTATTTTCCCGTCTTTATTTCAATACTCAAACGCGTTAGTTGTGTTCGATAGCACACTGCTTTGTACGAGTATAACTTGTTATATACCACCATGAGCTGGTCCCACCAAATACACACTATGAGCTTCGATTTATGGATTTTTGGATGATGTTGCATTTCACTTTGGATTATCCTGGAGAAAATCCTTCATCTCTTGCCGGTGAAGCAGGAATTCGCATGTAAAAAATCGAAGTTCGATGTCTTTCGGCTTAATGACATCTCATAGTTGCCAACGACATGGATCTTGATAAAGCATTGCTCCCAGTTCTGCGTCTTCAAACTTATTCAGTAGTCGGAAACGCTCCTTATCTTCTATGTAAGTCGGAGTTCCCACTTTTCTAGAGTTGAAACCAATCGCCTTTCCGTATATTTCCATAATAATTCAAGCACGAAAAGTAAAACTTCTTGAAAATAACGCTTACATATTTGATTCGAAAGTTTACATTTTCAGGCGTAAAAAAAATTATGACGCTTAAATGAGTCAATGGCAGCCCAAACTTACAATATGATGTTCTCGAACTAGCATTTCTAACTAGCAAATTCTGCTAGTACAATGTGTTGGAAAACGGAGAATTCCCACTTTAACACCAGATATATTTGAGAGCTTCCAAAGTTAACAAATTCTCGTACTTTCTGAAGTCGGACGTTTGGTTACAGCTTTCTCATTAGTTAATTGGTGTGATTTCTCGAATCGTTCACAGCAGAAATGAGAACAAGCACTTCGAATCTTATGGGATGCGACTTTCTTCTCCTGTCCGCCTCTTACGCACGATGTTCCGATTGACTTATGTGATCCACTTTTCGTCACCAGTTATTACTCTTTTCAAAAATACCACAAATTCATTGCGTTGCACCAGCGAATGGTAAACGGTTGTGACTGTTTTTTTTTTTGGCTAAAACTTGACTCCATACCATTATTGACAATCTGGATTGACTTTCTTAAAACTTTTATTTTACTTGTATTGCTCAGAGTCATCTATCTAATCTAAGTAGAATTCCAAATCAAAGGAAAAGAACTGGAAAGAAGTGTATGCGTACAATGTTCCCTTCTATGAGAAGTGGCTTGGTGGCGCCACCTGCTGCAAGTATAGGGGGACCGTCACATAGGAAGTGTACCTCTGTGTCACCTTCTTTACCACAAGCAGCATAACGAATCATTTAACTCTTCTGCAGTACATTCACCGAATATTTTATGTATTCATCAGGGTGTGTGATTCAACAAGCTTCAATCAAAATAGTCGCACTATCAAGGAATACATGCCTGAAGGATCTCACCAAAAATGTAGGCAGATTCAGAGCGGGCTTAGATCTCCGAAAGTCTACCTCTGACCCCGTTTTGGAAATTCTAAATTAATTTAATTCGTCGCGGGGCAAACAACCCTATTTATTAAGCTTAATTCAAGCCGACATTAATCTTACTTAATGTAACTTAATCTAGTCTCACGGATATGCCTTCTGACGCAATTACACCTGCCATCCTACTGCGCTGTAATTTAACAGTCACATTTCCATGGCATCAGGACTGGCTTTGGCCAGACAGTGAACCTGCAATGGAATGTCTTCGCATTTTCATAGATGGCTCCAGGACTGGGCAGGGAGCTGGAGTTTTCTTTGAGCGCGAAAACATTCAACTGCACTTCACGTTAGGAAAATATGCGTCTGTCTTTCAAGCGGAGATTTACGCAATCCTAATGGCCATGCACTATGTTGTGAAACACAGGCAGCCAAGCTGCACTCAAAGCTATGTCCAACCCTCTATCCAGCTCCAAATTAGTGCATGAACTCAAGACCTTTTTGAACAAAGTCGGAAGACTAAATTCACTTAGGCTTGTATGGGTCCCAGGTCACTCTGGAATCCCAGGGAACGAGATCTCCGATGAACTCGTTAGAAGAGCTTCAGAGGAGAGTTTCTCAGGACCTGAACCCGCCTTAGGTCTACCTGCTTCCACGGTCAAATCTGACATCAATGACTGGGCCTTTAACGTACACAGTCGTAGATGGAGGGAATATCCATGGCTGCAACTGCAAAAAGTCCGCAACATTTTTCTTATCCTTAAGGAGAAATGATTGCAGAAGACTAACGGGCGTCATTACGAGCCATTACACTTTTACCAAGCATCTCCACGTGCTTGGTATCAGTGAGAAGCCTACCTGTGCTGCATGTTGCGAGGAGGATGATAAGCAGAACACTTTCTCTGCGACTGTCCCGCCTTTGTTCGCGCACGGTGGCGCACCCTTGGGGCCGACGTGTTGGGTGCCGAATCTCTTAGCTCTACATCATTAAAGCCCCTCCTCACTTTTCTCCGGATAACGAGGAAAATACAATAAAGACAAGGTGTCTGTCTGGTAGTACAATGGACCAGAATTTGTGTCTGAGTGCTCCAACAGATAGTAGAAGCCTCCAACAAAAAAAAAAACAAAAAATAAAAAATTAATCTAACTTAGAAACTAAGAAGTATGGGGGAGGGAACCGAAATTATAATAAGAAGACGGGTTTTTAAGCAGGGAGTACTGAGGTTGAAATCAAAGAAAGGATTCGAATTAACACTTCCTAGCATACCAGAAATGGTTTCATTGAAGCCGTATGCTGTACGGTGGGTGGGTAGATAGAAGAGACGGAGATAACGTGCATTGCGACGGTTAGTGTTAATAGAGAGGGAGTTGTAGAGGGTTCCGCAGTCAATGGTGCCTCAAAGAAGACGGTGGATGAAAAGAATGTCAAATACAGTTCTTTCCATCAACGTGTTCATGTTGATTAGTTTGAGACGGTCTTGGTAGGGTGGTAAGAACAACGGATTATTCCAGGGATGACTTCGAACTTTAAAACTTAGCAACCGGCGTTAGATGCTCTCGATTTTAGAAATGTGTATTTGTTGATAAGGGGACCACACTTGAAAGGCGTATTCAAGAAGAGGCCGGACAGGTTATGTAGAGAGATCGGGTAACGTAGGGATTGGAGAATTTTTGAGACCTTCGCTTCATGAAACCGAGTGCTAAAATAACTTAAAGGATTATCTCGTCGATAAAAGACCCGAACGAGTTTCCCCTCGTTGTTTAAAGAATTTTTCAATTCCCGAAATTCCTTGAGATCATTCAAACCCAGTTAGAGCTGTTTTTATTAATTTTAATTCATGTGACAGGATTTGTAGAATTATTCCCGTGCATGTCTGACGTTTGAAAATAGCGACCGCAAACTAGATCGTGGTTTGTAATAGCCATTGACATAAGAAAGCTGACGCCAAAAATACTCCTGCATTATCGGACCGCTTTGGCCGTTTTTAACCCGAAGTTGCTTATCATTTGACACAAATTCCAAATATCTTGTTTGTTTTGAGATCGAGAATGCCTGAGTGTAGATTCTGCAGGTATTTAGGGTGTAGCCCAAAGTCTTATGAATCAGCTTTACCAGTGTTTCATGTGTGTCGTGTAGTCTTGCAATATAACACATGCTGTCAAAAGTTTCGCCAGTTTTGAATGCAATCAAAGAGCAACTTGGATCAGTTCTATTAACCTTTCCATTAATTCCAGTAGGAGGGGGTAAGACTTTTAATCTTCACGCTGGCCTCTACCAGTCTTGGGAATGAACCAACTTTCATTTTTACAGCCCAAGGAAAGTAGAGGGTCTTTCTAAAGGGCGGGTAGATATTGAAATGAAATAAGTGTGTGAGGTATTAGCAAAGTTCTTTTTTCAACTATATATAAAGGGTGTCTCAGTAAGAGTGCACTTTTTAAAATTGGAATATTTTTTTTTTCATGCAAGTGGCAACTCTGAAATTTGACAGCTGTCACCTCTGTTTATTCCGATTATTAAAAATGGAGCGCTTTTCGAAAGAACAACGCGTTATAATTGTGAAAACTCATTACAAAAATGGGGAAAGTTACGCTGAAACCGCTCGCAAACTTCGCCAAATTTTCAGCCGAGAAAGTGCACCTAATGTGTCAACCATTCGAAGAGTGGTCAACAAATTTGAAGAAACTGGGTCAATTATGGATAATAAGAATCCTTTGCGTCAACGTACCGGTCGGTCTCTTGAAAACATTGCTGCTGTAAACGAGAGTGTCGCCGAAAACCCGAAAACATCAATTCGACATCGTTCTCTACAACTGCAAATTTCACGAAGCACTACGCAGCGAATTTTGACTAAAGACCTCCACCTTAATGCGTACAAGATTCAGTAGCTCAAAACAGCAGACCACGGAAAGCGCCGGCAAATCGTTCAATGGGTAATGGAGCAAAGTGAAGTCGATGCCAATTTTTTGAAAGTCATTTTCTCCGATGAAGCGCATTTCCATATGAATGGCTTCGTGAATACACCAAATTGTCGAATTTGGGGCTCAGAAAATCCTCATGCAATCCATGAGAAACAAATGCACCCACAACGAGTAACTGTTTGGTGCGGATTTTGGTCAGGCGGCGTGATTGGACCTTACTTTCTTGAAAATGAGGCCGAAATTGCAGTGACTGTGAACGGCATTCGTTACAGGAATATGATAACGGACTTCTTGTGGCCTCAACTGGACGGCATGAATCTGGACAACATGTGGTTTCAGCAGGACGGCGCAACCTGCCACACCGCGCGTGAATTAATCGACTTATAGCAGCAACGATTTCCAGAACACATTATCTCACGAAATTCTGATGTCAACTGGCCACCAAGATCGTGCGATTTTTTTCTTTGTGGTTTTGTGAAATCTCGGGTTTATGCGAATAAACCCGAAACAATTCATGAGCTCAAATCGGAAACCCAACGCGTCATCGGTGAGATACAGCCACAACTCTGTGCAAAAGTCATCGAAAATTTCATGAAAAGAGTAATGGCCTGTCATCGGAGCCGTGGGGGTCATTTGCCGGATATTTTATTCCATACTTAATCGGAACATGTCTTCTTTACAATACAATAAAAATATCACAACTCTGTCATAAAATACTTGTTTTTATTTTAAAATGAAAAAGTGCACTCTTACTGAGACACCCTTTACATATGACATAATGTGTGAAATATGGCAATGTTGAAATGCTAGCCTCGGCTTCTTACAGTGGTCAGTGCTAGCCTCGGATCGGAGTGGTCAACTTTTCAATGACTCTTCCTCATAGATCCAGCTGAATTTGAGCGATGGCCTGTATTGTATTCACCTTAAGGAAAGCGGTCGATTGGAAACCCCATAAAAAAAAACCTAGCGCGGTGAAATCGCATAGCCTTGGTGGCCAATTCGCGTCATCTTTGCGAGAGACAACCTTATTCTCAAATCGTTCATGTAGAATATCAATCATGACGATCACTGAGTGTGGAACCACATATCGTTGAGGTCCATATAGATTAATTTGGGCCTTAAGACATTGGTTATCATCGTTCTATAGCGCTCGCCATCGACGGTGACCCCCTCACCAATGTCGTTTTCGAAAAAGTTCAGACCAATGACGCACAAATTCCAAAATCCCAAGATCCACATCAAACAGTAACTTGTTGAGAATGCATGGTCACCCGGTAAACCTCGCGAGGGTTGGTGTCATCTATATACGATAATTTTGCTTATTAACAGCCATTTATCCAAAACTGTGCCTCGTTGCTAAAGACAATTTTTCGGGTACTTTTGAAGTGAAGTCCTCTTTCAAACGATCCGAAGGCAAGTCAGCGGTAGTCGGTGTAGACTCAAATTCCAATGCAAAAATCGCCAAGTTAAAGTCTTCAAAAGGCATAGTTCTTCTGCACGGCGAGGAATCGACTGCCTCGGGTTCTGCTGTACACTTTCGTGGCCGCAGGATACTCTCGGCCGATATTACATTATTCTGATGTACGAATTTTGACTGATTGATTATCGAACCGGTCTTCTCAAATGTTGAAGAGTCTACCGTAAAATGACCACAATGCGCGGAATATTTGCACTCATGAACACTCATTTTGATAAAAAAGTTTCATGGTTTAGACGTGCTGTGCAATCGTGTAACTTGCAATGGTGATTGGGCATCAGTAACTGAATAATAAACAAAAGATTTGACAGATGTGACCAAAACAGCATGGCCGCCACAGGCAGCCAAAATCTACCCGCGCCAGTTGTAAAACCCTTTATGTACGCAAATTTTCTACATTCCTGAGTTTCGTAAAACCAGGTATTACCTTTAAGGGAAGTACTAAATATAGGCTAAGCCAACAGCTCAAGTCCATCCATATTTAAGAACAATTCCTTTACGGAATAACTGTGTAACAACATCAGTTGTGAATGAGAGATGATCAAAAAAGTGCTGACGAAGGCATAACACTCGTGGCATAAGATCACTTCAAAATTCGTACTCTGTGTCATACTCTGTGCATTTCCAATATAACACCTTAATTACATGGAAACAAAAGAGTTACTGTGAACTACCACCAACGCAAATTCAGCCGAATCTCTCAAATCCTATCTAGGACAACCACCCCCGTAGAGTAGTGAACGAAAATCTTCGACACAAGCCATCTGCACCCCCGTCCAGGTTGTGTGACAAACACCATAAGAGCGTACACTCTTGAACCTACACGAATTATGAACAAAAAAAAAAAAAGGCTAGTGTGGAAGTGAAAGAAGTTATACATACCTTTTAATTTTGTGAAATGCATGCTGTTCTCTAATCAGAACCCCCTGCGGGTAGGGGTTAGCATGTATCCGTGGCTCGGAAGTATCGGCTCAGAGCATCCATGTAAAGGAATTTACACAAATGAAGGATAGGCTCTGTAGGAAAGAATCTTGTACAGACCGGATTCTTTCCAAACAGTACTCAATGAAATTTAGTAAATACTGCCCAATACGACATAAAGATCTGAATAAATCTAAGGCTGCATATGGGCAACGCGTGCTTTTTCGCGATGAAAAAACTATTTAAAACACCATATTGCCCCGCAATGTCGGAGTTCATATTTATTAATCCATAATAAACCAATAACACTTTACAGATGTTAAACTTGGCTTCAGACTGAGAATAAGGAAAATAGTTTTCGGATCTTTGAAAACAATATCTTAAGGAGAATACATATATAGTAGAAAATAAGGCTAACAAATAGGCGAATGGGGAAAAAAGGAATTCTATTCTGTCTCAAGCGTTGTTGGAGTAATCAAATTGCGAAGGCTAGAAAGGGCAGGACATGTAAAGGGTTTTCCAATGGGGACTTGACAGCTTTGAATTTAATTTGTGAACGCACCCTTCACTAATCGTCGAACTGTCATTGTCAATTTATTCAGTAAACTCAACATTTTCATCATGGTAAAGTACACGAACGACCAATGTCAGCAAATTATAATTGGAGTCGGTGACCGCAACTTTAAGAGCCTTAACTCCAATTTTCGGTCGTAATTCTCGCCCTAGTAGACAGGCAATAACAAGCTTCGTGCAAAAATTTGAGTCTACGTATTCGTTGTGTGATGTTGCCGTGTCAGTGAGACAACGGGTTGGTCGAAGTGTCGAAAATATCACTGCCGTTCAGGCGTCCGTAGCAAACGATCCAAATCAGTCAATTCCACGGCGTTCTCAAGAATTGGGCATCGCTCAGACCACATTATGGCGTATTTTGCGTAAGGATCTTGGTTTACACCCATACACGATCAAGCTGACTCAAGAATTGAAGCCGATGGACCATTTGAAGCGACGTACGTTCTCCGATTGGGCTCTGGAGAAGATGCGCCAAGATGATGAATTTCATCGCAAAATCATCTTCAGTGACGAAGCTCATTTTTGGCTCGATGGGTTCGTCAATAAGCAAAATATGCGTTATTGGTCGGGTGAAAATCCACATGTGCTTCATGAATCACCACTTCATCCACATGGTGCGGTTTGCATGCTGGCGGCGTTATTGGGCCATATTTTTTTGTCGACGATAACGATCGTCACGTTACTGTGAATGGCCAGCGTTATCGCGCCATGATTACCGATTATTTTTGGCCCGAATTGGAAGATACGGACTTGGACGACATGTGGTTTCAACAGGATGGTGCCACAAGCCCCACAGCACACGTTACAATCGATTTAATGAAGAGTAAATTTGATGAGCGTGTTATCTCAAGAAATGAGCCAGTCGATTGGCCGCCTCGTTCGTGCGATTTAACGCCTCTAGACTATTTTCTTTGGAGCTACGTTAAGGCACTGGTTTATGCCAACAAGCCGACGACGTTGGAAGAGCTCAGAGCCAACATTGAACGCGAAATAGCGGCCGTTTCGGCCGAAATGTGTGGCTGAGTCATCGAAAATTGGGTGCAACGAATCGACCACTGCAAACGTGCTCGCGGTGGCCATATGAACGAAGTCGAGTTCCATTCATAAATATTTTGATTGTACTTCAAGCCGATAATAAAGTTTTTGAAATATCTCAAATGGTTTGCGTTTTATTTAGAAAAAAAGTTGTCAAGTCCTTTTTGGAAAACCCTATATTATAGAACGAATGGACAGTGGACGAACAGTCGAAAGATAATAATTGGAAAACCTGGATGAACAGAATATGGAAAGAACACACAGAGGCTTGGCCAAGGCTTGTAAACTAAGCTCTGAATATCCAATTTCTAAATGACCGGTAGTAATAATAATAATGAAAAGGGGTTAATGACGATCGCTCATTGACAATTATGAATGGAAACAATATAGTTAAATGACCGTCATGGCTCCTGTTGCAGGCAATCATCTGAAGGGTAAAATTGTTGTCGACGAATATGGTTAATGGCAGCAAGCTGGGATCTTTTGTTTAGGGTTTGGAATTGTCTCTAGCTTATTAGCATAGACTTTATTCTTCACATGATTCCATAGAACGAAGTTAAAGGGCGCAACGTCGCATGCCTTCGGAGACCAATCAACTTCTCAGTCTAACCGAAATAATCCGGCTTGGCGTGCGATTATATGGGTGACACAGCCGTCCTGTCGGAACCAAATTTTCTCCAGACCAAATTCATTCAAATTTGGGGACAAAAAAACCCGGTCAGCATGTTACAATGCGTTCTCAATTCACTGTAACTGCCTCTATGCTCTCATCTTCGTAAAATACGAAACCAATACAGGACAATGATGCCAACAAACCATAATCCGTAACACAAAGTGATTTATGTCAGATGCACTAGCCGTTAGTGGATCTCAGTGGGCATTTCAGGCCCCAGTTATGAACATTTTGTGTATACCCATTCGACCAAAAGACTATTCGACCATAGACTCCTAGAAAAGGACTAAATTTAATGACCAATGAGAGCAATAAAGAGTCACGGAGATGATACCGTGTTTGTGACCAAATCACCATTAACCAGCCTTCTTCGTAACGCAGCAGTGAAGCGAACTTGATCATCAGGATATAGAAAACCGTCATATCTGGATCACATTTGCGTATGATACTTCCCGAATTGTCTTGGAGCGGAGAAACTTGCAATGTCTTGAGAAATCCTTTATTGCTGCTGTTTGATTGACCGAGTCTTTTCCTGTTTGAAACCTTTCCATCTCAACGCTAATTTGTGCATTTTTGTTTGCAAATAAGTTACAATAGAAACTCGCTATTGATTCCTTAGGTAGTTCGGCTTAGGAGCCAACCTGACTAATAGTCCAAGCTAGATAAAACTTAAAAATGCAAATGTATGACGTCTATACTTGTCTTGACCTAGGTTGTAAATTTATATACATGGAAGACAATACGAAATAAAATTTCGTTAATTTGGTTGTTGCTGAACTCGAACCCCGCGTCGTCGGAGTTAGCTCTTATTTCATTTAACAGAAAATCCTTATCGACAGGAAATGCGATGATACAACTGCCACAGGTACGTGCCCTTCCTTCTTGATGTTACTCCACCTTGGCTATATGATGGTGAACCATGGTCTTTTCGACTGAGGCCAACATTTTTTTAGAATCAGAAAAAGGTCTTACTTAGTCATTAAGTAATGACGTCTGAGCATCGATGACAAAATTGCGTGAATGGGTCTTATACAACCAACGAAATCACAGAATTCCCATAACTTTTTGAACAAACTTCCTCACATGCCACCTTTCAAGAATAATAGATCTTTAAGTACCTTAGTAACTCGTAACTTGTGATTGACTACGATGATGTATAACATTATAAATCACCATTCATACCAAGCGTCTTAGTTATCATGTGCCGAGACAACTTATTCTTCCACCGATGAATTACCAAAGGACTGTTTGTCTTACAGTACACCCCCTGCTTTCTTATACGTATGTGAACGTGTTCTACCTAATTTTCCTACAGTTGTACAAACCAACTAGTTTCACCGTAATATTAGCTTCAAAACCACTTTCGAAACCTAACATCAAAACCAGCACTTAAAGTTTGTCAAACACCGTCACCCAATAAGCACTTAATGAACCAAACCCTTGGCCTGACCAAACACCAACCAATAAATGCTAACGTTCCTCAATAACAGTCACACTTCCATCCCATGACATGCCGACGGCTTATCCCGTCCCAATGCCTCGCAATTACCCTCAAACTGATCCCGTTCCGCAAAAACAACTTTCGGCCAACATTCTACAACGACATGGTTAAGTCAAACTGTGACTTTTGTCCTGCAATTGTCACTAACGATTATTGCTTCCACTTGCCTTCAACTGGCTTCGAGTCTTAGAAACAGAAAAAAAGACTTCAATGGAAGGTATCCCTCACAACTGGAACATCATGATTAATTGTCAGTCATTAGACATCATCAGCGGTTGGAGAATAAGAAGTGCGTCCGCGTCCCTCGAGGTGAACAGTTGCATTATCTGAATCTTGATTAGCGATGTCTTAACGGTGCAATTAACATTCTCAATCCATCGTCCAGAGGCAGCTTTTTGACATGGTTCATCCCGAACGGCGGCGTTCCGATGAGAAATGATGACTTCAGGTACCGCATCTCTCTGAAGTTCCAGATTTCCATCCCGAGAGTACACCCTACGTGGTGACCCTGTGCTCTAGTCAGATTAATGACCTTCACTTATCATGTGATTCTTGACTGAGTTTCTTGGATGCCGTCGGATGCTTACTGACTGTTAGACATATTGAGAATGAACGAGCACGTTTGGTCGATGGGCTGTTCGGATTAAATCCACTAGGTGCACCTCACTCACTCTCTCATCACACGCGTTGAGCAATTAGTGTAATTAAGTCATCATTTTTATTCTCCACAACAGATGATACGTGCGTGATATCCCATTGAACACACACGCACTCATGAGCGAGTCGGATAACCCGAAGACCATTTATCCACTATGTTGGTTCTTGATGTGGTAATTAATTGACGGAGAAGCTGATCATTGCGATGCACAACCGGGATGGGAGGACTCAGAAGCAATTAAAAAGTTTCGAGATAGCATCATATGCGGCGGGCGTAACAAGAGTCCAAACATTGTTTGGACTAAATTAAAGTTTCTGTGGTGCTACTCGACTCCATGCCACATATGCCAGTCAGTTTGGATGTGTAATTCAAGGCGGTGTTGTGGCAAAGAGAAATGCGAGATCGACGGTAGGAGACTAGGGGGCTGTGATGGAGGTTACACATGGTTTTGAGAGTGCGGACCGTTTTTAAGTAGCGGGGCAACCCACACTGATTATCGTTTGTAGTTAATAAGCATGTGGGTGACGGTTCCGTCAAATGTGACAATTTTTCCGAGCTACTGTAGGGGTGCTGCAGATATAGTGTACTTCTCGTCGGTGGCTAATTTCGCACAAGACATGCGGTTTGGGTTAATTAGATCAACCGGGCTGGGGATTGGGGGCAATGTGGCAACTTTTTCGGGGTCGGAGTGGAGTGTGGCACTTATATGGATGTGGGAGTGGTGGATTAGGTCCAGCTTCGTCGGAGCTTGATGGAAACTTGCAACCGCACATTTGTGTTGGGTTAGGTTGGTTGGTGGGCATTTCATCAGTTTCCCCTGGGATGATAGTTAATGTAAATTTGACGAGGAAAGAAGGTGAAGTGTGTACTGGCAGTGATATGGGATAGATCTTGACAAGTCAGACAAGTAAGCAAATATTATGACATCCTCGTGGCAGTGATAGAATTAGACAGCCGGAAGAGAGTCTTAAAAAAATCACAAGTCTTTGGCTGTGCTCAATTCAAAGCTGGCTGGTGCAGCAGATAAGATACCCAAAAAAGGTGTGTAAACATGAAAAGTGCCCAAGATAGCCCTAGCACCTAGATATGTAGGTGCGCCTATCGCTGATATTGTTGACATCTGCCAAAGAATTTCGGATGTGTTGCGATGAAGTCAATTTATTATATTTTTAGCAACTTAAGCATAAGAGACCATTGGTACAGGCGAACCGCCGTCATTGGCTGTGCCGCTATGGGCGGATGACAATGCCCTCCGTTTAGAAGGGTGTGATCGAAAAATCTTAATCATCCAGGTCCTCGTTTATCATACGAATGCTTGTCCATTGAAAGTGGATGAGGAGACCTTTAGGCGTTCGAAAGGCACACTTCGGTTGTGTTAACTGAATGTGCAGGAAAAAGTGACATCCGCCTAGGTGGGTTGAGGTGGCTACCCGATTACATATGCGCGTCAGGATACAATTGAAGCTTAGGGGCCGTTTTGATGCCACAAGACTCGTGAAACCTGAGGAATGTGAAGGGGGATGTTCATTTAAATTCAGCCTGTAGAGTTAAGAAAGCTGGTTATGTTAGCCAAGCTAAGGTTGGCTACCTCTGAGCGGTCACCGAGGAAGTATTTGGCAAAGACACAGAACCTGCGACTTGCCAGTGCTCGCAGAGAAAATGTTGCAGGAATTCATCTGCGTAGGTCTTGTGAAAACTATGGCTGTGGGTGTTAGACCTGATGCCTATTCTGGCCACGATTCTAGCTAAATTGGAGCGGTGTATTGAGGAGGCCGTTTATTTTAAATTGGAGCCAGGAGGGCCAGGTTTTTCTTGATATGCTGCCTCTTGTTGATTTAGCCTACCTACGATTGGCTATGTTGAAAAAGTGTTGCAGGATGTCGCCTTTAAGAGGGTTCAGCGACAGGCCCACAGTTTCAAAGTTTCGACAGGGAAGTGGCTTACTTATCGGCCTTCTCATTCTCCTCAATATTGCTGTATCTTGGAACCCAAAGGAGCTTGATATCAGTCCAGCCGCCAGCTCGTTTTATTTCTTTCTTGCACTGATCCACCGGTTTAAAGAAGGTGGTGGTAGATGAAAGAGCTGTATTAGCGGCTTGGCTGTCGCTACAAATAGCGGTGGACGTTTTATTGGGGCGGGCTGGGCTACGTATTTTGAACGCTTCCCGGATCGCTAGCACTTCAGCTTGAAAGATACTCTAGTGTCTGGGGAAACAGAATGAATTTAAGATGTTCAGTTATGTCGAGAATATTCCCGATCCTGCACCGTATTCCATTTTGGGCCATCAGTGAAAATCAGAAGTTGGAGTATTGCGACTGTATTGCACGCTTTCCATTCTTCACTGGAGCTCTGCCGTGGCCGTATGGTCCTGGTGACTAGAAGCCGCACGCCGCCGTGTATTTGATGTTAATATTCTAGAGGAAGAGATACAGTAGGGTCTTAAATACTTCGGAGGGGCATGGTCTTATGGTTCCCGTGGTTCCGATTCCTGTTGATCTTTTTGTCTTATTAAGTCCGTCGATATTATAAGTTGTGGGCTAGCCACCTAACTAGGAAGCCATAGGTGAGGGTAGGATGGACAACGGCTGTGTACATTCACAGGGTCAGCTAAGGTCTGAGTCCCCAGTTTTTATCGAATTTTTTGCTGCAAGCATAGGGGGCTACACTAGCTTTCTTTACCCGGTTTTCTATACTGGACTTCCAGTTAATTTTTGGATATAGGATAACGCCTAGATACTAAGCGCTGGAGGAAAGAGATAGGGTCGAGTTGTTTAGATGTAAAAGTTTAAATGGCCGTATTTTGGTCAATAGCAGTTCAGTTTTCTTTGGGTTTATGCTTAGGTCACAGCCGGTAGGCCAAGCGTAAACAATAGCCAAAGCTCAATTTGTGATTTCACTATTCACAGAAGGGAACATATTTGATACTAAATAT
Organism: Merodon equestris; assembly: GCA_958301585.1. Lineage (NCBI taxonomy): Eukaryota > Metazoa > Arthropoda > Insecta > Diptera > Syrphidae > Merodon > Merodon equestris. Next base: position 20,907,479 of record OY284413.1, on the reverse strand, counting down.
TCTCTTATATTATATTCTCTCAAACCCTTAGGTTAGGTAAGGTTAAAGGAAGGAAGTGTGACGGTTGAGCATCACTTCAACTCGGAGGCAAAGGGGTCCATTGTGATACAATTATCCTGTCCTATCACGTGGTGGCTGAAAACCACCATTTTAGAAGATCCGATATATCTGCATTTGCTACGTCCGCAATCTCTGTAAAGAATCTTTAGCGCAGCGAAGTTAGGCGCCGATTCTGGAGAGCTGGGCAGTGGCAAAGCAGATGTTGGATCGTCTCAGTTTCTTCCTCATCGCCGCAGCTCCGGCAGAGATCTCTGGATCCCGAGTCCCATTTCCGGAGCATTGCTCCGATGGGACAATGTCCTGTGATCACTCCGACGAGCATACGGATCGAGTTCCGGTCCAGCGCCAAGAGCTTCTTTGTTTTTCCGATATTGAGCTCTAGCCACGGTGATCTTTTCATGTGACTGTCTATTCTTGTAAGCCAAGACGAGTTGGCTTCTTTTATAATTATGTCATTTATGATCCGGTATGATGCACTGATCGGTGGTTGCAGTCCGCTTTGCTGATGTCCAGTTCAGACCCTTGCCTGGCCAATTCGTCTGCTCTTTCGTTTCCTGCGATTGAGCTATGGCCCGGGGTCAAGCAGAGTTTGACTTTTTGGTGTCTGATGGACTTCAGTGAGTCGTGACATTTCATGACAGCCTCGTTGTACAGGATCCTATTGTAGGTGTTTGGCTGCTTTCTCAATTGCTATGATCTCTGCTTGGAAGACGCTGCACAAATCGGGGAGTCTAAGTGATCCCTGTTTGTGCAGGCTATCAGAGTAGAACCCGGCCCCAGTACCTGTGTCCATTTTCGGTCCGTCGGTGAAGAGGGTAATCTCGCGGTTGTTGATCACGGCGTTTGATAGCCACTCGCCTCGATTGGTATTCTACGAGCTAGGTCATTTTGGGAGGAAATATAGTCAGTCCTAGCTGCGAGGCTACTAAAACCATGTTTTTTCCAGGTCATCTATTATTTTGAGTATGGCCGCATGTCCAAAGTTGGCTTGTTTCCACAAGGAGGACTCCCTTAGTCTGAGAAAGCTTTTTACAGCGCAGCTTGTTATGAATAAATCCAGGGGAAGGAGATGAAGTATCATGTCCAATCCTACTTGCGGCGTGCTCATAGCTCCCGTTGTACAAACACCCGCTGACCTTTGTACTTTGTTGAGCATGCTCATATAGATTTTAGTGCTGCTAGCAGTTCTCAAACACTTAAGATGCCTGGGCCATGTAGAGCCTTTCGATTCCACCCCCGAGAAGCGACGCAACAGTGGACAACTTTGTCTAAGACGTCATACACGGCCGGGATGGGACACATACTCCTACTCACCCCAGGTGATAATAAGTAAAAGATATTATTTTTGTGCATAATCGAGCCGAATATTTTGAAGTTGAATTCTAGTTTTTATAAAAATGTTATACGTTTCTCTATTGACTTAAAATTGCACCTCTTGTTGCAAGACCTTATATGTACATGATTTTTTAATAGAGGTGTAATGCTTTTAAACAAAAGCATTCTTAAGCTTTTTTTACTACGTTTTTATCACAATTAAGACCACGAACGAGTAATGACCAACATTAAAAATTGCTACTCAATTTCTGACTCGGTGGTCGTAACTTTAAGAGCGCTTATCTCAATTTTCGATCGTATTGCTCGTCTCACCAGGCATAGCTATGCTATAGTCAATAAATCTGAGTCACTACATTCACTACTGAAGATTGCTGTGTCAGTGAGACAATACACTGATCGAAATGCCGAAAATTTCGCAGGCCAAACCAATTTAAAAGTTAGACAAATCAGTGTTACCACGAATTGTGAATTCTAACTCTACATTGTGGTAAACATTCTTTTGAGCATTTGAAGCACCGGAATTTCTCTGACCGTTATAAAGTTTGTCGAATTCCTGAACTTCATTGAAATAATGATCCTCAGGGATAAAACCTACTTTTGGCTTAATGGCTTTTATCAACAAGAAATGTATGCGTTATTGGAGAGCAGCAAGTCCCCATGTGCTTCAGAGGGACTCCATTAGATCCACAAAATAATTACCATATGGCATGGATTTCCTACCGGAGGTGTAATTCGTCGGGGAAAAATATCCCTATGTTACGTCAATGGTGACTTGGAAGACAATTTCTTGCTAGAACTCTAGAACTCTAGAACTGAATGAAAAGCTACTTCGCTTTACGGATTCTACCTAATATTGGTGTATTTGAATTTATTATTCAGTTAATTGCTTCTTCGTTATAACGTCTTCGACCAAAGCACTAAGCAAACAAGAAGTTAGGCCTAAGTGAATCGATGGAAAACTGGAAAATCGGGTACTGTAACGACTACTTAACGCTATGTCCAAGTTATCCAGGGGAGGAAAAGGATGCAGAGCACACAGTTTTTTTTATTTTGTGCGTTTTACAGATGGATGAAACGACAAACTAGCAGTTGGCGTTTAAATGATAAAATCAGGGGAGAACTGAATTGATCACACGACATGAATCATAACGAAGAAGAATGGTGAGCGAAAAGCACTAGCTCTTTGAATTTTAAAGAGAGTGGTTTAAACATGTTAGACTGTTATGAGTTGGGTATCTTCTGTATCCGTATTAAAAAAAAAAAAACTCTATGAGAATCTCAAAATATAGCTCAGAGCTCTCAAGTTTGATTTGGTCAAGTTTGATGTGGTCTCATGATTTTGAAGATGGTCTATAATATTCAGAGGAAAACTTGTGTTCAATGTTGGAAGCCACCTATACAATGCCCAAGGCTTTTCTCTGAATCAAATTTGGTTATGACCGAAACACTTTTGGATTCAGCATAGATTACATGCACCTAAAGGATTGCTTAGAAATGGTACATTGCTTAATTTTTAACATGCATATGCTTTTCACTCATGTAAACGTACTATTTGAAGCCTTATTTACATACGTACAGGTGTAAAGTTACAGTCTACATGGTCCATGTTTCCCTGCTTCCGGCGCGTTTAATTTTTTTTTATTTATATTTATTTTTTTATTTTTAGCTTAACTATCGCTGTCAACCTCAATCCTGCAAGCAATAGATATAATAATTGAACTAGTCTTTGTAGATGCCAGACTAAATGTTTATCAGGCAAGAACCATCACGTTTCTTGGAGGTTAAAACAAAAGCCTACAAGATGTTTTACTATGGATTGGAACAAGGAAAAAACGGAATCGCCATCATCCTTGTGGCAGAGCTACTTGGCAACGTCTTAACCATTTCAAAGTCCAGTGACCGTTTGATGGCTCTCAAATTGGTGATGCATGGTGAGGTGTGGAACATCGTAAGCGCATATGCCCCTCAAGTAGGATGCGAACAAAAAGAAAAAGATGCATTCTGGCTAGATTTCCACAACCTTGTCAAAATCATCCCAAAGGAAGAGCTTTTGTTTGTTGGGGGAGATTTACACGGACATGTCGGGAAGACAAGCGAACACTATGAAGGCTACCACGGAGGGCTGGGATACGGCACCAGGAACTCTTCAGGTGAAGATATCCTAAACATGTGCAAGTCGTACGGTCTTATAGTGCTAAATACCATGTTCGTCAAACAAAGCCGGCACCTGATCACTTAGGCAGCGGCGGAAATGAAACTCAAATAGACTATCATTTGGTATCCAGTTTCATGAAGCCACGAGTTAAAGATTGCAAAGTGATCCTGGGAGACGCGATCGCCCCTCAACACCATCTCCTCCTGACTGAATTTTTTATGGAGGCGAGTAAGAAGTCAAAGCAGCAAACGAAGGTGTCTGAGAGGATCAAGTGATATAAGCTGGATAAAAGAATAGGCGAAGCTTTTATTACCAGCATGAAAAACTACCTCTTTTCCATTATCGATGAGGTCGGTAATGAGGAGTGCAGAGCGTAAGACATGTGGGATTCGCTACAACAATCTGGCCTGTAGAAAGCCAAATCACTGCTCGGAACATCTAAAGGCCCCTGCCAACACGCAAAAGAAACCTGGTGGTGGACAGACGAAGCCAAAGCAGTGATACACGAAAAGAAAATGGTTTTCCAAGCTTGGTCAAAGTGCTCTTCTACTGATAGAGAGGAAAAAGCTCGCCGTGAAAAGGTATATAGATATTGCAAAGGTATCGCGAAGAAAAAGTGCGCCGAATTCAAAGCGAAAAGCATGGAAGGCCTCTATCAGGAGTTGGAAGAAATATCGTCTTCCGCGTCTGACAGGAACCAGGCTACCCAGGAGCTTCGACAAAGCAATTTGAGCAAAGGAGCAAATATCTTTAAGATAGCCGCTGGGAGATTCGTTTCCCTTTAACAATGCTACTCCTTGTGGAAGACGAAAAAATTCTCCACAGATGGCGACAGTATTGCGAGGAACTTCTCAACGAACAGTTTCCCCGAGTGTACTTTCCAAGAGCCGCCCCGAATCATTCCGAAATATCCGACATCACAGTGTAAGAAGTTCGGTACGCGGTTAAAAAGTCCAAGAAAAGAAAAGCTGTTGGGCCGGACGGGATACCCTCTGAGTTCTGGAAAAAGATGGGAGACATTGGGTCTAGATGGCTCATGGTTCTTATCTCCAAACTTATGAGAGGCGACACTATGCCTAATCAATGGAGGGAAAGCTATCTTCTTCTTTTGCAAAAAGGAAAGGGGGATACGCGAAATTGTGATAACTACCGTTCTGTCAAGCTGATGTCGCACACCATGAAGATCGTTGAACGGGTATTACATAGCCGACTGCGGAAAATAATACGACTATCTGATGACCAGTGCGGGTTTGTCTCGGGTAAATCAACAACAGATGCAATCCAAAGTATAAGGATCATGATGGAAAAGCATCGTGATTCTTCAAAGGACTTGCATATGGTGTTGGTTGATTTCGAGAAGGCCTTTGACGGGCAACCAAGAGATCTTTTATGGGTACCGCTAAGACAAAAAGGAGTTCCAGAAACCTACGTGCGAGTGATCATGGACATGTACAAGAGAGCAACGACAAGAGTAAGATGCACCGCAGGAGTCACCGAAGAGTTCGCAATCAAAGTCAGTGTACATCAAGGGAGCGTCCTCAGCCCACTGCTCTTTATAGCAGTCCTTGATTGCTTGCTTGAAGGAAAAGTGACGGACCCCAATGTGCACCAGCTATTCTTTGCTGACGATGGGGCCATTATAAGTGATGATCAGGCGTCCCTACAACGAGCACTTGATGTGTGGGCGGACATTTTTGAGGGACACGGGTATCGTATTAGTTCAAAGAAGACAGAGTATCTATGCTGCCCGTTCTCAGCTACCCTCATCAGCCTATTCCAGACATTTACTTGAATGGAAGAGTGCTTCCCAAGTGTGAAAAGTTTAAATATCTGGGATCTATGATTAATAAAGAAGTCACTTGTGGTGACGACATCAACCAACGCGTAAGCGTAGGGTGGATGAAGTGGCGGGAAAACTCCGCCATCTTCTGTGATCGAAAAATGCCCCCTAAGCTGAAAGGAAGGCTCTACACTTCAGTTGTACGTCAGCCGCTCACATACGGTTCACAATGCTGGACAATGCACAAAAAGTATGAGAGCAAATTAACGGCAGCTGAGATGAAGATGCTTCGCATGACAGCGGGAGTAACAAAGCGTGACAGAATTAGAAGTTCAAAGATCCGAGGAAGCCTCCACGTAAAAGAAACCATCACAAGAAAGACAGAGCGCGACCGACTCAGTTGGTATTGCCATGTTCAAAGGAGAGATCCTTTGTACCCCGTCCAAAAAGGCGTTATCAATCAACGTTCCAATTTCAACACCCAAAAAAATCAGGCCGAAAAACAATTGGTGCAAACAAATGCAAAAACACCAGCATTTGATTGGCCTCAATGATGAAGTAATCCCAAACCGGGAAGCCTGCCGCTACTTTCTGAGGTCAAACCGGCGGACCCCACAAGCGGACCAGTAGGAATGCAGTTAAGTGGGAAGGTTATGGTCCTACACTTCCGACCATAACGACGCCGGAAAAAAGGAAAAGAAGAAGAAGAAGGCAAGAACCATCATGCTCATCCCACCTACATATATTAATTCTTGACCACCTATGAGGGATGTGTACCCTCTTGTTTAAAGACGGTTAAAAACAGCAGTCTTCCATTATTGCACGATAGAGATAACACCATTGACGGTAACTGTTTTACCACCGAGCAAATGTGGTCCAGTCACACATCTAGCATGAAATCCATACCACACGTTCAGGTTTTATGGATCAAATGGAGTTTTTTGAAATAGGTTTGTTGGAAAACTTTTTCAAACTTTTGCAGGGCCAAATTACAGAGGCTTACAGGCCTTGATATTTAAGAGAATTCAGTCCTTGAATAAATATGATCATGTAAGGCAGTGAGCCAGTGTTTTATTTTAGGCAAAATTCACCACAATATGGATGGAATGATTCATTTTTCAATTTTGTTATGTCGATATTGAAAGCTTCTATAAAAGGGCCCCAGCAGGAGATTTCATTCTGAGAAATAGAGAAACCCAACATATTTATGAAAGTGGTTACATTTTTAATTTTAGTTTCAAATACTAACTTTGGGACTTAAAGTTGGACACAACACCGGCAAAAAGTTCGCATCCACCGAACACAAATAACCGTATTTACATACCTAGCTGCTTCAAGAACGTGGCGCTCAGTTGAATGACTCAACTGTGCACTTGTTTGTTCCACCTTAGATCAGGCGTACTCCGCTGTGACGTTCCTAGGGGTTGCGATCAAAGGCTTTTTGGCCCAGAGCAGACGTGTTCATTCGGTCTACATGGCTCAGTCATCGTAAGCAGTGGATCTTTATATGCGTAACTATGCCAATGACGCTGAACAATACGCTAAATTCCTGGTTGTATCTTCTCTTCTACTCGTATATTTAATTAGCACAAATGGAACTGAATATTGCATGTAGAATTTTTTACCCATGGTTCCGAGGAGATATTGTATCCGCGCACTTGTCACTCAGCCTCAGTAGATGATTAATTCAAAGTTATACAGCTAAAGTTGACAGCCGGTGTCATCCGTGTTGTTTGTTTTTTTGGCAGTATATAACTGGCTTTTGCCTCATTAACCCTTATACTCACATTAGATGCTGCGATTTTAATGCTCCCGAACGCTTGACTCAATACTAAAAGCTTGAAATAGATTATGCCCCTTGTGTCGACCAGTGAGTCCCGCGGGATGTTTTTATATTCTAAGTGTTCATCCATTAAAGCTTTCGCTCTAACTTCTTACACCCTTCCCATAAGCGGAAGGAAGGAAGATGGGAATTCTTTATGTTCCCAAAGTTCAACAGCAGCATTCATCCCACATTGAAGCGTAACCGTGTATGCAATCTATTTCCCTACATGGATCTACACTGATCATCATTGAAATCGAACGCATCGAAAGCGGCATCCCTGATGGCACTCTGACAATGCCTCCTTTGCTGTCCTGTGATTTGTGCAGATTACCTCGGGTCTTGAGAAAGCTCAGGGGAGATATGATGTGATCCGTTAAATCAGAATCTGAACACAGGTTGTAACAAGATAATGATCCGAGTCGATGGCTACTGCCGTCGATTGCAATGTAATTTATGTAATCAATTGTTCAGTGGCCCGCCGGGGCTCCTAAGTGATGTTAATATTGGTGAGTCGTATGTTGGCTACTTGTTGTTCCCGTCTTAAAATCCACTAGCCTGATTCCGTTCTCTGAAGTGGGGTTGTGGAAGCCATACCTTCCTGTGACTCGCTCAAAGATGTCCTCCTAATTCAGCCTCGCTTGATCGATATTTTCCAATAGTTCCTGCAAGAAATTGCTTTTTTGGCTTCAAATTTTCCTTAATGTTTAGATTTGGCCGTATTAAGGTATTTCAGCTAAATATTCCATGTTGAATATCCGACTAAATAACAATCCTTCGTTTATCAAACTAAATTTAAATCGAAAAGAAACAAAAAAAAGTATGATCTTCCCAATACCCAAAATTGAACCTCTAAATAGAAATTACACAGCTTCCTTCTCTTTAAAACAAAGATAAAATAATTTGGGCAATTCAAAACCCGTTTTCAACTATTATCATAATTTTTCAACTCTAACGTCTGAATCCTTCGACATCATAATTCCACTCGGCAACCATTGTCCATCACGGAGACAGCGTGACAAATTGACAATCATCGAAAGGAAAAAAAGAAAAGTAGCACCACGCAGTTAACAGACTTGTCCTAAGCCATTTACATCATCAATCTTCGCTCTCAAAGGAGCATTTTAACAATAAGAAAGAAAAAAAACAGGACACAGCATCAAGTAAATTGTCAACGCACTCTCCTAATCCTGTCGAAATTAGGAAAAAAGAAACAAGCCATAGCTGGATCGGGGAAAACAGAAAGAAATGGAAAGCGTCCCCCACGAAATTCGAAAACATTTATCTTGCTACCTGAGGACATTAATTGTTCGACGGCGGCGAACCCACCGAACGAATTCATTCCGCGGAATAAATTAACTCGAATACAAAAGGAACGGGAAAATTTCGTGAAACTCTAATCCTGAATCGCGTGACGGCGATATGGGCTATATTAGGGGCGAGCGGAGGTTATCGAATGTCCAACTGGCTTTCACTTTACCATGGTGACGTGTTTGATAGTTTTCACCCAATTTCTCGCCGCTGGACATACCTATTGTAGACGGTGGAGTGTCATGCTGTGACAACTCTATCCAGAAAGTATTAACGACACTCGATTACTTGATCCTTATCGAAATGGTCATGAGGGAGCGAGCCGAGTGGTGACGGTGGCTTAGTGCTTAGTGCTCAATGCATATGGCTAATGCGATTCGATAAGGAGTTGCTGACTCGGTCGACTGCATTACTCATGACATTTGGAGGCGAATCGAGCGAGAGGTGCCCTTTTCACCGTATGTCGCGTCGATACTACCTGCGTAAATTGGAACGAAAGGGTAGTTGTGTTCATGCGTCCCGGGAACCATGTTAAACAAATGTCAAGATCATAGTTAAGCGAGTGGATAGGTTGGAACGAACAGAACATAGACGTTAATTGTAGGTGATTTTTTGTGATCAGGGATGTCAATTAATCAGGACTTGTGAGGCTGTTCAGTGGAGGACACCAGTTGGCTGGAAGGCGGCCGGGGTAATTACGGGCACTTAGTCAAATATCAGTCGATGGAGGGGCAGCAAGGAAAGGTTTTTTTATTACACAAGATGCTATGTTCAAAACTGGTTTCAATCTTAAGAGTATGGGAACCTACCACAACTGGATGTGGACCGAATGGTACAATATAAGTATTTCTCTAGATAGAAAACCAAGAAATATATGTTTGATATCTTGACATTCCGCTAGATATGGTCCGCACACAGCACTGTGTCAACTTTAACTCTTGTTTGATAAAACTCTTTAGAATAAGAAAAAGTAATCCAATAAGAGGTGTCGTTTTAAATTATACAGCATTGCTGAATCCCCATCATGCGGGTATCACAGCGATGACTTTTGTTTAAAGGAATTTGAGATATTAAAGAATATGGACCACACCAATGCAAGGTGATGAAAAAGTGAAAACTCACTGTGAAATTATCCCAAAAACGCCTCTAAGGTTCGCCCTGTTTTTGGTCATCATCAATCGCTTTCTCGCCCAATTACAGTAAATTGAATGAATAAATTAAAATACCTCGTAAAAGCCATTGCCGTCGGGAGCCAAAGTTTCAACTTCTGAGTTGCGACTTACGCATTTTTGGACTTAAGCTTCAATAAAACGAGGTATCCAACAAGAGGTATCATTTTCAATTTCACTTCAATAATGTTAAATTATCACTGCGATTACTTTGAGAAACCAGAATAATAGAGATAATAAATAAAGATCGATATACGAGGGTGGTCCGATAAGCCTACAAAAGAAAAACAAAAATTTTAGAGAAATGGCAATTTATTTTTCAGCATAACTCGATACACTTGATGTCCAACTTCTTTAACCCGTCTGAAAAATACGTTCTCTCGAGGTCTACGAAGTAGGCATCCGTGGCGGCGATGACCTCCTCATTCGACTGAAATTTCTGCCCGGCAAGTGACTTTTTCACACGGGGCCAAATCTGGAGAATACAGTGGATGGGGCAGCAGTTCGTAGCCCAATTCGACCAATTTGGCCGTGGCGAAAGCGGAGGTGTGAGGCGGTGCGTTATCATGGTGCAAGAGCACATTTTTCTTCGCCAAGTGGAGCCGTTTTTTCTTCAATTCGGCGTCGAATCGGCCCAATAATTTGGCATAGTACAGCGCTGTGTGTAAGCTAGAGGGCAATAAATGAAAATGAAGTCGAAAGACGTTAAAATTAAGATTCAGATAAGCTTAGAGTGCTCGTTAAGAGCCAGTAAGAAAATGAAGTATAATGTTAAATTAGATTTAAGCATTTTGTCTAGTAAGTAAGATTACGAATAATGGAATAAAATGCGATTAGAAAGAAAGAAAGGTAGCCGTTTTCGGGGCACCTGGACGTGGCTCATCAAAAACCGACGTGCGACAACGTTGAAACTCGTTAAACCAATTTTTGATGGTCGCCATCGAAGGAGAAGAGTCACCGTACACAGCATCCAAACCTCTCTTTGATTTCACAGCGCGATTTCCCTTCCAAAAACAAGAATCGAATCACCGACCGATATTGCTCTTCTTCCATTTTCCTAAAATCCGCTGACACTCCCGCTTCCACACGCGGTCAAAACAAAACTACGAGTTCGATCCGGCTGAAATTTCGACAATAGCCGTCACGTAATTTCCTTATTTTGGACCACTTCCGATGCTTTCAAGTAATGGAAAATGGTTCATTAATTTCTTAATTTAGTTACTTAAGTGCTAAAATTTTTTTAAGACGAAATGCACTCTTACCCAGACTGTCTTATTTCCGACAAGACGGCTTCTAAGACGTTTTCAGTGGATTTCTCTAATTATCAAAGCATGCTCGGTTCCTAAGGGCTTGAAAAACCTTCAGAATTTCGAGGTGTGAATTTACAGGTGTAAATCAACTGGCCCTGATGGTTTTTCCCCACACGTGCTAAAAAATTTGCACCGTCATTAACAGAACCTCTAACATTAATTTTCAATGTGTCTCTTAGTACCGCAAAATTCTTAGAAATCTGTTTCATTCCTATCTCCCGTTTTTAAATCTGGCTCTAAGCTTGAGATCAAAAACAATAGACCTATCTGTAAAATGTCTTGTATCCCTAAATTATTCGAAGAAATAATCTACAAAAAAAAATATATTCCAGCATGGTTTTGTATCTGCCAGATCAACAACAACAAATCTCTCGACTTTTGTCAATCATTTGACTAAATTGACGTAAAACGTGGAAGAAAATTGTCATATTGACATTGTCTACACTGACTTTGCTAAAGCTTTTGATAGGGTACCATATCTTGCTATCTTGTTGTCTCTCATAGGGTTTCACTCCAATCTTTTAAAATGGATTGAATCCTACCCAACAAGAAGGACACAAGTAGTCAAAATCCATAACTTTCTCTCAGAAGCCTTTCCTGTACTTTCAGGTGTCCCTCAGGGCAGCCATTTAGGTCCATTGTTATTTCTCTTATTTATCAATGATTTGCCCTCTATTTTTCAATCTTCACGATGCCTTCTTTATAGTGGAAACACAATCTGGCTTTGCCGCGTGCCGACTTTTGACAGGCTTTGCACTGCTTTGCACCGACTTACGATCTCTTACGATAAAATGTGTCAAAACGCCGGCAACCCGCAATTTGCATTCACAATGTGGCTTTGACACAGGAGCGCGTATAGAACTTAGGAATATGCCAACACTAAGTTCGGTTTCCTCAAAATCTTTACGTATGATTTCAGTGCAGAAAGAAGTGTAGACTGGTGTTATTATTATTTATATGATTTAATTGAAACATAAAAAATCAGCTCAAATAAAGGTCTACGAATATGAAAAAAGAAAAGAATTTATTACTCTAACCTCCATCATGATTAGTTTGTATCGAAAAGTCCAATAATAAGCTATGAAAATATATGCATATTGAAACGAACAACTCGGAGCACAATACGTTACTCGCTTTTGCTAAAATCAAACAAGTCAAAGACAATTCATCTGTCAAACGCAGGTCTGAGTAGAGAGTAGCTCTACTCTGGCGCTTTGCTTAACTTTACGATATTTACGATATGAGGTCGAGCAAAAGTCTGAGGTAACATTGTAGGAAGCTCCATAGGATTTCGTTGTTTCTACTCATGCTGTCAAAGTCGGCACGCGGCAAAGCCAGATTGTGTTTCCACTATTATGCCGACGATTTAAAGATCTATAGGCAAATTGTATCCACTTCAGACTGTTTTCAATTACAACAAGATCTCACTCGCCTATCTCAGTGGTGTGAGCTAAACTCCTTACAACTTAACATCTCTAAATGTGTATCATTTTCATGCTATAGAACTAATAATGTTATTGATTTTTCTTATAATTTAAACGGTGTTCAACTAGCGAAAGTTTCGCAAATTAAAGATTTAGGTTTTATTTTAGATTCAAAATTGAATTCTACTCTACATGTAGATTATATTACAACAAAGGCAAATTTAATGCTAGGTTTTAGCAAAAAAACGGAACACAAAGGATTTTACGGATACTCTTGCTTTAAATTGTTTATTCTTTACCCTAATTAGATCACCATTTGAATATTGTTGCATTGTTTGGAATCCGCTCTATAATAATGCCATTCATAGAATAGAAAGAATTCAGCGTAGATTCACTAGATTCTTATTTCTTAAACTGAATTGGAACATAGATATACCTTCCTACAGAACAAGATGCTTTTTATTTAATATTATTTCCCTCCACCAACGTCGCAAATATTTTTCATTGATGTTTATTCGTGATATTCTCTTCTCCCGTATTGATTGCCCTTTCCTCTTAAGTTTGTTGAAACTGTATATCCCTCCTGCCTACACTCGTAACCGTGTTCTATTTAAAACTTATTTTCATCGCACTAACTATGAAAAAAATGAACCTTTATGCCGATGTATTCATGAGGCTAACTTAGCTTGTAACGTTTTGGATTTCTTCGACAACTGCACAAGGTAAATTTTTAAGAAAAAAATTGAATTGTATTTGTTAAATTTAAACAGTTAAGCTATCTACTTATAATTGTTACTTAGTCTATAAGAGAAATCTCTGATTGATGTAGTAAATAAATAAATAAATAAAATCCACGATCTCGTATTGGCAGACCGCCGATTGAAGGTGCGCGAGATAGCTGAGACAGTAGGATCAATACCCCGCGTGGGTCATATCCTGCATGAAATTTTGGGCATGAGAAAGCTGTCGGCGCGATGGGTGCCGCGTTTGCTCACTCCGGACAACAAGTGCAACCGTGAGACCACTTCAGAGGAGTGTTTGACGCTGTTTAAGCGCAATCCGAAGGAGTTTCTGCGTCGTTTCGTGACAGTCGACGAAACATGGATCCACTGGTACACACCAGAGACCAAGGAACAGTTGACTTGACCCGGCGAACGTGCTCCGAAGAAGGCGAAGACTGTCCCATCGGCCGAAAAGGTGATGGCCACCGTTTTCTGGGATTCATAAGGTGTAATCCACATTGACTACCTGGAGAAGGGCAAAACGGTCACAGGGCTGTACTATGCCAAATTATTGGACGGATTCGACGCTGAATTGAAGAAAAAACGGCCCCACTTGGCGAAGGAAAATGTGCTCTTCCACCATGATAACGCACCGGCTCACACCTCCGCCCTCGCTACGGCCAAATTGGTCGAATTGGGCTACGAACTGCTGCCCCATCCACTTCATTCTCCAGATTTGGCCCCGTGCGACTTCTTTTTGTTTCCTAACCTAAAAAGACATTCGCCGGGCAGAAATTTCAGTCGAATGAGAAGGTAATCGCCGCCACGGAGGCCTACTTTGCAGACCTCGAGAAAACGTATTTTTTAGGCGTGTTAAAGCAGTTGGAGCATCGCTGGGTTATTTACATGTGCATCGAGCTATAAGGAGACTATATTGAAAAATAAATCGCCATTTCTCCAAAATTGTTGTTTTTCTTTTGTAGGCTAAGTACTTATCGGACCACCCTCGTACGTGTACTTTGCATAAAAATAGTTACGTGTTGGACAAAACATATTGGACTGTGTGGCAATCGTTATATATTTTCATCGCAATCTTAGAATATCTATATTTTCATTAGTCATAATATTAGAAATAAAAATGAAAATGTTTATTCTAAGAAAATAACATAATTTTATTAAAAAATTCATCAATTATAAATAATATTTGAAACACAAACATAAAACATCATAAATTCATGCGACAAAACATATTGGGCTAGTGGTCCGTAGCTAACACTTTATTGCAAAGATTTTATTTTTAATTATACCTGCACATATTTTACTCATTGAACCTATTAAATTGTTTATTACTTGATTCGGTATAGCTGACCAAGTTTGCTCCACAGCTTCAAACAACTTATTTTTGTCGCCATAGACAGTTTCCCTGTTGACCCTTCTGTTTACGCTCTCCCAGAGATTCTCAATAGGGTTTAGATCTGGGGATTGTGCCGGCTACCTTATCACATCAATTCTTTGTTCCATGAGCCAATTTTTAACGAACTTGAATTTGTGTCGTGTCGAGAATTGCAAGAAAGAGGCATATTCCACTCTGTGTAAGGCACCATAACGTCTTCTAGGTATCTGTTGGTATTGGAACCTGTTATCCCTTCAATTTTATGTAGTGGACCCGGACCTTGACCCGAAAAGCAACCCCACACCATAATATTTCCACCCCCATGTTTGACAGTCCCCTTACAATGTCGTGGATCCAAACGTTTATTTAGTGGTCGTCGTACCCTTTTCAGGCCATCGGAATTTCGGAGGTTAAATTTCGATTCACCCGAAAAGAGAACAGTGTTCCATTTTTATACTGACCAGTTAAGGTGGTCCTGTACAAATTTAATGCGGGCTTTACGTTTTTTTTCGATATAAAAGACTTTTTAGTCCAGCCTTGCATGCTCTCCTCTGCACGGTCCGACCACTAATACTTAAATTAAATGTAGTAACTACGCTAGAGGGCGACTTTTCTGGATGTTTTTTAAATTCTTTTTTGGCCGACCGCCTCGGTGGAATGTTTCAACAGTGCCAGATGTCTTGAATTTATTTATTATGAAACTGATCGTCGATTTTGGCAAACCGAACTTATTACAGATAGCCTTCTGCGATCGGCGGCTTATATAATCCTTAATAATCAACGTTTTGAAATCATTGGACATTTTTTTCCAGCCATTTTTTTAATATTGTGTCTAAAAATTGCCTGCTTAATGGAAAAGTGTACCTTTAAAATAAGAGATCTACACGCTTTGGAAAACTCTAAGGAATTAAAAAAATATTTCAGGGTGGTTTCCTAATTTAGAAATAAAAAATGAAAATATTTCGGGAAAATTATTGGCGATAACAATTTTTTCAAGGCTTTGCTTTACTAGTCCAATATGTTTTGTCGTAGGTACTTACAACATTCTAAATAATTTTTTATATATATATGTATTTTTAAAAAGACTAAAGTTAAATTATATTCTTAAAAAGAACATATTTTTTTTATATTTTGGATATACATATATACGATTATATAGATGAAAGTATTAACAGTTATGGGCTTAAATAGATCCGCTTGTACGTAGACCAATATGTTTTGTCCAACACTATATTATCACTCTTCGTAAAAATGTAGTGTTTTCCTATAAATTTAAAAGAACACCACTTGTTAGATGACCTTATAACCTAGCATTGGCCTTGGGTTAGAACATCTAATCTGGAACTCATCTTGTATAGTGAAACTGTCATTCCTATAAAGAGCTGCACCAGTCAGATTATGCCTTCGCGTCGAAGCTAGACATTTGTGGGATAAGCATTTCGACTCGTTGTCGAAAGACTTCCTCATCCTCAGGTTTGTGATAGTAAGGCACAAATCTGAATTCAAAAAAAAACTGTTGTATACGATTTGGACTATTATTTCGATTTCTTGTATTATTTTTAGCACAATTTTTTTACCACAATTCTCTTTAAAAAAAATATGTTGTAACACATCAGGCATATATCGCCCTAGGATGTTCGGCGAAATACTAGAAAACAGGTGAATAGTGAATGGATAAAAGACTATCAACTCGCGGTACATATTCAGAAACTCCTTTAAGGAATCAAGTTGAGTTTTTTCGTATAAATAAATTGTACGCAGCATAACAAATCTAACTAGCAATAGCTCATTTATATAGTAGCATTACTAGTTACTAATTTGTGAAAAACCGGCTTCACCCATCAATTCAGAAACGCAATTCAAAGCTGAAGCTCTATAATTTGCAGCACAACACGGTAAGTGGAACATGAAAAGAAACATGCAGTCCCATCCACTTGCGTGCAACTGAATACCATAATTGAAAGGAAATATTTATTGTTGTGCCTTAGGCAACCTCTTGCCCTCTCGTATCCAGATTTCGTTTCGCAGTTGAAATTGAACGTTTTATCAGTAATTATGTAATAATTATCAGGTTGAGGTGCTGCTGTTTTCCGTGCACAATGCATGTGCTTTTTTACAAGCAAAAAAACACGAAATTCTTTCATAATCATTAGTTGCATGAATGCTCACGAGCTTGGAGTTGCATTGACTAAACAGCTCGTCGCATTCATTTTCACAATAATTTTTTTGTTTGTATTGGTAATTGTTTTGATGATCAGAATGAAATTCCATTAAGCGAATGACTGAATATTTTTTAATGCCGTACTGCACGTTGTGATTCTAATATTTAGTGCCATTAGCTTAGCTAATCGCATTAGTCACATTATCCATATTAGTTGGCTTAGTTACATTAGTTACTCTAATCACATAAGTCGCGCTAATCAGATCATTAGACTAACAAATCATTTCACCCGCGAAGGGTGTAGTCAAAACACCTTAGGAGGCAGCTATTAGACAATGTTTACATCACTTATAATAAAAGCTTCAAAATTAGTGTATCATAATTGAAGGTGAGCGGACATCAAGACGTGCCTATGTATGTGTTCCAACTCTATCTGAGACTGGAAAGTTACATTCATCGTGCTTTATGAATGTGAATGTGTCGTAAATCTGGACTATTTAATTGATTTAAGACTTTGATTTTCATTTAAAGAGTAGAGGCAGGTTCTGTAGGCTAAGATTTACTAGTAATGGACATCTCTAATCGTAGCCAAAAAGGCATCCGGAAGCAAAAGCATGTATTTTAGGTCCATTAACACACTATATGCTGGTGAACAGCTAGGAGAGGCATCTGGCTATTAGAAAGCTCTACGAAAAGGGTAGCTTTCCAGAACTATGAAACAATTCATATTAACCGTGATTCCAGAAAGAGTATTATTCACTTATACTTAATGATCCGGTAAGAGCATACCATGGCTGGACACGTGGTATAAAAAAATCACAAGTCATCGAACAATAGTTAACCTAGGATGCTAAGTTTTCTGATAAAGAGAGCAAGACATTCGAAATGGTGTGGAACCACATTATCTTGGACATTCTACGAGTCTACACCTGGATTGTATGGTCCTTTAACAGACCAGGTACAGACAACCAACTGGAAAAAACCCTCAACTGCTACAAAGCAGATATAACCGCCCTCTAAGAAGTGCGATGGGATTAACCAGGCAAAAAAAAAAAACATGAAAAACTGTGATATCTATTACGGTAACTGCTACAAGGAAAATAAAAAAACGCTTTTTCGGATGCGGATTTGTTATTCAAGGCAGACTCAGGCAAAAAGTCATAAGCTTCCGGCATGTGAGCTAACGCCTCATAACAATCCCCATCAAAGGCATCCTCGGGAATATAAGCCTAATATGCGTTCAAGCCCCTACGGAAGAAAACTATGATCAACTCGAGGATGACTTCTATGATATCTTGGACCGAACATACGCCCAATGCCCCAATATGATACCCAAATTGTACTAGGGGATTTTAACGCAAAACTGGGCAAAGAAGGCATATTTCGATCGCAGTCGTGAGTCGATCATAAAAAAACATAGCCTACATAGCACCACATCCGACAACGGACTCAGGATACTTGACTTCCTAGCAGGGAGTAACCTCCTTGTAGCAAGCACACGATTCCCACATTTCCACATCCATACAGGACTCTCAGTCTCAGTCGACCATCAACTAGATTGACCACGTTGCGATCGACGCCAGACACTCCCCCAGCTTCTAGATGTACAAACCTTCCGAGGATGCCAACATCGAGTTGAATCACTACCTTGTTGCAGCCGAGGTACGAATGAGGATATCAAGGATGCTACGGAGTCGAGAAAGACAACAAGAGTTTGAGGTTGGAAAGCTACAATCGCAGGAGACCGCTAAGATCTTCGCCCATCAGGTTTCTCTTAACCTCTCGCGAAGTCCGATGACACCGGCACAATCCACAGAACAACAGTGGGAACATTGCCAGAGTGCCATCAGACACGCAGCCTCTGATGGTCTAGGTTTAAGATCGCTTCCAGCTATTAACCTCTGGTTTGATGAACAATACAAATAGGCCCATGTAGCAAATCAAACCACCTACAAAGCCATGCTACATAGACGGACGAAAGCCGCTCGTGAGCTCTACGAGCAGAAAAGGAAAGAGGAACTTTTAAGGAAGAAAAAAAAAGATCACGAAAAGCTTGAGATCGAGGAGATGGAGAGATTCTACCACAGGAACGATTTCCGCAAGTTTTACAAAAAAGTAAAATGAACATGCCAGGGCTATAAAGCCAGAGCAGAAACCTTTAGAGATGAAAACGGACATCTACTAGTAGTAGAGTCACAGTCGATGCTGAGAATATGGAAAAAGTAGACTATATAACGGCGATAATAGATCTGGTACCGCTCTCCGGCAGAATGATCCATTCGCAATGGACGAAGATACAAGAGAATTCGGTACATCTGACCTAGGTGAAAATAAGCTTGCAATTTCGAAGCTTATAACCAATAAAGCCGTGGGCCAGAAGCTTTGTCTGCTGAGCTATTTAAAGTGGCTCGAGATGAGTTGGTAGGCGCATGCACTAGCTCACCTGTAAAATATGATCGGAGGAAAGCATGCCCGACGAATAGAATCTCAGCATCGTTTGCCTTTTTTTTTTTTTTTTTTCTTTCTAATCGCATTTTATTCCATTATTCATAATCTTACTTACTAGACAAAATGCTTAAATCTAATTTAACATTATACTTCATTTTCTTACTGGCTCTTAACGAGCACTCTAAGCTTATCCGAATCTTAATTTTAACGTCTTTCGACTTCATTTTCATTTATTGCCCTCTAGCTTACATATGGCTTATTTCTAAGAAAATTAGTAAAAAACTTAGATACTATAATTCATTTCTTAACTCTAAACTTAACCTGCCTTAACTAGATAAATAAATAAACTTAACCTAAGCCTAAAATATTCTTAAACTATAATTAATGAGATGAACACATGTCCAGTGTGTAAGTCGCATCAGACATGTGTTCATCCCTTTAATTGCACCCTTTTAAGGTAAGGGTCGTTGTTGGCGCTATTATATACGTGCCGCCTATGGATTGATTTCACTTCCATGAGTGGATTGTGAATGCAACCACCAGAACAAACTTTTTTGTCTGATCGCGTCTTCTTTATCCCGAATTGAAGCCGGGGTGCTGTACCGAAAGAACTCAGACCGAGCGACGACATCCGGGTCGTATAAGAGTCGCCTGTCCCTCGCATGGCGTCGGAAGTGGTATATCAGAGGGATACCATTATCATCCTGTATGTAGCCCTTAGTATCTAAATAGATAAATGCTTCGGGTGGAATAAAGCCAGACAGTTTTGTCTTCTCGTGGTATAATTGGTTGGGGTAATAAGCCCCAAAGATCAGGCTGTTATCGCTCATAATTCCTCTTGCAATATGACCCCGAGTCAATTTAATAAGATAGTTATCAATTCTAATCAACCCAGCCTTATCGTACAGAACCTTGTTAGGATAGTATTTGACATACTGTGACTCTGGTGTTCGATATAAGCCCAGGCAACATCGAAGACATTGCCTTTCGTATAAGCGAAGCTTTTCCATATCAAATGGAGCCACATTGAACCACACAGGACAGCCATAGGCGACAATTGGCCTTATGAGAGCCGTGTAGCATCTGACTTTTACCCTAGCGTTAAGTAGACTGCTTTGAAACAATCTTCTCGTAAGAGCAAAAGCCTTCTTGGCTTTGTCAAGAACAACATCTATGTGTCTATTGAAATATAAATATTGATCAAGCCAAATTCCAAGATATCTCACTACATTTCGTGTCGCCAATGGCTGCCCTTGTTGTCCAATGATGGTCAATTTGCGCCAGTTTCGCCTAGTATCCCTAGAGGCCCTGTTCAATGGTGTTCTGAAAAGAATTGTTTCTGATTTTTGGAAATTGATTTTTAATTTCCAATCATCACAGTATCTTTTAATTTTATCGAAGTCATATTGCAAGAGCGAATTGATGATTTCAATTTTTTTTACCCGATCTGTATGCCACTAGATCATCTGCATACGCCAAAGCGTGACTAAGAGAACCAAGTAGATCACTTGTGTAAATGTTAAAAAGCAGAGGAGAATTTACTGCCCCCTGTTGTAAACCGTTTTTGATTTGGTAAGTCCTGCTTGAAGTAACGTTGCTATATTTTACAACGAACTTCTTGTCTAATAACATGTCATATATCATATATAACAGCGGTTTGTTCATATTCAGCCTGGTCAATTTTAAGAAAAGTCCATCTAGCCACACGGTGTCGAAGGCCTTCTCAAAGTCAACCAGACAGGCCCCTGTGCATTGGTTTTTACTTTTGTTCCATTGGATGTCGGACACCAGTTTCGACGCAGCATGAATAGTGTCATGTCCCGCCCTAAAACCAAACTGGTTTTCCGGATGAACCTTATTGTGCTCAACCCATTTTAGTAACGCTTTCTTGATTATCTTCTCAAAAACCTTGCTAATATTCGGAAGCAAACTTATTGACCGAAGATTTGCTGGGTTGCTCTTATTCTTCCCCTTAGTGGGGTGGACTACCGCCATTTTCCAATGTGCTGGATAATGTGCATTATTCAGCATATTGTTAAAAAGCGTCACTAATATATCGACTGCTACCTCGGGCATATGCCGTTTGCCCAATTCATAAGGGAGACCCCTATAACTACGCCAGCTGTAGAGGAATAAGTCTCCCTAATATACAAGGTCTTCTCTGCCGTACTGTATGATGCCTGATAGGTTCCCATCAGTGTGGTTTCAGACCAGGTAGATCCACAATAGACCAAATTTTCACACTGCGGTATATCTTGGAAAAAACCAGAGAATTCCAAATCGACACATACCATCTTTATGTCGATTTTAAAGCCGCATATGGCAGTGTACGTAGGGACAAGCTATACTGAGCCATGTCTATTCAGAATGACAATGGAGAAGTCTCACTGTTCCATTAAGGTCGGTTGCGAATTAACCTTTGATGTTAAAAAAGGATTTAGGCAAGGTGGTGCACTGTCACGTCACTTTTTCAACATCGTGCTTGAAAATATCATACAAAACTCACTAAAGGCACGATACGAAAGGAACGAACTACATCAAGTCTGCGCAATTGCTTGCGCAGCGAGACGTCAAAGAAGTGTCAAAAGCATTAAAGCAGAAGCGGCTAGAATGGGTCTTTCGGTGAACGAGGGTAAGACCAAATATATGATGTCATCCAAAAAAAAACGCACAGCACCGACGTCTTGGCCAAAACGTTACAATTGACGGCTATAAATTTAAAGTGGTCAAGGACTTCGTTTACCTTGGCTCACGACCACAATACTAGCGCTGAGATCGAACGCAGAATATTCTTGCCAACCGCTGATTCTTTGGGCTCAAGAGGCAATTGAGAGGTAGAGCTCTCTCTCGAAAAACCAAGGTAACACAGATCAGTGATTTGATCATTCCGGTCCTGCTTTACGGCGCAGAGAACTGGACCTTAAGCAACATTGATGAGGATGCCCTTGGTCGCTTCGAAAGGAAAATTCTGCTTTCAATCTATGGTCCCATTTACATAAACGGTGGAGGAGCAGATACAACGACGAACAGTACCAGCTGAACGGCGCGGCGACATCGATCGAGTACGACGTCTCCGGATAAAACGTCTAAGATGGCTAGACCATGCGAATGGACCACACAGCTCCGGCACGAAGAGTTCTTGGGTCGAAACCTGAGGTAAGAGGCAGCAGAGGACGGATCTAAGGTGGCGTACACCAACTGGGAGTGTGGCACTGGAGACAACTGGGAAAGAATCGTGGCAGCTGGAGACGCTTGTTGGTTAAGGCCCAGGTTCACACGAAGTGTAGCACCATCTAGCCATCAAGCAAGGCATTTCTTCTTGGTTAAATTATCGGTCATAATTATATCAACGGATTTAAAGGATACGTTCAATTCGTGTGCTAACTCGTTAAGACTCGTGCCAAGAAATGCTTCTTGATTTTGTCGTTGTTTTCATCATTCGAGAGTCCAGGAAGTGTGAAATCCAGCAGATGGCGGCATCTTCCCTCAAGAATGACGTATGAAAGTTGCACCCAAAGTAGACCAGATATGCGAAAACAATAAGACCACAGCAGAAGTCGGCAGGGATGAACACGCACAAATTGTAATGAAGCTGTGATCAGTGTTGAGTATACAGAAAGAACACTTTCGAAATGGGAGTCAAATTACCACTGTTAGGCAGGCCACACTATTTACGCTGGACCAATAGTTGAGTGAATTTCGTCCAACCGACTTAGGTCAGGTAGAGATAGCTATAAATGGACTACTTGCTGATCGATTTAAAGCATGTCCTTAAGATAAGGTCAGTTGCCAGGTTCATGAAAATGTACATATATCCTCTTAACCACCCCAACTACAGGGGACTAAACTTCAAAATTGTATATATCACCTCCTTCGAAGTGGCCTTGAAACCATTCTTGAATAAAGTTATATGTTCCTATCAGTGTGGTTGGAGACTACCAGTGTCGACAGCTTTTAGAAAAGAAGTTGGAATTCCACAAGACGCTCCATCAACTATTCGTCGACTTTAAAAAAAGGTTATGACTCTATAAACCAATTGAAAATGAATCATGTCCGAAAAGGTCGGTGGAACTAATATAAGAAACATTGACTGCCAAACCAATTTTGAAAAAAATAGGTAAAGGTGGAAAAATAATAATTCTTATGTGTTTTTATTTGGTTTGCTAAAAAATAATACATATTTACATGGCATGCTACGTCATTCAAATATGAATGACATCTATTTTTTCCCGGGAGGCCACTTCATTCATGTGTATGATGTCGACAGGCTTTCACGGAGACATGAGTGTCATTCATATTTGAATGACGTGGCAGGCAATGTATTAAAAGGAAACAAGGAATGAGTTAAAGTACGAAGTGCTTCTCGAGATATGTGAATGGTTAAAAGGAGGAGACGCCTTGTTGTCATTTACTTTTAAAACGATACTGAAATGAGATTTCTTCAGAAAAATAATAGGAATGACTCTTAATGGAATAACATGCTTCTGGGAGATAGTGAGGAAACAGTTAAGAGAGATGCAGAGAAACTGTTACTGTCAAAAAAGGAGGAAAATAGATTTTGGGTTTTAAAAACGAAATCTTAATGGAGAATGGTGCGAATGGAGAAAACAACATAATCAAAAACTCAAGGAATTTTATTCAGCCTATTGTCCGGGTAATAAAATCGCGAAGACTAAGATAGACAAGATATGTCGAACGAATGGACAGTGGACAAAAAGTCAACAGAATAGTTAGAGGAAACCAATACCGTCGCGTCTAGACGAGAGGACATTACACTGATGGCCCTAGAGAACACCGAAACATGGAAGGAACACAATGTTGGCCAAGCTGAAATTGATTACTTCAAAAGGGTCAACTAGGAAGTATTGCCAAAGGCGCAAACCCTGTGACTTGCCAGTGCTGCGCATTGGCAGAAATTCAGAGAGGAAGCAAGTGTAATGCATGTAATCATAGAGCAAAAATGTTGAAAATTCATGAATTTCGGATCGACACTCACTACTTTTTGTCGAGTTTAAAGGGGTACGATATAAGACAGTGCACAAGAGACGCCTTCTGTTTTAAATCTGCTTACGCAGATGACTTGTCATCATAAAAAGGCGGGGAACACAAACTTTTTGGCCAAAACGTCACCTTTGTCAGCTATAGCTCGGAAGTAGTCCAAGATTTCGTCTGCCTTGGTTCACGAACAGCAATTATATCAGTGCTGAGATAAAACGCATAGCCAACCGCTGCTTCTTTGGATTCAAGAGGTAATTGACAAGTAAGGCTCAATCATCACCGTCTTTCTCTATGGACTTTATTGAAAACGGATGAAAAGGCACGTGTTCATTTCGAGGGCAAAATTCTGATCCTAGCCCTTGGTCTGAAATGTCTACAGGTCATTTTAACCGAATGAACACCACTTTCTCTGATGCATCGCATGTGGCGCACACAGGTGGAATGAGGCCTCAACCACTTATGTGGACTTATCACAAACTGTAGCGCGATCTAATTTATTGTTGTTATTACGATAAGTAATAAGGAAGCCATTGGAAAAACTTTTCTCGATTACTTATCTTGTGTTTGAAATTAGTTTACTGTCGACTTTTAACAGTGAATATCAAAAAGCTTCTTCCAATCGGTATACATATGTCCATATATACCATGTGACTCAACTGACCTACAAACTTCAGTTTCACTTAATGATAGCTGTTCACTGTTTACACGCGTGCAAAAGAATTTGCGCCTCAGTTTCATGGATTTTTTTTTCATTGCTGGCAATATGTATGATAGTGCGATAGCGCCATGTTTAAGTAAAAAGCCACAAGCGGTACATATCAGCACTACATCACGTTACAACAATGGTAGCAATATAACAAAGCTGAGTTTTAACCAAAGCCTCGTGTCCACAAGGACAATTAGCGTCCGAGGCATACAAAAAGCATATCGAAGCACCAGCGGTTATCGTAGATTGGGTGGCTGCGATGGCTGATATAGAAGGTGACGCAAAATTAGGGTGGAGTTCCGAAAAGTACTCACCTCCGATTTTCTTCAAATTTTTTGTACGTACCGGTTAATAAGTCAGAAGTGAAAATCCTAAGCGGTTTTTATCGCAAATTGCTAGAAAGGACTAAAACGATGTGCCAAATTTGAATATCCTGTAGAGAATAAATTCAAATGTCTTTAAAATTACGAAACGATGACGCAAATTGAAGCAACAATCGAGTACTTTTATCTAAAAATGAAAACATTGTAATCCATCTACAATACAAATATTAAAGATTTAAAAAAAAATTAAAAATGTTCCCATATTTTCAAGAAAAAATATTTTTATTTTTAAAAATTGTATTATGAAGGTATTTTTTTTTACCGAATTATAAAACTACATTCTAGGACCTTTCCAACGATACCAAACATGTTATATCTTTTGTTCTATATTTCTTAATACGAACAATTTATTTCTTTAGAAGTGACATTTATCAAAGTATAGTATAGGCTAAAAGGAGGAAAAGTGATTTGCTCCCCGCCATTAATACATACATATGTACGTCGAAGTTTTAATAAGAAAATCGCAGTGAAATATGTACGAGTACATGTAAAATTTAAGTATGTGTTAGAGGCCATTCTGAGCATTTTGGTAGATGTACATATATTTATAGAAATCGTAAGCGATATTCCCTTTTGAATTTTTCGAGTAATTATTTACTTTGCATATAACCAAATTGCACCTACTCCGAATCCAACAGCGTCTCCCAGCAGGGTGGTTGCAGAGGGCAGCATGCCCCCAATGTACAATGCTTGTTGATGCAGTGACTCACAGGAAATGAATGTCAGTTTGAACGATGTCATACTTCTCATGAGATATGCATGCTTATTACATATTGTTTCTCAGTGAATATGACATTTGAACAAACAATCAAAGAAAGTTCTGTTGATGGTAAAAAAGTTTCACGCAAGACGGTTTCGGATCGGTTTTCTTTTTGTCGGGAAGTGTGCATGATACATAGCATTGGACGATCAATTCGTGGAAGAGGGGCAAATAGGAGGATCTAACCAAATCGTGAATCGAAATCGAAATCGATGAATGTAAAATCGGCCGCCGTAAATATCAACGAGGCCGTATTGTTGAGGGTTCTTGGATTTTAGGAATAATCGTTCGTGGAGAACCATCTCAATATATGTAGATTGGAAATATATCCAGAAAAAAAAAGAGATAAAAATACTTTAATAAAACTGATTCAAAAGCACGTTAAACCTGGAACCATAATTCATAAAGATTGTTGGAGAGGATACATTGATCTAACATCTGTCGGATACCAGCATTTTACTGTTAACCATACCAAGGAGTTTGTAAATTCTGAAACGGGAGCTCATACCCAAAATATTGAGTCATCATGGCGGTGGATGCGGCGTCAATTATCTCGTGGCGGTGTCCATACCAATTGCTTGGGCAAACATTTGTGTGAGTTTATGTGGCGCCGTCGCTTAAAGAAGCTTAATAAAGATCCCTTTATCCAACTTATTTTCCTGGTCATTATCCTGGTCAATAATTTTTTTTAATTTAAAATTTTAACTGTAAATACATGTGAAATAAAAGTTAATTTGAATTCCGGTTTTATGTACTAACATTCAAAAGGTTGACTAAAGTGTAAGGTTATGTAAACCCAAAGTTTCTTCTAATGGAGAACTGCACGAGACTTTTGAACCTGCGCGGGAGAGGTTGCAGGGGGAAGCTTTGTTTTCTATTTGTTTTTTACTTTTAAAATGTTCACTTTTCACTGAAAAGTTCATGTACTTGTATTCTATCTATAAACTGCACAAATGGACGAGTTCACTCTTATGCTAAGTGATTTCTGTTGCTGATGAGGGGGATGGGTGGGGTGGTGGGTGCAGTGAATGTTAGAAAATATTATTATGTTGAATCATATATCCCAAAGTTAAAATTATTTAAATTTAATTTTGTCTTTTTTGATATGATCTTTTTTAATTAAACTTTAGCTCCAGGCGCCTGCCTGACAGTTATTGACATACCCTTAGCCAAGCGACGAACGCGTGAGCGGGTAAACCATGCGGAAAAAAGGGTTAAAATCCTGTTAAAAAATAAACGAGCGAAGCGAGCCATCCACCCCATACTTTAAATACACCAGACTTTCTTACAGGTGCATGCCTGACCGTTTCGAGGTAAAAAGAAAAGAAAATTTTACATTTCCTCAAGAAAAAAATATTATATTTATGTTTCTTAGGCCACTTCAGGCCAGAAAAAAAAATGTTTGCTCAGTGCGCATAATGGAAACCAGCCCAAGTTTTCTTCTATGGATTCTAATCATACCCTTGACTATGATACCATTTTGGATAGCTGAAAAAACGTAGGTATTTTCACAGGACATCTGCAATATAACTGTCATCGACTTTTTAAAAAATATTCCTGAGAGAAAAAAAACTACAAATTTATTCCTTTTTTCAAATATCAGCAGTCTATTGGCCCAGTTTGTTCAATTGCCGACATTTTTGGTGATGATAATTATAAAAAAAACTTATGTACTACCCAAAATCTGTACGAGTATAAAAGTAAATTAGATGCGTTAGTAAGAAAAACAAAATTATATTAGAAAAAAAAAATCGGCAAATTTTATAAGAAAAACCTAAAAGTCCAATATCTTGAAAACGGTTAGGTTTGGCATATGGTGCTCCATAGTCAAATCAGTCTACAATGATGCAAATTATAACAGCCTCAAGTATCTAGGTCGACTTAACTGGTAACCCTGTTGTTTGTGGATGCAAATGTGACTTTACAGTAGCTATTATCTAATCCGATAGTATAAAAATGCCGCGTGTAAGAATATAAATGGCTTGTATTGTATGTAACACTGCAGTAAGTTTTACATATTTGATATCGTTAGAAAGGCCAAAGTATCAAGTTTTATAGGAGATTGGAAAAATACAATCGTAATACTGGTTTTATTTTAGAAAAAAAATGTTTTCCTAAAAATATGTATCATTTTTTTTGAAATTATTTATAACTTTTTGTAATTGTTTTTTTTTTTGATTGTAATTATTTGTTAAAGGCTTTTAACTATAGCTTTAATTTTAGGTATAGCTTATTTACGTAGGCTTTACCGTTGAGAAGACATTTTAGTTCCTTTTTTAGGATTTTCAAATTTTAAATCTCCTTTTAGTCCTTTCTGGTAGTTTGCGGTGAAAACCGTTTTGGATTTTTACTTTGTGTGTGTTTGTCTATGCAGTCAAAGAATTTCAGAAAAATCGGAGGTGAGTAATTTTAGGAACTTTATCCCAAAATTAATCATCCAAATTCATTTCTGGATCCTGTTTTACTAAATATAAAAAAAAATTGAGTAATGAAAGTCTTTACTTAAATCTTAAAATTTTTTCTATTAAGTGGAAAAGATGATATCCGCCAGATAATGATGTTTCCAGTGTTGATACACATTTGTACCCGTTGTATCGCATGTTCCATGATTTTCCGCAAAATTTCCTGTGATAGCTGTTCGCTTTCGCCGCGACTTCAGGTAGCCCCAAAGAAAGAAGTCTGGAATGGTTGAATCGAGCGATCTTGCTGGCCATGCCAAATCGATAAAACGGAAGATTACGAGACCAGGAAACGTTTCCTTCACAATATCCATTGAGGCTCGTTTTATGTGTGTGGTTTCACCGTTTTGTTGAAACAACATGTTCACCAAGCCCCGCTAATCCAATTCCGGCAGTAAGAAGTCGTTTATCATGACCCTGTAGTGGTCGCCAGTAATAGTGACCGTATTCCCGATAGCGTCCTCAAAAAAGTACGACCCAATTACTTCTCCCGCGTTAAGGCCTCATCACACAGTAGCTTTGAGTGGATGTTATGGCTCCTCGTGAATGTTTGCCGAGTTGGCGTGACACGATTAGGAGATCGACGTCGAAATTCACTCTGCGCCAACACCACCGATGGATCTGAATCATTATTCACGTCATTCAATAGCTTCTGTCAAAATTTAGCAATTTCAGAATTATTGAAAATAATTGAAGATATTTTCAGCAATTTCCATGATTCCTCTGATTCGATGATTTTCCATAACAATTTTCTTTACTGCCCCAATGTTTCCACCCATTGTTGACGTTCTCGGCACTCATGAATGTTTTTTTTTTTTTCGTCAGAGTAAGCTCGCTAAATATCAGAGCCAACATTTCAAGTATTTTGGAGCACTGTACATTTTCATTTTCTTGATCTATTTTTTTTAATAGTAAAAAATAGCCAAGCACACCAAATGACGTCTGACCTTTATATCTGTATAAATCAAACTAAATATCGAAAATCGGCTCCATCAGGCGGTCAATCATTTCACATTGCCACTTATCCCTCTGCTGCCAAAGAATGTCTCTTCTGAGATCGCCTTTCTTATTCAAGCCTTAGCCATGTTAGTGGCATCACAAATTCCATTGGTAGACAGCTAGACCTGATCTTCATAACAGACCCCCTTAGTTCCTCTGTTTCACTTTGCCCCCTTTCCTTAGCAACCATCGACAACTACCATCTTCCCCTTCTTCTTTCATTTTCTCACAACTCTCCACCACTGAATACTTCCCCTCCGCTTAAGTCCTACGACCTCCGCAAAGCAAATTTCAAACTAATCAATGAATATCTCAATAATGCCTCCTTCAATTTTGATCAGCCTTACAATAAACGATGCCATATCTATTTTCTGCAGAGAAATATTCAATTCTATTTCTGTTTACGTTCCCCTTTCCCCATCCAAACATTTGTCTACCTCCCCTCCTTGGTATAATCGCAGGCTCCGTTCACTAAGAAACATAAAAAACAAACTGTGGGCAATCTTCTGTCGTACTCATTCCCCCAATGACTATTCTCACTACATTGGTACTTATCTGCATCTCACCGAGCTTCATAACTCTCTCTATGGACGCCGTTTGATCGAAACGCAAGCCAATCTTATCAACGATCCTAAGTCCTTCTTTCAGTTTGTCAAATACAAAAGGAAATCTGATGGGCACCCAACTTCACTCCCTTTCAATGGCGAAACCCCGAATGATCCCAACTTTTCTGCCAACTTTTTCAAACAATTTTTCACCTATGACTCCTTTGTACCGGTTACTTCGACTACCTTTGTACTACTTACTTCGACTACTTACCAAATTTCTTCCTTGAACCATTTCCACGTACTATTGACCCGAATATCATTGAGAATAAATTGAATCAGCTGCATGATGAATTTACTGTTGGGCCTGATGGTCTCCTTGCCATGTTACTAAAAAAATGTTCCTCCATTATTTCTGTGCCGCTCTCAAAAATATTCAACTTATCCCCGTCCTTTGGAGAATTTCCCCAGATATGGAGAACCGCTTTTATAACTCCTGTTCACAAAAAAGGTGCGAAGAATGATGTTGACAACTACCGGCCCATCGTCAAAATGTCATACATACCCAAACTTTTCGAAAGTATCTTGTATGACGCTCTAAGTTTCCACTGCAAATCCATAATCTCATGTCTTCCTTAAATGCAAGTCTACAACCGCAAACCTTGTCGAATTTGTGTCCTTCACACTCTCAGCTTTAGAGAATGGAAATGAGGTCGAAGTAATTTCAACTGAATTCAGTAAAGCCTTCGACAAAATCTCCCACAAACTAATACTCTTCAAACTATCTTCCCTTGGCTTTGAACCCACCGCGTTGAAGTGGATATCTTCTTATTTAAAAAACCGTTACTGCAGTGTTTGTTTTAGATCTGCCTTTCTTAGCTTCTTCCAGCGTTCCCCAAGGCAGCCACCTAGGTCCCCTCCTTTTTATTCTTACCATTAACGACATTGAGTTTGTCATCAAACATTCCCACCATGTACGCCGACGACACCAAGTTCTTCAAGACCATTTCCTCGCAACAAGATTCTTCCCTTATTTAATCGGATCTCAACATCTTTTCCTTCTGGTGCTCCAAAAATGTCCTTTTCATGTAAACGAATCAAACCTCCCCCTCGTCTCTACTTTCTCAATAATCAGCCCATCTCCACCGTTCAGTTTATCCGCGATTTTGCCATACTATGTGACCAAGAGCTCAATTTTCGCATACATATCGACGATATAATTCATAAAGCCAACTCTGCAATCGGTTTTGTGAGACGTTGGTCTAAAGAATTCTCCAATCCCTACGTGACTCAATCCCTCTAAATTTCCTTGATTCGCCCCCTTCTCAAATACGCATCTCAAGTGTGGTCCCCTTATCAACAAGCCCACATAACCAGACTCGAAGCATCCAACGTCGGTTCCTACGTTTCGCTCTTCGAGGTCTGCTCTGGAACGATCCTTTGTTCTTACCGCCCTATCAAGACCGTCTTAAACTAATCAGAAAGGGAAAGAAGAAGTGAATCTGACATCATCTTCATTCAGAGACTTCTTACCGGTACCATTGACTGCGCTACCCTTTATAACTTCATATCTTTTAACACTAACTCTCGTATTACACGCAATCCTCGTCTCTTCTATCTATCCACCCCCGCACCTCATACGGCTCCAATGAACCCATTTTCCGTATGCTGGCAAGTGTTAATTCGAATACTAACTTCAATTTTAACCTCAGCACTCCATGCTTAAAACTCCGTCTTCTCAAAAGCCTTCCCTCTTTCCAGTCTTTGTTCCTAAGGATCGCACCCCCTCACCCGTTTTCCAAAGCTTAGATTTTTTTCAAACTGCTCCGCAGATCAGTTAACGAATTTTGGACAAACTTGGTGATTTTGAGGCTTTTAGTTTTGGTCAACTGGATCTTATATGAATTTAAGTCCAAGTTTTTTTTTCCACGAACTTCGCCAAACTTAGGTCGCAGAAAAGCAAATTCTGGTCTGCATCGCACAATCAGCAACTGAACCACTTTCCCAAATGTCGCGATAATTCGTTGAATTGCTCACTCAGTTAAACAATGCTTTCGTCTGTAAATATTTTGACTTGCAAAAATTTGGGCGAATAAAACCCGAATTTTTGAAATATGTTTTCACAATTTTAGCACTAATATTTTGCTCATAGAAAGCGTTACGTATTCCCCATCGACCAGGTACTCACACCACTTCAGAAAGTGTTTACAATTTTTTTTCCTAAAAAGTGCTAAGAAGCGGGTCTTACATTTTTGCGTTATCAGAAAACGTTCTCTAAAGATTAAAAGTGACAACTCCATTCCCCATCAGTCCACCATCGCATTGAATGACCGGCAAAACTTTTTCTAATCAAACTAATCTAGCTCTTATCATCAAAATAAAAAAAAATCATTGTAAAGGCGCCGACAACGATAACAACACCGATTCCAAAATACGTTGCAACACATGTGCAGCCGGAAAGTGTATGCCCGAGGCCTATTAATCACATGTTATACCGGAATTGCCATCATACTCTTCCCCAGCTAGAGCGCTAATCTCAAATAGTTTCTGTTACTTTATTTGTTGTGTATTTATAGTGCGACTCTTTCGCCAACTAACCGAACGGGGGAACCGGTTGTAACCATTGGCAGCATTCACTAAATAGCTTCACTCCGGGTCGGTCGGTTTGCTGTTCTATTTGTGTTTTCGTAATTTTGCGTTCCATGAGAAGTGTGTCTTTAGTTTTCCAACTTTTTTGATTCAATAGTTTGTTTATTCGACATCAAAAATGTCAATTCAGCTAAAGATCAACGGGCAACCTGTTGCAGGCGAGTCCTCTTCCTTCGGATTGTATATCGGTCTTCGTAGTAATTGCTTTTATGTATTATTATAGTGAACCTCAGCAATCTGATGCCGGATATTACGTTAAATACGTTCCTTCGGGAAAATCGTGGATTGACAGGAACCAAGTTCATGTGCCAGGAGGGTGGCTGTGGAGTGTGCGTATGTGTTGTGAAAGGGGAGGATCCGATCACGCATAAAGAACATATCCGGACTGTCAATTCGGTATTTTCCCATAAGTCTTTTCGATAACTTGCTTTGGTGACTTGGTGACTTGTTTTTATAGTGCCTAACGCTGTTGAATACCTGTGATGGGTTGGAGGTGACCACGATCGAAGGACTCGGCACCAGGCTCACGGGCTTTAATATAATTCAAAAACGCTTGGCCCAGATGAATGGCACTCAGTGTGGCTACTGCTCGCCGGGTTTTATCATGAACATGCATGGTCTTCTGAAGACGAAAAATAACCAAGTTACCATGGCAGAGGTGGAGAATGCATTTGGCGGCAATATCTGTCGTTGTACCGGATATCGGCCGATCCTTGATACTATGAAATCCTTTGCTGTGGATTCGAATATAAAAGTGCCTTCGGATCTGCTCGACATAGAGGATTTGGATAGAGTTAAATGTCCGAAAACAGGTGAATATTGCTTGCAATCCCATTTCACCAAGTCGGATATCCAGCAGCCATTGACCTACAATGACGGCATAATATGGCATTGGGCGAAAGATCTGTCTGATCTCTATGAGACTCTGAAGAAGGTCCAGGGAAAGGAATACATGTTGGTGTGTGGCAATACTGGTCATGGCGTCTATCGTCGTTCCCCAACACTCAAGCACTATATCGATATAACGCGTATTGCCGTGCTGCATGAATATGAATTGACGGATAAGGCGCTGGTGCTCGGAGCTAGCACAAGTCTGAGCAAGGCTATGGAGATCTTCCTGACAGCTGCCGAAAAACCTGGATTCGAGTATTGCAAACAGCTCTGGGACCACTTTGACCTAATCGCTAACATTCCAGTTCGAGACGTAAGTACATTTATTTACAAAATTCTTTTGCAATGGTGCGATAAAGCACAATGCAAAGCACATGTTTCTTATCATTCATCGGTTTGTGTACAATAAGTTGTGAAGCACTTACCATTACTATTAGAGATAAGTCTTCGATTAAGAGCCGGCAAACACTAGGGCTGTATTTCACATGAACAGTGACTTTGCATTTTCTTATCTTCTTTTATATAAACTATTGTACTTAACTGATAGAGGAGTTTTCCAAGTTCTCCGAATAGATAAGTCTACCTAAAAGTCTTGAAATTATTTTATATCTACCACCCGATACCATCAGTTGATGTGTCAAAAAAAGTGATTTTTCTGTCATTGATATTTCCCAGCCTTGAGAAAGTAATCGGTACCCTTATCTTCTGTAATTTTACTGCTGAAGTTTGTTTGCTATGATATAAAGTCACATGCAGCCCCATGAGATCCTCCAACTTATTTCTGAAAATATTAAGATCTCGCTAAAGTCCGATGTAAAATTAGGTCTTTACCGACTAGTTACTTTTGACCTTTCTTTGGCCAACTGCCTCTTGCGTAAAATCCAAAATTGGTTTCCAAACACTGGCTATGTTGCTCAATGGTTTTCTTGCTCCGAATAAAAGCGCGTTTAAGTAATTCAATTGGTGATTATTTTCAAAGAGAATGTAGTGATAAAGTCCCAGATCGTTGCTGAGCTGGATGAAACAGCAAAAGTTTCTTTATCTTATAAAACCTGATGAATTGGGTATCATATTTATTAGAAAACTATAAATTCGGTTATTAGGAACTATAAATTCGGTGTACAAAGTTATTCAATAAGAAGTGTCATTTTAAATTTCGTTCCGTCGTTGGACTATCAACAGGTTATTAAATATACTTCAACATTGCCGCCTTACAGTGCCATACTTCAGCCGTTTGGTTTCTGGATGACGAGTCTCCCAAAAATTTAGGAGAAATAAACAAGGCAAAATAGTTACAGTTTAAACCGCTTTTTGGGCATTTACATTGCATTACCGAACGATGTCAATAGACTTCTTGTTTGGCTGATGAGGCCTACGATTACTTCCGACAGGGTGGTTTCACATGCCACAGAGTTGGCGAAACATTGGGTCTATTCCGTGAAAAATTATGGCATTGCGATTTTAATTGGTCATCGAGGTCGTGTGATCTTACGCGATCAGACATCCGGGGCTATGGTAGGGATAAAGTCCTTGCCAATGCTCCACCAACCATTCATTCACACATCTGCAACCAAGTAAAAACCAGATGAAAAGTTTCACCAACAGCAAGCCTTACTAATCTCAAAGCTTATACCTCAAACCAAAATAAAATATTACAACTTCCCATAAAAACTTTTTCATTTTCCATGTATTGAAAATAACACCGCTTGCTGGATAACTTCATAGATAGTGCGTATCAGTATGTTCAGAAGGTCTAGTCTTCACCGATTCCAACCAACTGGTTCCGGGTATTTCCATCATTCAGTGGATAAGACCTAAATATTCTGAAGGACTCAGTAGATGAAGTGCGCCATCTGCGTCTAAAGCTTTATTAAATTCAGTTTCGACATCACTACTTTCACTTTCAATGCTATTGATTGGACTTCATTCTAATTTTCTTCTTGAGTGAATGGTTAAATTTCCCTATCAGTGGATTTTAGCCTTCATCGGCGTTATATATATAGTCTGCAGTTGTAATTTTCGCATAATTTAAGCATTGGAAGCTAATCTATTGCCAGATGTCCTGATGTCTGCTTTTGAATGCTTCAGCCAATCAATCATTGGATTAACGTCATATACAGTATATCGACTTGTTCGTCAAACCAAAGATTTCTTGAGTATGAGGCTTGGAAATCCTTTGATACCGACGGAGCAACTTTAATGAGTTGTCGACACTGAGACCAATGTTTTCTTTTTATGGATTATCCATAAATGTGTTGGATTCGCAGATGATATTGTCACTGCCGGTTCCTGATATCCAAAGCTGATAATACGCCTCTCATGTCTTGTCACATTATACCTATAGCTCCTCCAGAGGTTCAGGCATCTGGGTGGCTAGAGTAGCGTCTCACGTCTACAGTACTTTTTGTGAATTCTGAGAGGTGCAAAACCAGCTTCAGACCTGCTTATTATGCTGGCTCAAGACTCCTCAAAGTCGTTATCCTTACCTAGAGTTTCGCTCTTTCTTAGCATAATTTTGGTGGTATGTAATGGGTAAATGTTGTATCTAGGAGTTCGTAAAATTCGTCTTTGAGGGGATTGTCTCCGTTCTCCGATGGACAAAGACAAATATCGGCTTTATTTTCAGGAATGTAGTAACGATTTTATCGTTTTGAGAAAGCTTTTTATGTCCCTGCGAGTTACTACGGACTTTTTGCTAAGTCTGGATTCAATAAGAATTTCTTTTTCTGCCATAGCAAACGACGTAATTAATGTCGTTCAAATTTTTACCAGGTTTTCAGCCTTTTTCTCAAACATTTTCAACTTTCGTGTTTGCATATTTCTAAACGTATAACCCGTTTCTAGCTACAGCCTTTGTCTTTATTTCTAGCAGTATGCGAATTCTGGAAAACTATTTTGAGGCGACCTACGAATCGACCCAAGTTTCGCTAGTAACAATTCGATGCAAAACTTTTCGGCGTCCCTTGGCTTTAATTTGTTTGGGACCCAGCTAACCTGTAATTTCTTAATGCTTAAAAGTTTATGAAGGGTTTGATGTGGATCTTTTATTGAAGTTTTCTCAACTTCTTCATCTTCGAACCTTTATGGCCATCTAGGCTGTTCCTTGTCTTCTAAGTCGAAATCATAGCTTTTAAAATGTACAAGTCATTTCCAACAAGTTTGCTCAACTATCCTATAAATTCTGTTCTATTCTTATAAATTGCTCGAAATGGTGTACTTGGAGTCCAGGAGTCACACGAAGCTATATCTACCTACGTATGTCTCAACTAAAGGTATGATTTGTTTGCTGATCACCTCAGAGTACAAAATTATCTCTTTAAGTTATTAACGCGAAGCTTCTTTTTGAAGAAGTTAAGTGTTCTTGGAACCATACGAGTTAGGCCCAGATTGTTGTTCAATATTGTTGGAGCTGATCTTAATGATCAAACAAAGACCTTTGATTCACTAAACATGTTGTTCATCGGCAAATGTTTTCGGCGACGAAGACTGGTCTAGGCCCTCTGCAACATTCAGAGAAATTGATAGTCACCTATCAATTTGATCACAGTATTATTCATTTTTTGTTTCTTATGGCGTCAAGTGGTCTAAAGAGTTTGATGAATGAAAAACATGTCTGATTGGTCTGTTTATAATCTGAAGCTTCGTATGTCATGTAGTCCCAATAATTTTAATTGCAGTAGCCGCTTCATATAAAAGAGACACTGCATAGACCACATCCTATTGAAGGCATGTTTAATTCATGAACCAGCTTGTGAGGAATCTAATCCAACAATTGCATTCTTCTTCAATATTTAAAAAAAAAAATTATTGAAAGATGTATCAACTTGTTCCCTTCGTTGTCAGAGAAAAATACTTAATTAAGCCATGGATGACCTATAATATTGTTACGAGGCCCATCTAGTAGCTCACTAATGCAGTCATCGAAGAAATAAAGAAAAAAAAGAAAAAAAGAAAAAAGGAGAAGAAGAAGAGACCTGTCATTCTGCCCAGTCACGCTTCTCGTGAATTTTTGTTAGCCGATCTTAAAATAAAATAAAAAAAAGTTTTTTTTTTTGAAGTCCGCAAAGTTTCACTGTTTTTTTTTCCTCAGCCGATCGGTTACAATATTTTGATAATTTGATATTGAAGATGCGCGTAATAGGTTTTATTCTGATTGGGTAGAACGCGCAAGTGGCAATTTAAGAGAGGAATTGAAGCTAGTTGATAGTACGTTAGGAAAAATCAGGCAACCTTCTGTTATAAAAAAACCTAGAGGTAGATAGTTGTTGTCAGACAGTTTCAGCCATCGAAGTTTTGGAAAAACTTAAGCCATCTGTAGAGACTCCAACTGACTGTAATTGTTCTTTCTGTTCAATCAGAAATTTAAAATTTTTCGTCCATTGAAGTTTTGTATGATAAGACTCATTAAAATAAACCAACCATGGAGCATTTTATTGATATGGCGAAAGCGTTTGATCACGATCTCCTGTTAAGAAAAAATACTGAATGCTAGCTTTAGAAGAGTAGTCCATAAATTGTTTACGTCTTACCTTGAAGTTAAAGAATGGTATACCCCAGGGTTCAGTTCTCGGTCCAGTGCTCTATTTGATTTATATTAACTCTTTCTTTGAACTGAAGTTGAATGGAGCCTCAACTGTTTTGCAGATGCATAACCTTTATCTACCAATTTAATTCAGAATACGAATGTATTGCAAAGTTTTCGGAAGATATAGAAACCTTAAGGCTTTGGTTTGCAGAGCATAAACTGATTGTAGTGAAAAAACAAAACTCATATCATTTAAAATACCAAATAATTTCCTAGGTAACTTATGTAGCTTATGTTTTCATTCTTATGATTGTAAAAAAATATTGTTTACCCGTGCATAGTTGTGGAAAGTGCAATTTTGTCATCTTGTTTTAACAATCGCTTCGACATTGAATCAGTGAGTCACTTCAAGTACCTCGGAGTATTCATTAGCCATGACTGAAATTGAAAACAACTTATTCAATCCACCAAATCGTACATGTTACTAGTCACCCGCAAAGCTGTGGAGGATCACAAGTTTTTATGAGTTCACAATTCTACATCACGGTATATAAATCCGAATCTAATGTGACTGGAGTCCATGTAGACGACCTAGAATTGATTGAAGCGACAGTTGCCGCAGTTCTTTATTTTGAACATAGAGACTAACCACATTTGGTATACTAGTATATTCATAGCTCGACGCTATCATGATATGGTGTTTAAGAAAGAACAATCGGATGACACAATGCAATTGCATGAGGGTATACACGGAAGCTACACATTTTGTTTTTTGCTCCCGTCCCCTAATCTCATAGATCATAGCTTAATATGTGCCTTACTTAGTTTAGTTAACTCAATGTCTCGTACCCGTTTTGATGCGCAATCGGCGGTATTGTTGTTTTTTGTTGATAATATATCATTTCTGTCATAAGTACGATAGTTTTTAATAGACTACCATCATATGCTTTATACATAGGTGCCGTATTATTTTATTTATTTTTATTTTTATTTTTTTTAATGTAACACTATGCAATAAGCTTAGAGCTTTCTACTTACATAGGTAAATATACAATAAGATTATAAATTTAAGATTCTTAATTACTTCAAATTTTTTTTTTTTTTTTTTTATATTGAAAAAGAAGAGGAGGCGCTAGGAGAGGGAGAGGGAAGGAAGTAAAGGGTCTAACTCTAGTTGTTATTTGTGTAAAAATCAAAAAGATGCTTTTTAAATTCTTGTACTGTGTTCATTGACCTAATAGAACGGGGAAGACGATTCCACAGGAGAGTAGCATGTACGAAGAATTGTCGGCTGCTTACTAAGTACTTATATTTTGGCGGAATGATTTGTAAAGACCTCTGCGAGCGCACGAATTGAATTTTAGAATATAAGTAGTATGGTAATTGGTTTTTTATAATCGTAAATAAAGTGAGGAGTGTTCTGTAATTTAAAAAGGATTGTAAGGAACAACCAAGTATTTCTTTAATATATGCAGAAATGTGGTCGAATCTGTTTAAATTGAAGATATACCTCGCACAACAATTTAGCGCTACAGTAAGTTTTCTCATTGAGTCTGAGTCCAATTTTGAAAAGATTTCGCAACCATATATTACTAAAGGTACGACGTACGACTTAATGAGCTTCATCTTGGCTTCAAGTGGCAAGTATCGTCTAGTTGGGCTTAAAACACGAAGAATACCATCGATTTTTGAAGTAATATAGTTGACGTGGCCGTTCCAGCTAAGTCGCTCATCAAAGTAAATCCCCAAGTTCTTAAATTTTTTTACATATCCAACTGAGATGTTATTTATATATATTTGTGTTTGTGAAGTGTTATCTACTGGTTGTCTATTAAATTTCATTGCTTTGGTTTTTGTGGGATTTAGTTTTAATTGATTTTGTTGCGACCACTGATAAACTGCATTAATATCATTATTTAAAGCAGATATTCCAGCTAATTCTTCTGCCGGGGAAATGTATTATAAATCTGAACATCATCTGCGTATATATGATATTTACAATTAGCAAAGCACCTTGAGATGTCATTTATAAAAAGTGAAAAAAGAAGAGGACCTAGAACAGAACCTTGAGGAACACCCAAGGGTACTGCTAGGCTTCTGGAAGATCTAGTTCCGTTGTAAACGGCTTGCGAGCGGTTGGTTAAGTATGATGACAAAAGCTTGCACACAGATTCATCGAAAGCAAACTGACTCTTCAGCTTGTGTAATAAAATGGAGTGGTTTACTGAATCAAATGCTTTCGAGAAAGTATGGTATTAAGCAAAACCAACCGTGTCCATGTGCATCAACGTCAATGTTATGGTTGCTACAAAGTCGAAATCGTTAACTCAAGACGCAAGAATATTTAGAAAATCAGAAAAATTTTAACTGACTGCAGTAGCTATACCATCAATTTAGATGGAGAGGTCTTTTGCGGTTGGATATGAATCTATTATCTAATATTCCAGTGTTCATAACCCATCCCCATTCTTTGCTTTTTTTCTTGGTAATTAGTTTATAGTTCACAATAATTCATGCCCTAACCCTGTAGTTTTTAAAGCACGATGTAAGTGAAAGCTGGATTTAAAGGCGTCGTCTGTTGCAAGTCCTGAAACGGAGTTGGCGTTGCTCTAAGAGCTATGAAAGGCTACTTCTTTCGGATCCTGTTTTTAAACTTATAATAAAAAATCAAAATTTAATAGCCAGCCTAACTATTATTATTCATTAAAATCAGAAATGCAAGTCCAGAGCTTAGTTGACAACGCCAGGCTTCCCTGTCATGTTCTGTTGAATCTTTTCTATGTACCTCGTTATAGTGTCCTCCCACCTATAGAACGGCTTTATTGGCAGTTATCTTTCCTTGGATTTTTTATTCTTTATTCCTCGACTATTCGTCCATTGTCCATTCGTTCTATGTGTAATTTACATCTTTGTTTTCGCCTTTAATGTATTATTCGGTCAATGCTTGGGGCTGAATGTTTTTCTAGCTTACAGGAATTGTTTTGTATAATTCCTTCATGACAAGGAAACACGGGTTGCCCACATGCAACCTTCTAGTTATAGTTTTTCAAAGCATTTATCGAGTACAGTCCGGTGCGAGGTTTGGATCGATCCAAGTCGGTCATTAACCATATGTGACCCGGCCTATGAAAAGGGACCTTATGACTAAAAAAAAAAATTTCGAGAAACAGCTGTTAAAGATAAACAATGCATTTCGTCAGTTTCTAGTGTAGTTTTTTTTCCTTCCTTTCCGTTGCCTGGTGTCGGTAGTGTCGCTAGCTGTTCAAGGGCACCAAGTGAGACGCAGTGTTGCTTTTTCTCAGTTATCATCAGTTATCAGTTATCATCACTATTGAGCTGGTTTTTTTTTATAATCTCGTTGGTGTAATTATTTCTTTCGATCTTTTGCATTATTAACTAGTGAATAATGTCTGTCGAAGAAGAATTTAGCGAGGTTTTTCAAAAATATTTCGGTGAAGACGAAGAGAATGATGATGATGATTCTTTCCATGATGTTGGTATCGATTACGAGGACGAACTACAATCATTATTTGAAGCTGAACAAAGTTTTTCTGCAGTGGACTTGTCTATTACAGATAACGAAGAAAAGGAATTGGTGAATAAATTGCTGATAGTAAAAATGTTGAATCATTTCAACTGTCATTAATCCCAGTTGATGACACGATGCCCGAAATTATCCAGCCAGTCGGTTTATCTCTGCAGCGTCAGTGGTACATTTATCAGAATCTCAGAAGCTTGGTTTCAAATCCCATGAATGCGGATATTTTGGCTCCATTGCCATCGAAAAAAATGTCATCAAAAAAATCTGAGAATGCTTCACCAGCCACCAAAGAGGCATCGAAGGAACCAAAGGCTTCATCGTCAAAACCTAAACCGAAGAAATCTGTAGCTTCATCGTCAAAACCTAAACCGAAGAAGTCTGTAGCTTCATCTTCAAATCAAGATCCAAAAAAGAAAGAACTAAAGAAACCTGCGACTTCAACTCCAATAAAAAAATCAAGAAAACGTAAGGCCTCATCTCCAGAAGGAGATTCAAAAAAACGAGCAACTTCAAAGGTTTCAACAAGGATAGCGACGAAGAAAACTACTTAATACAGCTTTTTTTTTTGTTAAAATCGTTTTTGCAGCGTTCAATCTTGTTTTTAAATTTTTCAATTCCATTTATTATCTTGATTCTTGATTTTCAATAAAATTCTGTTTTTCTTTCATTTGGGCTCTACTTTCTCTACATTTTTAGGACACTTCTAAGCAAGTTAGGACTTTCTAATTTCACCACATGAAAGAGCGTCTCAAAAACTATCGAAACCCAAAAAAAAGTGAAAAATTTATAAATAAGGTCCCTTTTCATAGGCCGGGTCACATATATTTCGCTTTCTCTTCATTAATTCGTACTAGCTACTACCCTTTCTGCCATTATTAGACTTTCTGTGTTTGTTTTTTTACTTTTGCTGCAACATATTTCCATTTAATGGACATTAAATTAAGATTTTTGACTTTTCCTTCATTCTCCTCAATTTGATTTTAGTAATTCCGGAATACGTTTCATCATCTATTACTAAGTAGCCTTTGAGTTATCATACTGATTTTTATCACGGTGCGATTTTAAGTCTGCTTTCAAATGTATACGTTTTGTAGTTATTGAACTTTTTTGCTCTTTCATTTACCAGTTTTGAATTCGTACATTCCGATTTCTTGCCACTAAGGATGCTGCAGTAATCACCAAATGGTGTACAGATTCTGTGTGAACCGCACTTTGCATGTCTAAATACCTTGACTGTCTCTTAAAATTATAACTGATACAAAAGACCTGCATGCCATGGCATGTGCTTTGTTCCGAAACACTATTTCTAAACCAGTTCTTTTTTGTACAAAGTTTTGTTAAATAAATCGCATGCCTGTAGCATATTCTCCATTGTTACATTTGATTACATGTCAATAGCGTGATAATTACCAAATGATTTGATGTGGCCTTTTCACCAAAATAAAACTTGTTAACTTGTTTAGTTTTGCGTGATACGATTTCTGACCATGACAATTTGTTGTATTATGATGGAATCAGTCAAATGTGACATCATTTTGAAAATAATCGCTTCTTGCGATAGAAGGGTTGCGTCGAAGTGTGCTCTCTCGGCTTTTTGGATAAACTGCAAGGCTGCTAATGTCGATACGGCTGAATGTATGTATGTATGTGCGTGTCCAAAATCAGTCAAGTATGTTCCCCCTTGTTAGTATGTTCTATCTGTTTTTAACTATTTTCAGCTGTCTATGAGTCTTCAAGAAAACGACTTACACATTGGCCAAAGACTGGCATAAGAGTGATGTCAGCCTCGATAATACAATTTTTAACTGTGAAAGAGCAGCGACAACCTTTATTCATTACACGCATCAGTCGAGTGAGTAAGGCGGTTAGGGCATCATTTTGTATCCAAACTGCGCGAGCTTCAGCAACGCTGGTTGTGCTGGCATTGTCATGCAGGATTATGGGACTGTGTCTGTTTATAAAAAGAGGTACCCATCTTTCTATTTTTTATTTATTTTTTGGAAGGCACTCTGAACCTTGCTCTGAACTCTGAACCTTCATAAAGCTAACTTTTTCGATTTTATGGCTAGGCGCGGCAGCTTTTCACACAAAATATATTGCTTATCTCCCACAGAGATCCATTGTGAGACTATACGTATCAGTTATCTAGTGGAACAGGCTATCACGAAAAGGTCAAGGAACGCCAGACTTTTCTTGGGGTATAATTAATTTCCCCTCTTGATATTTTTGACATCATGTTCGTACAACAGGGTGCATCTCATCTTAGGAGAGTTGGCTTTTGGGTTTTATAGGGTCTTCAAAAACGTCTCCTAGTCCGGGTTGTAGTCTGGTATCGAGGTCTTTGTAAATCACGTCAGGCTTTGATCAAATACCTCTGCATCTAAATGAGTGAATACCACCAAGAACGATCTACTGAAGAAGCGCTGCATTACTTGATAGCACATGTGGAAAATAGTTTCACACGCAAGGAGATCGCTTTGTCCTTCTATTACGAAAATAAATAAATAAAAAAAAAAAAATTATATTGATTAGTACCTACGGGGTTCGTGGTGCCGGCTATGGATTATTACTCTCCACACAAGGTTTTAGGAAATCGAAAAAGCTTAAGTCAACCAACGTCTTCCTCTACATATGGTGACATGCCTAGCCCCAATTATAACCTCAACCTAATTAAAAATCTAGGAAAGACGGTGTCAAAATACGGGGAATGGGGTTATCGACTTACCAATCGGGGATGAGCAGCTTTTCAGCCACGTCGTCTTGACGGTTTTAAATGATCAGAGTTGCATCTCAATTCGTCACTTTTTCTTTTCTGCGAGTGCGAAGACCCATCTAAGGAAATAAAGCATTGGGAAAAATTCTTCAAAGATACATACAAAGAAATAAGGTAGTAGGTTAGATTAGGTTAAAGAAGAGGAGTGTGATGGTTGGACATCACTTCCACTCGGAGGCCAAGAGGCCCATTGTGATTCCCTTCGTTTGTGTGGGTACACATAAAATTAACCTGTCCTATCACGTGGTGGCTGAAACCACCCCGTGCTCTTGATGAATCTTAGAAGATCCGATATATCTGCGTTAGCCAGTGGACAGTGGCAGAGCAG
Source organism: Merodon equestris (assembly GCA_958301585.1). NCBI lineage: Eukaryota > Metazoa > Arthropoda > Insecta > Diptera > Syrphidae > Merodon > Merodon equestris. Next base: position 20,862,832 of record OY284413.1, on the reverse strand, counting down.
ATGTTGGATCGTCTCAGTTTCTTCCTCATCGCCGCAGCTCCGGCAGAGATCGCTGGAAATGAGGTAGTAAGCCCGAAAGATCAATCTGTTGTGCTCTTCCCATCAGTTTTTCAACCGTCCAGTCGTTGAGGACCTTTGCTTTTACTTGCTGAAACTGGTCAAGTCAGTTGCCAAGATATCTAACAAGCAATGGCTTTAAGTCACACTCTCAGCTACGGCTCCGATATTTTCATCTGATCCTGCTGGACGAATGCAAGTTGTCGTCTTCATGGTACTGGCCTATCCAAGACGATCAAATTTATCGATCAAAATGACTGCGTCCGCTCATCTGAAGTCTCAGGGCCAGACGACTACATCGACTGACAGTCTAAATCAACCTGTTTTGTTATCCGTATTTCGCTGTGCCCGTGCCATATCGCTGTACTTTTGGGAGCACTCCACTATCTACTTTGTATCAGCCTTTACTTTGCTGTACGTGACCAACCTTGACCTACGTGAAAAAGCTTTTTTTTTTGTATCCATCACAAAACGGAGCTTGACCAACTATCCAGATAATCTAGAAATAGTAAACCATAAAAAAGACACATAGACAAATGTCGATATCAACTGCATCCCATCAATGTAATTTATTCACCAATATTTGAATGTTATTAACGAAACGAAACAATAGTCTGAACATTTCACGCATTCACAGTAGATTTATTCGCCTACCGACCCCCCTGAAAAGATTTTTAATCAATGCTGCAGATAAGTTTTTCTTTTTTTTTATGGCGTCAACGATGACTATCGTTATTAATACACCGATTATCAGATGATAACTAATGAAATTATAGTCTGGCATAAAAAAGTATCTCCCGCAGCTCAGACCAATCGTTGATGTATTTCACAAATATATGAAATTATCACGCAAATTGATTACGTCACGAATAGGAGTTGCGGTTTTTATTGACACTTACGACGATAATCAGCACAATCAATCATAATCAAGCATAGCCTAGACGGTTTTACTGGGAATTGTTTGTTTACTAGAATTCGTTTTATTTTTTTCTGAGTAAACAACTGAAAGTGAGGAATCGCAGAACGTGAACTCACTTTCATAGATTTTAAAGAAAGTAATCCAGTCTAGTCACGAAAACGTGAGTTTTATTTTTTAATACTCCCAAGGCACTTGACACTGCATATTCAGTAGGAACGTTAATAATCAGAACATGCTAGGAATGAATTCAGTTGAGATATTCGTATCTAAATATGACTTTAATGACTTTGCAGTAAGCACGCAACTCTTGGGAAAACGTTTTATGAGGTTAATATAAGATGACTATGAGAGTTTCTAGTCAAAATGTTCTTACAAGCGGAGGACCAGAAGTTTTGAGGCATGTCGCTCCAAGGGAAATTTTAAATTTGTACGTGATCGTAGCAAACTACGATCTTCACGGCTTTGTACAGGGTGGATGATAAATTGTTCTGCCTTAATGAATTCGAATAATTCTCGTATTTTATTAATTTATTTTAAAGATAATTTTATTTTACTTAGTTTTCTTCGTGTTTTTTTAAAGATCTTATCACAAAGTTTTTTATCATTGCCATTTCAATTATTGATCTAATCGATTCGACTGGTTTCGTTTTGTAAACTTGATGCTTGCAGTAAACCCCTAAGAAAAAAATTACTCAGATCTGGAGGCCGAGGGGTCAAAAAACAGTGGCGTGTCTTAAAATAATTTTAGGATGAAATTGTCGCTGCTACTCTGCCAAAACAAGTGTAAATTTGGCTGATCTGGTTGAAGCTATTCAGAGTTAATAGGAATTCTCTTTCAACAAAGTTATAGGAGGAAGACATCCCATCAACATTTTTTAATATTAGTAACTGCCACCGTGATCGATTGTTTCCTTTAACAACTTATGGCCCAACAATGCAGTTTGGTGGTTCTATCCCAACACATTGTGACTCGATCTAATTGCAGTTCTGTCTCATAGAGAATTAGAGTTTCTTCATGTTCTACAATTTTGCTTACTTAGATTGAGCTTCGTCTGACTAAAAATGGCGTTTAGCATGGTTTCATCTTCTTCATTCTCTGGTGAAATTACAAACGGATCGGCAGGTCTGAGAGGTTTTGTTGCTTTTAGGTGAAGCCTTATAAGGAAACAAGTTCAAGCGTTCCTGCAGAATTATCTACAGTGGTTTTCTACTGATACCATCTGGGCAAATAAGTTCCTTGTATGGCTTAAACAGTAACCATTGTTTTCTGTATGCGAACTATGGGAATTCGATTTAACGGCCTTCGAGCAACTGTCCCACTCTCGACATAAGAGTTTACCAAGTGAATCATATTCTGCTCTCAGGCAAAAGTATGTCTGAAACTCACTTTGGACCGAAATTACTGATTTTAGTGTGCAATAGCGGCCAATATGTGTGTCATCAAATACCCTGTAGACAAAGAAACAGAATTGACGGGCATATGTAAAATTGTAAAGCAAAGTTGATTAAAGACTTTCCTTCGAAGGCGGATCGGAGTTAACTGTCTCCATGAATGATCTAAGCTTTAAAATCAAGATCAATTAATTAGATGGTTTGAACTTCTGGGTGCGATGTAAACGTGCTTGACTTTCGACAAGGCATTTCAAAATTCAATTAAAATTTATAAAACACATGGAGAGGGTTCGAATATTCTTATGCCATAAAATTCATTTCGGGCATATGGTCGAAATTGGCTATACGGCAGATAATTTTGGCTTCCAGATCCTTCTTTTTCCTGGATCAAAGATTAGCGACTAAAACTTAGCCGTGTCTCAACACCTCTTTGACACCACAGTTTTGCTAAATGAAGGCAATAAAAAATGGTAAAAAACTACATTCTCTGTAATATTCGGATCAATGACTGCAATGGCCCCACTTGTTTTCAAAGACCCAAAATCTATTTTCCTCCTTCTTAGTCAGAAACCAGGTTTCACATCCCTAAAGTTTTCTTTTTTTTTTAATAGACCTGTTTTTAAGAGTTCTGTCATGGCGAAGAAACACGCCACTTTATCAAAACGTTTATCGAGAACAATCAGGTGTGAGGTTTGAATTGATCCATTCGGTTTACTTCTAAGCCAACTTCGTTTCCTGTCATTATTAGACTTTCTGAATTTCCCCTTACTATCTCCTGGAAGGTCCAGACCGCCAGCGTAAACTAGAATGGAAGTGATTCCATTATGGGTTATTCTCATCTTATTTTTCCTAAGGGATCTCATTACGATTTTCAGCACTAAATTAAGAAAGATATGCCGACAAGGTATTTCCTCCAATGGGCTGCAAACACTTTGGTTGTCCGAATCGAGCTCCCCATTATCGTTGCGAATAAAAACTGATCTGGCCTGGTATGCTTTCCCTACAACGTACCTGCATTCATGACTCTCCTGTGTTTAGACGCACATACTTCCTGAATTTTAACAAGCTTTTTCCTCTGCCATTGTCGCTTTTTATCCCATCCTGAAGGAGGTGGTAGACTTCTTTTGTAGGATTTATATATCGTACGCGTGATCTCTTCGCTATCTTCGCTTCTCAGAAATCACGGGCTTTTACTTTTTCTTCGCATTCTTCGTCAAACCAAGTTCTTTTGTCGGAATTTTTGATCATTCTGTTTCTACCTAACTTGTTTTATCGTCAGTGTGCCTTATACCTTCGTCCTGATATTGACGCTGCATACAAGGGTCCTTAAATTTCTCAACGTCGATTTTTTTATGCATTGCTACGTTCCGCATTTACAAATTTGGATTCGACTTTTAATTTGGGTGATGGTTAGGATGTGGATCGCAATCTTCTCTTCTACATGCTTTGAGATCGAATATGTTGATGTCTTTTACTTATCAGAAAATGATCAGTCTGGTTGTGCGTTACTACATCCAGTAATATCCATGTAGCCTTATTTATTCCCTGTATGATGACCATATTTTTTTTGAGCTGGCACAACTTATTGTTGTAAAGCCATTGTCGTTTGATGAGACATAGAGACTTTTTCTCCTATTATCGTCAAATAGTTCCTCTATTATTTCATAAAACGTGTCCTTTACCTCTTCATCCTTATTTTCCGAAGGACATTGTATGTTCAGAAATACATGATTATAGTGGGGATCCCAGATTTAGGCCACCGACTTTCGGTCGTTGTAAAATATTACGTCTTTTATGTATTACACAATTTTTTTTTTGATAAGGAATCAAGATTGTGGGTGTCCGTGCCGCTAAAAAATGAAAATATATCCGTCTTTAACGGTTGTTCCGTTTGAAAGTGCTGTTTGGAAAGCATCCGATCTGTACAAGCTGCGAACCTTTCTGGTGCCTATCCTTAATTTTTGTGCATTTCTTTTCATGGATGCTCTCCCTAGGATGGCAGCCAACTTGATTCGGGAGTGAAGGTAATCTGCTACATGGCCCTAATCAGGCCTATGATTGTCTATGGATGTCCCGTGTGGTTCAATGTGAGAGCCAGCCTTTTTTTCTTGTGCTACTATTTGTTGGAGAACTCAGGCACAAATACTGGCCCATTGTACTGCCAGACAGATACCTTAGATGGCGTTACAGCCCATGAAGAGCCGGAGCCAAGCTTCTTTTTATTCACTCATGTTGTGTGGGATTTGTTTTTCCACACAAGTGAACGGAACCTAAAGAATAATGCCGATTCCGAATGGCGAGAGCCGAGAAGCTTTTTCAAGGCAAGTGTACAACAGGGAGTTTTGCCAGTACCCCTGCGAAAGGATTAGGGTGTTTGAGAGACATTGTCTCAGAACTTGTCTCGGATTACATAGAGCACCCGAATCCGAGTACACGAAATTTTACTCGAACAATAGGACCAGGATTGTACGGGTGGATAGTTTTCTAATAAAACCGATCTAAGGTCACGTTGGGAGGGCAATGACTTCGGTCAACCTAATCTTCGGGGCTTACTTCCCTAATTACATGTACCACGAGAAAGTGCGTCTTAGCGACCTTGTGCCCCCAGAGGCATTCCTCTATTTGGATCAATGTGGGTGATCCAGGATGAATTGGCTAATCTTCCACATGGTGCGTAAGTCTGTGGAGCGGTGACTCCTCTACCAACGTGATGTTACGATCCATGAGCCCGAGTGCCTCAGGTTTAGTAGATTAGTGTTGCACCAAGATCGGGGAATTGTCATCCGACAGCATCAAAGCTTTTGGCGGCTGGAACAGACTGCGTCAGTAGTACCTATAGCTTCGCCAAGGCAAGGGCTGCCGAACACCAATGGCACAATGTACCCGTTATATCGCACTTTCCATCACTTTCCGCAAGATTGCCGGTGATATCTATTCGCATTCCTGTCGAATATTCTGCTGCTGCGAAAGTCTGAGGCTGGTTGGCGTAAGCCATTAAGCGACCAGGAAACGCTTCCTTCACAATATCCATTGTGATGCTGTGTTTGCGGTTGCACCATCTTGTTGAAACCACTTATCACCAAGCCCTGCTAATGTTATTGGCCCTGTAACATTCTACAGTAACAGTGACCGTATCGCCATTGGAGTCCTCAAAAAAATACGGCAAAATCACTCTTCCCGCGTAAACGCCGCGCCATATAGTGGCATTGAATGAAAATGCGCCTCGTCGCTCATGATGATTTTCGACACAAAATCGTCCTCTTCGTTGTTGAAATTAAGGATAGCTTGACAGTTATTCCCACGCAACCCACGGTCAGCAGGCATTAACTGATGCACTGTTTGCACTTTGTATGAAAATATTTGTAAGTCTTTCACTAAAATTCGCTGTAGGGTCCTTCGGTGATGCCTAATAGCGTGGCCCGTCGTCTGGTTGATGTTTCTTCGTTCTCAGCGACATCGGCAGGCACGGCGGCGATATTCTCGCCCGAACGACCAGTCCGGTGGCGGCCTGCATGGTCTCCTTTGGTTCCAGTCTGTTCGTGTCGAGTAGCTAAGCGACGGAATGTTTGCCCAGTTAGCGCGACAAGATTAGGAAATCGACGTCGAAATTCAAGCTGCGCCGACCGCCGACCGCCGACCGATTATTGTTCAAAAAGAAATTGTCACCACGCTCGTGCGGTGTATAGCGCTCCATTGCTTGTCTGTCTGTATACTGCAACTGTCTAGTTTACAAATGTCAATTATGATTGACGTCAAACTTTGTGGGTTGATCTCCTTCTACACACCAACCCAAACCATACCATTTGATACCTTTATACTTCTTTCTTTGAGGTTATTTGAGGAAGTAAGGTCTACGCCAATTAAGATCTCAGAAACAGCATTCAAAACGAAATTGCTGCCATTGGCCTAATTATTCCTTAAGAAGTCATCAGTCATTTTGATTTTCAGAATATCGCTGCAGCTGAAAGTCACATGAGCGATGTCTTGCACTCATAATTGCCGTAAACTAAACTCCATACTCCAGCAAAAGTAGCATTGATTTCACGCATTAATTTAACGAAAATTTGTACACTAGATGTTGGCTCACCCTGTATAAGTATATAAAAGCTTTAAGCAACAATTCATCATTATTCTAAAAAATAATTTCAACTAATGAAATGCATACCATTCTCTGTCCCACTTGTTGATCAATTAACTACTCATACGCGTTTAATTGCATTCTCCATACGTTCACAAAGTCAGGTCGCACTCGCAAGACTTGCTATTCATCGTGAACAGCCTATGCTCTCATAGGCCACCTTCCATTAGAAACTTCTAATTAATTCCCATCGCCTTCTTGAATGCTGTTGCGCAACTTAATAGCACGATAACCAGTCAAAGCATATAACAAGTGTTTAACCACGACAAAATGCAATTAAAATAACTTACGTTAGGCTGTGCTCATGGGGAAAGCACGCGTGTTCTCTTTTTTTTGCAATTACTACCATCTCGACTTGGATCCTCACTTAACGTCTCCACTTTTCTTCCTTAGAATGGCACGCTTGCGGGTAATCTGATGCTGAAGAATAAGCATGTGGAATTTCCGTCGGACGTTTTCGTCACATTCGAGGCGATCGGAGCTCAGATAGTTATCAGCGCGGAACCTGGACATGAAGAAACCCTGAACTTGGAGGATTTCTTACAGGTGGATATGGACGGTAAAGTGATCCTTAGGTTCATTTTACCATCTCATCCAAAGGACAGATTTCTCTTCGATTCGTTCAAGGTAAAATGATCATCATAGTAACTTGTATACCCTCTTCCTTATTTTGCATTCTAGATCATGCCTCGAGCTCAGAATGCTCATGCTTACGTGAACGCAGCATTCCTGGTCGAGTTCGATTCAAGCACCAAAGCCGTTGTCTCATCACGTCTCTGCTTCGGCGGTATTAATCGCCGATTTAACCACGCGCAAAACACCGAAAAATTCATCTCTAGAAAGTTCATTTTCGATAAGGCAATCTTGCCGCAGGTGATTGAGAATCTTCGAAAGGAAATCGAGCCCGAGCCGGTTCTAGGCGAAAGCGACACAACATATCGCAAAAAGTTGGCATGCGGCTTATTTTACAAATTCATTCTCAAAAACGCGCCAGAAGTTAAGCCGGAATTTAAGACAGGCGGTGAGAAGCTAAAGCGCGAACTATCATCCGGCGTACAGAAGTACTCTGAGCCGAAGGATAGCTTACCAGTCCATTCGCCATTACCAAAACTCGAGGCTAATATCCAATGTTCAGGCGACGCTGTCTACATGAACGATCATCCATACCTGCAGGGTCAGGTTTGGGGGGCTTTGGTCACGGCCACTAAAGTCGGCGTTAAAATTGCAGCGATTGACGCTTCTGGCGCACTGAGTATGCACGGCGTGTTGGCGTTCTACTCGGCCGCGGACCTACCCGCTGGTAATGCGATAGTCTACAAAGAGTTTGGTTTTGAAGATGAAGAGGAGCTGTTCTGTAATAGCACTGTAAAGTATTACGGTCAACCGATCGGTGTGATAGTAGCCACTAGCAACTCTTTGGCTTATCAAGCCGTTCAATATGTGAAAGTTTCGTATATAGGAGTCGAGAGGCCTATTCTACCTACGTTGGCCGACGTCCTTCGTTCGCGAGACAGCGATAGAATCAAGCAAGTCGTGAAGTCACCAATTGAGAAAATTGAACGTCCATTAGGCACTGATCTGACCGTGTCGGGCGAGCTCGATATTGGACTGCAATATCACTTCACTATGGAACCGCAAACGACGGTAGTTGTGCCAGTTGATCAAAGTCTCGAAGTGTATTCGGCTACTCAGTGGATGGATCTGACACAGCATGTGATTGCCAAAACGTGTGGATTGAAGGATAAGGATGCCCAACTGAAAGTGCGTCGGTTAGGTGGCGCTTATGGTTCTAAAATCACACGCGGTAATTTCATCGCCGCTGCGGCTGCTTTAGCGTGTGTCAAGCTCGGCAGACCCGTACGGATGGTGCAGACCATCGAATCGATGATGGGTAGTCTTGGAAAACGATGGGCCTGTCATAATGAGTACGAGTTTCATGTAAAGGCGGACGGAAAGATACTGATGGCTCGCAATACATTCTACGAAGATGCGGGCTGGAGTGAGAATGAGTCTCCAGTTGCATTACATTCGACACTGTGCTTAAAGAACTGCTATGATTTCGGGGACAACTATAAAATCGATGGTCATGCAGCGTTAACAGATGCCCCAAGCAACACTTGGTGTAGGGCACCCGGATCGGTCGAAGGCATTGCTATGATAGAGAATATTATGGAGCACATTGCGTTCGAGACGAAGCTTGATCCGATGGACTTGCGTGTAGCCAATATCACAAAGGGACACAAAATGCACGAATTGCTGGCGAGGTTCAACCAGACTACAGAGTACCGACGGCGAAGAACTGAAATCAACGCGTATAATAAGGCTAATAGGTGGAGAAAACGCGGTCTAGGCATTTGCTTCATGGAGTATCCTATTTTCTACTTTGGTTCGTATCCAGCGACGGTGACTGTCTATCACGGTGACGGGTCGGTCGTCATAACCCATGGTGGAATCGAAATGGGCCAAGGTATAAATACAAAAGTCGCACAAGTGGCTGCGTTTTCCCTTGGCATTCCCGTCAGTATGATTAGTGTCTTGGCCAGCGAGACTGTTACATCGGCTAACTCAATGGTCACAGGTGGCGCTGTTGGTAGTGAGAGTCTTTGCTTTGTAGGTTAACGGCGAGATTTATTTTTACTTCTAATCTAACTTGAATATTGTAGGCCGTTCATAAGTGCTGCAACACTCTCAAGGAACGCCTGCAGCCCATCCGTAACGAACTAGGTCCCAAGGCACAGTGGTCTGAAGTCATTGCGAAAGCCCACGAAAAGATGGTACATTTGGTCGTTAATGAACAGTATAAAGCGGGTGAAATGCAGCCGTACAATATATGTGGCTTGTCGTTGACCGAGATCGAGCTCGATGTCCTTACCGGTAATCATATTATCAAACGGGTTGATATCCTGGAAGATACCGGGGAGAGTTTGAATCCCTTAATCGATGTCGGGCAAATTGAAGGCGCCTTCGTTATGGGCTTGGGCTATTGGCTAACGGAAAAGTTGATATATGATCGAACGACGGGCGAGTTGATAACTAATCGCACGTGGAATTATAAACCACCGGGTGCTAAGGATATTCCTGTAGATTTCAGGATCGAATTACTTCAAAATAGTCCGAACCCAGCTGGATTCATGAGATCGAAAGGTAAGATTGATGAGCTTTTCTTCTGGATTAAAACGTGTTTATGATTTCAGCTACTGGTGAGCCGGCGGTTTGTCTAGCCATATCGTCAGTCTTTGCTGTCCAACATGCTGTTCAATCGGCTCGAGATGATGCCGGTTTGCCAAGGGCATGGGTCCGTTTCGGTGCTCCGACGACTCCAGAGACAATCGTGTTGAATTCTGGAACGGAAACGGAACAATTCAGTTTGGCGTAAATCAGAGAAAGAGTTTGAGAATTTTTTATATTTTTTTTCTTATCCATAAACTGTGGTGCTTGGCTAAGGGTTGATTTCGAGTTCTTATGCTAGTGTAATAAAGTTTTTTTTTTGGTCAAAATGAATTCGTGTTTTTTGTTTTAGAATTTGTTTTTCTTAGATATGGCAACTGGCCAGCTGTAACCTAGATTTAAGTAAGAGGTCCCCCCAGCAGCTTTAGCATTCATTGCTGGCATCCCACTCAAGCCGACAGCCATTTTAGGGCGGAATTTTCAGCAGAGGCTAGTTACTTCATCCGTTTGTTATAGGTCTCAAAAACCTTGAACAGAACTCGAACAAAAGCCCTACACGACAGTGGATGTACATGGGGTAGCAATCGTAACAGGCAACAAGCCAAGCGACTCCGTCAAAAGACGTAGCGGCGCAAAATACCTATATCATGAAACGAGCAATATATCAAAGACCAGAACACATGGGAGTAATTCTACCAGCAGGAAAACTGGTGTAATGTTCTACTCTAAGCTCACACGGATGAATTACTCCGGCAGAAAAAATTGTATATATGAACCTGGTTTCATTGTGTTAGTGACGAACTACAGTTCAAGCGCAACACTAGACAAAAAACGTGTAGAGTTGTGTATGCGTTAGTTTTCCGCCTTGTTCTCCCACTCGATACGCAGTAGAAGATTTTACTTCCTTTCATACTGCTCCCTCTCCCATAAAATCAGTTTCCTTCCTTCCGTGTACGCTGGACATCTGTCGACTAGAGCAACTGCACAATCGACCGGAAAGTTATATACACAAAGCAAGGCAGTAGGAAGTGAAAAACTTTAGAACAGCGAAAAGAGCCGAAAATTGCTTTTGGTTAGCCAGCAGGACGAAGCAGTACAATAGGGAGGACAACGCTTCATGCGTAATGCATTCATGATGATGTTTCATGAGTGCCTACCTTTGCGCCGTATAGCAAGGCCGGAATGTACCTATTTAAAATCATTTCGAATTTCCAAGAGAGAGTGCTGCAATCCTACTGTGTCTTATGCGATTGGCAGATGCTATCCTTTGCCTTACTTTGGCGATGATGTCTTTGAGGCTTGCGACTTCGAGGCCGAGTGAAAGAATATCCGTTCCCTGTCTACATCTTTATTGATATTTGATGTCAGGCGAGAATTCCCCATCGTCATCCTGCAAACCTTGAAGTGAAAAAAGCTAGACATGTAGGCTTTAATGGAAGGCTCTGAAGTCGACAAGTCGCCTACAGGATCGGTCGTAGTTTGAATAACAATGTGAATATGTCATATTGTTCACGAACCATTTTAGGCATTCATAGATGTTATAGGCAGCGACCACGGAACTCATTTTCCCATGATTGAAGCAGTTGAAGGCCTTCGTCTCATGTAGACGGGGCCCACGATACTGATGCTAGCAGCTTTCTTATTTTCTTCAGTCTGCGGAAGTGATCTGTCCATAATCTCAGCGGCTCTCAGATGTCCGTGATCATAAATGCAGGCTTCTGCCCCGGCTTTCCAGCTCTTGAGAAACTGACGAGCTTCATTCCTTCAACATCCCTTCCATTTCAATGTTTTCTGGATCCCATGATGATATTTCTCTTTCATCCTGACACATCTGGACGCCCCATTGTTTTTACATTCATGAAACCAACGAATGTCTCTTGTCCTGCTGCGTAGCGCAGCTTTTTTGGTCTAGTACTCTGCTATGTGGATTTGCTTGTACTGCTCTTTAAATCCGGCAATCATTGAAGGCAGTAATTCAAAAACCAGTAGGTCTTTAAACCTGAGCATGACTATTCTTTAGATGTCGCGAGCGCCAGTGAATATAATTCCTGTCTTGGTCACACCCGTTATATTTAAAAAAAAAAGTAGCGAATCATCTGCTCATAACCTTTGCTCCATGGACTTATTCCAAAGTTCTAGCTTACAGCGATTCCTTTTATCAATTTTAGAAAAAAAGTTTATATTATACCAATCCATAGGAAAGCACGAAGGAATGAGCTGTCCAACTATCTCTAACATGCCCAAACTCTTTGAGAGTATTGTGTTTCTACAGGCCCATCTTGTAAGGAAATCAACAATTCCTAAAAGTTTGCCTCACAATGCTTGTGTCCACTCGAGGATGGCTAAAAACTAGAAGTTGTTGTCACAAACTTCAGCAAAATCTCCCATCAAATTGTATTACTTAAATTCACTGCTTTTTCTGGAGTCCCCCAAGGCAGCCACTTCGGACCATTGATATTTATCATAACCACTAATGCTGTTTTCAATGAACTCTGATCCTTTTGTAAATCCTGGTGATATAAAAATGTTCAAACAAATCATTTTGTCGTTCGTGGTGTTCTCTGGGCTGATACTTATAATTTACCGCTAAACTAATCAGTCTACAACCTCTAGAAAAACGAAGGAGGTCGTAGACCTACTTTTTATCCATGATCTACTTACCGGTAATATTGACTGCCCCTTACAGATTCCAATGATTCTCCATAATATCAATCCCCGAAAACTTAGGTCGATGCCCGTTTTTGGAATCGCCATCGAACGAACTACGGCTATTATAAACCAAAGTCCAGAATGCTTCGTGAAGCGCCGCTCTTTCCGACATCTCACAAAATCCTGTTTTGGAAATGTCCTCTATCGCCGTCACTCACCCTCCTCTTACCACTCCTAGCCATACTGATTGCATCGAGAGTATAATGTTTTCTTGATGAAATGATTGTAAGGCCATGTTGTCTTAAAAATACTGATTGATGGGCGTTTTAATAATGGAATTAGGGCTTCAAATACTAGACTAGCTGGACACTATGGTAGTCAAGTCAGATTTTGATGGTCTGAGATTCTATATAGAGTTTTCTACAGTCTCCACAAAGTACATTTTCCAGTCTTTGACAATCGAGCCCAATCAAACTATTACACCCAGGCAGTCAGGAAAATGATAAGCAGAATCTATGGCTCAATATTACTGACTATATGTGACGATATGAAACACGCAGGTATGTTAATATTTCAGAGAAAAATTCCTGCTACATTCCCCAAACGGTTAGTGTAATTGTAAACCAAATAAAAGGAGTTGTGTGCAATATACTTATATCAAAAACTATTATTTCTCCGCAAAGCATATTTAATATCATTTCAACTCCTACCATTTAATTGACTTCCGAGGGGTCAAATCTTGTATGAGTCTGTTGCATAAGTTGGGCCAGATCTCCTCGATAACAATAGTAATGTTGTTCGCCAGTTGGTAAACTGTTGTTGGTCTATTGCTTTAAGGCAGCGACTTAACGTAGCCCTAAATGAAAAGTCGAAGGGTATTAAGCTGCGAACCCTGGGGACCGTTACCCATCGCTTCTTCTGTAAGTAGCGCGTTGAGCTTTTTCTTAAACAACTCCAAAATAACACCCTATACATGGCATGCTGCTGGAACCAGATATTGTCAACGTCTATGTAATCAAATTGTAGTTCTCCATTAACAGTCACCGTCTGACGATTTCGTAAAATGCCATACATGATGCCCCACAGAAAATCAACATCAAAAAGTAAATTTCTCCTATGTATTGGAAACTTGATATTGATGTGGATTACTCTCTCCCCAAACGGGGCCTATTTTCTTGTCCATTAAGCGATTGAAATTTGCTTCATGCTTTTTTCGCCAAAATTTGGAACTATTTCCAACTGTTTTAGAACTGAATCAGTTAAAAAGAATTTTTATTAAAAATTGAATAATCGACGCGTGATTGATGATGCTCCGGGGTAAAAAGGTCTCTTAACAGGTTAAAGCAATAAGCTGTCAAAGTTCGGACATAGTTATTTTATTTTAAATTCCATTTGTTTGAAGCTTCTGCTAAATGTTGAAGCACTCAGACGCATTTCTTTATTGTATTTCCCCGTTGTCTGGAGAAAAGTGAGGAGGAGCTTCAATGATGTAGAGCTAAGACATTCGGCACCTACCAAGTCGGCCCCAAGCTGCATAACCGTGCGCGAGCGGAGGCAGGACTGTCGTAGACAAAAAGTTCAGTTGTGTCATTCTCTTTGCAAATTGCAGCACAGGTGGGCGGCTCAATGTTGCCCGCAAGTCTTCCGCAATCAATTCTCATTAAGAAAAATGTTACGGAATTCTTGCAAACATCAGGCATATGTGCTTAGTCATCCTGCGTTCTGGATATTCCCCCCATTTACGATTGTGTGCATTAAAGACCATATTGTTGATGTAGGATTTGGCCAAGGAAGCAGGTCGACCTAAAGCGGGTTTAGGTCCTGAGAAACTCTCCTCCGAGCCCCTTCTAGCGAGTTCATCAGAGTTGGAGTCATTTATAAAAATGCGAAGACAGTCCTTTCCAGGTTGTGTTTGGCCAAAGCCAGTCCAAATGCTATGGAAATTTGACTAAAATAGTAGCGTAGTAGGATGGCAAGTGTCGTTGCGTCCAAGGGTATATCCATGAGACAGATGTCGTAGGATAATTCCCGTGCAAGTACACTGTCACTCCAATGCGAGCTCTGCCCAAAAACATTACACCCGTACAGCTGAGACAAACTGCTCCTTGGAGTTTGGTGAAGGAGGCCACGACGTTTTTGCGTGCTAGCCCGTTCCGCCAGACCACCCAAGCATATGAGATTATCGGTCTTGTCATTGCCGTGTAGATCCAGAGGACCTTTTTGGGCGATAAGCCCCATGTTTTGCCAAAATCACCTTTGCATCGCCAGAAAGCTGACGGCGTGGCCTCAACATGCTTTGACAAAAGAAGCTTGCTATCTAAGATGACTCCCAGGTGCTTGGATATTGGAATGGGAATGCCTTTTAGCTGGAGCTGAGTCATGCCAGTATTTTTCCTCCTTCATCAGTTACGACATCAGTCTTAAGAGGATAAGCCGACAGCCCATTACTCACGCATCAATAATCGATCACGTTTAGAGCCGCTCGTGCTTTGTGACAGACAGACGCTAAACATGTGTCGACAGAAAGAACGGCAACATCATCCGCATCGATTCCAGAGGCATGGAGAGCATCGCGAGAGTCGACCACCGTGCATTATAACAGCGAAGGACAACCAGTATTTACGCCAGATTTGACCCATTGTTAGAGGCTTGCATCAGCAATCAATGCCCTCTGCACAAGCATTGCGTTGATCCACAAAACTAGTGCTACATCTACGCAATGCCGTCTAGCAGCATTACACATGCTGTCGAAAGTAGCGTTATCAAAAGCTCCATCAATGTCGACGAAAATGCCCAGTACGTACTCCTTCCTTTCGAGAGCGCATTCAATTCTCCCAACTAGGTTTTGAAGCGCAGTCTCGCAGGATGTTAAACTGATTGGTCTAAAACTTTTGGCGAATGAGTAATCTTCTTTCCCTATTTTGGGAATAAAGACCACTTTCACCGCGCGCCAAGGAATAGGTATGCAGGCAAATGCCAGGCTAGCAGTGAAAATTATTTTCAGAGTAGGAAGCAGCTGTCTATCATATTTTTGCAGCATAACAGGGTATATCCCATCAGTACCTGGCAATTTGAAGTCATCGAGAGATGCCACAGAAAATTCATCAGATTTTTTAAGTAAAGGGTGGGCCAAATACAAGTTTCTTTTTAAAAATGCAATAAATTGATTAAAATTAAAATTTTTCCAATTTATTCACATTAATTACAAAATACAAGGTCGCTCAAGTGGCTGTGTCAGCTGGCTTCGCAGTAGCGCATTCTGTCACCCCAATTTTCCAAGACCTTGTTGATGGTTTCGGGCTGTAACTCACGGATTGCTTGGATGATATTGGCCTTAAGTGCTTGAATCGTTTCCGGATTAGTGGCATAACATCGTTCCTTCACGGTTCCTCACAAAAAAAGTCCAAAGGGGTCAAATCGCGTTTCGAGGCGGTCCTATCCTATATGAACCAGAGATCGTCCAAATCCATGTCTTTTCGACAATAACGTGCGGGTTTTCCGAGCCGCCGAGATGATAATGCGCCTCGTCAGAAAAAATTATTTTTCGCCCAAAATCGTTCTCTAATTCAAGCTGCTCTAAGGCCCCAAACTGCGAAGCGATAACGAAGCGGATTGTCGCGTGCCTTCAATTGCTGAGTCAATTGGACCTTGTAAGCGAATAATCCGAGATCTTTGTGCAGAATGAAGTTGAGCTGTTGAAATCGACGGCGAGTTGATGTTCGTGAATTGAGTCTCACACTCTCGGCCACAGCAGCCACATTCTCCTCTAGGCGCACCGTACGACGACGGGGACCATGAGTGTTGCTCACTAGCATACCAATCTCACGAACTTTTTGCATAAATTTGCGTACAGCAGTCGCGGTGGGTGCTACATTTCGGCCAAAACTTATTTCTAAAAAACGCACTGTTTGGGCTATACAGCACTCACTTTGGAAATAAGTTTTCAATATTTCTTTTGTTCAAGCATAAGGTGACTCATTTCGTTTCGTGGAGGTATGATACTGACTTTCTGTCACGATTTCGAGCGGGAAACATCTGTCAGGGTCAAAACAACCTATGATTTACAAAAAAATAACACTAGATGGCCTAAGCTGTACATCCAGCTTTGTCAATTTTCCTAGCTTGAAGACATAACCCATACTTGCTGTTCGTGCTCAAGGATTTGATCTATTCGCAGAAGGTCTCATAAGAATCATTCTTAGATTTACGAATAAGCTTCTTATATTCCTACTGCTTCGATCGATACTTATTCCTTTTGTGTTCCGAATTCGATTTGAGCGATCTATTCAGGAGACTTCTGGCTTCGAAGACACTGGCTACGAAGACATTGGAGCTCAGCATTCCACCACGGACCCAATTCCCTGCACCAGAAAATAGCTATTTAAAACCTTAAGCTTATAAAAACAGATGTTAGCCCTTTCTTCAGATTTGTTTAGAACTTTCTTTGGTACATCGGTGATCATAGGAACGAAACTATCTGAAACTAGTGCAGTCAAGTCGTCGACCTAGGCCATTACTCTTAGTAGTAAAAACCCCTCATTATGCTATCTGCGGGACCCGGTCCCTATAAGAATCTCCTAAACACACGGCCGGGAATAACTCAGTAGCTTTGTTGAACTAGACCAAGATTGGCTGATAAAAGTCTCGAAGTGTGATACCTATAAAGTGGTTAGGCTTAGCTTCTGCCACAGTATGGATGAAGGAAGAGAGATGAAGCCAGTAGCATATACCAAGAATGTGAATTTATCCCGAAACTGGATTCATAGAACAATCACATCGCAAAATATATCAATCG
Source organism: Merodon equestris (assembly GCA_958301585.1). Lineage (NCBI taxonomy): Eukaryota > Metazoa > Arthropoda > Insecta > Diptera > Syrphidae > Merodon > Merodon equestris. Next base: position 20,845,714 of record OY284413.1, on the reverse strand, counting down.
GCGTCTGTATGGGCTAGTCAGACGCTTCCAAAATTACAAGTCATATAATGTCATATGACCAAAGGTCCCCAAATGTCCCTTGAAGTAGACGTTGTTACATTTTTTAATCAATAGTAAAACTGCTCAAAATCAAATATCCACACTCTTATTATACATATGTATGTACGTATTGATCCCTTCCAATAAACATCAAGTTTTTACAACTCCCAAACTAAATTATTGTTTTTTAAGTGCCACACTATTTTTATCTTCAGCCGAAATTATTTGTAGCACGCATTTCCGTCGTATCAAAATCATGTCAAGAAGTAGCACTCCCCTTAAAAAATCATCATAAAACCTTTTTCAACTTGAACTCCATAAACTTTCAAAAGTCGCCACATCACCCCTTGCGCTCGCGATCGGCATTTATCGCCTCCTCTCCAATTTTCCTCTCTAATTAATTTTACGACATCGTAAATAAATTAATTTTACCAATTTAAGTGCTGCTTTCGTGTTTTTCAATGTAAAACACATGCTCGCCGGAACGTTTCCAGAATCGCCGTAAGAACAAAAAACAGAACTCTGGGACAAGGAGGGAGTGGAGCACTTTTCTTTCAGGAAATGTAAAGGTTTCCCTTGAGAAAATGGTATTTCCCCAATTTGCCCTAAGTCGTGCTGTAAGTGAAATGTGCTGTCATTAGACATTTTGATGCAGTTGTCATCATTTGGGCTATTAAGAGGCTATAATCAGCATCAACATTATTGATATTGAGAGTACGCTGGGCTATGCTTAATTCAAGGCTTCGGACCAACTGGGAATAAGTGATTGTTTATGAGGTGACGACGGCTCCCTGCGGCTTCTTGGAGTGTGTTCAGATTCGTTCAAGGGTTAAGTATGCTAACTGTTCCATTGAAATATTTCTTTGTGTTTTATTTAGGGGTCATACGAGGATGGCATCGTGAAGTAAACGAAACGGGCGATAGTGCTTTAAAGATTATGGAAAGATGCCTAACTAGCTGAGACGTCTCCCAGAGTCCCAAAGTATTAAACTTATTCAAGTGTTTGCTTATCTTTGACATGATTTAAGATATTGACAACTCACTTAAGAACGACTTTCGACTGCAAATGGTTTTGTTGAGTGTCTGTGGCGTAGAAGTATCGGTGAATAAGCCACCAATGAGCACACTGTTTTAGTTAATTTTGAGTAATTCACAAAAACTTGCAAGGTCCTCATAAAATAAATTTTAAGGGCATCGTCGCATATTGTCTCGTGTCGTAGCTGATGATAACAATTCATCTGGTGACTGGTGATTATAACTACATTTTTTGCTTCATCCTCCTGTACTGGTTTTGTTCCTTTATTAAAGAATTTCATATCCTCCGTCTGAATTTGACTAGTTTGTTTCGCTCCTACTCTGAATTCCGATCTCTAGTCCTCGAATTCGCGTCTTAATCCTTTTTCGATTTAGTTCGATCAACTATCACCTTTACAGATAATTGCTTTTGGAACGCAGGACGTGTTGGAATCATTTCCGGGGATTTTTTAATTGACGTGTTCATGCGTTCCACTTGACCCTCGCCACATGTTATACCTGTCGTAATTTCTATTAAGTTGATGTTGCCAAATTGGGAATATTTTTTTAAATTCGCGGGATGTAGATGCAGAGTCCTTGTCTTTTGCTATGGGCGGTACCAAAAGGGTTTTCCTGCAATTCAATTTCCCTCAAGACCTTCTCCGTTGTCGTTTTTTTAAGGTAGATCCAGAAGTACCTAGTTAAAGCATCTATATGCCGTTGGGCCCAGGTGATTCAAATGATATGTGTGGAGCGAAGAGTTAGCTATATCAATTAGATTCAGATATCACTCTTGCTTGTCATCTCTCTTTCCTGCAAGGATTCATGCAATGAAGTTGGCTATAACCTCTGCGACTTTTGCCGGCATATTCGCAAAGTAGGATCCTTGCTTTAAAAGGTTCAGGAACCTTTTACGACAACGGTACAGGACTTCATTGCAATTTACTTTATCTTCGTACTATTCATGTTGTAGGATCATTAGAATACCATAACCTTATATAACTTATCTTTACCTTGAGCCAAAGCAAAGCTACTTTAGCTAGCTATGCGTCGACATGCTGCATATATTACGGATATGGTGGATTGTATAATTGAACTCGTCTAAGAACAGATCCCATCTCGCGAAAAATTCTTTTTTTTTGAATTGCTAACTGGAACGCGTATCATTAATTCTTTTCCTGTCAATTCGCACAAGGCCTAGGCGATCCTAGGATAGCTAGGCATAAACTTCCTAAAGAAAGTTGGCCTGGTAAGCCAAAAAAAAAATCTTTTACTCTTTTATGGTTTTGCGTTTAGTAATATTTTGCGATACTTTAGCTTTTTCAACCGAAGGTATGACCTCGCTATTCTCCTTTATATATTCAATAAATTTAATCTTTCGGATAATGACTCCTACACTACTTCTATTTAACTAGAAGTCCAATATTTCTGCGCCACGTGAATCACTTATTTTAAAATTTATAAATATTCATCTTCGTTTTTCGACGGGATAGTTAATTAAAAAGGTAGGTTTTTTCCCATTTAGTTTTTTAGTGTTATATTTTTAATAGCTCGCACAAGACATGTGACGTCGATGAAAGTCGTGCAAGCTGAGTGAGTGTTGCCATTTCATCATAATAAGATCTTGACATGGCGCTGCTGTATGGTGGTAAAAATGTGCACAAAAAAACGCCATGAATAAACTCAATAAAATATAAAGGCCAGCGAGCATCTGAACAACTGGAACAATAAAAACTGGGAGTCGTGCAGGGATGAAAGCAATGCTGAACATCTCACAAGGCTGAAACTGCAAAACAAGGCTTAATCTTACAGAGAACCTATAAATGCAAAGAAGAAGATCTTTTTGGACATATTGAAATTCTCAAATGAGTGGATATTTAGGAGCTGATCCGAGTGGGTGATCTGATGTCCCATGAGTTAAATTTTACAATATACTACGAAGTACGAAGAACTCATACCAAGCAGAGAGGTATGGAACAACAACTCTCGTTGGAAGAACGATGGAGCCCACAAATGGTACACAGATGGGTTGAAATATGGAAACAAGGTAAGGGCTGGTGTAATAGTACCAAAATGTAAGCTTCACATTCCTCTCACCAATAAGTCAACTATATTTCAGACTGAGCTATTTTCAATTAATGAAGCAGCACACAGCATCAGCGACAAAAGACCAACTAACCCTAGGATAACTATGTATATTCTCAGAAAGCTAAGCGGTTCTTAAAAGGTTAAAGAGGTACACTTTCAATTTTAAGGCTGTCTGGGAATGTCACGAAACACTAAACAAATTGGCAGCAAATAACAGACTAAAGCTAATCTGGGTGCCAGGTCATGGAAACCTTGAAAGCAATGAAAAGGCTGATATACAAGCCAAGAAAGGGCCACTCCCCCTTTAAGGTTTTGACGATTCAGACATAAACTTATATCAAACAATAGAATCAATTCTGGAACAGACAGGAAATTATTAAACATTCAATAACGTTCATAGAACAGAATCTAAATAAAACCGACCGAAGAGTGCTATGTGAGGCACTAAAAGCAAACGGGGCATGCAACTGTCGCATTTATAAAAGCACAGAAGTCTGTAGGCCATGTGTGCAGGCCAAGGAAACTATGGAACACGTCGGCCCCAAGGGTGCGCCACCGTGCGCGAGCGAAGGCGGGACAGTCGCAGAGAAAGTGTTCCGCTGTATCATCCTCCTCGCAACATGCAGGACAGGTAGGCGTCTCACTGATGCCAAGCACGTAGAGATGCTTGGCAAAAGTGTAATGCCCCGTGATGACGCCTGTTAGCCTTCTGCAATCATTTCTCCGTAAGGATAAGAAAAATGATGCGGACTTTTTGCAGACATCAGGGCGTACGCGCTTAGTCATCCTGCATCCTGGATATTCCCTCCATCTACGACTGTGTACGTTAAAGACCCAGTCATTGATGTCAGATTTGACCGTGGACGCAGGTAGACCTAAGGCGGGTTCAGGTCCTGAGAAACTCTCCTCTGAGCCTCTTCTAGCGAGTTCATCGGAGATCTCGTTTCCTGGGATTCCAGAGTGACCTGGGACCCATACAAGCCTAAGTGAATTTAGTCTTCCGACTTTGTTCAAAAAGGTCTTGAGTTCATGCACTAATTTGGAGTTGGATAGAGCTTTGAGTGCAGCTTGGCTGTCACTGCAGACACATATGCTTTTTCCCCTCCACCTGTATTTCTCAACATAGTGCATGGCCATTAGGATGGCGTAAATCTCCGCTTGGAAGACAGACGCATATTTTCCTAACGAGAAGTGCAGTCGAATGTTTTCGCGCTCGAAGAAAACTCCGGCGCCGGATCCCTGATCAGTCCTGGAGCCATCTGTGAAGATGCGAAGACATTCTATTCCAGGTTCAGTGTCTGGCCAAAGCCAGTCCTGACGCCAAGGAAATGTGACTGTGTAGTTACCGCGCAGTAGGATGGCAGGTGTCATTGCGTCAGAAGGCATATCCATGAGACAGGGGTCGTAGGATATTTCTCCCGCAAGTACACTTTCACTCCAATGCGAGTTTTAGCAAAGACCATTCCTCTTTAGGCGAGAAATAGTTTTCGGTGCACACCCTCTGATATATATGTCAAGGGGTGGAAGATTCATCATAGCATCTAGAGCAACTCCCGGTGTGCTGGGGAAGGCCCCCGTGCAGCTGAGACAGACCGCTCTTTGGAGTTTTGTGAGTGAAGTCACAGCGTGTTTGGGTGCTAGCCTGCTCCACCAAACAACCGATGCATATGAGATTATCGGTCTTATCATTGCCGTGCAGATCCAAAGGACCTTCTTCGGCGATAAGCCCCATGTTTTGCCAAAGGCACTTTTGCATTGCCAAAAAGCTGACAGCGCTTTGGTGGTTTTGGACTCAACATGTTTTGACCAAAGAAGTTTGCTATCTAGGATGACTCCCAGATACTTAGCTTCCTTGGATATCGGGATGGGAATGCCTTTTAGCACCAGCTGAGTAATGCCAGTATTTTTCCTCCTTCTCGTGAAGAGAACGACATCAGTCTTAAGAGGATTAACCGACAGCCCATTTCTCGTGCACCAGTCTTCGATCACGTTTAGCGCCGCCTGCGCTTTGAGACAGACATTCGCTAAACATGAGCCGACAGAGAGAACAGCAACATCATCCGCATAGGCCTGGGCATAGATTCCAGAGGCATTGAGAGCATCTAGCAGAGAGTCGACCACCATGCACTATAACAGCGGAGACAAGACGCCACCTTGCGGGCAGCCCCTGTTTACTCCAGACTTGACACATTGTTCGAGGCCTGCATCAGCGATCAATGTCCTGTGCACGAGCATTGCTTTGATCCACAAAACCAGTGCTTCATCTACGCCATGCGCTCTAGCAGCGTTACACATGCTGTCGAAAGTAGCGTTATCAAAACCTCCCTCAATGTCGACGAAAATGCCTAGTATGGTTTTGAAGCGCAGTCTCGCAGGATTCTCCGCTCTGATAAGCATGTTGCATGTCCGACAGAAGATGCATTCGAAGGGCAACTTTGCGCACGTGCAACTCTACTAATATTTCCATGCTTTCAGCAAGAAGGATGTTAGACTTATTGGTCTAAAACTCTTGGCTAGTGAGTAATGCTCTTTATCTATTTTGGGAATAAAGACCACTTTCACCGCGCGCAGGCAAGTGCCAGGCTAGCAGTGAAAATTCTTTTCAGTGTAAGAAGCAGCTGTCTTATACCTTTTTGCAGCATAACGGGGTATGTCCCATCGATGCCCGGCGACTTAAAGCCATCGAAGGATGCCACAGCAAATTCAATGGCTTCAGTAGTTGTTGCCATACCAGCTACGCCGAGTTGTTTTCATCGTTTCAGTCGCAGTTTTCAATGAGGGAGTGTGCAACGAGCCGATGACAGTCTGATTTACCGGAAAATGGGTCTGAAACAGTAAGCTAAGAGTTTCTGCTTTAGACTCGGTGAAGGTACAATCAGAACCAGGCTACCCAGGAGCTTCGACAAAACAATTTGAACAAAGGAGCAAATATCTTTAAGATAGCCGCCCAGAGAAGAAGAAATGCTCAGGAGATTCGTTTCCCAAAGTTTATTAACAATGCTGAAGGCCAACTCCTTGTGGAAGACGAAAAAATTCTCCACAGATGGCGACAGTATTGCGAGGAACTTCTGAACGAACAGTTTCCCCGAGTGTACTTTCCAAGAGCCGCCCCGAATCATGCCGAAATACCCGACATCACAGTCGAAGAAGTTCGGTACGCGGTTAAAAACTCCAAGAAAAGAAAAGCTGTTGGGCCGGACGGGATACCCTCTGAGTTCTGGAAAAAGATGGGAGACATCGGGTCTAGATGGCTCATGGTTCTTATCTCCAAACTTATGAGAGGCGACACTATGCCTAATCAATGGAGGGAAAGCTATCTTCTTCCATTGCACAAAGGAAAGGGTGATACGCGAAATTGTGATAACTTCCGTTCTGTCAAGCTGATGTCGCACACCATGAAGATCGTTGAACGGGTATTAGATAGCCGACTGCGGAAAATAATACCACTATCTGATGACCAGTGCGGGTTTGTCTCGGGTAAATCAACAACAGATGCAATCCAAAGTATAAGGATCATGATGGAAAAGCATCGTGATTCTTCAAAGGACTTGCATATGGTGTTGGTTGATTTCGAGAAGGCCTTTGACCGGCAACCAAGAGATCTTTTATGGGTAGCGCTAAGACAAAAAGGAGTTCCAGAAACCTACGTGCGAGTGATTATGGACATGTACGAGAGAGCAACGACAAGAGTAAGATGCACCGCAGAAGTCACCGAAGAGTTCGCAATCAAAGTCGGTGTACACCAAGGGAGCGTCCTCAGCCCACTGCTCTTTATAGCAGTCCTTGATTGCTTGCTTGAAGGAAAAGTGACGGACCCCAATGTGCACCAGCTATTTTTTGCTGACGATGGGGCCATTATAAGTGATGATCAGGCGTCCCTACAACGAGCACTTGATGTGTGGGTGGACATTTTTGAGGGACACGGGTATCGTATTAGTTCAAAGAAGACAGAGTATCTGTGCTGCCCGTTCTCTGACCCTCATCAGCCTATTCCAGACATTTACTTGAATGGAAGAGTGCTTCCCAAGTGTGAAAAGTTTAAATATCTGGGATCTATGATTAATAGAGAAGCAACTTGTGATGACGACATCAAACATCGCGTAAGCGTAGGGTGGATGAAGTGGCGGGAAAACTCCGCCATCTTCTGTGATCGAAAAATGCCCCCTAAGCTGAAAGGAAGGCTCTACACTTCAGTTGTACGTCCGGCGCTCACATACGGTTCACAATGCTGGACAATGCACAAAAAGTATGAGAGCAAATTAACGGCAACTGAGATGAAGATGCTTCGCATGACAGCGGGAGTAACAAAGCGTGACAGAATTAGAAGTTCAAAGATCCGAGGAAGCCTCCACGTAAAAGAAACCATCACAAGAAAGATAGAGCGCGACCGACTCAGTTGGTATTGCCATGTTCAAAGGAGAGATCCTTTGAACCCCGTCCAAAAGGCGATATCAATCAACGTTCCAATTTCAACACGCAAAAAAGGCAGGCCGAAAAACAATTGGTGCAAACAAATGCAAAAACACCAGCATTTGATTGGCCTCAGCGATGAAGTAATCCCAAACCGGGAAGCCTGCCGCTACTTTCTGAGGTCAAACCGGCGGACCCCACAAGCGGACCAGTAGGAATGCAGTTAAGTGGGAAGGTTATGGTCCTACACTTCTGACCATAACGACGCCGGGATAAAAAGGAAAAGAAGAAGAAGAAGAAGAAGAAGAAGGTACCATCAGACTTTCTGAGTACCTCCAGCATTGTCGATTTTCCTCGTTTGAGGACTTTAACCAACGTGCTGGTCGCGCTCAGGGATTTGATCTCTTCGCAGAAGGACTTATAGGAATCATTCTTCGATTTTCGAATAAGCTTCTTATATTCCTTCTGCTTCGATCGATATTTATTCCAGTCATCTTCCGAGTTCGATTTAAGCGATCTGTTCAGAAGACTTCTGGCTTCCCTACGAAGCCGTTGGAGCTCAGCATTCCACCAGGGAACCGGCTTCCTGTTGGGAGGTTTTTTGACAGGACATGCGAGTTCAAAACATTTGGTGATGGCGCTGTTCAGGTTATGAACTGCATCCTCCACAGATTGATTAGTTTTGAGTTTAGGCGGGGCTTGAGTGGATTTCTGAAGCTCCTCCCTAAATCGCACCCAGTCTGTTTTTCTCGGATTCCGCTTGGGCTGCGAGGGGGAGATCCCGCACTTCAATTGGAATTCAATGTATCTATGGTCTGACAGCGTAACATCTGGTGAGACTCTCCAGTTAGTGATGGCCTTCGCATGCCTGTTAGATAGGGTTAGGTCGATCACTTCCTGTCGTCTCGCCGTCACAAAGGTTGGTGGAGAGCCAACATTGTTGATGAAAAGGTCAGACGAAAGAATAAAGTTTAAAAGATGGTCTCCTCTCCGGTTGCATTTGCTGCTGCCCCAAACTGTGTTTTGAGCGTTAGCATCGCAACAGATGATGAGTCCAATCTTTCTGGCTTCACAGTACTCTACGAGTTCGGAAACCGCCTTAGGTGGCGGGGGTAGTACCGAGTCGTAGGGGAAGTAAGCAGACGCCACGACGAAGTGTTCAATTTCGCCGTGCGCTTTGTAGCTAACTCAACAAATAAGGATACTTTTAATTTTTATCTAAAAGAAATATTTATTCATTCATCACCATCTACTCTGTTGCCTTCAAAGCTATCCTCTTTAGTTATAGTAACATACGCTAACGTTTTCTCCAATTCTCGGAGCACTTCTGATATGCGCTTTTTGATATAGCTTTGAGCCCTCCAGCGATATGGTATTTATCGCCTCAATCGTGGCAAAACTCCGTGCTTTCATGCGTCTTTTCAGTTTTGGGAAAAAAAAAGTTCCAGGGGGTTAAGTCCGGTGAATATGGTGGCTGATTACGGTATTGTTTTTGGTCAAAAAATTACCCACAAGCAGTGATGAAGTGCATTATTGTTGCATGCTATTGCCATGAATTTCTTCCCCACGGAAAACGCACATAACTTCGAAGTAGTATTCCTTATTGGACCGCAAGAACTCATATTGAACCAAGCCATTATAATCAAAGAAAACCAAAACTTTGACATTTAACCGAAGTTGGAGTTCTTCCATTGTTAGGATTGGGCCTAATTTTCGGAATAAACTTCTCTGACCCGTGTTTTACGCGCAAAATATTTTTCACGGCATCCGATATGCCAATATTCTCACCAATATCTCTAATACTGTCTCATTTGCTTCAACGTCTTCATTCGCTGGGGCGTCCAGGGCGGTTATCTTCATTAACATTTTCTCGTGTTCTGTTAAGAAGTTGTAAGGCTTATAAATGCCTTTTTCTGCTCAGAAAAAGCCATAACACGGTACTTAGTTGTTTGGGAATGAAGCCGACGTCATTTCAACTAATTTCAGTCTTCGACAAAATCTCCCACAAACTTGTACTCTTCCAACTGTTTTCCCTTGGTTTTGACCCACTGCATGGAAGTAGATATCTTTTTATTTAAAAAATTGTTACCTTTCTAATACTTTCTTAGCTTTTTCTGGCGTTCCCCAAGGCAGCCACCTAGGTCCATTTCTTTTTATTCTTACCATTAACGTAATTGAGTTTGTCATCAAATATTCCCACCTCTCACTGTACGCTGACGAGTTCCTCAAGGCAATTTCCTCGCAACAAGATTCTTCCCTTATTCAATCGGATCTCAACAGCTTTGTTTTCTGATGCTGCTGGAAAAATGAATTTGAGTTTAACATTTCAATCAATCAATTGTTCAAGTAAATGCGTCTAATTTTCTCCTCGCTTCTACTTTCTCCACAATCACATCATCTCGACCGTCCAGGTTACAGGAGATCTTGGCATAGTATGTGACCCACATTTCTAGAATCGAGATCATCCGACATTGGTTCCTATATTTCGCTGATCGAGACCTACCCTGCAACAATTCTTTGTACTTTGCGCCCTATCAAGACCGTCTCAAACTAATAAATTTGAGTAAGTTAGAGGAAAGAAGAAGGATATCTGACTTCATAGACTCCTAACAGGTACCATTGACTGCGCCACACTTTATAATTCCATATATCTTAATACTAACCCTCGTAATACACGCAATCCTCATATCTTTTATCTATGTCCGGATAGTCTGACTAGACAAATTGGAATTACTTGATAATATAATTCCTCCCATAAACTCGAGGAATTTTTGAGGTTCATAACAACCAATATTACAGCGACCGTACATTGTTCTACGGAAGATTTACATAACAAAAATTCAGGTAGAACTTCCAGCCATCGAGGAAGTAAAATAAGCAATCCAATTGATTAAGAACACGAAGACTGTAAGAATAGCTCTAATTTTATCAAAATTAACAAAGAATTTACATGAGCTCATCACAACTATATGAAATGGAAGGCAAAAATTCGGTCATCATTCCTGCATTTAAAATCGAGGTGTTGTCAAATTCTTCCCATCAAGAGGCCGACATTATGTGGTAGGGTATTAGTCGGAGGACTACCAATGTGGGACTAGAACTGTTCGACCAGTGACCAAATTTTCACCAGCTTTTAGACAGCTTCTATGGAAGTGGAATTTAACGAAACGGTCCACCAACTATTAATAGATTTTAAAAGGCGTAGGAGTCTATAAACCAATCGAAAATTTATCACGTCCTGATGAAAGTATGCCATAAGGAAAACAAATGGAGGGTTAAGCGCCCTCTGAAACGCCTTATCTGAACCGTTGGATATATGTGAAGGACTAAAGCCAGGAGACGCCGTGTCACCACTTTGTTTTAATTTGCAGAAATTAAAGGTGAATAAGCATTATTAGAATCACACCCTCTAATTTACGCTTACGCTATAGACCATCAGAGAGATAGTGAGGAAACAGTTAAGAGAAAGGAAGGAAGTCTAATAACGGCAGGAAAGGAAATACTTATAGAAAGTGAATGAAAAGAAAATCAAATAAATGGTTACTAACCGACTTGGACTGATTTAAACCTTGCACATGACTGTACTCTATACGCGCATTGGGTAAGTGGGCGAATTCAAATAACATTTTGTCGCGACCTTGTTCGTGTTATTCTTCAAGGCTAGGCCTAAACTCAGTGGTTATTTTCAGCAAAGAGCTCCTCTTATAGTTTCACCCGGTTGCAACAACTCACAATGTAGTGATAGCATGATCTTCAATTCCCAGATGTACATATGACGTGGTTGTCGATGTTGATACATGGCCCTCCCACGATTTGTTTTCCTTTGGATTGTCATATTGGATCCAATTTAATCGACCATTGCGAAGTACTCGCACGATAAGGACAATTTTCCGAGTAATATGTCGAGTAATGCCCCCAGTTCTGAGCCTTCAAATTTCTTAAACGGTAAGAGGTGATCCCTCTTTACCACGTGAAAATCACGTCACTGACCACTTGAAGCTTGCGGTCTCACATTTCTGACAAGCTTGTATCACTGGCGCCATCTATTGGAAAACGGCGTATTCTGATTTGTAGACTTGACAACTGAGTAAAAAAACGAAAATCAATCTAACAATGTACGCCCCACTTACAATAAAAACTAAATTTCTCCCGATCTTGTATTCGACTCCATGACAAATGTCACACGTGTAAAACTAGCTTGCATTTTAGCATCTCCGATACGAGGCGTCAAAGTTGCAGACCTTTTAATTATTTCCTCCACTTTCCGAAAACTTTTATTATTTCCTTCATTCCGGTCGTCATTGTCACAGTAATCCACGTTCTTTTAACCCTCCAACCCACAATCCATTTAAACGCTTAGCTATCGTCTCCTCGTCAAACTAATTACATACTAAAGTGGATACAAAACAAAAAACGAAGGACTACACAAGGGAGGAAAGGAGCGAAACCTGTGCACTAAATCCTTAAATAGGAAAAGTAGAAAGACAAAAGGATGTCGTCGTTGTGAATTCAGTCAACTAACTTCAAGTGTGCCCTTGTCCTTGTCATCATCGCCCATCCAACGAACACTTCACCTGGTACTGCTCCTGCACTAATTTTCCTTACCCTGCCCTGAGCTTTCAGCCCACATCAAGTTTCTTGTTAATCTTTTCCTCTTAAAACGGGAACGGAAACGATGCAGGGACAACAAATGCAAATCCTTTTTGATTCCACTTTTTTTGTGTCGTGCTTTTGTTTTTGCCGCGGCTGTCATCACTGTTTCGGTCGAGGAGCAAGAAGGTTTCTGCAGTCCTGATCTGGATCACTCTATCCCCCGCGGACTTTTCTTTCCGTGCTGTTGCTGCATCCTTTTCTGTGGAAATTAGTTTTTTAAGTTATTTCATTCCACCAGTCCTTTTCTCTTTTCATGTTACTTGCTGCTCGTGACCATGATCCCCAGTCTGAGGTTCACCCTTCATTCCATTCAGATGTGGGACAGGACAAAAAAAGTGAAAGAAAGAAGGGACTTAAGAGGTACTATTCAAACACCGACACAATGGTGTGTCTGGAAATGCGATCCACACTTTGGTGGAATGGAGAAATGTCATCACACATAATAACTGCGGTTCTGCTCCGCAGTTCATCCAGTTGCAGAAGGACATGGTAGCAGCTAAAAAGGAAAGGACGCGAAAAACTTCGCTGGTTGAATCAAATACCTCCGTGGGAGCACGTTGTGCAAGTAGGAGATACATGCTAAGTAACCACTTTGTAAGTAAATGTGGTTACAGTTCATGAGTACGAAGTTACTTCAGATAGAGAGATGGTCCGGGCAGGATGTCGCAAGTACATCGCATAAAATTAATCGGGATACTTTGAAGGTACCGGTGAGTTTTTTCCACGTTTTCTGTTTTTTATTCTTTAAGGATGAAAAGGTCCTTTGGTAAGTAAATGGAATTATTTTTGTGGGGATTCGGTGGTGTTTATTGCGCTGCGACATTGTGCACGTTTTTTCCTCTGTGCGAATTATTCTTTCCACGTTGATTCCCTTCTCACCTGGTCAGCTCTGCTGGCATGGTATTCGAAAGAAGTCTTAAATGAAGAGATCCACCGGGATTAGTTGATGTCCGTGTAATAAGGTGGAAAAATTCAAAAACTGTGAATAATGAGTTTGACTTAAGTAGCTGCGGGTAAGGACTTACATGTTATTCGAACAGGGATGGAGGAGAATAATAAATTAAGGACCGAAATGAGTGGGCGACAAATTTGGACAGTTGCACGCTTCCTTCCTGTAGGAATGTTTTGTTTTTTTTTATTATTGTTTACGGATAGAATATAGAGTTTAGGTGGAATATTTTTAAAAAAGGTTTAAAGTAAAGGGCCTGTAATCTCGCAAGTAAAGAAAAGGCTTTTTTGGGCAACCTTGATAGGAAGCTTATAAGGTAATGTAAGAATAGAAGAATTTTCACGAAAGATTCAACGGTCATTCCTGGAAACATTTTTTGTTGCCCAATACATAGAAAGGAATGGACTAAGTATGAAATCAAAATGTGATCCCAAACAGGGGTTCAATCTGCTCCTACTTTAAAGCACAAAGCTACCAACATGCTATTTGAGTCTTTTAGTACGCTATACATCAAAAAGTCAAAATCAAATGACTGAAGGAATGAAAAGTTTCTTCTATTCACTTCTGATTTAGAAGGTATTGTAACGGGTCCGAACAGCTTTGAGGTTCAGATGACATGGTCCCTAGAGTTCGAATTGATGTCTGTATCTTCATATGTATCAACGTTCATTAATTTGTCCTCTTGTAATGTCTTGGAGCATTTTTTCGTCTGTGATCTGTGAAACGAAAACAGAAGAGTTACTGTGGACCACAACCAAGGCAAATTCAGTGGAATCTCTCAAATCATATCTAGGACAACCACCCCCGGAGAGTAGTGAACGAAAATCTTCGACATATACCACCTGTACTCCGTCCAGGTTGTGTGACAAACACCAATATAGCGTGTAGTATTGATGTAAGCATACCCTCAGATTGCGTGTGGGTTCTCACCATGCACAAATGTCAAAGACGCCACTTGAATAAAGACACTTGAATTGTAAGCACGTGTTTCCTTTGATCGTACGACCGATATATATAAACATATACAACATGGCGCAGCCGGTGAAGTTTCTTAAGTAATTAAGTACAGGAATATTTGATAGCAGTTAATACATCGCAATCAAGATCAATGGATTTTGCAAAACCGCAGCAACTTTGTCTGGACGGAAATTTAAGCGAAAACTGGAAAAAGTTTAAAGCTCATTTTGCTGTGTATGCAACGGCAACGAAGTCGGACAAGGAAGATGGAGCTGTTCAAGTAGCAAGATTTTTAAGCTGTGCGGGAAGTGAGGCAATTGAACTCTTTAATACATTTGGGTTGTCGGACGAGGATAAAAAGTCATACCACAAGGTCGTAGAGAAATTTGAGGCATACTGCAGCCCACGTACGAATATTGTCTACGAAAGATTTCTTTTCTACACGAGGTGTCAAAAGGAAGGGGAGCCCTTCGATCACTTTTTGAAGGATATTTCGGCGCTCGTGGAGAATTGCAGTTTTGGAACGGAGAAAGAGTCAATGCTACGAGATCGCATCGTAATCGGCATAGGCGATGGAGCAGTGCAGGCCCAATTGCTCAAACAGAGTGATTTGACATTCGACAAGGCAGTAGAGGCTTGTCGTGTGGCTGAAGTGACGAAGGCACAAAGTAAGGTTATGCAAAATGACGGTTCGTTGCAATCGAGGGGACTGGTGGATGCTGTTGGACGCAAAAGGGGAAGTCATAATTATAGCAATATTGGTAGTAATGTAAAGAAAGATCAAAATTGTATTTTCAGAGCTGGAAGAGAAAACACACGTCAATCTGGAAACAATAGTATTGGAACCAGTAAAAGATCATGTGCTTATTGCAGTTATACACACGTCATGGGTCGATGTCCCGCTTACGGGAAAAAATGTCTAGCATGTGGACACTTGAATCATTTCGCAGCCGTCTGTCAAAAAACGAAAGAGGTTAGTGATATAGCTCTGCATGCATGTAATTCTGATGGTGATGATGAAGTGCTCTTTATCGATTCTGTAAAAAATACTAGCAAAAGTTCCTCATGTTGGGTAGAAAATCTAAGAGTTCAAAATATGTGCATTACATTTAAGTTGGATACCGGGGCTCAAGTTAACATTTTGCCTAAAAGTGTCTTTATGAAGCTGCGGCCATTGCCTAAACTTGCTCGTTGTAATGTGATATTAGAAGCATATGGAGGATTCAGTCTCAGTGTTTTAGGAGAAGTTGTTGTGGACATAGAGTACAAAGGAAAAAGTTGTAGTTTAAAGTTCATTGTTGTGGATATGACATCGCAACCTCTCTTAGGTCTGCAATCATGTCTAGATTTAGAATTATTGCAGCGAGTGCACTCAGTTGAGGTCATGAATTTTATCGCAAAAAACAAAATCGTTTTTTCTGGGTTAGGGAGGTTTCCAGATAAATGCTCTATTAGGCTCAAGAAAGATGCGCAAGCAATCAGTAAACCGCCAAGAAGACTGCCTCTGAGTATCAGGGAAAGAGTTAAGGATACTCTGCAGAATATGGTAACTAGGGACATTATTTCCAGGATTGACGAGCCTTCTGATTGGGCTCATAATATGGTAGTCGTCGAAAAAAAAGACAAATCATTACGAATTTGTCTCGACCCCAAAGAGCTTAACGAAGCTATCCTAGATGAACATTGCATTATTCCCAAATTTGAAGATTTTAGAATGGCAATGGCGGGAATGAAGTATTTTACTGTTCTCGATTTAACGGAGGGCTTTTGGCAGGTTGGATTGACGGATGAATCGAAAAAGCTAACCATTTTCAGTACACCGTTTGGGTGTTATCAATTTAATGTGCTTCCATTTGGAGTAAAAATTGCTCCTGAAAAATTTCAAAAATTGAATACGAAATACTTTGGAAATCTTACAGGAGTATTCGTATATATCGACGACATAATTGTCGGAGGAAAAACTTTGAGCGAGCATGATGCCAATCTTGACGCAGTTATTGAAAGAGCTAAGCAGTTCAATATTAAGTTTAATCCGAAAAAGTTGCAATATCGATTGCGAGAGGTAAGGTACTTAGGACATATCTTTTCAGAACAGGGCGTAAGGCCGGATCCTCAACGGGTAAGAGCAATTCAAAATATTTCACCGCCCACTTGTCAAAAAGACTTGCAAGCTATATTAGGAACTATTAATTATTTAAGAGATTTCATTCCAAACCTCGCTGAGCTTACGCAACCTTTAAGGGACTTGTTACGTAAGGGCACCTATTTTCTGTGGACAAACAAACATACTGAGGCTTTGAATGCAATTAAACAAAAATTATCATCTTCCACCATGTTGCATAGTTTCAACCCGAATAATCCTATTATCATTCAAGCAGACGCGTCGAAATCAGGTTTAGGTTGTTGCCTCTTGCAGGACGGAAAGCCTATAAGTTATGCTTCAAAGAGTCTGACATATACAGAGACACATTATGCACAGATAGAAAAAGAGCTTCTAGCTGTTGTATACGCCTGTACAAAGTTCCATGACTTTATTTATGGGAAAAGAGTGACAATTCATACCGATCATAAGCCCTTAATTTCAATTTTGGAAAAACCCCTGCGATCAAGCTATTCAGCACGTATACAGAGAATGAAAATCAAGCTACTGAAATATGACATTTGTCTAAATTATATTCCCGGAAAAGAATTACTTATTGCAGATTTACTTTCGCGCAATGCTTCCGCAGATATCGACGTAGACTTGCACCAGTTTCTGCAAGAAGTAGTTCACAGTATCAGCATGAGTGATGCTGCAAAGAAAAGATATCAAACAGAAACCAATAGAGATTACATATTATTGAATTTAAAGAAATTTTATAGGGAAGGTTGGCCAAAGGATAAAAACAGGTTAGAACAGGAACTTAAATTTTATTGGAACATTAAGGATAGTTTGTATGAGGAAGACGAACTGATATTTTTTGATGGCAGAGTTTTGTACCTACAGCCTTGAGACAGGAGGCTCTGAAAAAGTTGCACGAGAATCATTTTGGAGTAACTAAAACGATTGCAAGGGCAAAGTCTCTTTTTTATTGGCCGTACATGGGCAGAGATATTGAAAACTTAATTAGTAGATGTCAGATATGCGAAAAATTCAGGGCGGCAAATAATAAACATGAGATGATTATGCGAAAAATCCCGGATTATCCTTTTCAAAAAGTGGCTTGCGACCTATTTGATTTTAAAGAAAAACACTATTTAGTAATGATTGACTACTATTCTAGATGGATTGACGTCAAAGAGATGTTAGACAAATCTGCGAACAGTGTTATTAGTACACTTAAAGTAATTTTTTCGGCAAATGGTATACCAGAGCAAGTAATATGCGATAATCAGCCATTTAATTCTTTTAGATGTCATGAGTTCGCTCGTAACTGGGAGTTCTCGTTCGTACACTCCAGCCCATATTACCCAAAATCCAATGGTCTCGCTGAGAAAGCTGTCCAGATAGTTAAGAATATGCTGAAAAAAACTGAGGCAGGATCTCAGGATTTTCTACTTGGCTTGCTAGAATACCGTAGCTCTATCATTCCAAGTGTTGGTTTTGCACCATGTCAGCTCTTGTCAAGTAGGTTATTGAGAACAAAACATCCGGTACAAAAAACTCTGTTAATGCCACATGTCGTAAGCAACGTCGCTAGGGACAACATGGAACAAGCAAAGGCCAGGCAGGCTATTTCCTATAACAAAACCGCACATAGAAAGGAATTATTATTAGAACCGGGAGATAGTGTAGTGTATAGAAGAGGAGACAAATGGGAACCCGCAGTTGTGGCGGCAAAGGCCGGCACCCCAAGGTCATACTTTATTAGAAATGAAGAAAATAAGGTTATTCGAAGGAACACTGAGCATTTAAGGAAAACAATACACTCACCCAAAATTAGAAATGCAGAAGATGAGGATCGTATTAATACAATACCAGAATCTAGCGAAAATAACTCTCCGTTATCAGGCTCTAGTACTGAAGAAAGCAGAGAGCAAGGTCAAACTAATTTGCAAGACACATCACCGTCAGAATCTCAAGCAGCTCAGCAATATCAGTACCGAACAAGATACGGACGCGAAGTAAAACAAACAGATTTCTATAAAAGTTAAGGTACTCGAACATATAAACAGAAGTGGAAGCGTTTGTTTAATTTATATATATATGTATGTACATATATCTTAAGGGCACTACGTTTTACTGAATTATTTTATAAATACTATGAATATGTTATTATGAATGATTAATTCCGTAATTCAGATTTGAAACTAGTTTGAACTAGACTGAACTAGGCTTATGTTAGATACTATATGATCTTTTACTATTACCGTTATATTGGGAAAAAGGGAGATGTAGTATTGATGTAAGCATACCCTCAGATTGCGTGTGGGTTCTCACCATGCACAAATGTCAAAGACGCCACTTGAATAAAGACACTTGAATTGTAAGCACGTGTTTCCTTTGATCGTACGACCGATATATATAAACATATACAACAGCGTACACTCTTTAACCAGTACGAATTATGAAAAAAAAAAATCAAACAATATTTCCGAAGGAATAAAGTGACAACTATAGACAGGCTTCGCACTATCCAACTGATCAGTCCAGTTTGGAGCTGACGCATAGAGTGAGTATAAACTGAAATGTTAACACTCGAAAATTATCGCGATGATCCTTAGTAAATAGAAACTAGAAGATTACACGATATAGATCGATATAAACCCTCACAATGTGCTGAAAGGGTGAAAATATCGCGCACACGTTTCGCAAAGCTTCTACTGTCAAGCGAATTCTTCCACGGTCGATCATTTGACAGAAGACTCTGGCGTATCAGCTGGCTGAAGCAAATAGACCACGTACGACGCCGTACACTTGCTGACGCTGGAAATAAGTTACCGAGCTCGAAATCGGCTTTTGACAAAATTTGCCCCATTTGTGAGGAGGTATGCTTTTCAACTGGGGAAAAATATCATTAGGGTGCTGTGGCCATGTTTCAACATTGACGGCAAGGCCAATTCGTGACGGCAAATCCTCGGATCCAAGTTCATGTTTTATATCGGGTTTGTTCATAAAATAAGGTGACTTTTAACTTTTTACAAACTACTTTGTAAACTTTTCGTGAAATTTTTTTCTTGTCTTGACCAGACCTACACGCTCTAGCTTTTTGGCACACTGCTCGTGGGACACCCTGTATATTCAGCTTTTACTTCTGTAACAGACTTCGATCTGTTTTTTCCTTTTCGGAAAAAAAGTCCTTGATGGCATGTACATACACAAATTTCGTGAAAGCTTTTGATAGAGTTCATTATGGACTTTTAACCTTCCGTCCTCCAACTTGTTTTTTCTAACAAGTTCCTCCCACTGGGGTGTCATACCCCAACCAGAAATATGCACAAAAATATAAGTTTTGTTTAAATTTTCTTTTTAATTTCTTTTTATTAATTCAAAATAAAGTATTTCTGATTCATTTTTCTTATTGCAATAAAAAAATAAAAATAAATTCCTTAAGAAAAAAATAATAAAAAATTATAGGTCATTAAAAACAATTTGAAACTAACGGTTGAATAAAATTTGAATTTTTAAAAAAATAACAGCGAAAAAAAAAATTAATAAACATATTAGTTTTTCATAAAAACATTCTTCTTCTTCCTTAAACTTTTAAAGTTAAAATCAATGGTTAGCCGAATGTTGAAATTTATATACATTTGAATTTCATACAAACATACATTCCATACAAAGTGGAATTCGCCTTAGTTGTGGCTCAACAAGGCTAAAAGCAAGTTTATACAAAAACTCTTTTCTGGGAATTTTTTGGAGTGGTTGTGCAAGTGTGTGCAGCACCATAGCATTTATTCCACCATGATCCAGCATTCCACAGAAAACACGCATAGGCCAACGACGCGTAGATCTGGATGTTGTGTATGAATGGCAAAGCTTATCGAACGTATCGAACATCATCTCTGTAATGGTTTGTCGAGAGGAGTAAAACTATCTTTTACTTTTTTGGAGCAAACGAAACCAAAGTTTTGTTTTCATCAAATGGAAATCTTGAATGACCTTCTTCTTTTAGAGCCAAAAATTCAGCTGGGATCTCCCTTTCAAATTGTATTGTGTCAACAGTTGTCCACAGTAATGTTTCTTCCAGTTCCATGGATACTCTCTGACAACTTTCTTACATAATATGAAGGTACTGACTCATTTGCTTCAACTTCCACTTTGCCAACGTAGGGAATTGCATTTATCATATACCATGTACGTGAGTCATTCATCATAACAAATTTCAACCCATATTTATCTGGTTTCGACGCCATATATATGCGGAATGGACAGTTGCCTCTGTAGTCCATTAACTGTTCATCAATTGTGCAATACTCGAATGGTGTATACAGCGATTTACAATTGGTAATATATATTTCCCAGATTTCGCGAATGGGCGCAAATTTACCATTACCTTTACGCTCAGCTCTAGTTGTTTTGTCATCAAAGTGTAAGCACGTGGCAATAAATTCAAATCGGTGCTGAGACATTGTTGCTCTAAATAGAGAAACACCGAATCTCGCTGACCACAATTCGTTGAGGTGTAACTTGGCAGCTTTCTTTACACCACTCAGATACAGCAATCCAATGAATGCTTTTAATTCAGTTATGTCTGTAGGTCCATGGTACGGCTGTGGATTTTTATTATAAACTGAAAACCGCACTATTTGCTCTTTTGTGTGGGTCACCACTTTCAGCAGAATTTCATCAGAAAATAGTAAGTTCGAAGCTTCAATGGGGGTTGTAATATTTCTAGCTGCCCCCTTTGGACCTGGGAAGTGGCTTACTAAATTACGTATCTGACGCCTACCACGTTTTTCAGGTGGGACCGTGCTCCATTTGTATCCCGATTTTCCTTTTGGTTCCCGCCAGCTTTTTTTTGGTGGAACAGGAGAAGTTACTTCATATTCCTCTTCTACGCTCTGAGCACTCTCTGAATCAGACTGCTCTTGTAGGTAATCAGGATCGTTGTCCGAATCACCACCGGCAAATAAGTCCAATTTTTCATCACATCACTTTCAGGCAAACTGTCGGCGTCCAACAGAAGCCTTTCGATTTCTTCGTCCCGTACAAATGCCATTTTTGCTGCTAAAATATGACTGATTTAAAAAACAAACTTTTATCTTATGACTAAACAAACCTAAGCAAAACTGCTTTACTTTTTTTCACACAAATTTTGTATATTTCACTAAGAAACACAATTATAAAATGAGATTATTTTTATTTAAAAAACTTCAAAACACTCACACGAACTGCAAACTGGGGTGTGTGATACCCAACAAAAAGTTTTGAACACAAATACAGAAAATTGAGACGAAATTTTTGCTCAAAGTGACCGCGTATCACTGCAGAAAATGTTGAACTGAATTTACATGCATATGAGGTGGCAAACAAAAAAATTCAAATAGGAGCGGCCTACTTTTAAATTTTCGGTGGGGTATCTCATACCCCAGTAGGAGGACGGAACGTTAATAAATAGACCTCAAAGAATTTGATTCAACTTCTGTTTTCTTGCATGATTGAAATCCTATTTGTCAAATCGGAAACAGATGTTTAACCTTTTTTCATAGAGTTTCGAGTCCGTCCCAGGACAATCATTTGGAACCTCTTCTTTTTAGTCTCTTCGCCTACGACATTCCGGCATGTTTTCAGTTCTCTAATTGTTTAATATTTGATGATGATGTGATACTATTTTCATCTTTTTCTAAAATTAATGATTGCTTGAACTTTCAAAAAGATATAAACACATTTTTACAATGGTATATACATATATAACCACCTGAGGCTGAATTTTCCGTTCAATACAACGCACGTGATTTGATTTCCAGGTCATATGGATTTTGTAGTATCTAAGGCCAATTCTTTATTAGGCTTTTAAAAGGCAACTCGGTGGCATTTAAGGATATTTATACTCTAAAAACCCTTTACGTATCTTTAGTAATACCCATTTTGGAATATTTCCGCGTTATTTGAACTTCCTTTTACCCAAATTTTTCTGGCAGGATTGAAAATATTCAGAGAAAATTAATTTGCTTTGCCTTAAAGAATTTAAGGTGATCTGAAGGTTTGCCTTGTTATAGTTCTAGATGCGCTTTAATTGATTAAAACAATATTTTAAAAAATCGCAAACAAACTCTGAGTGTTCCTTTTATTAAGAATATACTCGACGAATTAATTCTCCGGATTTAATTGCACTTATGTCACTTGATGGTCCTGAGAGACACCTAAGAAATATGAACTTTCTCTTTTTATTCCTAGTCATAGGACATAATAAGTTCCTTATTATTATTCAATTTATTCTATCATGAAGTCGACAAAACAATTTTTCCTTTTGCAAACAATTATGTGACAAACTGTATGTTTAAAAGAACTGTGTTGAATCTTTCTTATGGTGTTTGTCACACAACCTAGTCACAGATGGTTTGTGTCGAAGGTCTTCGTCCACTAGTCTCCGGGGGTGGTTGTCCTAAAAAGGATTTTTGAGGGATTTTACTGAATTTGTGGCTTTGGTTGTAGTTCACAGTAACTCTTTTGTTTCCATGTCATTAAGGTGTTATATTGGAAATGCACACACATAGTATGAATATTGAAGTGATCTTATGCTGCGAGTGTTATGACTTTTATCAGCATTTTTTTGATCATCTCTCATTCACGATTGATTTTGTTTCACAATTTTTTCGTATAGGAATTGTTTTTGGCTATGGACAGTCTTGAACTACAGACCTTCTATTCAACACCACGACCCTCCGCTATGGTTGGGCTTTGGTTTCGAAGTTATAATCTTATACCCATGTTCCGATGACTCATTTCGGCAAATCTGAATCGTCATTTAACAGCTCTTGAGCGATGCTCCTACGACAGTGTTTGTGATCAAAATTTAGCAATTTCGGAACTAACTTCGCTGACACACAATATTCCACAAAAAATTCATGGCATGAGATAATCGGCCTGTTAATATTTTCAGCAATTTCTCTGATAGTGCTTCGACGAATCGCCATATAATTTTTTTTTCACTGCTTTTTCACCCGTTGTTGAATTGTTGGGCATCGTCATTAACATCGTCTCAGCCTTCTATGAAAAGCTTGTAACATTTATAAAATTTTTTTTTGTTGCTCAGAACAGATTCTCTAAATGCCACAGTTAATAAGTAAGTTTTTGTTTAAATTTTCACACAAGATTTTATATAGATTTTCTTATCAATTTTTTTTAATAGCGAAAGATCGCCAAGTACACCAGAACACCTCTAACCTTTATTTCCGTGCATTTAGAATATACTGAGCTCGCAAAATTCCAAGTCACCTTTTTTGAACAAACTTTGTACATATATGGAAATGCTGAAATGGAACGTCCTATACCACCAATATTATTTTCCAAATATCGACCTTTCCGACTAACACCTCTTCCGATTGGCGATTCGCGGCCTAGCTAAGCAGAATTTTCGGTGGTCTGAAGAAGCCAAAAATTTGTTCAGTTCTAACGACGAACTGGTAAGCCGCCTGAAAGACGAGCAAAAGTTGTAGTTTTAAAGTGAAAATATTTACACCCAAAAGATTCCTTGTTGATCCTTTGCTTTTACCAATGTTTCTACATGTACTTTCATTAATGCAGTAGTATACATGGTTTTCCAGTAGAAATATAACAATTTTGTACTTTAATCCGAATACCAACGAACCCTTTTTTGATCTCTTATTGTCATAACGTCACTCAAGGCTTATGTTTTTATTATGGTGACGTCGACGGGTGAGCAACATTAGAAAATTATTAGAAAAATTAAAATGGATTTCCGAGTTGATGATCCAATTCAAAGGGCCTCTTCTTCAATAATCGGCTAAGATAAACGCTCCGCCAAACAAGAATTCCACGAATTTGGAAGAGAGATTTTTTCAACGATGCAACTGATTCTTATCGATCGCTGCAAAGGTACTCACGGTGGTCATGTGAATGAGATCGAAATCACAATTGAATTTAACAGTGTACTACAACTGGAATAAATTATATTTCAGCCTGTCAATTCCCTTCTTCTTCTTCTTTTCCTTTTTCCGGCGTTGTTATGGTCAGAAGTGTAGGACCATAACCTTCCCACTTAACTGCATTCCTACTGGTCCGCTTGTGGGGTCCGCCGGTTTGACCTCAGAAAGTAGCGGCAGGCTTCCCGGTTTGGGATTACTTCATCGCTGAGGCCAATCAAATGCTGGTGTTTTTGCATTGTTTTTCGGCCTGCCTTTTTTTTTTTTTTTTTTTGTGACACGGGCATGCTCCAGATTTTTTTGTTTGATCTTACTCTTACAACACCGGTGATCTCCAGTAGTGTCTACCCACTGATTTGCATGTACACTTGTGGGGCAGTTTAATGGTGGTATATGTGTCCCTAAGCTCACCTTGGTGTTTTCTAAATTGCCTAGATGTGATTTTTGGTTGCTTTTGTTTTAGTCGCCTTTTACGACAAGCTAGAGGTATCGCTGCAGGGATATTCTTAACCCGTCCCTGCACGGAACCAGCCTGTCAATTCCCTATGTGGCTTTAAATTCAAAAATGTTAAGAGCATCTTGAAAAGCTCTGTACTATCTTATTAGGTAAATTTCGAAGCCAAATTTCTTTTCTTTTTTTTTTTGTTAATAGAATAAAAATTTCACACTACAATATCCACATTTCATAAGAGCTCCCGAATGGTAATCATCTGCTATCAGACACACCTGCCTGAAGTGGCTTCACCAAATATGCGCCCGTTGTTAAAAAATTCCAATGTCCATGCCTGCCACCCGCGCTGATCGTTGCTTTTCGGAATCCGACTCCCAAGTCACTAGTCCGTTTCTTTTTTTCCTTGTTTAGTGATGTCATCTCGCCCTCTCTGGCCACACCATTGTTATATGGGCAGATCCACTCCTGCATAATGAGCAGTAGAATTCCAGGATGCATCGGAATTGCAAATTGCAAATTTCAGCTTGTTTCTGGTGAGTCGCTTATTAAATCCATTCATGCCCTTCCGTTGGTTTTTTGTTTTTTTTGACTCTCGTACTCGTACCCCCTTTGAAGTGTCCAATTATTTGGTTTCGTGGATTTGTCTCTTGTACGAGTATGTATCGATTGCACTTGGCGTGCATGTGGATGCTTTGAGATGACTTTTAATTGTTGGCTCACTTGTCTACCTCCCGTTGTTCGCATGGAGATAATAATACAGCAATTGAGTGGCTTGGCTGGTTCGCATTGGAGGATTACGACCGTACCCTAATTGAATAGACATTCTTGAGACATGTGGAGAATTTAATCGTTATTTCGGAACATTCGAAAACAAATTGATATGACAAATCGGTAGGCAGTTGATGGTGTGGAGACCTTTGGTTTTAAGAACTGCCTACTAGTTGGTTTATGTCACGCTCGACTTAAATACCAAATTACGGAAATATCCTGTTGAAGGCAAGGGGTTCGGGTTTTTTAACAGACAGTTTTTACTCAGCTCCGTCCACTTTGCCTACTGCACAGTTTTTTTTTTTTTTTTTTTGCTTCAATCAAGGACTATTTCACCCACTTTCGATAAGGGCATGCCAAGTCAATGTGCAAACAATCAAAAAAAATTTACATATTTATCTGCTTAATATACCAAAGTATATTATTTGTAACCATTATCATCTTGTGGCCACTTTCACAAACGCACGTATCAGGTGACACTAGCGCTCAGCTTAGTCAGAATTTTTTTATTTTCAGGGTTTATTTTAGATATTTCATTATTTTTTGCTGGTTGGTTTCGTAATCTAACAATTTAAATATTTAAAATAAAAAACGAAGTTATTTAAATCAACATTAAAGTAAATTTATTGTAACTTCATGTTTTTCATAAATATTTTTTTTTTTTGCTTTTCTGTGTTTAAAAACTTTATTTGCTACACTGAGTGAATTTTTGTTGAGTCGGATAAGGAAGGTCATGAAGGATTCCAATTTTTTTACAAAAATGCATGGCTTTCTTTTGTTGAAATAGCGGCAACTTTTTCTGGAAATAGAAAGTCTGCAAACTATGAAGAGATAGTTTCTAAATTACTACAGGATTATAAAGCCTTAGTAATATCTCCTTTAAGATTCATTTCCATCATTCCCATCTCTACTTTTACCCCAAAACTTGGGTGGTTGCGAGCGATTAACAAGAGAAAAGATTTCATCAAGACATCATGGAGATGGAAAAAAAGATATTAAGGAAAATGGTCGCGGAGATTGCTTGCAGATTTTTGTTAGACACTGATATCCATCCATCTCATTGAGACGACCAAAAAACTCTTCAAAATAATTTTTTAAATCACGATTCCCTTCAAAAACAAGTCTTATTTCTTTTCTTTTTTAATAAACACCTTTTTCAACGGAAATGAGTGTTTTCTATATTTTTTTCACACACTTATTTTGACTAATCTTTGGCCAAGGTTACTAACAGTTGTGAACCACTGCAAATTTTTTTTTGTTTTTTTACTAGTGTTATCTGTTTCTTGGTATGATTTACATCGATTTCTTTTAGTTGTTTTCTTTCCTGAACTGTTTTGCGATTGAGCCAATGAAGATGCTTGTGTATCGGTTTGAGACTCACTTTGACTCTTTTTTTGGCTATTTCAAGTGAAAAATGTGCTCGAGATAATGTTTGTCGCTTTTTTATGTAGGGAGTAACAAGTTACATACCAAGATTTTCCAAAAAAAAATACCGGCGCTTTGTAAGGCAGCCCGATTTCATTTGAATAAAACAAAAGCATTATAACCTAAAATATCGACCATATTACTGAACACCACGTGAAGCTAACGTTGTGTCGTTTTTTGCAAGTGTAGCAACTTACTGCTTTGTCCAATGTGACTACCTCCTTTACATTTATTATTATCTAGGATTATCTATTACTCTTTATTCGGGTGATCACTTACTTTTGCGTTATGATGTAGAGAACTTAGTAAATTTACAGATTTATTTATTTTTTCGGGAGTAGTATCTTTCGAGTAGTATTTTTCGAGTAGTATCCTCGGTAAATGCAAAATCGAAATTGAGCAAATTTATCTAACAGTCGTCGATCACTTCGAGTTTCCCTGTTGTCGAACCTTATAGCTCTTGATATTATTTTGAAAGTCTTAAACAACATGACTGGAGCACATATTGGTCTTCCTTTTTCAGAGTTCCGTTGTTTGATCAAAAAACGCCAGCTAATAAAAGTAGTCCAGTGAGTGTTCGGTGTTATCAATATAAGTCCATTCTTCACCATATACGAGTATGTACCCTCAATGTTGGTCATATAATACGTATCAAAGGAGGTGAAAAAATATTTCAAAGCCGGAAATTTCTACTTTTGTAATTCTAGAGCGTGTCAATTCTGGGACCAAGTTTATAATATTTTCCCTTGAAGCTCTGCCGGTACCATTTTCAATAGAGTTTTTTGAATAAGTTATTTTTGACACCATCATTTCCATAGGCACAATAGCGTCTTCAGTATCAGTTAAATCACTGTCGGATGAATCAGCTGCCGAATTCAGATCACGATTCTTCTTCACCCGAAAATACGGTAAAAAAAATTCACTCTCTCTAAAAACTGTTAGGTGGAAGATTTTCGGTTTTCAGAATTATGAATTAACTCCGTTAGTAGCGTACAAGTTTCCTTGTAAACGTACTGCAGATGACAACAAGTTTGAAATGGCGTTCGCCACAAGAACTTCCTTATCTCTACTCCAAATTCCATTAGAAATTGTACGATTTCTCAGAAACGGTGGTTGTTGATGAGGTTAAGACATGAACAATCTAGGGGAAAACAATATCTTTTATTTTAATTACCTTCCATACAATATTGCATACTTGTTGAACTTTGACCTGTGGTCTGATTAAAAAAAAAACATGATTAATTAGGGTTGTTTTACGTGTTCCTTTCCTGATTAAATGGAATTAAGATGGAAGTATTGTAGATCCAGTAGGATGGCACTACATGCCATGTAGCAAACCAATTCAACAAAATTTCATAAAAAAAAAGAAGAATTTAAAATGACACATCCTGCTGGATGGCCA
Source organism: Merodon equestris (assembly GCA_958301585.1). Taxonomy (NCBI): domain Eukaryota; kingdom Metazoa; phylum Arthropoda; class Insecta; order Diptera; family Syrphidae; genus Merodon; species Merodon equestris. Next base: position 20,817,529 of record OY284413.1, on the reverse strand, counting down.
TATGTGTATAAGCATTGCCAAAAAGACTGTATATCCTGAATGCTCTAGCACATTACTGACCAATGAAAAATAGTCACTATTAGAAAAGTTGGACATTTGGGGTGCGAAAGTGTCAATAATAAAGTACAACGCAACTCCAGATGAGATTGAAAACGCAACACTGAGTAAGCTAAATGCTGTCTCAAGAATAGAGTTCGAAAAGTGAATGAAAAGTGCGAATGAGTACTTTGAAACGCATACCGATGATGTTGATGACTGGAAAAAAACTTACATAAACATACATATATCGCATATAAAAAATTGCTCAAATTGAAAATGGTACTGACATGAATATATAGCTAACACACAAACCGTCAACCCTTAAACCTCGGCTTACCAGTTCCTAGTCTCCCCATCGCCTGACGACTCCTGGGTACACAATACCACAAGGTATTATGTAAGGCTGTTGAATGACAGCAGAAGAAAAACAGGAGGTAGTTCTATTTACGACCAAGGCCCGTCTCCTTCTTCCGGCACGGTGTTCCCAAAATGGAATCAACGGTGAGATCCAGGGTTCGAGTGAAAAGGACAAGAACTTATCATTTGAACTTCTACATACATAGTATTTGGAGCCCAGGACTGGCATATGGGCAAAATAGAAGCTGGCTCTCCATTCTTCGATGATTGCGAAAATAAGCTGTTATCTTCAGAAAAGGTACTAGTTGTCGAAAAAACTTCAGAAAAACTACTAATGTTCGACTAATGTGCTCTTGAAGTTTGAGGTTCAGGGGCCATCGGCCTTTATATGGGAAAAATTGGGGATTGCCCTTAGGTTTAAGATTGTTGTCTTCAGAAACCATCAACAATCTAAGATGCGAGCCATTTGATACAATCTTGTAGAAGAAGCGAGTTTTGGCTTTTTAACTGAAAAGCTATATCCATTCATAGACAGTGTACTATCGAACAACTATAGGGTCCGCCAAATAACTTTTTTTTTTTCAAAGGCAAAATCGGCATCTTCTGTAAGTCGATCGCAGGCCCACTTAGCGAAGCGCTGTTCAAGCGTATACACAACCATATTCGTTCAGCGGAAGGATAAAACTAATTATCTGTCAAATCAGACATGAGCTAAGTGTTACCACTCACGAAATAAGCACTACTTGAAAAAAAAAAGTTAGATGGCGGACCCATTATAAACGCCCTTATAAAAAGAGATTGATCGGATGAAAAGCAGACGAAAAACTGTAACATCTGCTGCGTAAATTGCTACAGAGAAAGCAATCAATGCCTATTTGAATGCAAATTTTGGTATTTGTAGTAAAATTAGTCAAAAAAATCGTAAGTTTCCGACATGTATATTATTATTTTATTTATTTACGTCAATAAGAGATTTTAAGTCTACAACTAGACTACCGAAAATTAACTATGAGTTCGATTAATTAATTTATAAAGTGCAAAAATAAATTGTTTTATAAAGTCAATCTGCCCATATGAAGATTGAAATCTAAGACAACGAGCTATAGGTAAGTGTGCATAATTTACCTTATGTTAATTTTCTCGGAGTGTTGTAGTATGGATTTCAAATCACACAACAGTATTCTAAAACTGACCTTCCTTGGAGTCTTTGGAGTTGCGTCTCTTTTTCCTCGAAAACTCTTTCCCCAACAAAGACCCCAATTTTGTATTCGAAGAAAATTTGTGAAAAGTTACGACAATAAGAAAATTACTGACATTTAGTAACTTTCGAAACATTTGGTTAACTCCACACCATTCTGTTAACTTTTGAAGATCATCTTGTAAAAGAAGGGCATTATCTTCTAATTTAATGCGTCTGAAGGACTTTAAATCATCTGCAAATAAAAGTCGACTGAAATTCAAAAAAATATAGGGCGATAAGAATAAGAAATAGAAGGGGACCAAAATGGCTTCCTGGAGGGACACCCGAGGCTACTTCAATTGGTCTTGAAAGCTCTAGGCCAATGCAAAGAAATTGTGTACAACCCGAAAGGTAAGATACTAACCATTTCAACAACTAACTCTATCGAATGTCTTTGTAAAATTAGTACAATATACATAGATGTCTTCAATTGGATATTCTTCCTCGAGTTTGTTAAGAACGTAATTGGAAAAAAATGGACAGATTGGTGGTTGTGGATCTCCCTGCAACAAAGCCAAGTTGAAATGGTTAAATATGCTCTTTTAAAAGAATTGTATCTTATCGTATACAATTTTCTCAAATAGTTTTGCTGCTTTCTCTATTGCTAGGATTAATTCTCGCCGAATGTAAATTTTTTTTTAAACATTGCCCCAAATGCATGACCGTTTATAAGCCTGTTTTTGTTAAAACAAGGAGGCTTTGAAATATTTTAAATCTAGACGTTATGTACACGCATATCAGTTGCCACTTTCCGATTATCGAAGAATAACCTATAAAATTCCATTAAATTGGAAGAGCTATAACTTAAGCGCCATGGAACACCCAACAAATAATTCGCCTTCAAAATTAGTAGTTGAACTTAAAATTATTACATTTTGTAGATCTAGGGTAATTATTGTATGAAAGACAAACTAACATCAGAGTATATTGGTATATAGAGTTTGGAAAAATTGGCTAAGTTGATTTATCAGCCGATATTGTCAGTTCTCTGTCAACAAATATAAGATCGAATATACGATCTTTAAATTGTTTTTGCAACAATTAATTTGGAATAAGTCAAAACTTGCAAAAAAATTAATTATATATAAACTTACAGTTAACATTATTATAACTAACTTAAGCTAAATTTTTTTTTTCAAAAAACAAATGTTGACACATCCATTTCCTTGTTGCAGCCAAAATCCGGATGCGGATTTCACGAGATTAATCGAGTTAAATAGAAATCATAAAAATGGCGCAGTCTGCACAAACCATAGATGCCTCCATTGCTTTGTCCAAACACCATCAGATAGGCCACAGCTCATGCACTCGGTTTCAAGCCAGCACCTTTCGTTTTGATGAATGCATACATGGCTAAGCTACTTCGACGGCTGAGAGTTGTTCTCGAGCTCTACAGGCATAAGAGGAAGTAAGAACATGCACTTCTCAAAAGGAAAACCCACGATGCCCTGTTTCTATTTCTATTTTTGATCAAGGAAAAAGCCAAGAATTTGAGATCAATACCATTTATCGACTTTAAGGCGGCAAGTTATAGCGTCTATAGAGGCAAGTTATACAGAACCGTTTCATCTCTGCTACTCCATTAAAGTCGCTAATGAAAAAACCGATACCTTTTATGCTAAAAAACTATTCAGACAACGCTACCCAGAGACACGATCTGTTTCAAACCTGCACAATTAATATGATTGAATGAACACAGCGAGATGTCAATGGAGCGCCCGAGACCATTTAATCAAAAGCTGCTAAAGTATATCCACGTCATCCGGCCTAGACGGACACAAACGTCTTTTTTTTTTTTAAATCATGCAGGTTCAAGAGTGTACGCTCTTATGGTGTGACAAACACAACCTGAACGGGGTGCAGATGGTTTTTGTCGAAGATGTTCTTTCGCAATCCTCGGGGGGTGGTTTTCCTAGATAGAATTTGAGAGATTCGACTGAATGTCCGATGGTTGTAGTTCACAGTAACTCTTTTGTTTCCAAGTCATTAAGGTGTTATATTGGAGATGCACACACAGAGTATGAATTTCGAAGTGATCTTATGCTGCGAGTATTAAACTTTCATTAGCACTTTTTTTTTATCATCTCTCATTCACAACTGATGTTGTTGCACAGTTTTTCCGTATAGGAATTATTCTTGACTATGGATGGACTTGAACTACAGACTTTCGGCTCAACAGTCGGTGATGATTGCTTTTGCACCACAACCACCCCCTTAATCCCGCATTAACTTTAAAGTTTTCACGGGTTGCGTCTTCCCTAACTGATTGTTAGCTATAACGCAGAATAATTATTGCCAATCGCTGCCTCTTTAGGTTCAATGAGTAATTGAGAAATAGACTCTTCTCTCAAACAACCACACAGTAACTCTTTACAAAGCTCTGACCAAGCTTGGCCATTGCCGAAAGCGATTAGATTTTCGGTAGTTTCCTTTTTCGTCAAGATGACGCAACGTTAGATGAGATGTTGGCTATGTGAACCATCACACCAGAATTCGGTCTTAAGTTCTCGAGAAATCTGGGCATCTAGATTGTCTGCTGCTGACACCAAACCCAATCAGAATTATTGTCGTTGCTCACGAGAGCCTTACTACCGTACTCCCAAAGAACTGACACCCTTTAAGACCATTCGATCTTTCTCACCTAATTCTGCACCCTCAAGCTAAATGTCGTTGCTAGGCAATGCGCATAATTGTGTAATTCTGACTATTCTATGTTAGTATTCTAATTTTTATTTTCAAAACACACACAACGCAAAATAGATGTCTCCTAGACCTAACCACCTAGACCACCACAAGGAGGTTGTGCATATCTCAGAAAGGTTCATACGTCGAAAACAAAAAGGGCTTCCGAAACTAATGATTATAAATATTAAGCAAAGATCAAAAGATAAAAAACACTAAAAAGATTAAGGACTGAACATCTCAGGGTTCTTATCAACAAATGAAGACTTCTACACCCAGATGTCATACCAACAACCAACACAACATTCTGCATTGTTTTTCCCTAACCGTGCGTACTGTAGACTAACGTTTCCACTTTAATTGCATTGCAAATCAGAACTTCTTCCTTAAAATATCTACAGAAGCATGCGGCACGTCGAGCCATTCCTACATGACATATAACTAAGATTTCCCCAAAACAACAGTAACGAATGCATGCAAAACATCCCGGTAAATGCTAAGAAGTCATTCCCATACATCCATCAAGTTTACTTACTTACCCAAGCCCCTCAGATTCCCACTCCAAGCACACTTTTGCTGATGGAATGCAAAAACTTAACCAAACCCAAGAGCCCTTTCCTGCAATCGGTTCCAAAGACAACGTTGAAGGCGAACAACAAGCGAGAGACACAGACATCCAACGAGCGACGATCTAATCAAAAATTCACTTAAAACTTCCACTATCCAGCCCCTTGACCGGAGTCGAGACAGCTTCCAATAGATTCAAGTGCAGCCAGGCTGGGCGGGAGGAGGTAGTTGAACAACAAAATGTTGTTACCTGTCTTCGAAATGACCCTACACGTAATGCTCCGACAACAAATTCCAGACTATTACGAGCGGAGGAACACGTCATACTGGTACGGACTGCCCGAGCCGGGCAGGCAAACAAACAGACGCACGGGCGGGCAGATGGACAGATAGAAAGACGGATAAACGGACAGACACTCTACAATGACAATGGACGCTTTTAATTTTTTATCAAGTTAAATGCATCGCAAGATATTCAACCCTTAACCTAGGTCTGGATCTAGCACCGGCTTTGGGTCGAAGTCCTAACTCTGACTCGTGTCGGTGGCAAAGTTGCAAACTGGTTATGGGGTTTAAACAATTTCCAGACTTTTTTCCCTTACATCCCTTTTTACTTCGTGTTCAGGAAGAAACTGTAGGAGCTCCGTGTATCTGTGCATCAGTTAAATGAATTTTACTCACTACCGCCAGCCGCCCGGAAAGCTATTAACCTGACTTTCCACACCCTATCCCATCCGCCACTGCCCATCCAACCCTTCATTGACAAAGGCAAAAAGAAGCGCAAAAGGAAGCGCAAGATTGCAATGAGTTGGCGGAGTACGTCTGGGTGCAACCTTGTTGCTAAAGATAACACAAAACTTGTCCGTCTTCCTAGACAAACAATTTGTTTCAACTATTTTCGTTCTTACCTTGCTGTCCCCATTTTTTTACCTTCATCCTTCTGGTGGTGGTTGATTCTTTTCCTCTATTTTTTTGGGTCGCTGCTTAGTTTATGATTACTATTGCACATTCCTTTTCGAGGAAGAAGTCCTGCGTTTTGTATCACGAGTTCACGAGGCAGTTATAGTCGTTCCTTGAGTTCGCAATGCCTGATGAAGCGAACAGACAAGCACGCTTCAGATGGTCGCTGTGTTTACCGAGTGCTGGTCATAAGCTGATAAAGTAAAGTTAAAACATAAAAGGTTGAGAGGAAACGCTATGTGTGGATATTCATCGGGGAAACAGGCAGAAGGCGGAATGAACTCTATATAGGGTCGGAACCAATTTAGGACTATGAGCACTAAATCTGTCAATGGATGTAGGGGACGGTTCTGACTTAGTGACATCGTCGCATTTTACTTTTTGCGACATGGATGGAAGCTGCCAGGTGCACTTCCATTATGAAGATTAAATAAAGTGCTTTCCAATCGTGGGAAACTAGGTTGTCGGCAGTAATGTACCAAAAAAAACATTTAGGACGTTCTCTTTAATTTTTAAGATCACATGAGGTATAGGGTGTTACCTTTCGTGGATGATATTAAGTTTACCTTTTTTTTTTTTTTTTTTTTTTTTGTTGGATGCTTCTACTATCTGCTGGAGCACTCAGACACAAGTACTGGTCCATTGTACTACCAGACAGACACCTTGTCTTTATTGTATTTTCCCCGTTGTCCGGAGAAAAGTGAGGAGGGGCTTCAGTGATGTTGAGCTAAGAGATTCGGCACCCACCACGTCGGCCCCAAGGGTGCGCCACCGTGCACGAGCGAAGGCGGGACAGTCGCAGAGAAAGTGTTCCGCTGTGTCGTCCTCCTCGCAACAAGCAGCACAGGTAGGCGTCTCACTGATGCCAAGCACGTAGAGATGGCTGGCAAAAGTGTAATGGCCCGTAATGACGCCCGTTAGCCTTTTGCAGTCATTTCTCCTTAAGGATAAGAAGAATGTTGCGGACTTTTTACAGACGTCAGGGCGTACGCGCTTAGTCATCCTGCATCCTGGATATTCCCTCCATCTGCGACTGTGTACGTTAAAGACCCAGTCATTGATGTCGGATTTAACCGTTGAAGCTGGTAGACCTAAGGCGGGTTCAGGCCCTGAGAAACTCTCCTCTGAGCCTTTTCTAGCGAGTTAATCGGAGATCTCGTTTCCTGGGATTCCAGAGTGACCTCGAACCCATACAGATAGATAGATAGATAGATAGATAGATCTTTATTTCGTGTATAATGACAAAAGTTGGAGTTATCACACATTTTACAATACAGAGATATGATAGCTAGTATCTTACTTCTGAAATAGTTATTTTACGAATATAATTTGGTTGCGCTATAAATAATAATATCAATAAATTGAAGGAAAAACACAAATAAAAACCTCCTTTTAAGAGCAAAAGAGAGAGAAAAAAAAAAAAAAAAAAAAAAAAAAAAAAAACAATATATACATATACATATGTATGTATATACAAAATATATGACTGTATGTATGTATATAAATAACGAAATATTTCAGTAAATAGATAAATAAGTAAATAATATAACAAAAATAACAAAATAAATAAATAAATAAATAAATAAATAAATAAATAAATAAATAAATAAATAAATAAATAAATAAATAAATAAATAAATAAATAAATAAATAAATAAATAAATAAATAAATAAATAAATAAATAAATAAATAAATAAATAAATAAATAAATAAATAAATAAATAAATAAAGTACATGGGTAATTGAATAATAATCAATTTATCTTTTTTTTTTTATTATTATATTTTATTTTTTTTTTTAATTGTCGTTGGAAATAAGGTTAATCACAAGGGGATTTTCCGCCAAAACACAGCGATCACAAAAACGTTGATATAATTTTCTTATCCTTACGAGTATCAATTCAACATTCGCTTTTTTATGAATATCTGCCGTCGAGTGATGCCAAGGTAGATTGAGCATCATTTTAAGTATTTTATTCTGTGATACTTGTATTTTTTTTATATGACACCTGGCACAATTTCCCCAAACCTGGCATCCGTAAAGCAAAATTGCTTGAAAGATAACTTTATATATGATTATTTTGTTTGCTGTTGAGAGTTTCGAGTTTCTATTTATAAAGGGATACAATAATTTGATTGCGATCGCAACCTTATTCAGTGTATTTCTGATATGTGTTCCAAATGTCAGTTTGTTGTCCAGATGGATACCCAAGTATTTAACCGAAGTTACCCAACTGATATTTCTGTTATTTATATTAAGTTGTGCTCTGGGGAGATAGCAAGCTTTTCTTTTTCTTGTAAAGAAAATTGCTTGCATTTTATCTTCATTCAATTTAATTTTCCATTTATTATAGTACTCCCCCAGTAATTTCATCCCATTTTTTAGATTCCTCTCAATATTGAGAGGGAATTCATGGGATGAAAAAATGGCGGTATCATCGGCAAAGATAGCTGCTTCACAATTTGGAAGGTAAGGAAAATCCGAGGTATACAAGTTGTACAAGACAGGTCCAAGAACAGAGCCCTGAGGAACACCAGCATGGTAGTACACGATATTAGAGATGCCAGGACAGAGGATTGGATACAGCTTTGAGTGCAGCTTGGCTGTCACTGCAGACACATATGCTCTTTCCCCTCCATCTGTGTTTCACAACATAGTGCATGGCCATTAGGATTGCGTAAATCTCCGCCTGGAAGACAGACGCATATTTTCCTAACGAGAAGTGCAGTCGAATGTTTTCGCGCTCGAAGAAAACTCCGGCGCCGGATCCCTGATCAGTCCTGGAGCCATCTGTGAAGATGCGAAGACATTCTATTCCAGGTTCAGTGTCTGGCCAAAGCCAGTCCTGACGCCAAGGAAATGTGACTGTGTAGTTACAGCGCAGTAGGATGGCAGGTGTCATTGCGTCAGAGGGCATATCCATGAGACAGTGGTCGTAGGATATTTCTCTCTCAAGTACACTTTCACTCCACTGCGAGTTGTACCAAAGACCATTCCTCTTTAGGCGAGAAATAGTTTTCAGTGCACACCCTCTGATATATATGTCAAGGGGTGGAAGGTTCATCATAGCATCTAAAGCAGCTCCCGGTGTGCTGGGGAAAGCCCCCGTGCAACTGAGGCCGACCGCTCTTTGGAGTTTGGTGAGTGAAGCCACAGCGTGTTTTCGTGTCAGTCTGCTCCACCAAACAACCGATGCATATGAGATTATCGGTCTTACCATTGCCGTGTAGATCCAAAGGACCTTTTTCGGCGATAAGCCCCATGTTTTGCCAAAGGCACCTTTGCATTGCCAGAAAGCTGACAGCGCTTTGGTGGTTTTGGACTCAACATGTTTTGACCAGAGAAGTTTGTTATCTAGAATGACTCCCAGATACTTAGCTTCCTTGGATATAGGGATGGGAATGCCTTTTAGCACCAGCTGAGTTATGCCAGTTGTTTTCCTCCTTCTCGTGAAGAGAACGACATCGGTCTTAAGAGGATTAACCGACAGCCCATTTCTCGTGCACCAGTCTTCGATCACGTTTAGCGCCGCCTGCGCTTTGAGACAGATATTCGCTAAACATGAGCCGACAGAGAGAACAGCAACATCATCCGCATAGGCCTGGGCATAGATTCCAGAGGCATTGAGAGCATCTAGCAGAGAGTCGACCACCATGCAACATTACAGCGGAGACAAGACGCCACCTTGCGGGCAGCCCTTGTTTACTCCAGACTTGACACAATGTTCGAGGCCTGCATCAGCGATCAGTGTCCTGTGCACGAGCATTGCTTTGATCCACAAAACCAGTGCTTCATCTACGCCATGCCGTCTAGCAGCATTACACATGCTGTCAAAAGTAGCGTTATCAAAAGCTCCCTCAATGTCGACAAAAATGCCTGGTACATACGTACTCTTTCCTTTCGAGAGCGCATTCAATTCTCCCAACTAGGTTTTGAAGCGCAGTCTCGCAGGATTTTCCGCGCTGATAAGCATGTTGCATGTCCGACAGAGGATGCATTCGAAGGGCAACTTTGCGCACGTGCAACTCTACTAGTCTTTCAATGATTTTCAACAGGGATGATGTTAGACTTATTGGTCTGAAACTCTTGGCTAGTGAGTAATCCTCTTTCCTTATTTTGGGAATAAAGACCACTTTCACCGCACGCCAAGGGATAGGTATGTAGGCAAGTGCCAGGCTAGCAGTGAAAATTCTTTTCAGTGTAGGAAGCAGCTGTCTTATACCTTTTTGCAGCATAACGGGGTATATCCCATCAGTGCCCGGCGACTTAAAGCCATCGAAGGATGCCACAGCAAATTCAATGGCCTTAGTAGTTGCCACGCGTGACGCAACATACCAGCTACGCCGAGTTGTTTTCATCGCTACAGCCGCAGTATCCAATGAGGGAGTGTGCAACGAGCCGATGACAGTCTGATTTCCCGGAAAATGGGTCTGAAACAGTAAACTAAGAGTTTCTGCTTTAGACTCGGTAAAGGTACCATCAGACTTTCTGAGTACCTCCAGCATTGTCGATTTTCCTCGTTTGAGGACTTTAACCAACGTGCTGGTCGCGCTCAGGGATTTGATCTCTTCGCAGAAGGACTTATAGGAATCATTCTTCGATTTTCGAATAAGCTTCTTATATTCCTTCTGCTTCGATCGATATTTATTCCAGTCATCTTCCGAGTTCGATTTAAGCGATCTGTTCAGAAGACTTCTGGCTTCCCTACGAAGCCGTTGGAGCTCAGCATTCCACCAGGGAACCGGCTTCCTGTTGGGAGGTTTTTTGGCAGGACATGCGCGTTCAAAACATTTGGTGATGGCGCTGTTCAGGTTATGAACTGCATCCTCCACAGATCGATTAGTTTTGAGTTTAGGCGGGGCTTGAGTGGATTTCTGAAGCTCCTCCCTAAATCGCACCCAGTCTGTTTTTCTCGGATTCCGCTTGGGCTGCGAGGGGGGATCCCGCACTTCAATTGGAATTCAATGTATCTATGGTCTGACAGCGTAACATCTGGTGAGACTCTCCAGTTAGTGATGGCCTTCGCATGCCTGTTAGATAGGGTTAGGTCAATCACTTCCTGTCGTCTCGCCGTCACAAAGGTTGGTGGAGAGCCAACATTGTTGATGAAAAGGTCAGACGAAAGAATAAAGTTTAAAAGATGGTCTCCTCTCCGGTTGCATTTGCTGCTGCCCCAAACTGTGTTTTGAGCGTTAGCATCGCAACAGATGATGAGTCCAATCTTTCTGGCTTCACAGTACTCTACGAGTTCGGAAACCGCCTTAGGTGGCGGGGGTAGTACCGAGTCGTAGGGGAAGTAAGCAGACGCCACGACGAAGTGTTCAATTTCTCCATGCGCCTTGTAGCTCACTTTCGCAGCTACCAGATCTTGACCACCTTGCTTTGGAGCTAAAAAAGTATCAGCTTAAGTGAACTATTCGATTAATGAATGGTGGTCAATTCATCTAACAAACGCTTACGCTATATCGAAGCTTTAAACCTTGTTGTGAACTCCAATAATACAAAATATGGAAAATTACTAAGAGTCTAAATCAAGATGTGTCAGTGTTAGGGCTGTAAAAATGCTTCGGATATACCCAGCCACTTGAAGATTTTATAAAGGATTAAAAAGGATTATCAGAGTCAAATTTAGCGAAGACAAACAAAATCGATTTCGAAGTCCAGCTGGGTTCTTAATTATGTTCTTAAATATCTTATATGACTGAAGATAATAATGGATAGACAAATACGGCAGAGGGTCTATTATGAAACAAGCTTCTTAATAATAAAATGGGCAAACCAAATTCTTGCATAGGCCCACGACATATTATCATAGCAAATGTCCACGTAAAAATGAATGAAACAAATAATTTGCACAAGGAAAAAAGTTGAAAAGGGTCATCTAAATTGTGGTCAAGATTTGATATCCCAGTTTCATTCAAATATGTCAAATCGAAATATCATCCCGGACGGTGTATACGACTTTCCAATTTACAATTCGGATTGTCTAAAAATCGTCGAGCAAAGATTACAAGAGACTGACTCCGTTGCAGAAGTATTAAGGAGAAGCAGAAAATGTAGCTGCCATCACCGAAAGTGTTGCAGATATGAAGGTGCACAAGTCTCTTCTCCTCAAATTGATAACAAGGTTGTGTAGGTCAAAGGCAAGGCAGTACCGCAGTTCATACAGCACGACGAGTCTTTACTTTATTGCAAGAAAAGTTTTCTGGATGAGTTATTTCGCATTTTGGAAATGTGAGCGCTACCAAGATCACTTGATTTCCCAACATTGGACTTCTTTATCAAGATCTGTGTCAAGATGATGATGATGTACACAATCGGCAAACAATTCACAGGTGCAATAAGAGAGTAGACACCAACAACGGACAAATGTTACGTATGAGTCCTGTAGTGCGAGTGGTTGCCTTCTTGCGCATCTTCCGCAGCTACTCTTGAAAATAAGCAACTGGCTGCTGCTCAGGTTAATCCTTATATTGTTCTCCCATCTACGGTGCGGCCTACCTAAGGGTTTCCTACTCATTATTCTTTTGACGGTTTGTCCACTGTCCATTCGTTATATGTGCCCAGACCCTATTTTAATATTCGCAAGTTCAATAGTCTGACAACTGATTGGATAGTTCTTGATTGGATAGACTTTTTTACCACAGAATCTCCTTACGATCTTATTTTCAAGGACTCGAAATCTATTTTTCTCTTTCTTAGTGAAAGGCCGAGTTTAGTTAAGTGTTCTTATTTTTGAATAGAATTGTTTCTAATATCTACTTCCATCATCACGAAGAAACACGCGTTGACCATGTCCAAACTTTTATTAATTCCTATCTTTACGACATCATTCGGTTCCCAGATATTTGAAACCGTCCACTTCCTCAAAGCATATATCGAGTATAGTCAGGTGCGAGGTTTGGATCGATCCAAGTCGGTCAGTGATCATATTGCGGTTTTTTTCTTCATTTGTTTCTGATCCTAGAACAGATGTGATTCCATTAAGGGCTATTATTATTTTTTCGGAATTCGCAGCCTTACAAGGATTTGGTACCTTTTTGATCGTTTTATAGAATCATGCGCCGTTTTTTAAATATACAAATAGTTGGTGCGCCGTTTCGTGAAATTCCCTTTTCATTTATAAAAGTTACCACAGAGTGAAAATCTGGTCACTGGTCAAGCGGTTTCTCCTAAGGCTACACTGGTAGTCTGCGATTATTTCCTTTGCGTATGATTTTAGTCGCCTTAAGGGATATTTGACAGCACCTTGCAACAACCTGATAGCAGCTTTATCTTTGGCAATTGGTTGGTTGTATTCGGTCTCCCTTTTTAAATACAATACGAAAATGGTGAACGAGTTTTTCCAATCCTTGATGGTTTTTTTGTTTCATATACAATAGGTGTGACGAGCCCATGTAACTCCTTTGTTAATTTTTATTCTGAATATTTTATTAATTTAGATGATATTAGATCGATTCCTTCGGCGGTTCTTAAGCCAATGGATTACTTCTTTTACTTCCTCGATGGTTTGCCGTTCTACCTGACCCCCTGCTGTGTGGATAACACGGTTTTCCATTGTTGCTAGATCTCCATGTACATGCAACTCTTTCCTTGTCAGAAACGACCTCCTCATTATCGTTGCGAATAACGTCTAATCTGGCCGTTTATATATATTAGGAGTGAAAGTTAATTCCCCCGTTTTTGTTTTTTTTTTGTGTTTACAACTGCTTGAGACAACAATTTTTTTATAAAACGTTTACTAAAAATAATTTTCAATGTCAGTTACAACAAATTCCCATAGATTAGATAATTTATAGATGCCTTTGTAATAAAAATTCTTGCGGATACTGGAAGCACTGCTCAACCAAACCGTCAGCCATGAGTTATATGTCCGGGTATGTGCTTATTACTCAACTAGCACTTACTTGCATGGCTGTACCTGTTTTGCAAAGTTGCTAAGCTTGTAAACAAACCAATAGAATTTGTATCAGCAATAGAAGGTACAGTGCTATTATATATTCCAGCTGCCGTCGTACATACCCGAGACACAATCGAAACCCAAGCCAAGCTAAGAACGGTGTTGAGTCGACGCTCTTATTTTTTTTTTAAGTTTACGTTAGTTCTAAGATAAAGGTTTAAGTTAGTCTTAAGTGAGCCATTATAGTGGATGGATGAAAAAATAAATCAAGTAAAAGAAGAAAAGTTGTGTATTATTATTAAAGTGGCGCTCCCGTACAATAACAGAAGTCATGAGGCGATATCTGGAGAGTATGTCGGGTGTTTTCAGACTTCCCATTTGAAAGGATTTAAAGTGTCTTTAACTGATTAAGCGACATGGGGACTTGCATTATGATGAAACAGTATGATTTTGTCGTGTCGATCCGCCCATTATGGTCTCTTTGATTTGATTGCGCAATTTCACTAGCTGTTGTTCATAGCGATTGGCAGTGACTGTTTCACCGGGTTGCCGTGTTGATCTCACCAAATGCGCAATAACACCTTCTTCCCGTGGATCTCTCGCTTTGCCGTCGAAGCTGTTGGCTCACCCAGGCTCACCCATGTTCTTTTTCTCTTTGAATTTTTCAAGTAATATTATTTCTTATCTCCGATGATGATACGGTGCAAAAATGTGTTCCTGCAGAATTTTTGCAACAGAATTTCGACAATTGTTTTTCGTTACCCCATATTCCTTTTCATCAATTCATGTTGCATCCATTTTCCCTCTTTCTGTATCTCGCCGAGAGCGTGTAAACGAAGAGAGACAGCCTGTCGAGTGAAGCCGCTGATTGTTCTTGTGGCGTCTTCATCTACAATAGAAGAGCTTGAAGTTCTTCGTCTTCAAACTTTTTTAGCCGCCCTGAACGGTCCCTGTCATTGACGTTGAAATCATCAGATTTAAAGCGCTTCTTGGCATATTCGTAGAGACGGAGCATAATTTCTATAAGCATCGACAATCGGTTGCTTTATTCTTAAGATGGGAAACGAGAATTAGAGCCTCCCGCAAATGGCGTTTTCCTGGCACAGTTGACATCTTTAAAGTGTTATATAGAATTATATGAGAAATATTTTATATTTATAGGAAGCCGATAATACGGCGTAAATAATAAAATAAAAACCATCAAAAAAACAAGAAAGTGTAATTATCAAAACAAGTTAAACATAAACAAAAACGCGGAAATCAACCAGCACATCTTATATTCTATCTTCTTGAATTTTAGCAGATATTTGAGAATATATTTCGTGAAATTCTTCCTTTACCTCTTAGTCCTTCTTTTCCGTAATACAGTATTCGTTTAGAAATACATAGTTACAGTGGAGACCTCGGATTTTGTCCATCGACATTCGGTCGTTGTGAAAAACTGTGTCCATTGATGAAAAATCCTGTTCAAATATTGTGGATATCACTACCTCCACAAACTAAAGTATTTCCATCCTTAACGGTTGCTTCGTTTGAAAATCAAACTTCTAACGTCGAATATATACTTACTAATTTTGAAAAGCAGCAGGTCTGTACAATCTGCGTACGTTTCATGAGCCTATCCCTTCATTTTGTGAATTTGTTTTCAAGGGTGATATCCCTTGGATAGTTCCCACCCGGAGATTCCGAGAACTAGTTTACCTCCGGAATATTTTTCCTACGGAAGGCCAGTCATATAAACCCTCAGGTGGGACAACGATGTTGTTTTGAGTGTGATGTTGTTATAGTGTATTGGTGTAGTGATGTGAGTGCGGGTAGTGCATCGCTCTGCGCCTATCGCAATTTTTTTCTTAAGACTCGTATTCTGAGCCGCGGGTATATTCTAACCCCTATCTCTATCTGTGAGTCCATTATCGTGCGCCCTTCTTGTGACGACGGCGACGTCTATGTGACACAACGATTGCTGTGCCATCTGCGTATGCATAAACTGTGCAATTTTTTAGCGCCTTTATCATGTCATCAGCGTATATGATGTATAGAAGGGGACCAAATTTCCAGTCTTGAGGCACGCCATGTGAGACTCAAGTCGTTTCCGAGTTTGAATAGGTATGTTCGAAGTTTTATATAATTTTGCATCCATTGTCCATTGTACTGCCAGACAGACACCTTAGATGGCGTTAGAGCTCATGAAGGGCCAGAGCCAAGCTTCTTTTTTATTCACTTATTTTGTGTGCGATTTGTTTTTTACACAAGTGAGCGGAACCTAAAGCTTAATGCCGATTCCGAACGGCGAGAGCCGAGAAGCTTTTTCAAGGCAAGTGTACAATGGTGGGTTTTGCCAGTACCCCGCCGAGGAGGGAAGCCGCGAAATAATCATTCGATGGCGTTGGTGTTATCGGGATCCGAACTCGCTCATCTTGCGTCAGCGGCCGACACACTATCCATTGCGCCACGGCGATTCCCGCGGTATACATATTGATTTGGATGCAGAGGTGTTTGATTTTCTAATATACCTCTTATATGAAGCTCTATCAGTTTTGCTATTGTTTTTAGTTGGAAAGATGTTAGGTTTGTAGGGCGATGGGATTTATGTTGTTCACTTGGTTTTCCAATCTTAGGGATTGGATTTGAGGAATATATCCCAAGTTGAAACAGGACCTAAAGCGAGCTATCAGTCGTGCCAGAATGATGTCTAGCCCTCTCTGGTATATAGCAGGAAAGACAGTCTTTATCTGGAGCTTTGTAGCGTTTAAATGAGCCGATTGTCCATTCAACTCTGTTAAGGCTGAAGAGTCAAGAGAGTCATTAGATTACATAATTTCAAGACATCGGAGTCATGTAGGTTAATGTTCATGTCACCTACGACCACCGAAGCACCTAGTTTTTTCCATTTATTAAGTACTTTTCTCCTGTCTTTGCTCGAAACTTCAATGCCCTTATACATTTTTCTAGCTAGTTCCGCTAAATCTGTTTTTATTTCATTTATAAAGACAATATCAAATGATCATTATCGTTTTGCCTGGGTGCCGTTCTGTTCATTTTCATTTCGTTGTTACTTTTACGATTATTGATGATTATTGGGCTGCTTGTCCAATTGAGAGTTCCATCCGGCCCGGCATCCTTAATGCATTTTGGCATACATATGTGGCCTTAGAGACAGTATACGCCCCATAGTGCAAGTTTTCACTAACGTGTTGCAGCTTTTACAGCTACTCTCGAGACATGAAAAGGAACTGCTGTCTATTTAGATCTTACATATTCAGTTGTAGATACTTTATGTATTTCATTTAATGGACCTCCATTCAGAGAGTCAATAAGATAGTAGGTACCAAGAACGGAAAATGTTACGTATACACCTCGAAGTCAAGTATGCCATAGCCTACACCAAGTGCCGTACGGTTTTATGAAGCTTACATTTTATCCACACACTGTTTAAATATCAAAACTACAACAATCCTCGGTTTCCGAGAAAACAGTCGTAAGACAATTGCGAGTCTAATTATACCTATAAAGGTCATCCGAATTCCCTCGGTAGCTAACAACCCAAGCCATGATCTAAGACCATTAGCAAGCTAACATGTTTTCAATGAAAACATTTGCAATTGAATATGTTCCTTGGCTGCTGTACTCACATAATCTCTCTCCAAGAGACAGAGATATACCCATTATTCGTATCTCCACTTAAAGGATCATTCGTTCCTTGTCTATAGTTGTACCGGAGGTGCCCACATGTAACGGATACTCTAAGTTGATTTCAGCAACAAGATAATATCCTTTTCTCGTCCTTGTATTCTTGTCAAAGAACATCTCCTCGCGCCCCTAGCTACATATTGGCTAAGAATGACGATACATCCAAATCTACCTGTACTCGACGAAATGAGATACCTCCCCACATGTACAGTATGCAGGCATATGTAACATAGATGCATTCAAAAGAGCGCTCTAGGAAAAAACATGGTTCCTGACATTTCCAAGCAAACGACGCCGTTGTTGCTGCAGTGGCTGCTCTGGAAGTAATTAATGGCTCAGTGGCTGTAAGGGTAAGTTTTCCTTTTGCTCGTCTATCCTGTTAAGTTGTTGGTTTTGCACTGCATGCTATTTGAAATTCTGTTTCTGTTGGGAGTTTTTTTCCTACTTTTTTGGGGAATTGCCACAACTATGGGTGTCGCATGCAAAAGGGCATCTGTGTTCGTTTGGTAGCTTTATAACAATATTCCTTGTTTGAAGGACACACATAAATTCCTTCAGTGTGAAGGAAAATCGATTAGTGATTTACCTTTGTTGTTGGCTAGGTGCCTTTGCCTTAACTCGTAAATCGGAAAAGAGGTTTTTGAATCCTCCCTGGGGTAGAGTAATTACCTACAAGGAGTGTGTATGCAAAATAACTTTTTTATTTTGCGTCTTGGGTAGATCTTTAGAATGGGCTCTGAAGAATGATCAACTGCATATTGTCAGAGCACCTAAGGGATGCCTCCAATTTGTAATGGATATGGCTGAAGATGAGAGGGCAGACATTGAGTTTATGTAATGGTGTAATAGATGCTAAGATGAGTTTGCAACAAGGAGCAGAAGGTGAGAGGTGCGTAGGTTTAATGGCCAGGAAGATTGCTCATAGTGAAGGAGCTCCCTGCATATATTGCAGCATGTTAGCACGTAAAAATGTTTTGACTCGCATATCTCGAGGACAAATAAATATATCAGCTGTATATGTTTGTACTGACGATTTATTTTCTGTAACTAAAAACAGTTTGTAAAACGATTGTAAAATGACTCTACTTTTCAATTTGACATATTGTAGTATACAGCTTACTTAAATACGGATAATGGCACTATAAACGATAAATCGAGTTTTAATTTTTAGCGTATACACAACATAATTAAATTAGCAATAAATTGGCTAGGGTGTGATTTATAAAACTAATTTTTAATCTGCTCTTATGTACATTTATTGAAACCTTCCCAATTTTGCTTCTCATAACAATTTTAAAGAATTCTATTGAGCTCTTGATAATGGTTCACCATTCACTGCAAGAGGCAAATCTGCAGCTGGTGGCAAAGGGTTGTATAAGGGTTGAAACAGTGAGCTGCTGAGACTTTGTTCCTTGTCAGAGCTTTTGCTAAATTTTCACTTTCTAGGAGAGCAACTTACGTTACTTTTTGTAAGGTAATATCTTATTTCCGAATGCGTGCTTTGCCCTATGCCCCGATGTAAGGCTCGACTGTAGCTCTGCCTGGTCTCCACTTTCCTTCGGAGAACTCTACCTAGTCGCCACCTTATTTCTTCACCTACCGCGCGTATGTTGTCGAAAACTGCAGTACACGCTTAATAGGCAACTAAGCAAAGCAGTTACAAAACTATTTGTCTTTCTCTTAACCCGCGCATACATAAGCTGTTCGTAAGCCGCCGTACATGCTGATCTGAGTGAGCAGCTAAGAAAAAATATAATATTAAGGTCAGCAGTTAGTTGCTCTATAGCTCCATATAGCCGTTCCGAAAAGGAGTCGTTGGTATTTAATAATTCAAGATGACTATTAACGACACACAGAAATTTGGTCTCTAAAGGTAAGCAGCGGAGAGATCCTCTTTAGTAAAGAAATGACCACTTTGAAGAAGACAAAAAAGCTTTTGAATACGGGGGACTGAATACCTATTAATATTCAAATGATGATTAATTGTGACCTTGAAATCACCGCAGATTCGCAAACTTCCATGATGCTTCGACCACCACGATGGGGGCAGACCACTGGTTGGTCTGGACAGCTCGTAAAATGCCCAACTAAACGAGTCTGTCAATCTCCTTGTTGACAGTTGCTTGTTGGGCGAGGGGTACTGGTCGATATTTGAAATACCGTGGACTACAACCAAGCTTCAATGTGAGGTAGGCAGTAAAATGTTTGCTGCAGCCAAGTCCGTATGTAAACACAGACTTGTACTCTTCGGTAAGTTTACGAGCTTTTTCTGCAAGTTCGTCATAAGGATGCTAAACCTCAAGCTGAAAAACTTTGAACCAGTGAAGGCCCATGATGTTCGACGCACTTATACTGTCAACTATTAGTAAAGAAAGCTGTTTACTTTCATTGCGCCATTTCACTTTTACTACAGCTTCGCCTTTTATAGTGTACGCGTTGTTGGCAAAATTTCAAGACTACCCAGTTCTTGAAACGTTTTTAAACCAATGAGTGATGAGGTTGCACCTGTATCTACTTGAAAAGTACTTGGAATGTCGTCTATTTCCTAACGAATAAACAACTTGCGTGTCCTACGCTCCAATTTCCAAGCTAATGAAACCTCTTCTACGATTAGGGCAATCCACCTTAAGAGAACTCTGTGACGTGATTTCCCCTAACTGATTTATAAAAAGTGCCGATTCTTGGTTGTTTTTGGGATAACCAATAGTATAATAATATTATATATAATAATGCGTACAACGTTACACTGAGATTTCTCCAGTCAACAATGGTAGGTGGGCTTAAGGAGTAAGGAAGGAGTTCACGAACTGTATTGGTCTGAATTTCTTGATTGCCCTTTGTAACACCAAAACACACGCTGGTAAACTGCTAGACTGAGGTCTTAGTGTTGTAGGCACAATAGTCTCTAAGTTTCAAGTTGACAGTTGAGATAGATTAAGTGCTTCCAAAAACACAGTTTTAGTTATTATTTTTTATGTTAATTTACCTCAACCAGTGCAAACTGTTTCCGACTTCGTCCTGAATAGGTCACCGAGGAAGATTTTCCGAGCCTCTATAAAGAGACTGTCTAGTACGGTTATTTCGATTTAATTATAACATGGCCCTAATCGGAATTCTTTCTTAGCGAAACAGGCTTTGCTGACCTTTCTATGGTGAATGCTCGTCCTCTTCTTAAAAGATCAGCTAACAAACGGTGTCATTGTTAATTTCGCGCTAATTTTGTTATACCACCATACGACTATCAATATGATGACCTAGGTTATTCATCTTCTGATTTTGCAAAGCTCTTCTTGAGCATTTAAATTTTTTTTGGAAATGCTGCTGCATTCTACCTTGGATTTAAAATAGAGCCCATTTTGGGGTTGATATGAATTACTTGAATAAGTTTCCTCCGTTTTTTGTTAAAATTTAAAAAATCATTAAAATCAAAGAATTACAAATATTTTAATCAAAATATTTCCCATCGTTAGCTATAACATTTTTTATTTATTGTACAATGCCATCATAAAAAAATTGTTCTTGTTTTGAAGCGATCCATTCATCAAGCCAATTTTGTACATCTTCATAAACAGTGAAGTGCTGCTCTGAAAGGCTATGCTGCACCGATCGGAATATATGATAGTCCGACGGAGCAAGGTCTGGTGAATATGGCGAGTGTAGTTCCAAGTAGTTCTAACCCTTCTTTAACCGATTTTGCTATGTGAGGTCGAGCATTGTCCTGTTGAAAAATAATTTTGTCATGCCTTTTGGCACACTCTAGGCGTTTTGCCTTTAATGCGCGACTCAGGTGGACTATTTGTTGTCGACAGCGATCAGCAGCAATAGTTTCTTTTGGTTTCAGTAACTCGTAGTACTGCACCTTTTAGATGCCACCAAATACTCAACATAACTTTACTGCCATACATATCCCGTTTCGCTACCGATGTTGAGATTGACCAGGTTTTACCCATGATTTCTGGATTATCGTAGTAAATCCATTTTTCATCGCCGGGTATGTAAAAACGACTTCCTCTTCTGGTTTTGAAGTAGCACTTCGCAGATTGTTAAACGTTTTTCAATGTCTCTGTCTTTCAAAACATGTGGCACCCAGTAGTCTTGTTTACGAATGAATCCTATTGCTTTTAAACGTTTGCTAACAGTTAATTCATCAGCATTTAATGATATTGACAATTCCTGAAGTGTCTGATGTGAATCTTCATTCAATAATGCTTCTAACTCGTCATCTTCAAACCTTTTTGGGGCACCAGAACGTTATTTGTCTTCCACGTCGTAGTCGCCATTCTTAAACCGATGAAACCATTCTCTACAAGTTCCTTCAGATAAAGCATTATCACTATAACCTTCCACGAGTAAACAATGACTTTCAGCTGCAGTTTTCTTTAAGAAAATAATAATGCAGTAAAACCTCCCGCATATGCTGTTTTGTAGGCACGAAATTTGACATTTTCAAATCAATAAAAAAAATTATTAGTAACACTGCAATAAAATGGAATAGACTGGATCTTAAAGCTTATTTACAGTGATTTTATATAGATGCATTACCATCTTATCCTGCCCATAAAGTTACTATTAACGGAATCTACTAGTAAACGGCAGAAACTTATTCAAGTACCTAATATTTTTGAGCATATATCAAATGATAGTGCTGATGGTTTCTCTCCTAAGTTCATTAAACTTATTTTACCCTTGGTAATTCAATATATACGACATATACCTATATTTAATGTAAGTATTTACTCTTGTAAATTCCCTGAACAATAGGAGAATGCTGTAATCATTCCTCTTCCAAAGAAAATGAATCCATCTGAACCGCCGGATTAAAGACCAATAAATTTATTGCCCTTCCTAGCAAAGATATTTGAAAAAGTTGTTGCAAATCAAATTCCACAATACGTTAATTCTAGAAATTTGATCTCGAAATGCAGTCAGGATTCAGACTTAATCATAGTTGTGAATCTACATATTGTAATTAAAGTAACAACTGATATGCGTATGGCCATGGATTCACATGAAACTGCCTTGTTAGTGCTTCTGGATTTTTCGAAGGCTTTGTACTGCATTGATCATGCAATTCTTTTAAGCAAATTGAAGCATAAATTTGGCTTTCCTGATTCTAGTCTCAAGTTAATGGCTGAGTATTTGAAAAATATGCAATTAACTGTTAAAACCGCCCTTGGTATGTCTTGTCCATGTGCCGTCAACTGTGGGGTCCCTCAAGGGTCTGTGCTGGGGCCATTATTACTTCCTTTATTTATATATATCTGCCTCGAGTTGTTTCTAATTGTAAAGTACATATGTATGTTGATGATGTGTGTATTTATATGTGGTGCGCTAAGAATCTGTTAGTGGACTGTGACAAAAGTTAATGAGGACCTTCGTAGGATACAAATTTGGTCTGGCAAAAACAAACTCAGATTAAATGCCTTGCAATAATGTGCTCTAATTGCGAATATTCCCCTAGAGGCGTCCCGCCCTATTGTTAGGTATTGGCAGGATCGTCATGTTATGTATGGGCAGGATCGCCATGTTATGTGTTGGCACCTTTTCAGACGAGATGGAAGAAAAACTTCCCAGAGAGAAAGAGAGGTCGACCTTACTTTTGTGTCCGGCGTGGAACGCCGTTGGACAGACAGGGTGCCTATTTATATGGCACTCCTCTTTTACCTATTGCCGTTTTAAGGCAAGAGAATTAAAACTGCCGATGTTTTCTTTGGCTGTCTAGTTAATTCTGATTTTTATTGTGGCCTGCTCGGACTTTTATATCCCGAGTCGTCCATTAACTTTTTAAGTGTATACATACAGACAATGATTGAAAATATATTATTACTATTCTAACTTATCCTAAAATCTACGGTGCTTTCTTCCTTCTTCCAATTTCGCTTCAATTCAAATTCCATTCAGTGTTATGAATTTGGCCTTGGCCAATTGGAGTAAGTTCTATTTGAATGGGCGTTACTTATCCCATATGAAACGTTTGTCATTTCGTTGTTTTTATTTTTGTTTTGGTTTAGCTGCTTATGCTGCCGTATGTAGGTCATCAGGCAAATGCACTTATAATTGCATGCTCAACATATTCGAAGGCACTTGTTGTTAAGTGCAGTAATGCGGTTAATATGCGGTTACATAATAGGGTAATGTGTGATCACATAACACTATATTGGTAAATGTTGAAAACATACCTTATGTAAATAAAGTAAAATGTCTTGGCTTTACAATAAATAAGTCCATGACATGTTGTGATGCTATTTCAGAAACCATTAAAAGAATTTACAACAGATTACATAGTTTGAGGTGCTCAACCAGCTTACTTCATCCTGATATGAAGATAAACTTGGTTAAGAGTCTTATTTTTTGCTTTTAATTGTTGTGTGTACCCTTGTCTAGACTTTAGATGTAACCGTAAGTTAAATGTTGCCTTTAATGGCTGTCTTCGTTATATATTTAATATACCTAGATGCATGAATGTTAGGCAATATAAACCAAGACTGTTTGGAATGTCATTAGATCAATATCGAAAAATGTAGAACCTATTACAACTTCAAAAAATTATTCATAAAAAAAGCCCACAGTCAATCACGTAGAGGTCTTTCTCTGATCTTTCCCCATTTTACACACACTGTTGCGGAGCGGTCTTTTCTTATCTCAGCGGTACGGCAGTGGAACAGCTTACCAGCCGCATTGCAGAGAACAAACTCATCAACGATCTTTCAGAGGAATCTAATTCTGCATTTCTTGACGGAATCTTAATTACAATTTTTTTTTTGTTTTTCTTTTTTCTTTTTTGTTATCTCTGCCATAAAATAATCAATATTAATAATGTTTATTAAAAATAAGATATAATATCTTGAAGTATTTAATGTTATTTGAATAATAATAAATGAAATAAATGAAAATGAAAATGATATAAAAATATGTTTTCTGGCATCTTCCCAAAGGTCTTTAAGTGCGTGAAGCTGTAGGCCATTTGTTATTCTATATATTCTAAATAAATCCAAGGTTCTTAGTCCCCTACAAATACTCTCCGATAGAAAACTTCTTCCAGTTTCTCCATATATAACCAAAATATTTGATATGGATAACCACGATATTTTGCTGGCTTAGATCTTATCTGATAAACAGAGCGCAGACAGTGACGTTTAATGACTCGAAAAGTGTTATTAATTAAATCATCCTAGGAGTAGTCTAAGAATCCATATTCGGGCCCTGGCTGTTCTTAAGCTATATTAATACTCGCCTTGAAAAGTCTAAGAGGGCATCTACTATGCTTTCAGATTAAGTTTGATTTTCTGACAGTCCATATAGCGCCTTGAATTGAATATCCTCTATAAGTTTTGATCTAAATTTACTAAGAATATGGCACGGCAAGTATTATTTGTTGACAAGCTGGAAAACTAAAATAATATAATTGAATTTATCATACCAGCTTTGGGACAGAAGTTTTCTTCCAGCCTGAGTGTCATAAATATAAAATCTCTAGTTGCTCTTCGTTAAGTTTCTGCAGTAAAGGGTGGTCTTTAAGGGGGTAGTCTCATGTGACCACTTCGAAAAATCGATTTTTTTTTTCATATTTCGATAGTAAAACCTATCGAAAATATGCTGTGATGAGACGAGAAGCTCCACAAGATATCCAGGGCAAAAAGAAAGAAATAGGAGTTTTCGAAGGAATCAGTATACTGCTGAAACCGATACCGAGTTTGTGAGCATATCAGCTGAAAAATTAAAAGACAAGAGTGATTTTGATGTACCGATTGATGAAGGATTCAGCTACAGCATTCTGTGTTTTTCGCTAGTGTTTACAGCTTTGCAATCAATTTTAAAGTGCAAGCTGTGCGATAGTGACGTTAAATTTTTGAAAAAATCACCGCGAGGACTAGGATCCAAGTTTGATGTAAAGTGTTGTTGCCAAGAATTCGACATCAATTCCTCTCCTATGGTCAAAAATGCTTACGAAATCAATAGACATTTTGTGTTTATTATGCGACTACTTGGAGTCGGTCTGGCTGGAATAAATTTATTTTGTTCGCTAATGGATTTGTATGATGAAATTACAATAGTGAAAATGGATATTATGATATGCTCGACCAAATTCATATTGCTGTAATGCCAGTAGTTGATACTGTTTTCAAAAAAGCCGTTGCAGAAGAAAAAAAAATTAGTTGTTGAAAACGGTTGTGCTGAAGATAAAATCACGGTTTCTGGTGATGGATCATGGGCCAAGCGTGGTTTTACCTCACTGCTGGGTGTTGTTTCTTTGATAGAGAACTATTCTAATAAAATTGTAGATTTAATTGTATAATCAAAAGTGTGTAAAGCATGCGAGCAATGGATTGGAAGGGAAGAGGCAGACGAGTTTTTGGAGTGGTATGAAAATCACATTGAGCATTGTGAAGCAAATCATGAAGGAAGTTCCGGTAAAATGGAAGTTGACGGTGTGATCGAAATGTTTCAGCGGTCTGTCGAATACTTTTAAGTAAAATATACAATAGTAAATACATTGGAGATGGTGACAGCAAAACATTTAAAAATTTACTGGATGCCGATCCTTACAACGGCGATCCTCTGGTAGAATAAAAGAGTACGTCTTGCACGTCAAAAAAAGAGTGTATAGACGAGTGAAAGAAGCTAAAAAACACATAACCAGTATTTAAAAGCTAAAAATGCCTGGAAGAAGCTGAAAAGAAGAAGGCCAAAAATAATCAAAAAGATGAAGCAGGTAAAGTTGCTGTCACAAAACCTACACGAAAAAAAAATCATCCGCTAGTGCTGCAACAAAGAAGTCGACTCTTGCATTGCCCAATGCCATGATGGTTAAGCTAAGCACATACTATGGTTTGGCTATTTTGAGAAATCCAGATTCTCAAGAAGAAATGAAGAAAGCAGTGTGGATGGTGCAAGTATTTACAACATACAGCAGAGGATACAGAAAAAATGTACACACATCCTCCAGCATTTGATGAAGAAACAGCAAGTTTTTTTTGAGCCAATTTACGAATCAGATGATCGGATAACACGGTGCTTGGGGAAAAACACTCAAAACAACAAGGAGTCGTTTGATGGTTGCATCTAGAACTTGGCTCCAAAGCATCAATTTGTTGGAATAAAGACGCTGGAAATTGCTTCATGGACAGCTGCGTGCATGTTTAATAAAGGATTTTCACCCATCCTTAAAATAATGGAGATTTTTGGCACGCAAATTGGCAGAATCGGTTACTCGTATGGTGAGGAGTACGATGAACGACGTGCAGAGCAATCCACGTCCAAGGCATCCAAAAGGGCAAAGGCTTCCCTCAGGTCAGAAACTGGCAGAAAATGATGCGTATGAAGGCATAGCAGATTAGTTTAAGTATAAATTTTGCACGACAATTCTGCTCTTGAAACTTTAAACGCATTTTTCTCGAAACATCATTTTCTAAAACTGTCATGGTCCTAAAAAAAAACTATTCAACCGATTGCTTTGAAATTTATAAATGTTCTTCTACTCATTAATGGTTATCGGCCGTACCAAAATTGCTTATTTTCGAAAATATTTTCTTTTATTTTTCAAACGATTTTTAACAAAAAAAAAATAACAAAGAAAACAAGATTTTTTTTCTACAGTTCGCCATTTTTTTTTTCCATAAAATTTAATAATTCTGGTAGAGCCAATAGCGACAGACCTACTGAAAAATAATCCATTCGATTTTTTCAGACAACATGAACAACCGCTATTACCATGACCATTGACCTGCTTTTTTTTTGGTGTCTAATTTTATTAAAAAAACTATATAAAAAATGTAAAATAAGAAAAACAAATTTAAAGAGTTTAAGATACAAATAAAAACATAAAAAAAATAAAAATGATTGAATTTTATTATCTTATAAGAAGAAAATCCCTAAAAAGAGGTAAAATTTATGCGTTCACATGAGACTACCTACTTAACCTAGTATTTGTTTTGATTTTGAAAAAGGGCAGGTGAAATTTTCAATCAATCGGGATAATACATTCTAAAATTAACTTTTGATTACAGTTTCGGTCATAGATCGGATAAATTTTATAAGTTTATAAGTTTTCAAAAGGGACAGAGACATGAATAATGTTGGCTTCCACTGTGTCCGCTCTTGTTTGCTTGTCAATGTAAAGTAGAGACTGGGAACTTCCAACGCAAGTAATCAAGAGACGTTAAATCAAAGTATCTTGCAGACTTATTTAAACTTATCCCAAATAATGCGTTTCTTTGAAAAAAATTAGGTCCAATGACTCCACCGACCCACAAGTCGCACCAAACTATGTATTTTTCGGGATTTATTGGTGTTGATGACAATTATCCTCGCTCCAAATAATCGCTCACGTATTTAAAAATTATTACCAGGCTCCTTGCGACAATTACCGAGGAATATCGCTGCTAGCAAGTTGTTACAAGGTGCTGTCAAATATTCTTTTAAAGGGACTTTATCAGTCGCTTCAAGAGGAACCGCTCGTCGAGTAACCAGATATTCACTACATGGTGGCATCTTGTTGATATAAGTTATTCATACGAAACAGTCCACTGACTGTTTGTAGATTTTAAAAAAGTGTACAACTGTACAAATCGATCAAAAATGTGTCGTGTCCTTATAAGGTTGGGAATTCTGAAAAAGTTGGTGAAGCTGTTACAATTTTGAATAAAAGGAGACCAAGGCGAGCTAAAGTAAAATGGGCCGAGGTAGCTGCCTTGGTAAGATCCGGAGGTAGCATTAATGGGATCAAAAAGAGATGTAAAAATAAGATTAAATTGACGATCTTCAAGTTAGGATTTGATGCAAAGCTTAAAACTGGTAGGGAAATTAAAGGTAGTAATTCGTCTCGCTGAACTCTGTCGCAACAAAATCTGCATCTGTGGCATCCTCAAGTGTACCCCAGGAATTGTGAGACAAACTCACTTAAGTTAGTGATTGTCGATCGACCTTTTAGAAACCCATTTTGATTAAGGGAGAAAAAGAACTTGCAGTGAAAAATATTATATTGTAGTAGACGATATTCTCAAAGTGTTCGAAAATACAGGAGGCTGACATAATAAGTTGAGGAAGTAATCAAAGGCGGAGCACCCCTTTTCGCATAAAATTTTTTTCAAAAGTTCCATTTCGTATAAAGGCAATGTGGTTTCAAGGGTAACCGCTTGACGGGTGAGCATATTTTCACTTTAAGACAGCTTTTCGAGAAGAATTTTGTCAACGAGACTTTGAACTTCCGGGTTCCAATTGGACCATAATCACAATAATAATAAAACAATAATAATAATATTGTTTAACAATGGCGCACTTGTTAGGCACCTCTTGATCTCTATCCTAGATTTGGATGATGTAAGCATTTTTTTCTCAAAGCTGAGGAAAGGGGTAAGAGCAGATGGTTGGCGCGTTTTTTAAAAACCACGGCAGGAAGTCTATCAGAGCCGGACGAGTAGTCTTCTTTTAGTTATATATTTTCCCCATGACTAAGACAGTATTTATATATTCGCTAGAAACATCTGGGTGCTATCTTTCATATAGTGAGGATTGACTGAAGAAGTGGGTCTTAGACTTAGGTATGGATTTGAGTGACTTAGTTGGTCTGATTATGATAGACTCAAAAATATTGTCCTGAAGCTTTTAATCTAAACTAGTAATTCATATTTTGTTTAACTTAATATCCTTGTTGGAAAAGTCACTCATATTGCGGAGTGAAGCAAGCCTTGAACAGTGTTTTCTGTATGATTGGGCCAGGGTAAAGTTGATGCAATTTACGAGGGTGATAGGGACGATAGGAACATATGTATGTCATCAACATTACACGGTGCATCCAATAAGATGAAAGTGGTGGTTTTAATACTGGACCGTGGCATCAGCTTAATATCCACTCGCAATTCGCTGGGGTCGGAAAGTTGTGGAAGACGAGGAAGTTTGCTCGAAGGAACTCATACCAGACTGTATTTATACACATGAAGTACCAGGTACGGGAGTGATCGTGGCAGCCGTATTCTCCGGTAGTTCGTCCATTTGAGCGGAGTCAGTATTGAGCACGTGCAAATCGCTTTTGATTTTCTCCATGCAATTGAGTTGAGTTCGTTAAATATTTTATAATATAAAAAATCTTTTCTTTTTTATAATTAGGACGTACAAAAGGGTTTATAAATCCCCTTAAATGATCTTTGTCACACAGCATGGGCCGAAGGTATAGAGGTGAAAAGGGAGAGGAAGTACCTGTACACATTGGTTTGGATTGTAATGTTCGTCTAAAAAAACAGTCTCAAGGGTTAGGGTTAGAGCTAAATTGATGGGAACCCCCAGCTAGACGATAACTGCGGTTGAATGTTTGAAGGGGAGAAATGCAATTAGCTGGGTCGCTTGAACGTTGTTAGTTGAAATATTGATAAAATAATACAAGGGAGGAACCATTGCGTAGATGTTCAAGCGCATAAACGTTTAGTGAGGATATATGGTAAGCCTTATACATAGATCGGAGCCAAATCATAGAAGGCGAAATATTTCTTGCATCGCTTAAGGAAACCTAGACATTTTACACCATTATTGGCGACCTCGATTATGTGTTCATTCCAACAAAGTATTTTAGTAACGCACATGCCAAGAATGGAAAGTTTTTCGGTTTCAACGATGCCATTCATAGACACTGGCTCATTACTCGGGGTTTCCTTATGTGACAGTGAACAGGACTGGGTTTTCGAAGTACGAAATTTCACTCTATGGCTTATACCCCATTTAATTCTGGTGTCGGGGTCGGCATTTAATGTGCTTAACATAGGTTACCGTTCCAATTCTATAGCCGAAAGCAGAGACGTGAGCCTTGAACGGTTATGGAAAGCTGAGAGTACTGTTATCATTGAATGAGTAATTAGAGTGAAGTAGCAGACAAGGAGATCACTCATAAACATTAGAAGTTACATCGGTGAGAGAACCGAACCTTGGGAAACATTTACTCAGACTTGAATTAAACGGTCCGAAATGTTCTAATCCATAGCAGAAAGAATTAAGCGATACCATTAGCAGGAATTTTGGATAAAAGAGCTGTGCCGAAGTCTATCTTACGTCAAAAGCTTTAGACGTATCAAGTCCAACGATCTTGCTTTCACCCAGTTTGTGTGCCATATATACATATATGCCGATATGCAATCAAGTCACCAGTAAACGCGTTGACACCGAAATTATACTGCCGGTCTTAGGAAGTTTCCGTAATCTAATATATTTCCTAAACTGACGATTTATCAGCGTTTCCATGATCTTAGAAATAAACGACTTTTGTGCTACGGGTCTGTAGATGGAGGGAGACGAAGATTTGGTTTTTTAGGGACACATGCTGTCTTCCATCTCCTGAGGAAGATATCAAAATAGTAGGATAGATGATAGTGGTTTTGCCAGGGTAGAAAAACACCGCTTGAGAAGAATGGGGAGAAAACCGTCAGGGCAAGCGATTTTGATCACGTTGAGATCTTTAATTATTCTTGGAATTACACGAGTGGGAAAGTGGGTTTGTACCATAGAAGACTCGACGGTCTCAAGTATAGGCGGAGACAGAGTGCAATCTTGAAGCATTAGATAGCTAGGATGCCATTGCAAATGAGCATGGGGATTGATAGGAGGCAGAATTCTTTATGGACTTATACCCTAATACACGACACTATAACATCTTTTCCTTTAATTTTCGAGAATTTGACACGTCGAATCAATGCATTGTAGTCATTTCCGACTCTTTTAAACGTATTCGGGTTTTTCTCAGAGGGGTTTGCTTGGTTCGTCGGGAAACTCAACTCTCTTATCCCGATAGCCTCTTTACCACGCCTTTGCTTTGCATTTGCACTTGCATTTGCTTTGCGTTTGATACTCTTCACTCTATGAGGAATGAAGTATCTCATGCTTGGAGCTTGAAATTTAGTACTGGAGAAGCGGAAGAACTGTTCTGGCTGACGATCTTTGTGGGATTTTTTCCAATATTTTCTAGATAAGCATTCATTTGGGATAGCAGCGAAGGTAAGTTATCGCAGTTTTCCTCATTTTTGCAAGTCGATTCGTTGTTCTTAAAAAAGGCGGATTCTTGTTCCGCGGCAGAGTTTTTCATGCTTTTGTGTCTGGTGCCCATGTAATCGGAGATTTTAGGGAAGTCTAGACGTATCCTAGATTTTAGCCCGGTCGTTTGCTCGTTGCACCGCATACCTGCTCATTATTGCATTTTATGGCAAGCCTCAAATATCGTGATCAAAACACAGACGGTAAGCGTTGGGCCTATCTACAAGCAATTTGCATTATGATTTTGGCTTAGATGACCATAAAGTTCGGTTGACACAAGAATTGAAATCAGCAGACTACAGCAGACTTTCCCTTAAAGTTATGGAAATTTTTTAACAAATTTATAACTTTTTTAAGTGACGGGGTGTAATTCCATTGGTCCCGGCACAGAAAAAGCATAAAAAACCCAAGAAAAATGGTGGCACAACCTCTCCCTCCACAACGAGTGACATTTTCGAATGGGTTCTGGGCTGGCGGTGGTGTTGGACCATATTTTTTCTCAAAAATATTCGAGTGCGGCGGGTTCGACGAATAAATTGAGTTTCCGAATAATGGTGTTTGTTTTTTTTTTCCACCTGAATTTAACTGTTTTTAGGTTACCTTTTTCTTAAAGTTAAAGTGAAAATGTCACGACTGTACATATAAATGTTATTTTGCCCCTATAAATAGCTTACGGCCAAGACACAGTAAATAACCATCTTGCTGCTAGGTGCGAATTCATACCATTTCATTCATTTTCAGTTATGTATATGCCAGCCCTATAGGCAAACGAACCTGATCTATTAGTAGTATGACAACCTCAATTAGTATGATTGGATATCCCACATTGTGCACTGCCAACCCACGGCTTATTCGCAATCTGATCTTAAAAATATCTATTGTGCCTGGTATTCCCGGTATTCCTTTAGTTTCCGATTTCCATTCCGCACGCTTAAATATACTCATACATTTCCGGTGAAGTTGTCGTTTCGGATTGCCTTTAATTTGACTTTATTTTCACGCCAAACACTGACGTTTTCGATGGGTGCTCCCCATTACAAGGAAGTTATCATAAGTTACATGGGAAAAAAGTGATTAGGCGCCATCCTCCTCCACACGATGTCGTGGGATGTACTTTGGTTTTCTTTGATATTCAGGGTGGCATTGTTGACAGATTGTTTCCATCACATTGTTTCGGTGTTTCTATGTACCACGTGTTAAAACAGAACTCAAAGCAAAAATTTGAAAATTGAAAGCGGGAAACTATTTTTAGGTAGAGCGGGAATGAAATCGAAACAATCCATGGAGCACTTAGGACGACAGGTCGTGTCCTACTTGTGTGAAGTGTAATGAAATAAGGAAGCCACCGGGACGGACACATTTCTGTGGAAGGTAATTTGAAGATTGAAAAAAAATACGAACAATGGGACGAGAAAGAATTAACAAATGTCTGGCAGTGGCTTCGAGTGATAAAAATAGAATTTGAGGAACGAGTTCCTGCGATAGGGGAAGCAATTTGACTTGGTCCGACTGGGTGCAGGAGTTTGTTTGTTGTTTCAATTTATCTGTCTTGTCACTTTATTGACAGGCACTCATGAGATGGATTCTCTGTCATGTTCGAGTTGATTTCTTCTTCTTGTGTTTCATCGTGTTTGGTTGATGTTAGGGTAGATGAAACTGTGGTGTCGTTTTCAGTACAGCCGTTTTCCTTTTATATCATGCCTAATAAGCCGATCGATCCAAATGCGAGACCAATTTCATTCTTAAACCCCCGGAAGGTGAATTCATCATCGACAAGTCGCTTCTAAGCCTTCCCAATGCCACATTCCTACTTTCTGTGCTCTCTCTACGTCAAACAAGCACATATCCATCCGCAGCCGCACACCCGTCCACCGTTCAACAATTACCAACAACCGAAGCAGATACATTATTAATGAAACTGACAGTCCGCGAATATTCCTCGCGGGCGTCTCAAATAATTTACAACGACAGTTAAAGAGTTCTGACAGCCCGAGTCCTTCGTCATGCCCAATACCCCAGCGCCAAGCCGTGTAGTCCCGAATCCGTATGCAACCTTTAATTGCAACCATTTTTCATGGACATGGCATTTCTATAACGCCCATTTGTCGCAGATGCACTCGCGACCGAGATGTACTCGTCCAGACAACTTCATCCACGTGCAATAGTCTCCGATGGTGTATTTGCAACAACGAGGTGGGGCACCCATCCACCTACCCACCCGAGCAATTGGCACTTCTCACAAGGCGTGGTAGTGTGTTTAGTTTTCGTTAACGTCGTAACGTACATATCCAGATGACGTGACATTCGTGGTCGCATTCGCATTTATAGTGCTGCATGTTCAGTGGGCTGACTGCTTGACAAATTAAAAGTTTACAGACTTGCCCGGGTTTGGGATATTCGCGGTAATGGCTTAAACTTTTTTTTTTGATAAAACTTACCTTTGTCCATTCACAATTGGTTGCAATTAAGATTAGAATGCCCGCGGGCACGAGCTGCTTAAGAGAATGCGCTGGTAATTGAGTAACATTTTGTTGCCAGCACATCGGGATACGAGAAAAGAATGAAGAACAAGTTTAGTGTGGGAAAGGAAGGAGACTAACCCCTGGAAGTGGTTGGGAAAGTCTCTAATTAGAGCGCGCCTTTAGGGCGTTGTTTTTTCTGTTTTTAATTTCGGGCGGTTTCTTACTTTGAGTTTAAATTGGATTGCGTTCCTGGACACAGTCATTATGAGTTGCGGGGTAATTGCTTGTCACTGTTGGTTTGGGGTGAACGTCGTTGGTGGTAATGGTCATTTTCCTATAAAAAATATGAGAATTATTTCAGGAAATTATTTAGTGGATTTAAAATCTGAAAATCACCATCTGCTGTTGTCACAGAAAAAAGTAAAGGACCTGACCATGAAATTGCAAACAAATTCCGACTTTTTTAGCCAACGTAGAACTCACGTTGACAGCGTCATAAGACATTGAGAACGGTCAACGCATTTATTAACTGCATGATCGTTAATATTGTTCGTATCAACCGATTGATATTGAAATGAGAACGGCGCGTCAAACCATTTTTCGACAACATGTACCGCCTCCGATATTTAGAGGGACCGTCAACGTTGATGTGCTTTGACCATTGCCAGCTTTCTTTTTACTGATTTTTGACTTGACTTTTATGACTTTTGCCGATGAACCAAGGCACAATATTCATTGAATAGATTCTGTTTACGACTATAAGCACTAATGCAGCATTCTAGACAACAGTTTGACCTACTCTGATGCGTGCTAGCCATTATCAACAGCTAGAGGGTATTTCAGTGGAGACAATTTTTCTTACGATCTGTTAATGTCAGAAATTAAGTCAAGGTGATCGAGAAATGCTACTGAATTTATGAGCCAATGATGGCAACTTTAAGAGCGCTTACTTCAATATTTAGTCGTAATAACTGTCCACCAGGCGGACTCAGCGCGTCGAAGTGTAGTAATTCGAGTCAACATGCAGATTATCGAATAAACATGGGCCACTGAGATAATGCACTCAAAATTTTGCAACCACAAGTGGTAAAATATTGATTTTAAATTATTGGTTGATTGCAGTGACGAAGCTCCTTTTTGGTTAAATGCATTTGTCAACAAGCAAAATATGCGCTATTGGAAAGCAATAAGCCGATGTGCTTCAATAGACTTTATTAAATGCACAAAAACTGTGAAATAAAATGAAGGGATAAGCGTTGTACTAAAAGGATACCAGGCCCGATCAGGATTTATTTACACACGACGATAATTGGGATGGCGAAATAGGGAGGAGTTATTTCGATGAACTGTTTAATGTACGTGGTTTGTTCAAAAATATCCGAATTTAAATTTTTTTAATTTTTTTCCTCAATATTAGATCCATTTTTATTTAAACATTACTCAAAAGTATTTTACGCTTGAGGAAATGACTAAAACTAGCTTAAATATCTCAACTAATTTGGGGATCTTACTGGCCCTACGCTGACACTCTTTAACAATTAACACAATCTTAAACACGTAAACCTATGTCTTTCGACTCACGAAGCTCGTTGCAGCCACCAAAAGCGTTGATGCTGATGGACTACATTTCCTCGATCTTGGCGTGAAACCGAGGTACAAACATATAGGGCTCGAACTCGCTGAGCGCGTAATCGGGTCCATAAAAGAATCATCTTTCCAAGGAATTGCCACCCACATGGAAGATTAGCGACACCGTTAACATATCCAAACCATTTCGATTTATGTGGAGGAATGCTTCTGGCATCCTCGCACCCTCCCGTGGTTTAAGTAATTGGGGTAGTAAGACCTGTAGATCAGGTTATTGACAGAAGTCATTGCTCTTGCAAAGTGGCTTCGAATCAGTTTGATCATAAAAGGATTCACCCGTAAGATCGGCCCTATTGTATAGCACTTCATTCAGGTGCACGAGTGTCCTATGTAACCTGAGACAAGTCCTCCATTCTCAAATAGCCGAATACTTTCCCTTAAGCTGGCTCTCACATTGGAACACACGGGACATTCATAGGCAATCATGGGCCTGATTAAGTTTAGTTTTAGTTGAGTTTAGTTTAGAATGCGCCCGGACCCATCCCAAGGTTTCTGACTCCAAGAAGTCAATTTTTCCTACTATCCCGAGGCCCCCTAGACAGAGGCATTTTGAATAAAATAAATTCGGATTTCTGAAAGTTGATCTTCAACTTCTAGTTGAATTTTTTCGAAAACCCGCGAGAATGACAATGACGTCGATCATTGGCCCTGACCTGTACGCATACGCATACGCATACGTTATTTACTGGTGAAATAAATTATAAATTGATATAAATGTTAAAAAGGATTGGCGAGCTCACCGTACCGTGTTGCAGTCCGTTGTTCATATCAAATGTTTGGGAGGAAGTCACGTTGGCAATTTTCACAACGAACTTTCTAACAATGTCAAAAATAATTTATAGCAAATCATATAAGCTTCTTATGAAAACCATCTAGCCAAAGGGTGTTGAAAGCTTTTTGCAAGTCAATCAGATTGGCACCTGTGTATTGGTCCTTGCGTTTTTTCCATTGGATATCCTACACGAGTTTTGACGCAGCCGCAATGAATTTACTGTACTCAACCCAAGTAACCTCACCCAAACTCGCTCCGTCCTTTCTCGACTAAAAGATAAAAAGATGAATGAGAACATTCGTCTCTTTCTGGCTTACCTCTACGATAAATCAGACTCAGTTTGTAATAAAGGTAAAACCAACACAAGCGTCATGGTGTCCATTCAACAGGAAGGTCTCCTCACGGATTTCGCTAGCCTTAAAAGCCTCTTCATAAAATACCATGGAGTTTTCAATATCTCGCCCCAAAAAGTGTCAAAGGATTTTGATACTTTCCGCCAATACATTCATTCAAAATCGCATCTTCAACGTAATAGAGCTGACCACGACACGTTTTTTCGTTTCTAATTATCTCTCTCTCTCCCAGCAACCCACCCAGTCTGCCAAAACGTCCCTCTTACCTTCTATTATAGGATGTAAGGAGTCTTCGCTCAAAAACCCAAGCTGTCTTCCAACAGTCACATGCTCTAACCTTTGAAATCCTTGCTTTGACCGAAACAAATCTGATCACCTTCATAAATAACTTCGAACTCTTCTTATCAAATTTTAATGTTTATCGTGATGACGAACTTTGCGACCCACTGATGGGTGCCCTTGTCGAGGTGTCCTACTAGCCGTCCTTAATACAATTGACTCATTCCTTATTGGAATATCATCCTTCCCACATCTCCAACAATTAAAATTGTTCTACCCCAGAAGGCATTATACGTCATTTGTTTGTACATCTCAAGCCTATTGAATCCTATCAACTCGCCACTAGCACAATTGACCAAATAATTGATTTAAGAGGCCCTCAGGATGAAATCCTTCTTTTCGGTGACTTCAATCTTCCTCATGTTAAATGGACCCGAGCAGACGATCAATCGTATTATATTGCACCAATCCCACTATTGCCAAAGAATGTCTCTTCTTAGCCAAGTGGCGTCCTCCACTACATGAGTAGACAACTAAACCTCATATTCACAACTGACCCCCTGAACTCCTCTGTTTCACTTTGTCCCTTTTCCCTTTCAATTATCGATAACTTCCATCCTCCCTTCTACGGGTATCTCTCTTTACGTTCCCATTTCACAGCGCAAAACTTTGTCCACCTCCCCACCCTGATACAATCGCAGGCTCCGTTAAGAAAAAAACAGTGGATAATCTTCCTTCGTACTAAGTCCCCTAATGACTTTTCTTACTACCTGAGCAGCTGTCTCCACTTTATCTCCCTTCACAACTCCCTCTATTTACGCTATTTAACTGAAACGCAAACCAATCTCATGAGTGATCCTAAGTCGTTCTTTAAGTTTGTTAACTACAAAAGAAAATTTGATGGCAGACTTGGACAGTGAGGTAGGATCCTCACTCTCCTTCCACGATCAAAGATCGAACGACACCAATATTATCGTCAACTTTTTCGCCACCTTTTTTAAACAGTCTTTCGCCGACGACTTCTTTGGTCCAGACCAGAAATTTTCTTTTGGACCATTTCTTCCTCGCACAGTCGATTCTCATGTCATCGAAAACTAATAAAATCTACTTAATGATGAATTCACTCCTGTACCTGACGACCTCCCTGCGGTATTTCTACAAAAAATGCTCCTCAACACTCTCACTCCCTCTCTAGAAAACCTTCAGTCTATCCCTATCCCTAGGTGAATTTCCCTGCTTACGGAAAACCTCATTTATCACCCCAATACACAAAAAAGTTTCGAAGATCGTTGTTAACAACTATCATCCCATTGCCAAAATGGCACATATAACCAAACTCTTCGAGAGTATTTTGAACGAAACTCTAAGTTTTTACTGCAAGTCTTTAATCTCCCAAAAACAACATGGTTTTCTCAAGTGCAGATTAGCAACCACTAACCTTGTCGATTTTCTGTTCTTCACCCTATCAGCTCTAGAGAACGGGAAAGAAGTCGACGTTATTTCAACCGATTTCAGTAAAGCTTTCCATAAAATCAGTGTTCGTTTTAGATCAGCCTTCTCTAACCCTTTCTTAGCTTCCTCCGTCCCTCAAGGCAGCCACTTAGGTCCATTTCTTTTTGTTCTTACCATAAACGATCTTGAAATGCTGATCAAACTTTCCCACATCTCATTATATGCCGATGACACCAAGTTCTTCAAGACCATATCCTCCAGTCATGATTCAATAGTTTTTCCATCTGGTGTTTCAAAAATTGCTTGGAGCTTA
This sequence comes from Merodon equestris, assembly GCA_958301585.1. Classification (NCBI taxonomy): domain Eukaryota; kingdom Metazoa; phylum Arthropoda; class Insecta; order Diptera; family Syrphidae; genus Merodon; species Merodon equestris. The sequence continues at coordinate 20,778,802 of OY284413.1, read as the reverse complement.
ACATTTCCTAATGCCAATCAATCACCTTTTCGCGTAAACGAATCAAACCTCCTCCTCGTCTCTACTTCCTCAATATTCAACCCATCTCCATCGTTCAGTTCATTCGCGATCTTGGCATATTATATGACCAGGAGCTAAGTTTTACGCACACACATCGATGAGATAATCCTTAAACTAATTCTGCACTCGGTTTCTCGATGTGATGCACTAAAGAATTCTCCTTACGTTACCCGATCTCTTTACATAACCTTTGTCCGGCCCCTTCTTGAATACGCCTCTCAAGTGCGGTCTCCTTACCAAAAATTCACATTTCTAGAATCGAGAGCATCCAACGTCGATTTCCACATTTTGCTCTTCGAGGTCTCCCCTGGTGCAATCCTTTGATTTTACCACTACCTAGGTCGCTTTAAACTAATCAACATGAACACGTTGGAGAAAAGAAGATTTGTATCTGACATTCTTTTCATCCATCGACTCCTTTCAGGTACCATTGACTACGCGACCCTCTACAACTCTGTCTCTAGAAACACTAACCCCCGCAATGCACGAAATGCCGGCTCTTCTATCTACGTTTGAAAGAACAATGAGCAGCATACAAAGATCGATGTACCTAGAAGAAGTATCTGTGGTGGAAATAGAAAACATTCTTAGAATGCTAAATGAAAGAAAATCTCCTGGCATAGATGGAATAAGACCCATAGACTTGAAAACAAACGCTACTGTCCTGGCCCCTATAATGACAAAATTAATAAACATGAGCCTAGAGCAAGCGACGGTACCAACACTTTTAAAAACATCCATTGTACGACCGATATACAAAAGCGGACAGAAGAATGATGTAAAAAACTACAGGCCCATTTCCATACTCTCAGTCGTTGATAAAGTGTTGGAAGAAGTTCTAACCAGAAGATTATACGCCTACACTGAAAAATATGCAATCCTACACGACAAACAATTTGGATACCGGAAAAACAAATGTATAGGCCGACTGTTGGGGGATTTTGCTAACAGATTATATTGTAGCCTCGACAAGAATCACAGCTCCGTAGTACTTTTCATAGATTTTAAAAAGGCTTTCGACACACTAAGCCATAAAAACATTTTAAAACAGCTTGAGAAAATTGGAGTCCGGGGAACTTTACTAAGCTGGTTTGAAAATTACCTCAGAAACAGGCGCTTTAAAGTAAAAATAAAAAATAACTATAGCCATGAACAAAGTGCCGAGTACGGGGTCCCACAAGGATCAAAACTGGGGCCACTAATTTTTATAATATACATAAATGAGCTGCTATCAGTGTGTCAACTCAGTACGGGATATGCATATGCAGACGACACAGCCATTATTGTGAGTCATAAACATGTGGAGCAAGCAGTTATAATTATGCAAACAGAATTAAATGCACTTACTGCGTGGTGTCACGATCATGGGTTGGTTATCAATGCCAAGAAAACGAAAGCTATGCACGTACGTCCACCTCATATCCATCAGTCAAAAATAATATTAAAAATACATAATAGAGAATGTCTACATCAAGCTGGGTGCTACTTACAGCTAAAAGACAATGATCCATGTGGCGAAATAATTGAGAACGTGTCAGTCTACAAGTATCTAGGGATTCACGTAGACTACAATCTTAAATGGAGCTACCATATTGAGACACTTATGAAAAAGTTGCGGCAATCTTCGTATGCGCTATACCATCTGGCCAACTTCTGCCCACCATCAGTATTAAGGCAAAGTTACTTTGGTCTGGTGGAATCACATCTTAGATATGGTATCCTAGCTTGGGGCAAAGCACCACAGATGTCACAACTTGAAACCACACACAACACGATCAAGAAGATGATATACAAAACGTCAGGCAGAAATCAACTCGAACAGCGGGAGATATCTATTAACAGGAAAATGTTAAGTATATCTCATATCTTCAAGCTTGAGGTAGTTAACAATTTTTGGAACGACAACACGTATAAAACTCCAACTCAACAACATTTTAATACAAGAAGAAGAGAACAAGGACGCTTTGCTGTTCCCAAATTTTGGAATGAATATGGTAGAAAAAGATATGAAGTCATAGTACCAACTGTTTTAAATGAGCTTCCAATATGTTTCAGAAACATGCCTAAAACAAAATGTATGAAAAAACGCGAAAAAATTGTATTTAGAAATGCAAGTATGATTCAATTTCTCACTAGTTTTTTTCTGAAAAAAATGTATACTTGCTATCTAGTCGCCTGCAGACAAGCCCTTTAGGCTTTGCAGACTTTAACTGTGTAATCAAGACTTTTTTGATAAATAAATATGCATAAATATTTGATAAATAAATAAATAAAATTGAAATTGAATTGAAAAAAAAAAAAAAAAAAAACCCACCCCCGTACTGCTTATGGCTCCAATAAACTCGGTCAAGTATTTCAGGGTAAGCTTAGACCGGAAAATATTTCTCATTGTCTGCCGTTCTCAGAAGCTTCAGATCCTGATTGTCATTCTCATTGTTTTTTTATATAAATTTTTTTTTTTTTGTGTGTTGCTTCACATGTCTCCTTATATGTATGTACATATATGTTTCGCGGATTGGAAAAGCGCTGGCGCAAGTGAGTTATATCAGGATGGATTAGTTTAAAGGATTCAACATAAATGTTGATGAACAAATAAATATTTTCCGAGAAAAAATAATAAAGTCACCTTAATTTTTAAACAAATCTTAAATACAATATTTTGTGTCTCGCACCACAGCACGTTACAACCATACTGGCAATGTAACGAAACGCTATGGTGATATTCAGAAAAAGAATTACATTGGCGCCGGCTGGTGGAAGCTCGAATGGAACGAAATCTTTATCTTTGGCGGAATGGCATGAAAATGGCTATTGACCTGAATCGTTGTCATAAATACATAAGAAATTCAGGTAGAACTGACAGCCATCGAGGACGTAAAAGAAGTAATATATGGCTGAAGAATATCAAGCCGCAGGAGTTGATCAATAACTATTAAAATAAGTTGGTGACGAATTAACAGAGAGGTTACATGATCGCATGACAACTACGAGTTGGAACAATGAAACTATTTTCGAGCGACCAGATTTTCACTATACGACAGATTTAGAAAAAACAAATGGAAATTCCACGAAACGGCGCACCAACTCTTCGTACATGTATCATGTCCTTGTAAGGGTAAAAATCCCGAAAAAGGAAACAAAGGACAAATTAAAGTAAGAGATTTGTGAAGGATTAAAGCAAGGAGACGCGTTGTCTCATCACTTGTCATCACTTCTCTTTAATTTGGTTGGTATTGGACTACGTAATGAGATTCCTGCAAGAAAATGAGAGGCGATCTGGACCTTCTTGAAGAAGGAAACAGTTAAGAACACAGAAAGTTTAATGATGGTAAGAAAGGAAGTAGCCTTAGAAGTAAATGAAATACCTATATATGGCCATAGATATGATCGATAAATGCATTGAGAAAGTTCAAACATCTGGATTGACTTGGTCTCTGACTGAAGATTTAGAAAGAATGAAAGTCCGAGAGAAAAAGATCACCAGAAAGACTCCACCATAGATGGCCGAGGGCAATATATGAAATGGAACAGAATAGCAAAACACTCATGACAGGGAGGTCAACGAGACTCTGAAGTTCCGCGTTCCAAATAATAAAAATAATAAAGTCTACGTGGGTAAGTCTATATTATTTGCACAGCTGAAAGATGACATTAAGACCGAAATTAAGGAACTTAATACGGTAATGCGTGAGCTTATGGCTTCATTTAAATTATATAGGGTCCGCCAAATAACTTTTTTTTTTTTTGAAAATGCTATAAAAAAAACTACTGAATATTTTCTCAAATTTCTTTTTTTATTTGAAAGTACAATCCTTCCGGTTAATAATGGAAAATAATTTCATTCAAATGGCTGCCTCGGCTGGCCATGCAGTAGCCTACACGATCGGTCCAATTTTTAAGCACATTATCGATTGTGTGCAGCTGTATTTCACCAATGGCTTCACGAATATTGTCCTTTAAAGCGTCAATTGTCTCTGGCTTGTCGGCGTAACACTTATCTTTGACGGCACCCCACAAATAATAGTCCAACGGTGTCAAATCGCAGCTCCGAGGTGGCCAAACGACATCAGCTCTGCGGCTGATAATGCGATCTTCAAAAACAGGGCGCAAAACATCGAGTGTAGCTTCGGCTGTGTGGCACGTAGCGCCGTCCTGTTGAAACCAAATGTTGCCAATATCCTCCTCTTCAATTTTTGTGAACAAAAATTCGTTCAACATGGCCCGATAACGATCGCCATTGACTGTAACGGCCACTCCCTGCTCATTTTCGAAGAAAAATGGCCCAATTATGCCTCTGGACCAAAATTCGCACCAAACAGTGGCTCGTTTTGAGTGCACCGGCTTTTCAATGTATGCGTGCGGGTTTACTGTGCCCCAAATGCGACAATTTTGCTTGTTTACATACCCGCCAAGATCAAAATGAGCTTCATCTGAAAAGATGATTTTTTCATTTTTTCACATTCTGCAACATTACCATGATTTTCAAAGTAATGTCGCAATATTTCCCAGCGTTGTTCAAGCGTAAACATAACCATATTCGTTCAGCGGAATGATAAAACTAATTATCTGTCAAATCAGACATGAGCTAAGTGTTACCATTCACGAAATAAGCACTACTTGAAAAAAAAACGTTAGATGATGGACCCTTTAGTATGTTTGTTTGGGTAAGGAGAGGCCGTTCTTAGCCTGTTAGGGACCTCGTTAGGGAAGGCCTGGGAACTCACAAGCAACACCGAAAAGAAATGGCAAAATAGCCACCTCACCACCTATCGCAAAATAATCTTCATCAACCCAAGGTGTTACTTAGTGTATGTCGGAATGGTGAGGACATAATTCATTTTGAACTGTTGCCTCATAACCAGGGCATCACCGCAGAAGCTTAATATGTACAGTTGTCCAGATTAAAGTCTACACTGCAGCAGAAACGGTCAAGGCTGGTTAATGGAACAGGTGTTCTATTCCATCGGGATAATGTTCGATCTCATAGTGATAGAATCAGCACATAGAAGAATGGTAACTCCACCTTATTCGAAGTTTTTCATTTCTTCCGAAGTTCGCAGAGCTTTCTTGATGGAAAAAAAATCAGATCTCCAGATGAAGTCGGAAGTCAGATCTTCCAGAGTCCAAGAAGCTCCTGAGGTGTTTTTTTTTTCGTCAAAGTCAAACATTTTTTTATTGACGGCATTAAAAAGGCAGATCGTGCTTGTACTGTCCAGGAAGCCCCTACGATCTTTCTGAGGATGGTGTTGCATGACGATGCGTCACCCTGCATGAATTCTATTTTAATATTGAAGCTCTTCACTATACACCCTGTCATATGCGGCATTGAAGGCGACAAGGACGTGATGTTAGTTGACCTGAAATTCGTGAGTCTTTTCCTTCACCTGCGTTATGTGCGTATTTGATCATAACAAGGCGGCGGCGAAGATCTAATGAGCTATGCTTAGGAGAATTGTGCCCCTGCCAATTGTACCTAGAAGCCCCATTCAAATAGACTGGGCAAATGGCGCCAAAAATGTATGATTTCCCAACTAACTCAGGCTTCCACTCTGGCTTCAATCACGGCGGCGACGTCTTTAAATGACTCTGCTGGACGAACACGAGTTGAAGTCTTTGTATCACTCACTTCTTCAAGAAAATCAAACTAACCGATTAAATTCATCGAATTCGTAGAGTACTGTACCCCGTACGCATGTTTAACAATCTCAATCTTTATAAAAAATAATCGCAATAATAATTGAGTGACAGTTCAACAATGCCACGAGATTTAAAATCTCACATCTTGTTGGATCGCCCTTTATAAAAAAAGCATTATCTACACTTGTGAATCAAAATAAATACGTTGTATTAAAATCTTGTTTTTTTATGCTTAATAACCCAAAAAGACTCAAAGTATAATTTTCTGCGTCAATGCTAAGTAAATTTATTTACAAATTGCGTCTCGAGCTGATTTAATAACTCATTGCTGCCTACTCTAATACCTCCGTAAATGATCCTCGCCACAAAATACATCACAGGCACCGTCTGAAATGGAGTCCCATTAAACTTATTCCGACAAAATTCGCAATCTCCTGCCGACCGTCGAGCCTAGTTTGAATCGAACAAGGTCCCCAGAAAACAAATAAAGAAAAGCCGCCCACGAATACATAACAAGGCAAAACAAATTTATTATTTTCACAATAATTGTTTCTATTCCTTTTTACATTTTTTTTTTGTTATTCCATCATCATCACCATTATCATCATAGCCCAAAGGACTCGTGTCGTCATCTTCCTTCTCCGTGTGCCATGTAACCATGTCGTCGTGTGCGCGCAGGAGAAGCAAACAGAAATATATTACATTCCCATTTGCACAGTCCAAACGGCAAAAAAGGACTAGTTCGAGCAACTGATCACAAACTGAAACAAAAACCAAAAGGAAATGATTCGCCACCCACTGTGGCCGCCTACAATTACATCGCTGTCCATCCACCTAGCGCTGTTCGCCGCTCACAAACCGTCCTTATTACGAGACAATGATGATTATTACTACAACAAGGACGAACGAATCAAAAGGAGATTTTTGTATTTATGTATATATTTTCGGTACTTTTTCCACTTTTTTCGTGTTTTTTTTTTTTAGTGAAATACTGTTTTTGTGTTGTTTGATATCCTCGTTGTTATTCCTCGATGGCGCGTTCAATTGTTAGCGCAAAGCCAACGGAGCGGCAAACAAGTGGATGAGGGGAAAGACAAAAGCGAATGAAAACAAAAAGAACCGCGAAAACATGAAATGATGCAGTGATGCTCGTGCGAGGATGGGAAGATGTTGAAAAGGCACAAGGTCCTTAGTGAATAACCAAAGGACGAACGGGAATTTTTTTTCTTCGTAGTCATTTGTGTATGTGCAATGAAACGTGATGAAGGTGGATCCGCAGAAAAGCAATCGGCTGGTGGTAGCAGTCGCGAATCGAATTTAAACACGAGAAGGGGCGTGTATAAAGGACTCTATCTAATTTGGAACGAACCCAGAGGCAGTGACAAAACCATCGACATGCAGCAGTTAGGTCTGTGCGGTGTAAATTACATTCCGTGGGATGATTTTTTTCTAAGAAAAGGAGGCTATCTTGGGATAGACTGCCGATATCATCATTAAGGAAAATGGAGGGAACAAGCACATGGACTGGTATCCTTCTGATTAAATAATACTCTGTTGGTGTTTTTGCGTAATTTGATACAATTTCTCTTAAAAGTTTGGTTTTTGTTACGGAAACATTAGTATTTGCCAGTAAAATTTTACTATGTGAGAAATGCTACATCTCATATAATGCTTTTCTCACTATTGACAACCACAATCGGCTCATTCAAATCATGGAAAGGTTGTTGCCTTACCAGATCCTCATGCCCTCCCCCCTGATAACACTATATATCACTCAAAATAAAGATAAGTCGATCTGGTTTTCATACCACAAACAACAAAGACCAGTAGTTGCCTAAGCTTTATCATCCTATAACTCTGGCTCCAATCCTTTTGAACTCGATGGAAAAACTTTTCGGACATCATAATTATAGATAAGCATACTGGGAAAAAATAGGTCTTCAGTTTATTTCTGAGTGCCTGGTCAGAGAGACTTAAACTCCAACATTTCAAGATTTTTCATATACAATGTGGCGCAAAATTAATCACGCTATCGGAAGATTTTATAATTTTTGCAAATGGCATCTTACTGCTGACTGTCAGTCGCGTTAAGCCATCCTTAATCTCAACAACGAAATGGACGTCTATCATATTTTGAACTAGACAGCTCCAGTATACAAACAAACAAGCAAAGGAGCGCAATACTGTACAAGTGCGTGGAATAATTGTGTCGATTTTTTTGACCAATAAATCGGTCGGTGGTGTTAGCGCAGCGTGAATTTCGACTTCAGTTTCCTAATCGTGTCGCGCGAACTGGGCGTGTATCGACACTGGCGGGAGCCACTTAACGGGTGTCATCTTTTCCACTTAACAGAAAAAATAGCAAAGGTCCAGTTAAAAATGTCCATTACTCAAAATATTTTTTTTTACTTAATAAAAAGATAATTCAAAAACAAAATTGTATGATTAGTTTTGCGCCACCTTGTACAAACAATCTATAAACTCTTGATGCTTTGAAAACGAATATTCGCAGTTAAGTTATGGCAGAGTTATTGCTCGTTGTGTATCAAAAAGTCACCGAAAATAATCGTGTGAGGATCGAGTCCTGCAAGAACGCCTGTGGAGGGCATGATAATGATATTATATTCCATCCATAATGATAGAATAATCTGAAATACAAATTTGGTCGAAATCTGCATCATAAATGTGTTTTTTTTAAATTTGCTTTCAAACATAAAAATTGGATTATCCTTTAAAAACATTAGGGTTTTTCGAGTTTCGTTGCATTTTTCAGTGCGGTCGTTTTGTTTATCCACAAAAGGACTTCTTTCCTGAATTCCACCACAGAGCTTTGCTAACTGCCAGTATTGTTCTAAAATTATGTGATCCAAATGCAAGTTTATTTTTAAAAATGCAATAAAATTAACAAATTTAAGTTTTTTTCCATGTATTATGGGTTTATTAGTAAGAACAAAGCTTCCCATTAATTACGAAATATAACGTCGTTCAAGTAGTTGCCTCGGCTGGCTTCGAAGTAACGCATTCTCTCACCACAATTTTCCGAAACCTTGTTGATGGTTTCGGGCTGTAGCTCAGGGACTACTTGGATGATATTGACCTTAAGTGCTTGCATCGTTTCCGGATTGTTGGCATAAAATCAGTCCTTCACGGTTCCCTACAAAACAAAAGTCCAAAGGGATCAAATCGCAAATCCGAGGCGGTCAATTGACATCGCCAAAGCGGCTTCACGATTTGGGAATCTGGTACGCAAAATATCGATTCTGGCAAGGGCTGTGTGGAATGGCGCGCCATCCTGCATGAACCAGAGGTCGTCCAGATCCATGTCTTCAATTTGCAAATTAATTTACACCATTCCAAAGCAGCCACCGCCGACTTGATGATGTACATGCTGCAGGAAGATGTGGATATAGCCTTAATCCAAGATCCTTGGCTCCTTAGGCACAAAATTCAGAGATTAAGGTCTAAGATATATAATTTATACTATCCATACACCGAAGGTAAGCTACGAACCTGTATAGTCGCCAAGAAATACTTAAACATTTTCCTCCTAGGTACATACAGCAATGAAGACCTCACGGTGGTAACGTACGAACAACAGGATAAATCGATTTTGCTCCTATTGTCCGCATACTTGCTATACGATGAGGAGGATCCACCTCCAGACGCAGTCCGAGCACTTGTGCGACACGCCAAGTCACGCGGACTGTGTCTATTGATAGGCTGCGACGCCAATGGACACCACACTCAATGGGGAAGCAGCGACATCAATAAAAGGGGTGAGTCCATTTTCGATTTCATTATCTCCACCAACCTCAATATTTGCAACAAAGGTAATACACCCAAGTTTCGCAATCGGGTTAGGGAAGAGGTAATTGACCTCACTTTACTAAGTGAGTCTGACTCCATCCGAGTAGAGAAATGGAGAGTGTCCACTAACTGTTCCTTTTCGAACCACAGCCGCATACTCTTCAACCTTAACGAAGCCGCAAGGCTCAGGAAGATCCTATCCAAGGACCCCTGCGTCCCGGGATTCATCCTTAAACCAGATGGTTCTTGGACAGAATCCAGTCAGGAATCCCTAGAACTGCTGACTGAAACCCACTTCCCAGGCTGTAAAACCCCTTAAACCACAGTCTCCTTCGAGATGACGGTTCCTACGGTTCTCACAACCGAAGAAGTAATAAACAAGATTATCACAACGGATAAAGTATCATGGGCAATAAATTCGTTCAAACCCTTTAAATCGCGGGGGCCGGACGATATTTATCAGCGATGCTTCAAAAAACACAGACCCACACTGTACCCCATCTCGTAAGCATTTTTTCCAATTGCCTGCGCGCGGGGTACATCCCAACACAGTGGAAAGAAATAAAGGTAATTTTCATACCGAAGCCAGGTAAACCATCCCACACTGCCGCAAAGGCCAATTAGTCTCTCGTCGTTTCTATTAAAAACCTTGGAGAGACTCCTTGACCTATACATCAGAGGACTGATCAACTCACGCAACTTATGCAACACTCAACATGCCTACCTTAAAGGCAGATCAGTTGAAAGTGCTCTGCATAGTGTTGTCCGTGAAATTGAGGGCTCGCTGAACCTAAAAGAGTTTACAATAGCAGCCTTCCTCGACATAGAGGGGGCCTTCAACAATGTAAACACAGAAGCCATAATAACAGCTCTAGAGGACATAAAAGTAGAAAAATCCATTGTAATCTGGATTGAAAATATGTTGAAGAACAGAATTATCAATGCAGACATTGGACACAGCTCTATAAGGAAAGTGACAACTAGAGGCACACAACAGGGGGGAGTTCTATCCCCCCTACTGTGGCTTCTTACAGTTAACAAAATCCTCAAATTCTTTATGGAGAAAGACGCAAAGACAATAGCGTACGTGGATGACTTAGTTATCTCGATAAGAGGTAAATTTCTACCAACTATCAGTGAACTAATGGAATCTGCGTTGAGGGAACTCTCCTCGTGGGCAAGACAGAACGGTCTGAGAATAAACCCCCAGAAAACCGAGCTGGTCTTGTTCAACAGGAAAAGGAAAATTCCGATATTTGCTCCCCCAAAGTTAGAGGGCATTCCACTCAAACTCAAAGCGGAAGCCATATACAGGGTGTCCCACGAGCAGTGTGCCAAAAAGCTAGAGCGTGTAGGTCTGGTCAAGACAAGAAAAAAATCGTATGGGAGAGGGGGGTCTATTCCCCCCCCGTTTAGCCGGGAGGGGCAATTTTCTAAAAAATTGACTTAATTTGGAAAAAAAATTATTAAAAATCAACAGTTACATCCACAATGCCGTGATATACTTTCTTGTAAAGCCAGAAACCTCTTCTTTCATCTTGTTTTTAAACAAAGCTGTTTTAAGGAATAGTTTTTGAGAAATTAATTTTCAAACTCAAAATTTTGAAGAAAAAAATGAAAAAAAAAAATTTCGAACTATTTTTTTTCAAAATTGTATGTAATTAAGTACTAATTTTTTGTCCAAAATTCAATTCTCTTATTAGTTTTTAGTTAAAAACAGAAAACCGGATGCAAAAATGTTTTGTAGTTTTTGAGAAATTAAAAAAAAACCCGAACCATTTTTTGCTAAGAAAAACCTTTTTTGGTTTTAACGCGGCTGGACTTGTAGGCAAATTAATGTATGAAACATGGACATCTTTTTTATTATTTTTAAAAAATTTGGAGTTTTATGAGGATTCAATAAACTGACACAGTATTGGAATAACCCTGGATTAATCCTTTTTTTTCATTGATAACGCCTGAAAACTGACCTGCCAATTTCGTCTGGGTCCGCCCGCCGCCAATGGGTTCAACCGGCTAGGACCTTAAGACAATAAAACCGCAATTTTTGGATTTGGTCTGACGTAATCCCTCCCTTAGTACAAGGAGAATAGCTATTATGCTTGGAGTGCCCAAATCTAGAGTACGGAGAGTGCTTCATACCGAAAACTTACACCCGTACCATTTTAGGACAGTTCAGGAACTGCTTCGAAATGAAACTGAACGAAACAATTTTGGAAGGATATTCTGGACGGATGAAGCACAGTTTACCAGAGATGGGGTTACTAACTTCCACAATTTGCATCATTGGAGTAGCACCAATCTACACAACAAAAAACAAAATAAATCACAACACCGCTTTAGCTGTAATGTTTGGCTTGGTATTGTTGGACAAACTGTAATCGGGCCCCGGTTTTTGAATGCCGTTATTAATGGAGAATCATACTTGCAGTTCCTACGAGACCTTTTGCCCGATTTGATGGACAACGTTCCTTTGGCCATAGCAGATAATTTAATCTACCAGCGAGATGGAGCACCAGCACACTACAGCCTACGGGTTAGAAACTGGCTGGATGATCATTTTAGTGACCGTTGGATCGGAAGAAAGGGCCCCACGGAATGGCCACCTAGATCACCAGATTTAACTCCTCTAGATTTTTATGTGTGGGGATTCATGAAGAATTATGTTTACGAAGTGGAAATAGTATCTTTGGAACAACGGATTGAAGTCGCTGGAGTCAAATTGTTTGACTTATGTGCAGCCATTAGAAGGAGATATAATCTTTGCCTTCTAAAAAATGGGGATCATATTGAAAATTGATTATAATAAAACTCCAAATTTTTTAAAAATAATAAAAAAGATGTCCATGTTTCATACATTAATTTGCCTACAAGTCCAGCCGCGTTAAAACCAAAAAAGGTTTTTCTTAGCAAAAAATGGTTCGGGTTTTTTTTTAATTTCTCAAAAACTACAAAACATTTTTGCATCCGGTTTTCTGTTTTTAACTAAAAACTAATAAGAGAATGGAATTTTGACAAAAAAATTAGTACTTAATTACACACAATTTTGAAAAAAATTGAGTTTGAAAATAAATTTCTCAAAAACTATTCCTTAAAACAGCTTCGTTTAGAAACAAGATGAAAGAAGAGGTTTCTGGCTTTACAAGAAAGTATATCACGGCATTGTGGATGTAACTGTTGATTTTTAATAATTTTTTTTCCAAATTAAGTAAATTTTTTAGAAAATTGCCCCTCCCGGCTAAACGGGGGGGAATAGACCCCCCCCTCCCGTACGATTTTTTTCTTGTCTTGACCAGACCTACACGCTCTAGCTTTTTGGCACACTGCTCGTGGGACACCCTGTATATAGGCATCATTCTTGACTCCAAACTCTACTGGAAAAGGAACCTGGAGGAAAGGATGAAAAAAGGATTGTATGCTTTTTATGCATGCAAAAAGACCTTCGGAAAAAGATGGGGCTTGCAACCGTACATCATTCATTGGATGTACACAGCAATCATCAGACCCATTTTAACCTATAGGTTCCTAGTCTGGTTGACTGCTAGCAGCACGAAAAGCTATATGAACATGCTCAACAAAGTACAAAGGTCAGCCGCTGTTTGTACAACGGGAGCCATGAGAAGCACGCCGCAAGCAGGGTTGGACATGATTCTTCATCTCCCCCCCCCCCCCCCCCCCCTGAATCTATTCATAAAAGGCTGCGCTGCAAAGAGCGCTCTCAGACTAAGGGAGTCCTCTCTGTGGAAGCACGCCAACTATGGACATGCGGCCATACTTAGAATAATAGACGACCTGGGAAGGAAACATGGTTTTAGTAGCCTCGCAGCTACAACCGACTATATTTCCCCCTAAAATGACTTCTCTCTCAGTATACCTATCCTTTTCCCCGACAGAGAAGAGTGGCTATCAAACGCCGTAATCAACGACCACGAGATCACTCTCTTCACCGACGGATCGAAAATGGACACAGGCACTGGGGCCGGGTTCTACTCTGACACACTCCACAAACAGGAATCATTCAGACTCCTTGATCTGTGCAGCGTTTTTCAAGCAGAAATCCTGGTAATAGAGAAAGCAGCCAAACATCTACAGGTAGCCGATATCCCACCATCTGATATCACTATCTTCGGAAACAGCCGCGCTGCACTGAAGTCAATAGAATCCTGTATAACGAGATCAAAGGCTGTCAAGAAATGTCGCGACTCACTGAAGTCCATCAGACACCATAAAGTTAAACTCTGCTGGGTCCCGGGCCACAGCTCAATCGCAGGGAACGAAAGAGCAGACGAATTGGCCAGGCAAGGGTCTGAAATGGACATCAGCGAAGCGGACACGTCATTGCAACCACCAATCAGCGCATTATACCGGATCATAAACGACACAATCATCAAAGAAGCCAACTCGTCTTGGCTTACAAGAAACGACAGCTACACGACAAGATCATCGTGGCCAGAGCTCAATATCGGAAAGACAAAGAAGCTCCTGGCGCTGGACCGTAACTCGATCCGTATGCTCGTCGGAGTGATCACAGGACACCGTCCCATTGGAGCAATGGTCCGGAAATGGGACTCGGGATCCAGCGATCTCTGGTGGAGCTGCGGCGATGAGGAAGAAACTGAGACGATCCAACATCTGCTTTGCCACTGCCCAGCTCTCCAGAATCGACGCCTAGTCTCGCTAGGCCAAAGATTCTTCACAGAGATTGCGGATGTGGCTTATGCAGATATATCGGATCTTCTAAGATTCATCAAGAGCACGGGGTGGTTTCAGCCACCACGTGATAGGACAGGTTAATTTTATGTGTACCCACACAAATGAAGGGAATCACAATGGGCCTCTTGGCCTCCGAGTGGAAGTGATGTTTAACCATCACACTTCCCTTCTCTAACCTAACCTAACCTTCCGTCAAATCGTTCATGCAGAATGTCAATCATGGCGTCCGCTGTGTGGCATGCAGCGCCGTCCTGCTGGAACCACATACCGTCTGGGTCTGTAACACTCGCCATTGGCGGTGATAGTCTCACCAACATGGTTTTCGAAAAAGTACGGACGAATGACGCCGCCGGGGCAAAATTCACACGAAAGGAAAACATTTTGAGGGTGCATTGTCACCTGGTAAAAATCGTGTGGAATGATATCGTCCCAAATACGGCAATTTTGCTTGTTAATGCAGCCATTCATCCAAGAATGCGCGTCGTCATCGGGCCAAAATTGGGGTCCTCTTCCAAACGTTCCGAAGCCCAGTCAGCAAACAAATGGCGTTGTCAACGGTCGAGAATTTTGAGCTCCTGGGTCGGCTGGATCTTGTACGGGTGTTGGCTTCAGCCCCAACGCAAAACTCGCCACGTTAAAGTCTGTGAAAGGCCGAGTTTTTGTGTACGGTGAGGAATCGCCTGCCTCGGGTTCTGCTGTACACTTTCGCGGACCGCGGCGATTTTCTCGGCTGACCTTGCGTTTCTTTAACGTACGAAGGTTGGCTGATTGATTACGGATTGATCCAATTTGGTCACCAAACGTTGAAAAGACGACTGTGAACGACCATCACGTCTACCGTAAAGTAGGCACAATGGATGCAACGTTTGCACTAACGAACACTCATTTTGATAATAAGGTTTTATCATTTAAACGTGCTATTCAATCGTGTAACTTTGTGTGAAGATTTCGCATCAGTAGCTGAATAATAAGCAATAGATTTCTGATCTACCTGCGCTAATTGAAAAAACCTTTGCAACAAACAGTAGCTGACCTGAGATTCTGCCCTTTCATAGAGCTTAGTTGAAAGGCGAGGTGCCTTTCAGAATACTGCTTTCCAATGGTCTTTTCATAAAAAGATTCGTTTTTGGCTCAGAAATATAATTTACTTTCGGCCATCACTCTCTTTTCCAAATATTCCACCATAATTATTCCTTTAGCGTTCCGAAAGACGGACGGACTTGACATCGGTATTTGAATTTCTTTGCCATCGGTAAGGAGTCTCGCTTCCAAGTCATCGATTGTTATTTAATTTTAGGATCAAAATGGTGGATCCAAATGTCGTCCATAGTTAAGAAACGTAACAAAACCATTTCCCGATCTGCTTGGAACTTCTCGAGATTCACTTTGAAATATCTTTTTTCCTCTGCTTGTCGGTTAACCTTCTCGTTGCCCAACGCGCCCATTTTCATATACAATTTGTTCGCAAGTATTCGTTGAACACTGTCATATGATGTTCCGTTAACCTTAGCTTTATGTGCTATGTTACTCAGCAAGGGACGTGGATAGGCTTCCTTCATCTGAAGCGGATATTCTGTCCAGCTTAAACTTCTTAGCCCAGGGTTCTACTGTGGAATGTGGAGAAACAGAGTCCCTCAATGTTCTCACCAAATCGCTGTGTATGACTTTAGTAGATTGTATCTTCAAGCAGATGTACTAGGTGACGCTCTAATTTCGTTTTTCAGTATTTGGGTATTATTGTTACGAGAAAAAAATAATAATTTTTAAATTTATATGCGGACTGGAAATAACCGATTATTATCATTATTTTTGGATCACTCCTCGTTGGAGGAGTTTCATACTTTTTATTTTTAGGGATACCTTCTTATCTCAACTGGGGTGGTTATTCCAAAATCAAAGAGACGAAGTGATTAACTCAACTTAAGTTTTCATATTGATGCAAGGGCAAGGACAATAAACAGGGAAATTGTTTTACTAAGACAAAGACAAGAGAAATGTCGACTTAAACCCCGCTTAACATTTTAAGACTTCCACAATTTTTATTTAGAAATGGTTTTAAAACTGGTAACAGTCTTTCTACAGATCGCCAGAACAACTCATACCAATTGTGCAAACTTATTTTGAAAACCATGGTTCGGTTCGCCAAACTTGTAGTGCACCATTTTATGGTTGACATAATCGTCCATCTGAGCAAGCTATTCGGAACACGATGAATTGTTTTCGTACCACGTGCACTCTAGTGGATAATACACATCCTCACGACAAACAGTACGAAGAGAAGAAGTTTTTTTTCTTTGTTTTTATAATTCGTGCAGGTTCAAAAGTATATTCTCTTATGGTGTTTTTGTCACACAACCTGGACGGGGTGCAGATGGTTTGTGTCAAAGATGTTCGTTCACTATTCTCTGAGGCTGGTTGTCCCAGATAGGATTTGAGAGATTCGGCTGAATGTGCGTTGGTTGTAGTTCACAGTAACTCTTTTGTTTCTATGTCACTAACGTGTTATATTGGAGATGCACACACAGAGTATGAATTTTGAAGTGATCTTATGCTGCGAGTGTCATACTTTCGTCAGCACTTTTCTGATAATGTCTCATTCACAACTGATGTTGTTGTACAGTTTTTCCGTAGAGGAATTGTTCTTGACTATGGTCGACTTGAACTACAGATCCTCGACTCAACAGTCGGTGATGATTGCCGTTGTGGAGCGCAGTGTTGAGGAGAATTGGAGCTATGTCCGTCCACTTTGTGGAAATAATTTACAGAAAGAGCAGGGCTTAAGAGCTTATAAGATCCGATTCGGCAAGAGTTGAAACCGCGTGACTATTATACGCGTCGTAGGTTCGGTGAATGGGCCGAAAACATGATTCAGCTTGATCCTCATTTTCAAGTCAAAATTTTGTTCTCTGATAAAAAATTGCTGAATTTGGAGTGGAGAAAAACCAGAAGCCTGTGTCGAGACACCCTTATAACCATTAAAACTCTTTGTTTGGTGTGCTTTGATTCCCATCAACGGCCTTCAATGAAGAGACCGCCAAGCTACAATGCCAGGTCTTCTACCTTCAATTCACAAACTTCTACCTGGATCTCAGGAACCACAGCAGCTAGGGTTCTAAAACCGGTTCAGTCTCATAGCTTCTCGGCAAGTTTAGTTTGATATATGCGTACGGACGGACTGGGTCTGATTCAGAGACAGGAAAGCCTTTGCATAAGTCTTCCCTACCCCAGCTTTGCAAGGTAAAAGACTAAAATACCCTTTAGATTTTGAAGTCTGGAGTACTGTAATATAAATAACTCAATTTTAACTAGGTCGACTGAGTTATTTTACCTTGTGACTACAGAAATATCGATTTTGTCATTATAAATTGTGTGGCAACTTTATTGCAAGTTTGATACGAATCTCCGATGAATTGTTATATTTCTCTAGACGCAGGATAATAAGCTCGTTCGTCATTCTACGTTGTTTCCTCACCAAATAGCCCAGCTCGGTCACACTGTTTGATAAACTGTCCTACCCAGCAGCATATTATGTCCACCGGATGCTCCATTGTTGTAACATGTCACCATCAAACGACACTCTTCCATTGTAACTGACTAATTTAAGTATAAATTTCCAATCATTTTTACTGGATCATTGTTAAGCCACTCTTGTGAGAATCACCAGCAACTGTATCAGATAGATTTAATTATAATTAAAGCCCATCCGAGCAGGGCAAAATTCTGTACGATTCCATAAAATAAATTTAAATTCGCTCAACATGGGAGCGGTAAATATGTATTTTCCCACCCGGCATGCCGGCCGGTCATAATAATAGTAAAGGATAATAACACAGAGCACACAAATTACCATTCAACCGGAAGTGCCATTGTGTCCGGCGGCAACGGCAATGGTAACTGCGACGA
Organism: Merodon equestris; assembly: GCA_958301585.1. Taxonomy (NCBI): domain Eukaryota; kingdom Metazoa; phylum Arthropoda; class Insecta; order Diptera; family Syrphidae; genus Merodon; species Merodon equestris. The sequence continues at coordinate 20,760,682 of OY284413.1, read as the reverse complement.
CGTCTGCTATCACTACACTACAGCACAGATGAGCACGCCTGCGGATAATTATTACCCGCCATCTACACGAATGGACATTGAGGTACAATTTACGTAAATCACGACTGTAAATAATTATTTTCCCTCGACGAAGACAAAAAAATATCAAACAAAAGGATAAACCTGTTCGGATATTCATACGTGATCCCTTTACAGGGATATATTGCACTTATATCCCACTCGTGCACAATGTCCCCCGACAACTGGTGGAAGTCTTGCAACTTACAATCCGATTGACCACGACCTCTCATATTCAGTCGGAAGTCGGCCACGGAGCAATGTTGCCCCCGAACTCTCACACCAAATTCAATGTCATCGTCGTTCCAAGGATAATGCCACGGACAGAGGTTTTTACACGGGACATACCGACAAACGGTATAATCACCACGGGATATTTTATTTCACATTCATATTCGTCCTGTGGAGAAAACAAACTCGGAGGAGTTGCAGTAGTGCTTCATTGTTAATTACCCAAACCATTGTGCGTGACAGGATCAGGGATTCTGATTCCATCACAATCCCTTCACGTCGAGTCCCGTCCTGGGATTGGGTTATGAAAACTCATTTCCACATAACGTTGACATCATATTTCAGCTGGTGTTGAAAGCTGCAGGATGTGTGGTTTTCTTTCAGACTACCTTGCCGCCTGCCAGAATCTTGTTACATTTCAAGTGGCTTTTCAATTAAAAACTGAACTCATCCTGAAAGCGTATCCTTGCACCAGTCGGTGTGAATGCAAAATGACAAAGAAAATAAAATAAAAGCCGACCAGATAGGGACATTCATAAAACTGTATCAATCCGCCCATCAAACGATCAAATTTACATAGAGCAGCCCTTCCGGTGTATCCTGGCAGGGTTGTGCCGTCTTAAAAGAGAGAGCAATGGCCATGACGACAAATTCATTTGTATTATGGTGTCGAAAAGGATAAATGACGATCGTGGGGTCAGATAAAAGGGGACCCGCGCAACGGCGAGTATGCGGCCATATCATGGATTCATTTCCTGCTATAAGTAGAGCTTGTAAGGGGGTTATCCTTGCATTATATGTTTTTTTTTTAATTCGCCCTTTTATTACAATTTTTTTGTAGAATGGTCCTTTTTCGCGTAATGGAAAGTACGGAGTCGGCTTACTTGATGGCAATGGTAGTATATGCTATACACTACTGCTGGCTATCGGCGGGACAGTCTACAACTGTGAAGGATTAAATGAAAAACCGGACCGTGTCTGCGGATGATTTGCTGTTGGAAATATACGACAGGATTTGCATAAATGATTCTTGTTTCTTTTTGTCATGTCTTGCAGCCTCGTCTATCCTTGAATAGTTATGCGGCTGTGGCGATGATTAACACATGCACGACAAATATGCTCCACGAGTATATGCAGAGTATCCTGCTGAGATTCGAGATAAATGAAAACGAGAACAAGAAAAAAATTAAATAGATTCCAAATTTCCCCGCAACTACTGATGTAAAATGGTGTGAAGGGAAGGTCGAGGGAAAGCCAACAAAAACGAAGACAACAAGGATAATCCACACGAACTTGAACTTGAGCGAGTGAGAGTGCGAGTGCGAGCACGACGATGTGGCTTTTGTGAATTTTTGTTACCTCCGTTGGAATGGACGAATAATGGCACAATGGTGCTTGCGGTCGTTTCGCTTTTCCTTATTTTCTCGTTCGGGGTTTTTGTGCTTTTATAGCAGACACGACGAACGTTATGATTTACAACATTATGGCGTCTAGACAAAAAGGAGATTTCTGGAGGAAGATAAATTTCAGCATGTGTGTATGTGAGATGCATTCAGGAACAGAAAGTAGTTGAATGAGCATCCTTAACCCATATCTTCCTAGTGATCGATTATTCGATCGGTTGACTATTTATTTTTTTATGAGATATTGTGAACGCTTCCATTGTTATTTTCTTAGTGTTCTTTAGCCTGACGCTGATAACTGTCAAGTAGTATTTTTTACGTTTTACGGTTCGCGCGTATATTCTTGGAATTTAAGTGTATTTACGGACATTTTCCTGCAAAAATATGTCTCGTCGTGAATTGTAAGTATTTTTGTTATATTACTATATAATTTTATTTATTTCTGTGATTTCATATTAAACATAATGTGTATCTTTGTATTGTAATCTATTAGAATGAATATTAGTTGAATGTTAGTAGAAATTGCAGTATTTTATATAGTGATCGATTTATCGATCAGTAGGATTATATGCCCCTGTGCTCTTACGCACTCTTATTGTGCTTTTATTTAGAAATCTTTATTGATTTTCTTACAGTTTGTCAGTAAATGAAATTATTTCATATTTGGAAGATGACACGAATGTTTTGTCGGCTGATATTTATATTACTCCACCGGATAATTTCGATAGAAGTGACGAAGATAGTGGTGACGAGGAATTTACTCACATAAATAATTTGTCGAGGCATCAACTATTAGCAGAAGGTGAACTAAGGGCTACCGTTGCTTCAGAAACTGGCGTCGATGTGGAAGATGATTTCTTAGACGATCAAACTCTCAAACCTGTTCCTAGTACATCATCAGCAAAACCACCTCCGACGAAAAAAAAGCGCGTTTCGATATCTCGTTGTTGGAGGGCTATCGATATTCCAGATAAACCAGAAAAAGAGACTACAATACCCAGTTTCCTTGAAGATGTTGAAACACCAGTACAGTTTTTTGAGTTGTTTTTTGATGAAGAGGTCTTTGAGTTATTGCGTTCAGAAACAGAAAAAAATGCAATCCAGAAAGGCAAACATGGTTTTAGAGTTACTGTGACTGAAATGAAACATTTTGTCGGAATATTGTTATTGTCAGGATACAACAGCGTGGCGAGGTACCGAATGTATTGGGAACAACAAGTGGATTGTAATTTTCAAGCAGTTGCATCTCTTATGCCTAGAAATAGATTTGAAGATCTGCTTCGTTACTTCCATGTCGCGGACAATAATAGCTTACCACCAAACGACAAATTTGGAAAAGTTCGTCCACTTTGGAACCTACTGAACCATAGATGGCTGAAATATTATCCTGGTGATAAAAACTTGAGCATCGATGAATCCATGATTCCTTATTACGGAAAACATGGAACGAAGCAGCACATACATGGCAAGCCTATCAGATTTGGATACAAAAATTGGTCTATTTGTACTCGTCTTGGTTATCTAATTTACGGCGAGCTGTACCAGGGGGCTAGCACTGGGAATACTCATCCAGAGCTTGGCGTTGGTGCATCTGTTGCATTGGACCTCATAAGAAAATTACCATCTGGCAGCTATAATCTTTATATGGATAATTTTTTCACCTCTTTGCCTCTACTGGATGAACTGAAGAAATTGGGACATGATGCTACAGGTACTATTAGGGCCAATAGAGTAGAGAATGCACCATTGAAAGATGCAAAGGAGATGAAAAAGACTCAAAGAGGATCATCATATACGGATGTGTTGTCTGATATAACTCTTGTTCGGTATAACGATAACAATATTGTAACGGTTGCGTCTACACAGTGTGGTGTACAGCCAATAGGAAAGGTGAAGCGTTTTTGTGATAAACAAAAGAAGGACGTTGACCAACCCAGGTGTTTCATAAATTATAATAAATATATGGGTGGCGTCGATCGCTTAGATCAAAATGTAGGATTCTATCGAGTTAATATTAGACTGAAGAGGTGGTACTGGCAATTACTTATGTTTCCTCTAAACGCTTGTGTGAACAATGCCTTTCAATTATATAAAATTTCCCCAGCGTCAAAACATGGAAATAGTTATGATCTTTTATCATTTACAAGGTATATTGTAACGACATACTTTCTCTTGAAAGATGCCTCTGACACCTCCTCCGTTGCTAAACTCTTGGTACCTAGGTCATCATTGGCTGTTATAAAACAAGTTCCAGACTCTATAAGGTTAGATGGAAAGGCCCATCACATTGTCAAGCAAGATACATCAACCCGATGTGGATTATGCCACAAAAATACATTTATGAAATGCTCAAAGTGCAATGTCGCTTTGCATCAAAAATGTACCGTCAATTTTCACACAAAATAGTTTTCTAAGATAATATAATGTTTTAATTAGTTTGGAGTAGTTTCAAAAATATTTTTCTTTATAAAAATAAAAAAGTATAAAAAATAAACAGCTTATTATTTCACAATAATCAACCCCTATATTAATACAACACATGTATGTATATTCCTACTGATCGATTAATCGATCGGTTTCAAAACTCAATAAATGAAAAACATACTTTTTATTTTAGTATCTATTTATGATGAAATACATAATATGGTGCTATGATATTTTTCTCATTAATATCGGACAAGTCTAGATGTACTTGGGATGATATGGGTTAATGGCATGTGCTTTGGGACGCGGTCGGTTCGAGCTGTGACCATACGTACGCGACTTGCTCTTAAATGGAAGAGATTAGCTTGCATGACAAAGGGGACTCTGACGGCAATTGGTGTACTGTGAAAGTGAACTACACGTTCAATTGCTACTTCTTTTGAACCGCTGCAATTGCCCAAAAGCGCAGACGAATGTACGAGTACGTGTGACTTCATTATGGTACATAAAGGAAGAAAGGCTAATTTTGAACCATGTGCGGTATGGTCATGGATAATTAATTTGAATAATACCTTAGCTCATTAAGAACGAAAGTCTTCATTTCTCCTACCGAATGCCCAGAAATACGGCTTTTATAGGACCATGGACCTAATATATGTAGGTACATACCACAGGCAACAAGCCCTTTATTAATAGGTCTTATGTAAGTTATAAGCTATAACTGTGATGGCCGTTTGAGGCCGAATGATGGATTTAAAAAAGAAAGAATTCGACGTCTGACAAGATTGCAGAGAGCAGCAGCATTTTTTGGGTTTCAGAAACTTTGGCACCCAATACGCCATCTTCCAGAAACCTACAGCTATTTTATTCAGAACACCTCCAGAGACACTGGTAGATGGATCCAAGCTTTCAAATTTTTGTAACATAGACATGTCATCGCACCGTTTACAGGACTCGATCCGAGAGGTCCAATTTTGTACCAGCAATGGTTTGATGTTATTCAGTTGGTAAATTTTGTTGGTTTGTTGCTTATGCCAACGACTTGGCGTAGCCCCAGAAAAAAATAAGACTAAAAGCTCCTTAGCGCACAATTTTTGTAGCCATTCCACTTGATTTGTTTTGAAAATAACGCGATTTGGGGAATTTTCTTAACAAACAGTATGCAATAAAGGCTTTTATAGTCTCCACTCTCCACTCTTTCCAAATGCTGCTCAAGTCCTTCGTAGAAATGAAAAATGTGAGGACGGACAGTAGCGACGACCACAGAAGCAATAGTGACTGCACGTTCCGAGTAGCACTTTCCAGTTACACCAACCTGTGTCGGCGAAATTTTGGCTGGCCTTGCTCAAACAGCAAGAGTTCATTTGATAAGTCCAGTTTTTGCATGGCGATAATCTGGGCTTCTTCCAAAATACATATACAGGGTGTCCCACGAGCAGTGTGCCAAAAAGCTAGAGCGTGTAGGTCTGGTCAAGACAAGAAAAAAATCGTATGGGAGGGGGGGGTCTATTCCCCCCCGTTTAACCGGGAGGGGCAATTTTCTAAAAAATTGACTTAATTTGGAAAAAAAATTATTAAAAATCAACAGTTACATCCACAATGCCGTGATATACTTTTTTGTAAAGCCAGAAACCTCTTCTTTCATCTTGTTTCTAAACGAAGCTGTTTTAAGGAACAGTTTTTGAGAAATTAATTTTAAAACTCAAAATTTTTAAAAAAAAATGAAAAAAAAAAATTTCGAATTATTTTTTTTCAAAATTGTATGTAATTAAGTACTAATTTTTTGTCCAAAATTCAATTCTCTTATTAGTTGTTAGTTAAAAACAGAAAACCGGATGCAAAAATGTTTTGTAGTTTTCGAGAAATTAAAAAAAAACCCGAACCATTTTTTTCTAAGAAAAACCTTTTTTTGGTTTTAACGCGGCTGGACTTGTAGGCAAATTAATGTATGAAACATTGACATCTTTTTTATAATTTTTAAAAAATTTGTAGTTTTATGAGGATTCAATAAACTGACACAGTATTGGAATAACCCTGGATTAATCCTTTTTTTTCATTGATAACGCCTGAAAACTGACCTGCCAATTTCGTCTGGGTCCGCCCGCCGCCATTGGGTTCAACCGGCTAGGACCTTAAGACAATAAAACCGCAATTTTTGGATTTGGTCTGACGTAATCCCTCCCTTAGTATAAGGAGGATAGCTATTATGCTTGGAGTGCCCAAATCTAGAGTACAGAGAGTGCTTCATACCGAAAACTTACACCCGTACCATTTTAGGACAGTTCAGGAACTCACCTCAAACGACAAGTTTTTGAGAGCAGAATTTTGTCGATCATTACTGCTTCGAAATGAAACTGAACGAAACAATTTTGGAAGGATATTCTGGACGGATGAAGCACAGTTTACCAGAGATGGGGTTACTAACTTCCACAATTTGCATCATTGGAGTAGCACCAATCTACACAACAAAAAACAAAATAAATCACAACACCGCTTTAGCTGTAATGTTTGGCTTGGTATTGTTGGACAAACTGTAATCGGGCCCCGGTTTTTGAATGCCGTTATTAATGGAGAATCATACTTGCACTTCCTACGAGACCTTTTGCCCGATTTGATGGACAACGTTCCTTTGGCCATAGCAGATAATTTAATCTACCAGCAAGATGGAGCACCAGCACACTACAGCTTACGGGTTAGAAACTGGCTGGATGATCATTTTAGTGACCGTTGGATTGGAAGAAAGGGCCCCACGGAATGGCCACCTAGATCACCAGATTTAACTCCTCTAGATTTTTATGTGTGGGGATTCATGAAGAATTATGTTTACGAAGTGGAAATAGTATCTTTGGAACGACTGAAAGCACGGATTGAAGTCGCTGGAGTCAAATTGTTTGACTTATGTGCAGCCATTAGAAGGAGATACATATAATCTTTGCCTTCTAAAAAATGGGAATCATATTGAAAATTGATTATAATAAAACTCCAATTTTTTTAAAAATAATAAAAGAGATGTCAATGTTTCATACATTAATTTGCCTACAAGTCCAGCCGCGTTAAAACCAAAAAAAGGTTTTTCTTAGAAAAAAAATGGTTCGGGTTTTTTTTTAATTTCTCGAAAACTACAAAACATTTTTGCATCCGGTTTTCTGTTTTTAACTAAAAACTAACAAGAGAATTGAATTTTGGACAAAAAATTAGTACTTAATTACATACAATTTTGAAAAAAAATAGTTCGAAATTTTTTTTTTTCATTTTTTTTTTCAAAATTTTGAGTTTGAAAATTAATTTCTCAAAAACTATTCATTAAAACAGCTTCGTTTAGAAACAAGATGAAAGAAGAGGTTTCTGGCTTTACAAAAAAGTATATCGCGGCATTGTGGATGTAACTGTTGATTTTTAATAATTTTTTTTCCAAATTAAGTCAATTTTTTAGAAAATTGCCCCTCCCGGCTAAACGGGGGGGAATAGACCCCCCCTCCAATACGATTTTTTGCTTGTCTTGACCAGACCTACACGCTCTAGCTTTTTGGCACACTGCTCGTGGGACACCCTGTATAAAAGATTCATTCCGGAGCACTATGGCCCATTTGTCTTGTTGTATAAAAAAACCTAGTATTATACCTGTGGAAAAATTGTTCACAAAACTGATGCTTTATCTCAATCAACAGGCTAGTCCTTCAAATCGCACTTGGCTCAGAATCAGTAGGGCACTACCATGCTCAACGAGAAAACTGAATATTGGAGCAGCCCGCCATTCGCCGTAAGTACCTATAAACTGGTCCCTAAACATTATAAGTACCAAATGGGAAATCCGTTTTTTAGGCAGGCTTTTCCGTTTTGCTTTTTAAGATATCAAGTATGTGATCAATTTATTACGAACTATTACGACCCTAGAAATAAAATAATTTTTTAAATTGAAACGCATATATTAATTTTATTTTTTATATTTTTGTTTTATTTATTTTTTAATAATAGGAGATACTAATAAACTAATTAAGAAAGTTTTTTTTCTTTTCTAAACGTTTAAAACGATAAAGTTTTTAAAAAAAGTTAATATTTTGTTACACCTCCTCTGGCGGATATAATAACCTTAACCTCTTGTACCATACTTAGGCTGCATTTTATGCAGATGTTCTTTATGGTTTCACTTCTATGCTACACTTCTATTAGGCTTTCTATTAAAGCCTGCTTATTAGTGATTTTTTCCTTCCCTATTTCAGGCTTCATATGCTCCCAAAGATTTTCTATGGAATTCAGCTCTGGAGAGTTCCCTTGCCATTCCAATATCTCTACACCCTTTTCCTCCAAAAAAGCAATCACTTTTGTTGGCTTTATGTCATGATGCAGAATCGTGCATAAAGACAAAATTGCCGTTTGGGAACCATTCCGTAGTTTGTGGCAACATTTTTGTTCTTAGCACCTGAATGTACTGGTCTTGGCGCATGGTTCCATCCACAATGTACAGACGTCCAGTCCCTTTTCCACTAATAATGGACCAGACCTTAATGTTTAACGGATATTTTACCCGTTCCACTAAGTACTCGTTTCGATATTTTTCATGCGGCCTTCTCGTCACAAATTCGGCCTAATCCGACAAAATTTGAACTGTCGACTCATCGGAAAAACAAACCTGGAAGAAATACATTCACCGACAAAATCATGAAATTATTTCTTTAAAAGATAAAAGGTAAATCAATAAGTCGACTGAACGCATTGTTACCTTCAACCAATCTTCAGATGTCCGGTTTTTTGTGCCTTAGCCCATTTTAGACGGTTTGCCATCATCGTCTTTGTCAGAAGTGGCCCCTTTGCGGGGCGGCAACAAGTAAAAGCCATATCCTTAAGTCACCGTCAGACCGTCATATCAGAAAATTCAATTCCTGACTCTTGAATCACGTGTGTGAGGATCTTCCTTGGCTTTTTCCTGTTTTGGACACATATTTCTTTTATGTTTCGCTCATCCCATGGTGTTGTAATTTTTTAAGCTGGCTTTTCCGTTTTACTTTTAAAGGTAAATGTTATGAACAAATTATTTTTATGGTGTGGGTTACCTAGCCTAACCACTGAAAGCCAGTTCTCGGTGTTCGACTGGCTTTGCTACCAAAAGCATTGATACTTTCGGTAAGAATTGCCGTTTACTAAATGGCCAATTGCCTCTTAAGCTTGCCGCTCAGCTCTTTTAGCTCTGCCGCTTGCCGCTCATTGCGTGGCCTTAGCATTAGGCTGTGCTGTATTGAATATGATCAGACTGCAAGAAACTTAGGGCTACCTTTCAAACGCACTTCAGTGTCACTGCCATTAAGGGAAAAGGATGTATATGGTCTCCTGCGAATCCTATGGCCCACTCAATATTATACCATATATCCACCAAGCCGACGATGATTTTCGAAAAAAACTCTCTTGCTACCAGTTGTATTTCATTTCTTCAAAGTGGTATGCAGATCCAAAAGGAAGATTAAGATGGTCTTCAATAATATTGCTCCATTGGTTTTAAATATCCCAAGACGCGAGAAAATCCCCGCCTACACTAAGTTTATTTTCGGCTGTTCATTTGACATGTTTATATATCATACACTAGCTTACTTTTACGAAGTCCATCAGACTAAAAACCTTTTTACCTAGCTCAATTTCTCTCTCCCCCACCGAACCAGCACTTTTATACAACCAAAATACACATGAATAGCATCCGCAAGACAACTTTTCGTCTATAGCATCCTCTGTCGAGCTCTCTCCCGTTAGCTTTTGAAAAAAGCAGAAACGCAAAGCTATTCGAAACCCTTTTTTCAGAATATTTGGCTAATGACCATATCTTTTTTATCCTTTTTATAATTTTTCTTGTTTTTTTTTCGTTTTCCTAATTTGGAGTCCTGTAAATAACTGAAAGGGGTCGATGAGTGAAGAGGATGTCGCATATTTCGTTTCCTTCTTCCAACATACTGAAGCTAAGGTAATCAACTTAAGGCGGTCTTGGTATGTATGTAATTAGAATTAAAGAATTGTCCCACGACAGACCCCAGGAGATTATATATTCAATAAAGGGACGGATAATAGTTATGTAGGAGTATCCAGCCATTGTAAGGGGGACCATCAATGAAACTGAGTGCGAACTTAGTTGTGTACAGATCTGAAATTTTGATGTATTCTTTTAGCTCATTTAGCTTCCTTAAATCATTTACCTGATTTAATTTTTCAGTCGGAAATTTGGATTTTTGATTGTGAAGTCTCTGATTTTAAAATTCCTAATTATTCTTCTAGTGCTTGTTATACGAGTAATGACACTTAGATACATTACCTCTTGTGTCATTAATAAATAAACCGACCAAAGGTTTGTTATGCTTGGACCATATTTTTATTAAATTTCAAAGGAACTATGATAGAAACTATAAGCCTTATGTTTTTGACTTACAAATTACAGACCATAAGTTGGTCAGCCTTCAGTTATATTTTACTTATTTCTAACTAAACTCCAGTTCTACATTTCGTATGACTGTCAACTGCGTGAAAGTAAGGATTTATATCTAACTTTTTGTAAGTCTTGGATGAATATCCATCTGCCGAAGAAATTAAATAAGAAGAAAAAATTTCACAATTGTGTTAAAAAGCATCCGCACGAGATTGAGAACATTTTACGAAAAACTTTGTCTTGAACAACCGAAATAAGCTGAGTGAAAATGTATGTAGGTAATTCAGAAAAGGAATGGGAAATTGTAAACGATATTATAACTAGAAGTAAGACTCAAGTGGGTATTACTATTGAATACCAAAACACATTTATGTCGGACTCTAAAAAAGTTGTTGATTTATTTAATTATTTTTTCCTCCAACTTTAATAGAAACAACTTTTGCCAGCAAGTATCAATAGGGTTTTTTGAGTAGTAGGTCCACGAAGGATGCTCTTTTAAAATTATGTGGTGAAATTTATGGTAGTTTAAGCAACTCTGAGTTACCTACGTCCCTGTTGATTGATATACTGTAGTTCATACTCTATTACTCAGTAAATTATACAAAGTCAGTTCTAAAGGTCATGTCTATGATTGGCTGGCTTCTTATGAAATGAACAGAAAACAGAAGGTAAGAATCAAGGTAAACTAAGCTCTGCAAAGCCTATATATATCGGCGTTCCACAAGGATCAGTTTCGGGTCCGATTCTTTTCTTTGTCCTTGCCAACTCACTTTATTCAACCTTTTAAAGGTGAAATCACATATTTGGCAGATGATACTGATTTGTTCTATTATCCAATTTTGAAATTGAGCGCGTTGAAAGCTTTAAGTACTTACGTTTGTTATTGGATTTTCGGAGTTGGAAAAAACACACTTTCAACTTTACCATTTGACTCTTTATTGCAGTTAACCGATTCCTAGTCTAGTTTATAGTGGCTTATTTAAGTCAAAACTACAAATACGACACGGTCCCTATTGCTGAGGTGCCACGCATTACAATAAAATCGAACCATTACATTATACAGGGTGTCCCACGAGCAGTGTGCCAAAAAGCTAGAGCGTGTAGGTCTGGTCAAGACAAGAAAAAAATCGTATGGGAGGGGGGGGTGGTCTATTCCCCCCCGTTTAGTCGGGAGGGGCAATTTTCTAAAAAATTGACTTAATTTGGAAAAAAAATTATTAAAAATCAACAGTTACATCCACAATACCGTGATATACTTTTTTGTAAAGGCAGAAACCTCTTCTTTCATCTTGTTTCCAAACAAAGCTGTTTTAAGGAACAGTTTTTGAGAAATTAATTTTCAAACTCAAAATTTTGAAAAAAAAATTAAAAAAAAAATTTCGAACTATTTTTTTCAAAATTGTATGTAATTAAGTACTAATTTTTTGTCAAAAATTCAATTCTCTTATTAGTTTTTAGTTAAAAACAGAAAACCGGATGCAAAAATGTTTTGTAGTTTTTGAGAAATTAAAAAAAATCCCGAACCATTTTTTTCTAAGAAAAACCTTTTTTTGGTTTTAACGCGGCTGGACTTGTAGGCAAATTAATGTATGAAACATTGACATCTTTTTTATTATTTTTAAAAAAATTGGAGTTTTATTATAATCAATTTTCAATATGATCCCCATTTTTTAGAAGGCAAAGATTATATCTCCTTCTAATGGCTGCACATAAGTCAAACAATTTGACTCCAGCGACTTCAATCCGTGCTTTCAGTCGTTCCAAAGATACTATTTCCACTTCGTAAACATAATTCTTCACGAATCCCCACACATAAAAATCTAGAAGAGTTAAATCTGGTGATCTAGGTGGCCATTCCGTGGGGCCCTTTCTTCCGATCCAACGGTCACTAAAATGATCATCCAGCCAGTTTCTAACCCGTAAGCTGTAGTGTGCTGGTGCTCCATCTTGCTGGTTGATTAAATTATCTGCTATGGCCAAAGGAACGTTGTCCATCAAATCGGGCAAAAGGTCTCGTAGGAACTGCAAGTATGATTCTCCATTAATAACGGCATTCAAAAACCGGGGCCCGATTACAGTTTGTCCAATAATACCAAGCCAAACATTACAGCTAAAGCGGTGTTGTGATTTATTTTGTTTTTTGTTGTGTAGATTGGTGCAACTCCAATGATGCAAATTGTGGAAGTTAGTAACCCCATCTCTGGTAAACTTTGCTTCATCCGTCCAGAATATCCTTCCAAAATTGTTTCGATCAGTTTCATTTCGAAGCAGTAATGATCGACAAAATTCTGCTCTCAAAAACTTGTCGTTTGAGGTGAGTTCCTCAACTGTCCTAAAATGGTACGGGTGTAAGTTTTCGGTATGAAGCACTCTCCGTACTCTAGATTTGGGCACTCCAAGCATAATAGCTCTCCTCTCTGTACTAAGGGAGGGATTACGTCAGACCAAGTCCAAAAATTGCGGTTTTATTGTCTTAAAGTCCTAGCCGGTTGAACCCATTGGCGGCGGGCGGACCCAGACGAAATTGGCAGGTCAGTTTTCAGGCGTTAACAATGAAAAAAAGGATTAATCCAGGGTTATTCCAATACTGTGTCAGTTTATTGAATCCTCATAAAACTCCGAATTGTTTAAAAATAATAAAAAAGATGTCAATGTTTCATACATTAATTTGCCTACAAGTCCAGCCGCGTTAAAACCAAAAAAAGGTTTTTCTTAGAAAAAAATGGTTCGGGTTTTTTTTTAATTTCTCGAAAACTACAAAACATTTTTGCATCCGGTTTTCTGTTTTTAACTAAAAGCTAATAAGAGAATTGAATTTTGGACAAAAAATTAGTACTTAATTACATACAATTTTGAAAAAAAATAGTTCGAAATTTTTTTTTTAATTTTTTTTTTCAAAAGTTTGAGTTTGAAAATTAATTTCTCAAAAACTATTCCTTTAAACAGCTTCGTTTAAAAACAAAATGAAAGAAGAGGTTTCTGCCTTTACAAAAAAGTATATCACGGTATTGTGGATGTAACTGTTGATTTTTAATAATTTTTTTTCCAAATTAAGTCAATTTTTTAGAAAATTGCCCCTCCCGACTAAACGGGGGGGAATAGACCACCCCCCCCTCCCATACGATTTTTTTCTTGTCTTGACCAGACCTACACGCTCTAGCTTTTTGGCACACTGCTCGTGGGACACCCTGTATACGCCATAAAAATTCTGTGTAGAGCTAACCGCCGAATTCCAAACTTTCAGTTATTTAAAAACCTTAAGATTCTACCACTACATTTGTATTTTTATAAAGTTCTAAAAATATTTTTGTGAAAAGTCTGGCTATTTGACCGCTAGATTATTCGGGTCTCACAATTTGCGAGTCAACAGGAGAAACTTAGTTATTGTACCTACTATTAAAGTATCTCTCATTTCTCACTTCTAGCAAGTAACTGCACGGTGTCTTTTTAATAACCTGCCAGAAGGAATCCGACGTGATACAATCAAATGTTTTTATTTATTGGGGGTACAAATTAATTCGGTCCGTTTTCAAAAGATGGCGCCACCTGCAAGTTGTGGCTGATCTTGGAAGCGATTACCTACTTCATTGAAAAGGTGGGACATCTGTCAACAATAATTAGCGTGCATCAGCGTCTATTTCTGACAACAACATTGAAGTTTTGGTTTTCTTTTTTAATTGGAATAAAGTGCAGCTGAAGCCCATCGAATGCTTGTAGAAGTTTATGGTGAATCTGCTCCGACCGATAAATCATGCAGAGAGTGGTTTCGACGCTTCAAAAGTGGTGATTTTAGCGTCGAAGACAAAGAGCGTCTTTGCCAGCCCAAAAAGTTTGAAGATGAGGAATTGGAGGCTTTACTGGATCAAGATCCGTGCTAAACGCAAAGTGAACTCGCAGAATCGTTGGGAGTGACTCAGCAAATAACTTCCGTTCGGTTAAAGAAATTTGGATTTATTCAAAAGCAAGGAAATTGGATGCCATACGAGTTGAAACCGAAAGATGTCAAAAGGCGATTTTTCACCTCGGAACTGCTTCTTGAAAGACATCAAAGGAAGGAATTTTTGCACCGGATCGTGAGTGGAGATGAAAAGTGGATATCCCAAGAAGAAAAAATACTACATATACCCTTTCCAACATCGTCTACATCGACGCCAAAGAAAAACATCCACGGTTCAAAGGTCACGCTCTACATATGGTAGGACCAGACGGGTGTGGTGTACTATGAGCTGCTAAAACCAGGCGAAACCATTGATGGGAAACGTTATCGACTACAACTAACGTTATCTGAGACTTCTAGGGATTCTATGAAAACCGAAGAAACTTCAAACTGAAGAACATTTCAATTCCAATTCCGAATTGTTGGATTATATGGATTATATGGACAGTATGCAAAAATGTCGTTAAATATTTGGGCGTCTGGTTCGTTCAGTTTTTGTATCAACAAAAATATGGAAAAAAACAATGAAACTGTTTTACAACGGTCACCTCGATGAAAGGGTGAATTTTATCTGCTATATGACTTGAAAATGTGCACCCTCAGCAACGGTATAACTTATAAAATTTGGCATCAAATGTCCAAGTTATCTTCTAGTGCAAGTTCTGATCATATCTCATTAGCTTAGTCATTAGCCTCTGTTGGTAACCAGCATGTGTCTTGCAATAATCTCGGTATCAATCTTAATCGACAATTTAAATTAACCGCAGATGTTGCCGGAACATATATTACACGAAAATCGCCCGTCCAATATCCGTGTCCCGCAGGTACACATCAAAAGGACATTCCATGGCATTACCTTGTCATTCATCATCATCATAATGAAATTACCCTTTAGCCTCCAAATTGGTCAATGTTCTCTATCAACCCAACATGATATCCTGTGGCCACGACCAGGAGCGGATACTTCCTCGGTCTGCCTCGCCTTTGCCCTACCGAGTAATTTGATTTCATTTTATTACATCCTTTCGGAAAATAAATAATCAAACAGAAAAACATCGCATATGTTCGCGGCTACTGGAGCTCGCGACCGGCTGACTTGTTATTGTTGTGGCGGACAATGGCTATAAGCGGAAATCCACTTAAAGGAAAATTAAAATACTGATAAAATAATTAATCGCAGAAAAATGCAGTAAGAGAGAGAGAAAAAATGCGGACAGGCTCAGTGAACAAATTAAATTAGTGACTTCGGCGATGGCGAAACATAGTGACCAGGCCGTTGCCGTTGCCGTGGCCATCGATACAAGGACGTTAAATGTCCTTCGGCTACTTTCACGCGTATAACTGCATCGGAGTACTTGAACAAATGATCGGCGGAAAGGCGCTTGAAGGACTATGGATGTATTTATTTCCGTATTTGGTCGTTTCCATGATGATCACTTCGGATTGTTTTTCGTCTGGGTACTTAATTCGATTAATCATTTTATTATTGCTCACGTCGTCCAGTTTGTTGGTTTTCCATAGTACGTGGCTTATGTCCCTCACCTTGGAGTGGATTATATACAGACCAGATGGAAACAATGAGAAAATTACTCAAAATGCCATAAAACCTTATAAAAATATTTTTTTCTTGATTCTTCTTAAACAAGGCTTTCATTTGGAACAATATTTTCCTTAAAGGGCCGATTTTCGGAATTGAAAATGTTGACAGTCCTAAAAACACGAATTTGACTCACAATGTTAAAATAGACAATAGGTTGTTGTAACATGTTCCTCGTCTCGCATGCCTCGTGAAATCAAAATGGGAAGTTGGTGCTTTGGGTAAGCCATTGCATCCATGGACCTAGTTTTTCGATTTAAGATAACATACTCGTATTTGGTGATATTTGTTCCCCTACAATATACGAAGTATGTTCAAAAAATAAGGTGACTTCATCGGTGATTTTTCCTTTCAATTTTGGGAAGAAAAAAGGCGCAGTGGGCCAAGGCGGGTGAATACCCCGCTGAGGTGGCTTCGGCATGATTACGGTATTGCTTTCGGCCAAACAATTAGGCGCAAGCAACAATGAACATTATTATAGTGGTTGCATCACCCACTACGAGTTTTTTCCCTATAAATCCGGACGTTTTCTTCGTATTGCTTCAGGCAAATAGCGCACAACTACAAGGTAATATTCCCCACAACTTGTGGGGAATAATGAAATGGGGGAAAACAGTGAGCACAACATTAATATTCTGGCGTACCTTTTTCGGTATTGGCTCTTATGGTCGCTTTCACTGCGATGATTAGGATTTAGTTTCAACATCATAACCATATACCTATGTTTCATCACCAGTGATAACCCCTTTTATTAATTTTGCATTGTCATTCATGTAATTCAACAGCCCCACAGAATAATGCTCATGCGACGAGTCTTATGGTCAAAATTCAACGGTTCTCGGCCTTTTGTGAAGAGTTGGTAACACTTAAAAACTTTCTTTTTGCTCAGAATGGACTCGCGTGTCATATAACAATTAAGTGCGTTGGAGCACCACAGACTCTTTGGTCTATTCTCCTAAATAGCAAAAAATCGCAAGACACCGAAACACGTCTAACCTTAATATCTATGAAAAATAAACTAAATATCCAAAATCGCTGACAATATCAGTATATGTTAGAGGACAAATGTACCAACATAACACAATAAAAAAATCGACAGTCGAATGAATTCAGCCCTCTAAATTGAAATAGTCACCTTAGTTCTTGAACAAACCCCATATACTTGTCTAAAAAAGGCTTCTCAAAATCTGGTGTTCGGGGGTCAGAAACTCAGTAGAATCACATAACATAAGGATAATATTGCAGGAAATGAAATTTAGGAACAGTTTACGCGGGACGGGGCTGATTTGAGTAGTAACGGTTGAATCATTCGTCATCCCAGACAACTACTACCTCTACCACTCTACCCAGACTTATGTTAAGTATTAACTTTATATAAATAAGAAGGAACTTAACCTAAGTTTCGTGATGTCACATTTTAAAATCTTAAGCACATAACGAGTAAGTGTCAAAAGTCAAATTTGAACTATTAATGAAAAATTTAAAAACATTTCTAACTCTACTGGCCGGCCGCCTATAAGCCCTTCGACAAATACATAAATGGCGCGACATTCGTCGGCCTGCGCCTCGCCGTGATTTCATTTTTTATATTTTATTAGACGGTTGACTTTCGCCTAGTGAACAATGTCCTTTTTTTAGTTCTACTACTTTTTAATTTTCAACTATGAAATAAGTTTAAAATTAACACAAAGGGTGATCTGAGTAATCTTTACCGTAAATTCTATGAAGCTGCACTGTATGCTTATGCTGATAAAAAAAAAAGCAAAATGTACAAAATTAAGTTAACACTTTATGAAAAAATGTTGAAGATGAACTGGAATCTAAAATCAAAGAATTATAAATAAAGTTGACGTAAAAGAAAGCGACACTTATGATTTTTGTTTTCAAAAATTCCTTCGAATTTTCGAATTCAACATCACGAATACAAAACGTAAAAGTAAGTTCGAATTTTATAATAACAACCAAACTAAACTGACTCGATATAAAGGTACTGGGACTGGGTCATTCCGCGGAACACTACGCATGGTAATTTTTCTGGGAATTAACATTAATTCGTCCATCCGCGTATACGTGTATTGCAGGGAAATCAAGACCCTAAAGATATTTTTATACAAACAAGTGAATGCCAGTTACTTCAAACAATACCTAAACCAAAGCCTAGTTCAAGGAAGAAAATTGTAGTTCTACATGCCGAATATTCTCTTTAAGGGCTGCGATTGTCTGAGGCTTGTTGGCATAAGCTCACGACTTCAAGAAGCCCCAAAGAAAGAAGTCTGGGATGATTAAATCGGGCGATCCTGCTGGCAATGCCAAATCGCCAAAAGGGAGATTGCGCTTTCTTCACAATATCTATTATGGCCGTTCTGTCCGTTTGGTTGCACCGTCTCGTTGAAACCAAGCAGTAAAAAATAGTTTATCATGGCCCTGTAGCCGGTAACAGTGACTGAATTGCCAATGGCGTAGTCAAAAAAATACGGCCCAAACACTCCTCCCGCGTGGACGCCATACAACACAGTGGCTTTGAATGGATATAATGGCTTTTCGTGCATCAAACACGAATTTTCAGTGCTCCCAGAAACGAAGACTTTGCTTATTGACGTAACCGCTTAGTTGGAAATGCGCCTCGTTGTTCATGATGATGATTTTCAACATAAAATCGTCATCTTCGCTTGAGATTAAGCATGGCCTGACAGTAACTCACACGCGTCTGACGGTCAGCAGGCATCAACTGAGTCATGAACTTCGTAAACAAGGATGTGCTATCAGTCGATCAGGGTTATGCTTGAGACTTCTTCCCAGACGACTCAATACAGAGCAAAGGAAAAGACACGTCGTAACTGCTGCTGTTAAACTGCGCAAACCAGACTCTACGCTGCATTTGAAACACAAAGATAGAATATTCTGTACTGCTACGATAAACAACCTTGAATCTTTTGCTTCAATTTTAGGCCCTGAAGTTTTCTTTTCATCGTTGGATGATATAGCACGCGAGCCATTAGATATTGCAGTAAACGCTCAAGCACCAATAATAATGCACCTTGATTATCGTGTAATGAAATACTCTGGACCGACATACGTAGCAATATGTAGTGGAAAGCATTCTTCCTCTAATGCTGAGACTCATGCCACATACGCACATAGACTTACTGAAATAACTGCTTTCGAAAACTTTATGGAGACTCAAGAAGGTTTCGTAAAACCTATTTTTTTATTTATTTATACGATGATGGTCCCGACGAAAACCTATGATACGAGCCAGTGATAGTTTCAATAATACAACATTTTAATAATTGTACATTGCCATAACTGCTCCAAGAAGAAGTGCTTTCAACAGAGTGGAACGACGAATTGGTCATTCATGATTTTTCAGTGGTTACCGAATATATTGTACCGACAGATACTAGACTGGATATTGAACAGGCTAAGGCATTAAACGCAAATCATGTCCGTGAATCACAATATTTATAGGAAACAGTAAAATGATGGCGACTATTACGAGAGAGGTTTTTACCACCACCTGTTTTTGGTATCCATACTTTTAACGGCTATGTGATCACAAAAAAGATGACTCCAAAGGTAAATTTTCCCCACTATTATTGTACTTCAGCTATCTTTGGATTTCCGAGCGTCATCATATTTGAGGTAAGTTCCGTATGATCGTGTGGCATCTGTGGTCTATATTTTGCATCATACAAGGCCTCTAACCAACACAAGCAATAACACAAAAGGATTTGTAAGGATTCCTCCTCAAACAATTGCTGCCAGACGTGCCAGATGATTGTTAGGATGATGACGATGATGCTACGAGCATATGGTTGGATGTTAACATATCGAATTTTACTGTAGATCCCGTTCATTTGTGTGAAAAACAAATTGCACACAACATAAGTGAATGAGAGAAGCTTTGGCCCTCCGTGAGTTTTAAACGCCATCTAAGAAGAAGAAGTACGAATATTGAAAAGCCCAATTCACTTGCTCTTACTTTTAAACTCAAGAAGATGAGCGCGAGAGACCCCTCAACGCTCTCCGAGCGCGAAAAATAAGAAGCACAAGAAAGAGGTAGCCAAATTCGAGAAGAAATGACATCAACTTCGACGGAGCAGGCTGGCAGAAAGGAGTCAAAGTCGTCGGTTGTGACAATCAGAGGTCCCTTATTCTTAAAGCGCACAATCGACAATTGCGGCGAAATCTGGCAAAACGCTAAACTCGAGGTTATCCCTCACTTGAGGTTATCCCTCGCTCGATGCTTCCGCTTCGCACGTTGGCTTAAATATGGATGCCTCCACCGATTCCCGAAAAGGACGAAAAGGATATTGAAGCTAATTGACAAGCAAAATAAAGAGCTTGACACTCATAGCTGGAGAATCATTTCTTCAGCCAAGAGTAAGAACGGAGTGGGAAAGGACCTCATGGTTACCATTGACCAAAAATCACTCGACCACATCCGCAGCAGATCTGGCAGCATCAGTGGGGAAGCAGCGATAATAATAAAAGGAGTAAGTCCATTTTCGATTTTATAATCTCCACCAACCTCAACATATGCAGCAAAGGTAATACACCAACGTTTCGTAACCGGGTTAGGGAAGAGGTTATTGACCTCACTCTACTAAGTGAGTCTAACTCTATCCGACTAGAGAGTTGGAGAGTGTCCACTAGCTGTTCCTTTTCGGACCAAAGCCGAATACTCTTCATCCTTAAAGTTAACAAAGAAAAACCGAAACCTTTCAAAAACCCTCAGAAGACAGACTGGAATCTTTTTAGAATATGCAGTACATACCCAATATTTTAAATATGAAGTTGGAGGAAAACTATGGAAAAAAAACCTCCATTTAATAACGAGAATAAAAGCAAAAGCAAAATAATTGAAAATATCACAGATGTTAAGTTTGAGATAGATAAATATATAAAGAAAAAAAAAGTAGTAGGTAAATTAATAAATGTTCGATAATAAATAAATAAATAAATAAATAAATAGTAAATAGATAAGTAAATAAATGAATATGTAATTAAAAAATAAAAAAAAAGAAAACAAAAATAAATAAATAAAAAATAAATAAATAAATAAATAAATAGTAATAACTGAATAAGTAAATAAGGCAAAAAGTTATAAGAGCCCTAAATCCCTAATAAGTGGGTTATCAACATCAGAACATTTGGACATGAATTTGGATAACACCCGCTCTTTCGTGATTGAAAATATGTTGACGAACAGAATTATCAATGCAGACATTGGACACAGCTCTATAAAGAAAGTGACAACTAGAGGCACACCACAGGAGGGAGTTGTCTCCCTCCTACTGTGGCTTCTTACAGTTAACAAAATCCTCAAATTCTTTATGGAGAAAGACGCAAAGACAATAGCGTACGCGGATGAGTTAGTTATCTTGATAAGAGGTAAATTTCTACCAACTATCAGTGAACTAATGGAATCTGCGTTGAGGGAACTCTCCTCGTGGGCAAGACAGAACGGTCTGAGAAGAAACCCCCAAAAAACCGAGCTGGTCTTGTTCACCAGGAAAAGGAAAATCCCGATATTTGCTCCCCCAAAGTTAGAAGGTACTCCACTCAAACTCAAAGTGGAAGCCAAGTATCTAGGCATCATTCTTGACTCCAAACTCTCCTGGAAAAGGAACCTGGAGGAAAGGATGAAAAAAGGATTGAATGCTTTTTATGCATGCAAAAAGACCTTCGGCAAAAGATGGGGCTTGGAACCGTACATCATTCATTAGATTTACACAGCAATCATCAGACCCATTTTAACTTATGGGGCCCTAGTCTGGTGGACTGCTAGTAGCACGAAAGGCTATATGAACATGCTCAACAAAGAACAAAGGTCAGCCGCTGTTTGTACAACGGGAGCCATGAGAAGCGCGCCGCAAGCAGGGTTGGATATGATACTTCATCTCCTTCCCCTGGATATATTCATATAAGGCTGCGCTGCAGAGGGCGCTCTCAGACTAAGGGAGTCCTTTATGTGGAAGCAAGCCAACTATGGACATGCGGGCATACTCAGAGTAATAGACGACCTGGGAAAGAAACATGGTTTTAGTAGCCTCGCAGCTACGACCGACTATATTTCCCCCCAAAATGACTTCATTCTCAAAATACAAATCCTTTTCTCCGACAGAGAAGAGTGGCTATCAAACGCTATGATCAACGACCACGAGATCAGTCTCCTCAAAGACGGATCGAAAATGGACACAGGCACTGGGGCCAGGTTCTACTCTGTACCCTCCACGAACAGGAATAATTCAGACTCCCTGATCTGTGCAGCGTTTTTCAAGCAGAAATCCTAGCAATAGAGAAAGCAGCCAAACACCTACAGGTAACCGATATCCCACCATTGGATATCACTATCTTCGTAGACAGCCAGGTTGCACTGAAGTCAATAGAATCCTGTTTACCGAGACCAAAGGCTGTCATGAAATGTCGCGACTCACTGAAGTCCATCAGACACCACAAAGTCAAACTCTGCTGGGTCCGGGTCACAGCTCAATCGCAGGGAACGAAAGAGCAGACGAATTGGCCAGGCAAGGGTCTGAACTGGACATCAACAAAGCGAACACGTCATTGCAACCACCGATCAACGCATTATACCGGATCATAAATGACACAATCATAAAAGAAGCCAACTCCTCTTGGCTTACAAAAAACGACAGCTACACGACGAGATCATCGTGGCCAGAGCTCAATATTGGAAAAAAACAAAGAAGCTCTTGGCGCTGGACCGAAACTTGATCCGTATGCTCGTCGGAATGATCACAGGACACTGTCCCATCGGAGCAATGCTTCGGAATTGGAACTCGGGATCCAGTGATCTCTGCCGGAGCTGCGGCGATGAGGAAGAAACTGAGACGATCCAACATCTGCTTTGCCACTGTCCAGCTCTCCAGAATCGACGCCAAGCGTCGCTAGGCCAAAGATTCTTTTCAGAGAATGCGGATGTGGCTAATGCAGATATGTATATCGGATCTTCTAAAATTCATAAAGAGCACGGGGTGGTTTCAGCCACCACGTGATAGGACAGGTTAATTATATGTGTTCTCCACAAATTAAGGAAACCACAATGGGCCTTATGGCCTTTGAGTGGAAGTGGTGCCTAACCATCACACACCCCTTCTTTAACCTAACCTAACCTAACCTACTTTTAATCGTATTCATGATATATGGCAAGATTTAGGTTATACGCAGACTAGATAGTGCTAGTGAAGTCAGGAGTACCTCAAGGCTCTGTCTTGGAGCCAATACTTTTAAATCTATCTACCTCAGATTTTCTGAAACTTCCAGAATGTGAAACAACATTTTACATCTCCTCTGGGTATTCAATATTCATGGTTCAAATTAATGCAATCATGCCTAAGGGTCGTTTTTTCACTTATCCGAATACGGCAATAGCAAAGCAGACACAAAATCACCCGCACAAGCTCAAACGTTGTGTTATAAAATCTGTACATGTTATTGATCCTGTGATCGAGGCTATATGCAAAAGAAAGAGGAATTTTCTGAGAAAATAAAAAAATAAAAAAAGAGTAAAAAATAAATAAAAAAGACGAACATGAGACTAAAAATCGGAAACTTCCTTAGAAGAGCAAAAACTTATTTTAAAGTTAGTTTGCGAAAACAAAACCTACCGAAAGATTGGCGAACTTGTTGAGAAATCCTGTACCTTTATTATCGATGCAGTCGATAAGTTAAGAAAGTAAATAAGAGATATATTGTCAACAAAATCAACCGAAAACCCCCGTAGCAGGTAAGATAGATTACGGCAGAGATGTGCAGAATCATTAAAAGAATTATCTTTGTCGAAGCAGTAAGATAAGAAAAAAGACTCGCATTCGCCCAAAAATATATGAACAAGGCCCTAGATTTTTTTAACATCGTTATTTTTAGTGTAGAAAACAGGTTGGCAATGGCAGGAAACAAAGTGTTTGACGAAAACCAAATATTGAGCTAAAAGACGCTAATCTTCAAGCGACGGCGACACATTGCGGTGGTAATATCATGATGAGGGGGTGGGTGTCTGCGAGCAGAACTAGTCAAATGGAGTTTATTGGGTAGCGAATGAACCAATATGATTTCACAGAAATCTCCAAAAAAGTGCTACGAAAATAAGTCTAAGGCCAAATTATGTCTTTGAATAAGACAACGGTCCAAAACTTACTGCTCACAAAGTCAAAATGTGGCTGCTATTTAATGCTCGCTCGCAACCAAAAACTCCTCACAACAATCCCATCAAAAAAATTTCGGGCTGAGCTTGAAACAAAAAAAAACATTGAGGCACAAGCTATCAGCACCAAAGCCAATGTTAAAGAAACTCTAGAATGAGAACTGGAATTGGCCCAGATTTCTGCTGTCGATAATATGTCAAAACGAACAATCATTGTAATACCTCAACACGAAATAAATCTATTTATCTATCTAAAGCAGTTTCCAATCCAGTCTGCGCCCCCAGTATTAAGTAAGCCTAACCTTTATATGTATATACTCGTAAAGCCGTTTCTGCTTTAGAATTTTGTTACTTCTCCATATCTCTCATGTTGGACTACAGAGACAGGTTATTGAACCTCGGAACGATTATCCCTCAATGAGCTGAGGCAGCTTGTTTGTGAAATATTTTACGGCGTAAATTTAGAAACAAATATTGCATCCTTCTGAACAGAGTCAATAGGGATTCCCCAAATATTTGCTGTTGTAATTCCATGCGACACGCTCTAATTCCGCACCAAGTTTGCCCTGCAATAACTCGAATTCACATTTTGGTGGTTTCAAACTCTAATCGAAGCTGTTCGACAAAGAGGTCTCACATCCTTCCCATAACCTTCTGCTGATGATGTTGTTGATCCAGGAGCAAAATCTCCAATCCTTTCCTATTGAATTTGATAATAAATTCATTTAAAACCTGCAAAATGGCTTGCATAGAACACCATCCAACCAGCCAGTCATTCCAGACAAAACTCTATACAGGCGGATCCTTCACCTGAACGACAACGATATCCTAAGAGTAGACCCATTCGCATGACTTCGTCGCATGTGACGATCCGAGAGCTAGAAGAATGCACTCTTATTGAATTTCAGGCGAGAATTTGCCTAGCTACTCCGGCGTCAACCACCCCCTACCGATATGCATATAAAGTACGTCCTTACCGAAAGAAGGACATTTGTCTTCCTTTAGATTTTAGCCTTTCATCCAGCTTCGAGCTTTCATCTCTCCAGCAGCACAGATTTCCCATTTCCTCAACTGACACATTTTTATGTCTCTTCCGTTATTCTTCACCTTCCTCCACTATCCTCAGTCAGTTATCCGTTGTCCTATGCCCGGCTTCCCACTACTAGCAGCTGGATGGCTTGAATCCCTTTTCTTTCACAAATTGATAAAAAGTGATGATGGCTGC
Organism: Merodon equestris; assembly: GCA_958301585.1. Taxonomy (NCBI): domain Eukaryota; kingdom Metazoa; phylum Arthropoda; class Insecta; order Diptera; family Syrphidae; genus Merodon; species Merodon equestris. The sequence continues at coordinate 20,735,238 of OY284413.1, read as the reverse complement.
TGGAAAATTTTGTGCAAATCACAAAGAGCTTTACTCCTGCTCTACTCCCTCCTACGGCTCCGTTTGCCGTTCGAACGTTGGCATATGATGATAGCCTTGGTGATGAAATGTGGCCAACCAGCAGACAACCGGGAAAACTCAACTAACGACTCCTAGTGTGGTTTAACCCCGAAAATGCAAAGACACACAGAATCTGTCGGGCGTGCTCGTAGACTTGAAAAGAGCATGAATGGCATCGAAGAAAAAACGAATAAACGAGAAAAAGGAAAAAGGACGAAGAAGGATAAAGAGGATTGTAGATTGCATTATTTTCGGATTATGATAGTGTTCTCATTGTCAGGCGGCTTCTTGGTCACCTGACACTTTGTGATGGAAGAGATTTTCGCTGAGATTGGCAAATCCATTTTGTGGCATGGACGATAATAGGTGGCAAGGATGTCACCAAATTTGATTGAAATAACGAGTATCACGCGACGGGGACATTTATCAAAGCATAGTCATGGTCGTTAGTTGTTTTTCTTCTTTTCCTTTAACAGCTGCGAATGCTCATTCACATAAATATTCGTTTGAAGCCACTGGAGTGGCTGGTTCATTAGGAATACCCCATTAGGGATAACAGCCGACGCAAGGACATGTACATTCCTCAAGATTAATGCCCGATTTCCATAAAAACGTCGGAATTAATAATTCCGCCACGCTTGTAACTCATTTTAATGTATTTAGTGGTTTCTTTGTCAAAGGAAGTGTGAGAAGGATAAGAGCACGAACGAGCTGCGAGTAAGGAGGTTATAAAATCGACAGGCGTGTCCATGTGGTGTGACGGCAATGGGACAAGTATAGTGTGGCTGGAATTAGTGGTACAAATTGAATGGAATTCATTTAATGGTTGTCAAAGTTAGTGGTGGTTAGGCGGTTGGACGGGTGTTGCTTGTAATTACCGTCTCGGACGTGGCAACTTGAATGAAATGAACACTCACGGTAATTGTATGAAATGGTGTCGGTTGGCTTGAAGCCACGCGAATTGGCGCTGGCACTAATTGAAATTTTTCGGATACGTGCACGCAACAAGCTTTGGAACTGTGGAGTCAAACTTGTTAGTTACAACGGCAAATGTCTTTAATTAAAACAAACCATGCCTTGGTAAGAAGGGCCCAAATGGTCAGGGAAGTTTGATGAAAAAAAATCATGGATCCTTCCCTACATTAATAAGAGGCCATGGAATTGAATTAGAGAAAGATTACTTTTGGTTGGACTTATGACATAGATTTAAGGCTCAGTAAATATGGAAATGGAAGTCCACAGTTTGATTATATTTGACGTTAAACCCTTTTCTGGATGCCAATATTCAAGAAAATGTACGAACCGATACCTCATTTGAATAACTATTGCTTGAACCTCTTTTTTTCAGTTCAACACGAGTGTCCAGCCCAGTTTGATAGAATCAAATATGTCTGAACTTTTAACATCCCGATAACGCTTTAACATGTTCTTTAGCTTGGTAAGCTACGTACCGTTAGCGTTAGGAAAATGTTTTAGAGCTACTATTGACAGCCTGGAAATACTACTCAGGATTCTGAATTTATGTAAAGTGCCTAACATCATTCTTACGTGCCCTAAAATAAAGAGCTAGGGAAATTGTTAAAAACACATTTTTCAATGGAATTTACGAGTTTAGGAGCCAAGCCTGAATTTTGTTAGAAGAGAACGCTACAGCCATATTTCGTAAGCCTTATTCTGTCCCCTATGGTCTACGAGAAGCTGTAGAATTAAATCAGTCGGTGGAGGAACAAATTTTGTACCCAGTGAGATACAGCACATGGGCGTCACCCATCATGTTTGTAGAAAAGTTCAAAGTTTGAATTAGATTATGTGTTGATTGCAAGGTGTCAGTTAATAATTTTTTTAAGACATATCGTTATGCCACGGGTTCTAGATCTGAAAGGCGCATATGAACACCTAGAGGTGGTAGAGGAAGAAGAGATCTTTGCTGCTGTAAACAAAGAACTTTAAATAAGCCAGAAATGACCAAAAGTTGAGGCAAAAAGTCCTAAATTGTCCCAAAGGCAGCAAAAACTTTTGGTCATTTGTTAAAAACATAAAGAATTCTGCCTCGTCCTCAATCCCGTCGCTTATTTACGAGGGTGGTCCGATAAGTACTTAGCCAGATGGCACCAGTATCGCAAGAGCAACTTACTGTCGTATTGTACATTCTAGTAGACGGCTACTGTCGAAATTTCAGCCGAATCAGACTCGTAGTTTTGTTTTGACTGCGTGTGGAAGCGGGAGTGTCCGCGGATTTTAGAAAAATGGAAAAAGAGCAATATCGGTCGGTGATTCGTTTCTAGTTTTTGGAAAAGAAATCGCCAGCGAAATCAAAGAACGTCTGGATGCTGTGTACGGTGACTCTTCTCCTTCGATGGCGACCATCAAAAAACGAATTTCAACGTCGGTTTTTGATGAGCCACTTCCAGGTGCCCCGGAAACGGCTACCATGGAGGATAACGTGACAAAAATCCACGACCTCGTATTGGCAGACCGCCGGTTGAAGGTACGCGAGATAGCTGAGACAGTAGGCATTTCAAAAGCTCGCGTGGGTCATATCCTGCATGAAATTTTGGTCATGAGAAAGCTGTCGCGTCGGCGCGATGGGTGCCGCGTTGGCTCACTCCGGACAACAAGCGCAACCGTGAGACCACTTCAGAGCAGTGTTTGAAGCTATTTAAGCGCAATCCGAAGGAGTTTTTTCGTCGTTTCGTGACAGTCGAAAACATGGATCCACTGGTACACACCAGAGACCAAGGAACAGTCGAATCAGTGGACCTCACCCGGCGAACGTGCTCCAAAGAAGGCGAAGACTGTCCCATCGGCCGGAAAGGTGATGGCCACCGTTTTCTGGGATTCACAAGGTGTGATCCACATCGACTACCTGGAGAAGGGCAAAACGGTCACAGGGCTGTACTATGCCAAATTATTGGGCCGAAGAAAAAACTGCCCCACTTGGCGCGGAAAAAAAGTGCTCTTCCACCATGATAACGCACCGGCTCACACCTCCGCCGTCGCCACGACCAAATTGGTCGAATTGGGCTACGAACTGCTGCCACATCCACCGTATTCTCCAGATTTGGCCCCGTGCAAACTCTTTTTGTTTCCAAACTTGAAAAAGTCATTCGCCGGGCAGAAATTTCAGTCGAATGAGGAGATCATTGCCGCCACGGAGGCCTACTTTGCAGACCTCTGACCTATTTTTCAGACGCCCAGCTTTGGGCAGCCTTGGGTAGGAAGGATTTGGCGTATTTTTGCAAAAGCCTCTTGGTAATTGTCAGTTGAGGATAAAATGTGGAGAAAATAGAATGTAGGCCAATGAACGCCACCCAAAGTTTGCGTTGACACTTGCCAATGTCTTTTTGGCGCAAATTTTTCTTCAAAATGTTGGCGTAGAAGCTTTTGTAATTTCCTAAACCCTAAGTCTCTGTTTTTCATTAGGTTTTTATTGTTATTGTTTCTCCAAGAAAGTGAGCGATTCAATGAGAGCAGGTTGATATTTTGTTTGAAAAAAAACAACCTGTTCATTTGTGGAAAATGTATTTTGAAAGCTCGTTCAAAATTGTTGGAATTACGGGTTTATATCTTCTTCGTCCATACTCCTTTCAGCGGATATCATAGCGCCCTATTTGCCTTCGGAGGGTATTGAACATCTGTTGCATTGGTACTTGTAGCTACCCAAGTTTCAAGAGCTAGGGGTAATCCCTAGCTTGTGGAAATGATTCACGCTTAGCGTCTCTATAGCATTTCCAGTTGCGTCCATACTGCCCCCTATATATTGTCTTCGGAATGATCTTCTGTGTCACTTCAAATTGAGATATTTGCGAGGACTACCCCAGCTAAGATACCATATTTCAAATGGGCTTCAACCAAGCCAGGACAACATTAAATTGATTGCATTAACACTTTTTTACTGTACATCACTTTTCTTCTTATCAGCCTAGGACATTTTTTTCAGTATTCCTTCACCCAATTTACGAACAACGATTAGTTTGACGTTGCTGTTGCCAAATATATCTGAAAAAAAAAATCATGGCATGAGTCGGTATGCCAATATCCCCCAGCAACTTCTCTGATTGTGATTCGATCATTCTTCGTAACAATTTTCTTCACTGCTCCAACTTTTCAACTGTTGTTAAGCTGGGGCTATCCAGGGCGGGCAACGTCATTTACATTTTCTCGGTCTTCTGTAAAGGGCCTTCACCACTTATAAATATTTCTTTTGCTCAGAGTAGACTCGTTCAACGCTATAGGCAACGTTTCTAGCACATTGGACTACGTGTCCTGCCCATCTTAGTTTTCACATTTATATTCCATCAACTAAGTTTTGGGTGTGTAATTTCACCCATTCGCCTCTTTCATCGTCCTGTTTTTCTCCATAGATTCTCATTAAGATCTCTTATACAAATCCATTTTCCTTCTTCTTAGCCAGAAATCAAGCCACTGGCATATTTATAGTACAATTATCAATAGTTCCTTTATCGCGAAGAAGCACGCGTTGCCCATATGAAGCCTTTTATCGATTTCAATCTCGCACAGTTATACTGAATTTGATCGAAGATTTTGAATCCCTTGGACAGGCTAGTGTAAGCTGGATCTTTAGCTTAATGAGTGACTAAAAATCCTGACTGAAATTATCCATTTCCAAGCGGTGACAGGAATTTATCTATCCGGAACTATGTATTTTGCTCAAAGATTTTCTTTTTTAAAGTCAAGTTAACACCAAGATTCAAGCCAGCACACGACGTACACAGAGTTCGATATAGCCCAGAGGTGTGTATCGTATGCTAAGTTTTTTATGAAATATTTTCTTAGCCTAAGCTGGGCATTGAAAATCCGCGTGTGATGCACGAAGAGCCATTAAATTCACTCAAAGCTACTACATGGTGCGGCGTTCACGCGGAAGGAGTGTTCGGGCCGTATTTTTTTGAGAACGCCATCAGGTATATGGTGACTGTTACTGGCGAACGCTACAGGACCATGAGAAACGACTTCTTACTGCCAGAATCGGATTCGGGGCTTGGTGAATATGTGGTTTCAACAAGACGGTGTAACCACACATACCGCACGAGCCATAATGAATATTGTGAAGGAAGCGTTTCCTGGTCGCGTAGTCTCCCGTTTTGGTGATTTGGCATGGTCACCAAGATCGCCAGATTTAACCATTCCAGACTTCTATCTTTGGGGCTACTTGAAGTCGCGGACTTATGACAACAAGCCTCAGGCAATCGCAGCCCTTAAGGAGTATATTCGACAGGAATGCGAACAGTTGTCACCGGAAATCTTGCGAAAAGTCAAGGAAAATGCGATAAAACGGGTAAAAAAGGTACATCAATACTAACGGCAGCCACTCGACGGATATCATCTTTTCCACTTAACGGTCCAAATAAAGACTTTCATCACTCAAAATCAATTTGTTTTTTATTGTAAAAAAGTAATTCGAAAACAAAATTAATTTTGCGCCACCTTGTACATATAAACAGTGCGTACTGCAACTATGTTGCAAGGAAGTGAGTCCTGGAATGAAAGGGAATAGCTGTCTTCAGCGAAGGAGTATTGGATTAGATGTAATATGTAAGAGATCATTTATAATGAGGAAGAGTGTCCGTAACAGAACAGAGCCCTGGAGAACACCAGCGTTTATTTGGTGAATATCAAATTTGAAACTTGATGTGCCATCAAATCACTAGTGGACCGTACTGTTCGTCAAGTTTCCGCGATTCAAGATATTTTATAAGCTGACGATTTATCTCCGTTTCCATGACCTAAAAAAGAAGTGCTGTGGGTGGGTAGGAGGTGGAAGGCGAATATTCGCCCTTTTTAGGGACGCGCTGGAAAAATGCTGCTTTCCATCTACTCGGACAGAGACCAGAAAAGAAGAAAAAAATGAAAAAGCATACCCAGTGGTTTTGCCAGTGTGGAAGAACACCTATTCAAAAGCGTTGAGGGAATACCATCCACGTCAGCGGATTTGCGTGCGTTGAGACCTTTAAGTACACTTGCAACTGCACGAGTGCAAAAGTGGATTTGTCCCATGTAAGATTCTAAGCTTTCAATTATAGGCAGAGATAAAAAGCAATCTGGCAGTGATGTGCTGGTTGCAAAATGTGCGACGCTTTGTCTAAAGAGCTGATAGCTGGGATGTCATTGTACGAGGGTGGTTCGATAAGTACTTAGCCTACAGAAGAAAACATAAAATTTTGGAGAAATGGCGATTAATTTTTCAATATAATCTCCTTTTAGCTCGATACACTTGACCCAGCGATGCTCCAACTTCTTTAACCCGTCTGAAAAATAGGTTTTCTCGAGGTCTGCCCGGCGAGTGACTTTTTCAAGTTTGGAAACAAACAGAGTTCGCACGGGGCCAAATCTGGAGAATACGGTGGATGGGGCAGCAGTTCGTAGCCCAATTCGACCACTTTGGTCGTGGCGAAGGCAGAGGTGTGAGCCGGTGCGTTATCATGGTGGAAGAGCACTTTTTTTCATCGCCAAGTGGGGCCGTTTTTTCTTCAATTTGGCGTCGAATCGGCTCAATAATTTGGCATAGTACAACCCTGTGACCATTTTGCCCTTCTCCAGGTAGTCGATGTGGATCACACCTTGTGAATCCCAGAAAACGGTGGCCATCACCTTTTCGGGCGATTTGACAGTCTTCGCCTTCTTCGGAGCACGTTCGCCGGGTGAAGTCCACTGTTTCGACTGTTCCTTGGTCTCTGATGTGTACCAGTGAATCCATGTTTTGTCGACTGTCACAGATTGTTCGTAAACAGCGTCAAGCACTGCTCTGAAGTGGTCTCACGGTTGCGCTTATTGTCCGGAGTGAGCAAACGCGGCACCCATCGCGCCGACAGCTTTCTCATGCCCAAAATTTCATGCAGGATATGACCCACGCGAGCTTTTGAAATGCCTACTGTCTCAGCTATCTCGCGCACCTTCAACCGGCGGTCTGCCGATACGAGATCGTGGATTTTTGTCACGTTATCCTCCGTGGTAGCCGTTTTCAGGACACCTGAACGTGGCTCATCAAAAACCGACGTGCGACCACGTTGAAACTCGTTAAACCAACTTTTGGTGGTCGCCATCGAAGGAGTAGAGTCACCGTACACAGCATCCAAACACTTTTTGATTTCGCTGAGCGATTTCCCTTCTAAAAACATGAATCGAATCACCAACTCTTGCTCTTTTTCCATTTTTCTAAAATCCGCAGACACTCCCGCTTCCACACGCGGTCAGAACAAAACTACGAGTCCGATTCGACTGAAATTTCGACAGTAGCCGTCTACCAGAATGTACTACACGATACTAAGTTGCTCTTGCGATATTGGCGCCATCTAGCTAAGTACTTATCGGACCACCCTCTTATTTCGGACTTCCAATATGGTTTTGTCTCAGCAAAATCGACTACAACTAACTTGTGCTTAGTAACAAATTATATCATCAACGGTTTTGAAGGTAGCCTTCAAACTGACTATGCAAAGCCTTCGACAGAATCAATCACTAGGTATTTCTATATAAGATAAAGTGTTTTGGACTTCACTCCAGTTTTTTCAAGTGGCTAGAATCGTATCTTACAAAACGAACTTAAATAGTTAAAATTAACAATTGCTTTTCTTATAGCATTCCGTTGCCATATGGCGTAGCACAGGGAAGCCAGCTTGGACCACTGCTCCTCCTGTTATTTATTAATGATATACCTGAAACATTTATGATTTGACCTCCCCACAGGGGCACTTTATTAGTTTAATGTAAACCTTGATAAAAAAAAAATAACTCAACTTATTAACTAGGTGACAGGGTGGAAACGATTAAGGAGTAGGTGTAGGATTGTGGTATGGTGCAATTCTAAGGCTGGACTTTTTAAGGTGAAGGTCGAAATGATTGGTGTTAGCATTCTGGACATTGGTTCGTGGTAGCCATAATTTGTGGGGTGAGTGTTTATACATGGCATGGACCGAAGGTTGGTGTTAAGGGCAGTCATGTGCAATAATTAGGGGCTGTCAATGCTACCGCTGAGAAGGTCGTGAATTAAAAGAATATCTGCAACTCCGCGTAGTTCTTTAAGGTGTTGGAGGCTGATTAATTTTGGGTGATCTGTATAAGGTGGTAAAATAAAGGGGTCAACCCAGAGAAGGCCATGAAGGGCAAAATGAATATAACTGCGTTGAATGGCTTCAATACGCGTAGTATGGGATTCATAAGAGGGGGACCAGACTTCGCTAGCATATTCGAGAAAGAGCCTAACGAAAGAATTGTATAATGATTTCGCAACGCAATGATTCGAGAATTTTTTGAACCAACGTTTCACGAAACCTTGCTGAAGTCACTGGCGACAACGTCTACTTCTTTCCCAGCTTCGACTGCACACAAACATTGTGAAACAATCTCGACTAGATTATTGGTCTTCGATCGACCTTTTAGGAATCCATGCTCTCGAAAAATTTGGGAGAGCTTGGCAATGGGACGATAGTTAGACATATCATTTTTCAGTCCTTTTTTTTTTGAACTGAATGATATATGTATATAAGCTGAGGAAAGAGTACTTGAGAGATAGAGCTTTGAAAAGTGGTAAGGGGTAGAATATAATGGTTCGCCGACTTTTTATAAAATTATGGCAGGAAGACAGTCGGGACCGTGAGAGTAGTCATACTTTAGGTTGCGTATTTTTTCGGCGATTAGGTCGAGTGTTATTTTAAGTGAGACAAAAGACGTCTGGGGGCAGTCTTTCAAATATCGGAAATAGTCGTGATCGGGTTGAAGATCCTGGTCGGTGAATGATTGTCTGAAGAAATGAGCAAAGAAGTCGGCGATTATTTCGGGTTCTCCGGGTAATACTCGACATGTCTTCTCTATTCCATTGATCTGAAACTCTTTCGTAAGGATACTTCGGAGAATGACTGTCAGCTGCTCTAGCAAGTCTTGAATTATTATGCGCTTTGTTGTGAAACTAACTATTTACACCTAAATGTTTCAAAATGTGAAGTTCTTTCCTGCAGTAGAAAAGTGACAACTATAGAATTTAACTACTGCATTAATAATACGTGTATAACCCTAGAAAGAGTTTCAAAAAATAAAAGGACCTTGGTGTAATGTTTGATTGCAAGCATTCATTTCTGCCACGTGTTGATTATAAAGTAAATAAAGCCAACTTAATGCTAGGCTTCATCAAAAGGAACAGTAAGGAATTGTCAGATCCTTACTCATTGAAAATGTTGTACATGTCACTAGTGAGGCCCTTGCTCGAGTACTGTACTAGTTTGGAACCCTCATTATAACAGTACATCTGACCACCCTGAGCGTATTCAAAAATATTTGACTGGTGTTGTTATATAAGTTAACACCAAATAAATTAGATTCCCACAGAAGCATACGTTCCCACAACATACAATGTCTCTATCAACAGAATAAGCTGTCGCACTGTCTGGGCTAAACGACACCGCTACATCCCATCATGTACGGCAGGTGTAATACGAGTTCACCTGTGAGAACACTCCGTCACCGGATGACTTGCATTGCACTAGCTTTTAGGGTATAAATAAGCCAGATTTTATGTTAGTATTAAGTTGATTTTGTTCGAACGGGGAACCTCTGCCCGACAATAAACTTTTTTTAAAAAACCAAAAATAATAATAATAGTTTAACTTATACAAGTTAAGATCGGATATCGATATGCCATCGCATCGAACCAGATGTGGTTTAATTGGTGTGCATTCGCTCTATGGCCGTCGAAGGTATTTTTCTTTAATGTTTGTGAGAGATGTCTTATCTTATCACATAAAATGTCCTAAGATCTTATCTCTATTTTCGTTGCGTTTCCCAACAAGGCACACCCGCTCGCGTGTTTTTTTTTTTTTTTTAATATCTTCATAGCACAAATTATGGCTGTAATGAGCCCATTATGCGTTGCATCCGAGAGGCTAACTTGATTTCCACCAGTTGATTTCTTTGCAAATATGTATATCAGGAAAAGAATTTAGATCTTATATTCTATCTATATTAAGTTATTAATTAATGATTGTAATAATTGTAGAATTTCATAGTCTGTTATAGACGTTTATTAAAGATTATCAAAAAATGCATTATCAAGGCATAACACTCGCAGCGTAAGATCCGTTCTTAATTCATACTCTGTGTGTGCATTTCCAATATAACACCTTAATGGCATGGAAGCAAAATAGTTACTGTGAACTACAACCAATGTGACAAATTCTGCCGAATCTCTCAAATCATATCTAGGACAACCACCCCCGGAGAGTAGTGAACGAGCATCTTCGATACGAACCATCTGCATCCCGTCCAGGTTGTGTGACAAACACCATAAGAGCGTAACTCTTGAACCTGCGAGAACCCTATAAAAAAAAATTAATTAATAAACAAATAAATTCAGCCGAAACTATGCGGAAGAGTTATTGAAAATTGTACCACAGTCAGAAGTCGAGGCGGACATTTCAACGATGCCATATTTTGTACATACTATAATGGTACACATGAGCCTTTCAATTTAAAAAGGACTTTTGTTAATACCTCACACACAACTTGTTTTATTCCATTTCAACGTCTACCAAGCTTTATTGAAAACCCCTTTAGTAACATGCCAGAAATAAAATGTTAAATAACTCTATCGTTACTCTCGATAATTATACTTTTAGTTAATGGTATTCATGTCGTCCTCTTCATTCCTTTTCCTTCTCATGTTCCTGTTTCTAAAAGTGTCTTATTTTAAATCGCTCACTTGTAACAAATTAATTTTTTCTTCTGCAGGCGAGCTCTCAATTTTTTAATCTGAATCTCAATAAACTTTTCATCATCAATTTGATTGCAAAAAGTTTCAAGACGTATTCTACAATATTTTAAAAATTTAAAATTGGATGCATTTAAAATGAAATTATTAAAGAATATTCAACTTTTTCTTAAAAAAGCGGAGTGGGTTTGAAAAAAACACTTAAAAATCATATCCTTAATAGGGATTCGATAGCGAAAAGTTCACGTGAACCTTGAAAAGCAATATTTTTGATTTTTTTGCCAATATCCTTGGAAAACATTAAAAGGCCCGACTTCAAAGCGTACCTAAAGCTGTTCAATAACGATCCATCAGCACGCAACACCTACGAAATTCAAATAACGACTCCCAAGAACCCAGAGCCACTTCCAATAAAATCAACACTTTTTCCCCTTAGCACCGAAATGAATATTCTCTTTAAAAAAAGAACAGCAATTTCCGTACATTGTATGGAAAAACATTTTTTTTTTTATGCGCCATACCTGAACTTTCGTACATGTACCTACCCGCGGCAGCGAGTGGCCTTACTTGGATTACTACAACGACGATAAAGCGAACTTTAATAACAGCACAAGGACATAGTCTGTAAAATTCGAAAGTAAAACCCAAGCTACCGGAGCACCAATAAACTGGACCACCTCCCGTCAAGACGACTGTGTTATTCGAGAGTGACAATAAACACTTGTGTACTTACTTGTACCTGTATTTTGAAACTTCGTTTTTCCTTTGCATGAGAGTTTCCTTGCTGTTCATAATTTTCGGCTAAGGACCTTAAGAAAGACACGTTTGCTTAAGGAGACAATAATTTGTTACACCGTTGGGGGTATGTTGTCCGCACGGCAGATGGAAGTAATTACTTGGTCGGCGCTTGGAATGGTTTGGCTTTAACAAGGAGCCAAATTGCTTTATTGGACAGGTAATAAAAGTGACAGAAGAACAGAGGTGCGTTGCGGGATGTAAACTCTGATTTAATAAGTCCCGAATAGGCAATAAGGGCTATATGCCGAGGTATTAAAGGGAGAGTTCATTTACATTTGAGGTGCTGTCACGATTGATGTTGGGCCGAGGGCTTAAACAGACTTAATAAAGCCATATTACGTGGATTAATCACTGCCACAAAACCGAAATGATCCAACAGAAATCTTCAATAATAATAAAGATTTTAAACAAAGCGTTAAAAATTCCAGAACTCTTGTTGTCGGGGCTTAGGGATTGGAGTCTTTCTCACCTGAGTGAGAAGACTTGTAACCATTAAACCGATCTCTTACTGAAAGTGCTAGATGTACACCAATCTGCAAACATGCACCAAAGCTATTTATTTAAAAGGGTGGATGGTTAGATTGATTCTATTGAATACGCTAGTTATTTTGGCATTTGGCACACCTAATTGATGTAACTAGTTAGTACCAAGCCCCACGACACGAAACACTGAAACTTGATGCCCAAAATGAGTGTTGTGTTTCTGAAAGAATCCGAGATCTTGGATGTGGTAGGTCTAGCGAATTTAAACCAGTTTCCGAATTTGAAACAAACAAGCCTTCCTTTCATGAGTGAATAGAGGACTATTCTGTTTCATCCCCTCTAGGTGCACAGTTCTATTACTCTCCCACCTACCGTGAGTTATGTATAAGAGAACATAGTAATAAGATAGCATAAACCAACATTTAGAGTATCTGAATTTCGCAGAAAAGGTGTGAGAACCTCGCTATGTTTGTAACCCGATAATTCTGTTTTCGCTGTTAGTATTCCCAGAGAATTCCTTACACCTTGTAATTTAATTCCAACATTTTCCAAGTTGTATGTCACCTCTACCACTGTAAAGTAAAACTTTTGTTTGTTCCACTAAATTCCGAAGTTGTTTTGATGACACAATAAATAGATGTACGAAACTAGAATAACATGCAGTTGTACTTTATAAGCCGTAGGAAACAGTTGAAACAATAAAGGATTTTTTTTTTAAATATCTTTATTGATATACATAAGTCATGCGGCCTTCCTAGCTGTCTTCCTTTGGGTTTTCCACTCATTATGCGTTTGACTGTTTGTCCACTGTTCATTTATTCTACAGGTCTTGCCCATGCTAGTCTTCGCGATGCTATTACTTAGACAGTGCTTGTGGCCGAATAAAGTTCCTCGAATTTCCTCGTCAGAGAGAGACTTCATGTCATCAATTAAGCAGTGTTGATCCCAAAGTAGCAGCACACTGGACAGGAAAAACAAAAACAAATTCTTTTACGAATACGTCGCTTACAAGCGAGGAACGAGTTCTGTGGTAAACATTAGCTAAAGCTGTCGCTCGGTGAATAAACGGTGAGTAGAGACTGATAAGACGGAAACGAATACTCCAACTCGGCTCCTAACCCATACGAGATTAATCAGTTTTTATTAGTACTCATACCAAGCAGAGAAAAATGGAACAACAACCTTCCTTGGATGAATGATGGGGCTCAGAAATGGTGTACAGATGGGTCGAAATCTGAAAAGAATGCTGGGGTCGGTGTGATACGACCAAAATGCAGCCTACATATTCCCCTCTACAACAAGTCGACAATATTTCAGGCTGACCTTTTTGAAATTAATCAGTAGCACAGCGACAGAAGACCGCCAAGCGGTTCTTAAAGCGCTAAAGAGGTAAAAATAACAGATTAAAGCTGATCTGGGTGCCAGAAAGATGCTCAGATACCTTTTACGGAGCCACCCCCCTGTATGGCTTCGACAGTTCGGACATAAATGGATCATTAAATAAAAAAACCAATTCTGGAACAGACAGGAGCGTATTAAATACTGAAGAACGTTCATGGAACTGAATCACAATCCCAAACGTGCCAAAAAGCTCCAAGACTTAATAAAGCCGACCTAAGAGTGCTCTGTGAGCCACTAACAGGACCCGGGGCATGCAACTACTACCTTTATGAAATTGTTCTCCGCAGCACAGAAATCTGTAGTCGATATGGGCAGACTAAGGAAACTATGGAATATACACTGACCATCTGCAAAAGCCTTGCCCGAGAAAGATTCGAAATGACGACAGGGAAAGACTTCAAAATAATTCCATCTAGACAAGTTCTAATTTTTTGAAGGCAGCACTCAAATCCCAAACCAAAAGAGGGGGTACAAAAGATCTTTATGGCCATCACTGTTAATGTAACACACCACGAAATTTTTATATTCGATTAAATTTATCAGTACCTACTCCCAAAGTAAATACCGCGTGACAAGCAAACCCAAATCGGGTCTTGACCTGGAAGAGTCTGGTCAAGTGCTATAGCCACACTCGAGGGCCTAAGCCAACAACCGGTAGAGCCCCTCTTACTCTTTCGTAGATCCACTCCTCCCTCCCACGGCCAAACTCACCAAACATCTCGCCGAGCTTAACGTCGAGCAATACGATTACCTCCACGACAAACCTGACTCCATTTGTATCGACGGCAAAATTACAACCTACGTCCTAGTTTCAATGCACCAAGAAGACCCACAAGACCTCCACCCTTATTCGGCTTCACGAAAGCCTTAATATCTCCCCCATTTATGTAAATAACGACCTCTCCACCTTCGCCGCTCATGTCAGCTCAAAGCGCATCGCACACTTGCAAAGTACCCGCTCTAATATCAAAAACAATTTGAGGAGGTGTGAGCCAGTGCGTTATCATGGTGGAAGAGCGCTTTTTTCTTCGCCAAGTGGGGCCGTTTTTTTTTCAATTCAGCGTCGAATCGGTCCAATAATTTGGCATAGTACATCCCTGTGACCGTTTTGCCCTTATCCAGGTAGTCGATGTGGATCACACCTAGTGAATCCCAGAAAACAATGGCGATCACCTTTCCGACCGAAAGGTCTTCGCCTTATTCGGAGCACGTTCGCCGGATGAAGTCCACTGTTTCGACTGTTCCTTGGTCTCCGGTGTGTACCAGTGGATCCATGTTTCATCGATTGTCACGACACGACGCAGAAACTCCTTCGGATTGCGCTTAAACAGCGTCAAACACTGCTCTGAAGTGGTCTCACGGCTGCGCTTGTTGTCCGGAGTGAGCAAACGTGGCACCCATCGCGCCGACAGCTTTCTCATGCCCAAAATTTCATACAGGAAATGACCCACGCGATCTTTTGAAATGCCTATTGTCTCAGCTATCTCGCGCAATTTCAATCGGCGATCTGCCAATACGAGGTCGTGGATATTTGTCACGTTATCCTCCATGGTAGCCGTTTCCGGGACACCTGGAAGTGGTTCATCAAAAACCGACGTTTAAACTCGTTAAACCAATTTTTGATGGTCGCCATCGAAGGAGAAAATGATGTATCCAACTATCGTCCCATTGCCAAGCTCTTATGCATACTCAGACTTTTCAAGAGCCTCGTTTATGATGCACTATTCTTTCACTGCAGGCCCATATTTTCTCCTAACTAACATGGATCCCTAAAAGATCGATCGACAACCACTAATCTAGTCGAGTTTGTTTCACTTGCTTGTCACTTTCATTGCTTGTGTGCACTCGAAACTGGCAAAGAGGTAAACGTTGTCGCCACCGACTTTATTAAAGCCTTTGACAAAATGTCTCACCAAATTATTCTCCTCAAGGTCACTGACTTTGGTTTCTCTCCCGGTTTCATCCCATGGATCAAATCTTATCTTGAAGATGGTAAATGTAACGTTAACTTCAGTTCTATTTCTGATCCAATTGATGTCGCCTCCGGTGTCCCACAAGGTAGTCATCTCGGCCCATGGATATTAACTCTAACCATTAATGAAATTGACAGCGTTATTTTGAACTCTCATCTCTCCATATATGCCGATGATATGAAAATATTTAAACACATATCTCCCCTTGTTGACTCGTGTTCTCTCCGCCGATTGGACCTTAACAAGTTCACTACTTGGTGTCAAAAAAAACATCTCGAGCTCAATGTCAGTAAATGCCAAGCCAACACTTACTCCCGCAAGCACTCTTCCTCACCACCCAGAACCTACATTAATCGTAAGGAAACTGTTCTCTCTGTCAACTCCTTGGTTGATCTGGGGGTCATTTGGACCAACGGTGTCGTGAAACACTGGTCCAAAAAATTCTCGAATTGTTACGTTGCGAAAAAATTATACATTACCTTCGTTAGTTTTCGCTTTTCGAACATGATAGTCCAGACTGGTCCCGCTCTTACGATTCCCACACTACGCTTATTGAGGCCATTCAACGTAGGTTTATCCGTTTTGCCCTTCGCGGCCTTAACTGAGCTGACTCCCTTAATTTACCATCTTATACGGATCGTCTAAAATTAATCAACCTCCAACCCCTTAAAGAAAAACGCGATGTTGCAGATATTCTCATTGACAGCCTAACATTATTGCACATAATTCCCTTTAACACCAACCCATGTAACCTTCGGTATGTGCCCCTTTTCCGAATAAACACTCACCGCACAAATTATGGTTACCACGAACCTATGTCCAGAATGCTGCACAAGCTAACACGAATCTTTTCGACCTTCACTTCAAAAAGTCCAGTCTTATAATTGCCCTACCCTACAACCCTTAATTCTCTCCTTAATGGTTTCCACCCTGTCACCTAGTTAATTAAGTTATTTATTTTTTTGTTAAGGCTTAAATTAAGCTAAGAAAGTACCCCGACTTGTGTTTTCGCCTAAACGGGCTTATTAGGTTCTTATAATACCAATACCAAG
Organism: Merodon equestris; assembly: GCA_958301585.1. NCBI lineage: Eukaryota > Metazoa > Arthropoda > Insecta > Diptera > Syrphidae > Merodon > Merodon equestris. Next base: position 20,718,751 of record OY284413.1, on the reverse strand, counting down.
GTCAATGACATGATGACATGTGCCAAGACTGGTGTCAAATAAGCTAAGCCGCTGAGTAAGTTTGTTGGCCTAAAAGGATAGATTCACACTCAACCTTTGCTGCAGTAGGGCAATGTTACAATCTACCATTGCTTTCTCTTCAATTTGTAATTGTCACTTTAGAAAGCATTTTCCAAAGCCACATATAGGTATACATTATATACTCACTCAATTAATAAACTTGTTCTTATTTGGAAACTGCAATCAATGAACCAAAAGTCAATTTTCCTCAACTTCAAACACCGCCCACCCGACCCTGCTATTAAATCGAAATTTCAACTTGCAATCACTTTCCAACACTTCCCGGTAAACGTCAGCTTCACCCGCGATCCCCTAGTCATCCACATGTAACCATTTCGTTACCACTACTGGGTTAAGGGAAGAAGGACGCGTTACATTCAACATCAACATCTACATCATGCACGCCATAACGCCATCTGAACCCAGATAGAGGAAAAACCACTTTCCACAGATGAACAGATGAAATAAATCGAAAGGAAGTTGTATTGCAAGGACTATGTGCAACGTCAGAGCAGCAGGATGCAGTGGGGAAATAAATAAAAAAACGCCGCGCTGCACTCCGCGTAATATCCTCGTCGTCGTTGGAACATGTTTTCTTTACCAATAAAATTTATGGCCCACCATAAATCTACCGGCGCTATTTTGTTCTTCATTTCGCTTTTTTTTTTTGCTCGTTGGGCCTTCCTGACTTGTCTGCAGTTTTTGTAGCCCGGGCTTTTTGTGGGAATGTGCTCGTGTCTTCCCGGTGCAACCACTCGGATGCTGTGAGATTTGCCGGAAAAATACAATCGTTTCGGCGGTGGGTGGTTGGGGTTAAGTGCGACATTGCAACTCGCAGTAAACGGTAATTGAGGGAAGGCACGCTCGTTTAGTACTACGACTACAAACGTTAATGGCTTTAAACGATTTTCAAACGATTTCGATCTTTGCTTTTAGGGTTCTGACGATTTGATTGTAAAAGGATTTTGGGGAATGATGTTGATATTGGTGGAGCGAATATTAAGGGGGGAATTAACCGATTAACAATTGTATAGTGATCCTTTTTCGCAACAAATCGGCACATATCCATTTCTCGTGAAAGCTGGATTTTTCCAGTACACTGCGCTAGGAGGAGGAGATCCAAAGCTTACACGATAGTAGAGGCTTGTACCACAATTACAATACATCAAATTAATTAAACACGATACGCAGTCGTTGCCAAGATAATGGCATAACTCTTTTTAGCAACTATAGGGTCCGCCAAATAACTTTTTTTTTTTTTTGAAAATGGTATAAAAAAAACTATTGAATATTTTCTCAAATTTCTTTTTTTATTTGAAAGTACAGTCCTTCCGGTTAATAATGGAAAATAATTTCATTCAAATGGCTGCCTCGGCTGGCCATGCTGTAGCCTACACGATCGGTCCAATTTTTAAGCACATTATCGATTGTGTGCAGCTGTATTTCACCAATGGCTTGACGCATATTGTCCTTTAAAGCGTCAATTGTCTCTGGCTTGTCGGCGTAACACTTATCTTTGACGGCACCCCACAAATAATAGTCCAACGGTGTCAAATCGCAGCTCCGAGGTGGCCAAACGACATCAGCTCTGCGGCTGATAATGCGATCTTCAAAAACAGGGCGTAAAACATCGAGTGTAGCTTCGGCTGTGTTGCACGTAGCGCCTTCCTGTTGAAACCAAATGTTGCCAATATCCTCCTCTTCAATTTTTGTGAACAAAAATTCGTTCAACATGCCCCGATAACGATCGCCATTGACTGTAACGGCCACTCCTTGCTCATTTTCGAAGAAAAATGGCCCAATTATGCCTCTGGACCAAAATCCGCACCAAACAGTGGCTCGTTTTGGGTGCACCGGCTTTTCAATGTATGCGTGCGGGCTTTCTGTGCCCCAAATGCGACAATTTTGCTTGTTTACATACCCGCCAAGATCAAAAAGAACTTCATCTGAAAAGATGATTTTTTTGGCAAAATCGGCATCTTCTGTAAGTCGATCGCAGGCCCACTTAGCGAAGCGTTGTTCAAGCATATACACAACCATATTCGTTCAGCGGAAGGATAAAACTAATTATTTGTCAAATCAGACATGAGCTAAGTGTTACCATTCACGAAATAAGCACTACTTGAAAAAAAAACTTTAGATGGCGGACCCTTTACATGATGGCTATAAAAGCCGAAACCAGAATGAACCCCGTTTTTCCAGGACCGATTCGCCCGAAGTTAAGAACTTTAAGCGAACTTTCGGAGGAATGTAAACCTTGAAAGCGAGTGATATATAATCCAATTGTCAATAAAGGCTATGTCCGATGTAATTTAATGTAGCTATTTGATGGAAAGGCTCGTGTGTTCGAGGATCATTCCTATAGGATCTGCCTTGAAACGTACAGAACGCAAAAGTCGCAGTTCTTCAACAATTACTCTAATAACTTTAAATAAAATTCACAATTTTCTTATTAAAATGACCCGAGGGCATATTGCAAAAGATTTGACTAAGGACTTTAACCTAATTTTCAGGGCTTACTACCCCATTTATAGCACACTTCAATTGGGCTCAGAGGCATTTCTCTATATTGAGTCCGAAAGGAAAATGCACGATAGAGATGATATCCTGATAAGTCACCGGGGCGCCAGGGATAAATGGTTCTTTTGCGATGAGTACGTAGACAGAGCTCATGAACCCATAAATTTTAGTATGTTACCGGGCACTTCATTATGCTAAGATTGTAGCAAGCTTTCTAGGCCGGGATATACTCGCCGGACCAGGAACTGTCACATACATTTGTTTGTGACACCGATAGACGTGCTAGTGTGGTTCGCGCACAACGCTGTCCCTATGGGTTGAGACCCGTTCGGGACACGCGGTCGTAGCGGCGCGGCGCCTCGTCACCTCGTAGCTGTCGCGTTGACAGCACCTAGTCAATCTCTTTATGGGTGAGAGCCCGAGTCTGGATCCCGACTGCTGATTTATTGCCAGGAATAGTGTGAGGCCGAGCCCAACTGGACAAGAACCCGAGTCGAGGCTCGGGGAACTGACCTTACGGTATTTGCCTCGGAGTAGATATTTATAGGAGTTGGTCGGCCTCGTATGGGTTAAAACCCGAGTCAGAGAATCAATTTCGTCCTATTAGTCCCCACTCAACGTTTTACTTGCAGAGCGATCGCCCCAACTAATGTCGACCACACACTCATCCCTGCCTTGTAGGTGAATTAGTCGTAACTCGCTCATCTTGCGTCAGCGGCCGACACACTGTTTTGTACCTACATATACATATGTTTTATTTGTTTCTGTGATTTGTTGAGTATGTTTATTTTATCTCTGTGTTTACTTTTGTTTATGTTTGGTTGGACTCGGGTAAGGTAAGTGAAACATGTTTGTTTGTAAAGGAAAATTTATTTATTTCATTTACATTTTAGGCTTACAAATTTTCCTTTGCAAGATGAACCTGAGAACTTAATGACGCCGTTTGGCTTTCGTGAGATCTCAAGCATGCTGGATAAGTGAGATTGCTTTTTTCAATCGTTCAAAGTAGCAATCAAGTGTCTCGAAGATGAATAGACAAGCGTCGTAATAATAATTGCCTGCTACAGAACGAATAGGTTTAGGAAGCTATAAGACCGCATGAAGTAGATCGACCGGAATTTCTTACCCAAAGTTTATCGGTCAGGAAATCGTTACTATGGGTTATAAAGCTTCCACACCTGAAAGGCGACATCTCTAAGGCATGGCTATGTAACTTGCTTAAAATTGCCAAGCGTTTAATATATATGAAGTCGCTAGTCTACGCCGATAAACCCGAAACGATTGACCACTTGGAGGACAACATTCGCCGCGTTATTGCAGATATACGGCCACAAATGTTGGAAAAAATCATCGAAAATTGGACCTCCAGATTAGACTACGTCCGAGCCAGCTGTGGCGGTCATATGCCAGAAATTATATTTAAATAATAATGCTGGAAGGTTACCTTTCGAATGAAGTTAATATCATGTCAATTTCAAAAAATCATGTTTGTTTTATTCCATTTCAAAGTTCTATACCTCTATAAAAGACACCCTTTATCATAATTTCTCTGAGGAGGATACGCTTCGTAAGATGGCAGAAGGCAGCACGCTCATATAGTATATGGTTTGCAGTTTCCTCGTCCTCCAGGCGGAGTCGGCACTCGGTTTCAGGTGAGTCGTTAATATTGTTACGATGATATCTCAGGCTACAATGTCCCGAATGGTAGCTGATCAGTCTTCTGATATCGACTCTATTACACACCCTGTGTGTATTTGTGCCAAATACAAGTTTCTTTTAAAAACTGCAATGCAATGAACAAAATTAATTTTTTTTCCATGCATTGTGGCTTTATTAGTAAGAACAAACATTCCCATTAATTACGAAATACAATGTCGTTCATGTGGCTGCCTCGGCTGGCTTCGCAGTAGCGCATTCTGTCACCCCAAGTTTCCAAGACCTTGTTGATGGTTTCGGGCTGTAACTCACGGATTGCTTGGATGATATTTGCCATAAGTGCTTGAATCATTTCCGGATTGTCGGCATAACATCGGTCCTTCACGTTTTCCCAGAAAAAAAAGTCCCAAGGGGTCAAATTACAGCTGCGAGGCGGTCAATTGACATCGCCAAGACGGTGGATAACACGATTTGGGAATTTGGTGTGCAAAATATCGTGTGTGGTATGGGCTGTGTGGCATGGCTCGCCATGCTACATGAACCAGAGGTCGTCCAAATCCATGTCTTTAATATCAGTAAAACAAAAAGTCGGTTAACATAGCTCTGCAACGCCGACCGTTTACCGAAACGTTGTTCCCGGCCTCATTTCCGAAAAAAAAAATGTCCAATGATGCCACCACTCCACAATCCGTGTTGCCGTATTTACAACAATTACCCCTCCACTTAGTTGAAAGCGAATCTAAGTTTTTTTATTTCGGTGAAACGGTGCTGTTTCAGGGATGGCTGCTTCTGCACGTGGTTGAAATGAACACTCTGTTTGGTTTGCGCACCTTCAGGTAATGAGCTCCATAGTGGTGTTCCCGACAAAGATGTCTGTATGGGATTATCCAGGGCAGATGAAGTAAGGTCAATGCTTGCTGAGCTCTTTGATAAACTTAACCAGACTTCAGAGTCATTCAAGCTTGGGCGTGGTACGACGGACTCTTGCAAATTTGGTGACGAACTATTTGTTATCAACACATTAGGGAAATCAGCGATGGCCGGCGATTGTTTGTTAAACGATTTCGTATTTGGTTTTGATGTCGACGCCAGCTTCCTTTATTGGTTTCAACTAAATACATTGTTCTTCCTAAGGATTTCTTAATGATAGCCTCAAACCAGTTGCTTTTTTGCTTGTACTGTCTTAGAAGGTTGCCCTGCAGAAAACTTTGAAGCGTTAAGAGGTCTATCCTTAGGCATTTCTGGGATCATGAGCGACAATAAGCCTCGGTGGCGGCGTCCGTGTAACATTTCTGCTGGTGAGCTCCCATTTTCATTTGCTGAACAGCGATAGGTTGACCAAAAGGTCGATAATGCCTCATCATGTTTTGGTGTATCCAATACAATTTTTAAAAGTGCGGTCTTAAAAGTTCTCACCATCCTTTCGGCGCCGCCATTTGACTCAGGGTTGAATGGTGCGGAACGAATGTGACGAATGGAATAAAAATCGCAAAAACTTTTGAATTCCTGAGAGGCAAACTAAGTTCCATTGTCCCACACCAACACCTTTGGAAGTCCTTCAGCAGCATCTTTAGGACTTTATCAACTCTTGGATTTTCGCATTGACATACTAGAACTCCAAACGTTATACATAAGTTAAGTCTCCTCCGAAAATAAGGTAATAAATTACTCTCTGCTGTGGGCAAATCCTTTGGCCCACCCTCATTGAAATACTTGAAGACTTTTTGCAATATCCTATCTTGTTTAGAAACCTCTGCAATGACTTTAGCATTGGTAGGAAAATCTTCTACAAAGGCAACAGCCACATGATCTCGATGATGACAAGATTCCTCGGATTCATCAAATTCGACGTCTGGTCCTACGGGAAGGCGAGATAGGCAATCAGCATTCTCGTGTTGTTTTGCTGAGGGATCATGAATTCTGTAATGGTATCCTATAAATATGATAGCCTAGCGTTGCAAGCGCTGGATTGTCATCTGTGGCAACTTTTTATTCGGATGAAAAATTGACACTAGTGGTTGATAGTCAATTATGAGCTCAAAACTCCGCCCAAAGAGATACTGATGGAATTTCTTCACACCGTGTATAATTGATAGTGCCTCCTTCTCAATCTGGCTATGCTTTTTCTGACTTTCGTTTAATGATTTAGAGGCGAATGCATTCGGCCTTTCCGTTGAATCTGGAAAAATGTGGGATATTACAGCCCCAATACTGTGATTTGAAGCGTCAGTTGCCAAGGTGATATGCAAATCGTCTCGAAAATGAACTAATTTAGCAACAGTTGTTCAAATTATGTCCACTGCTCCTTACCCCAAATGAAAGGCTCGTTTGACGCTGGCAATTTGTTTAGTGGTACTGCTAATTTAGATGAGTATTCATTAAAATCTAATAATTAATCGCACTGATGAGAGCTTCCCAATCTTTTGAATTTTTCGGTTGCGGCAAATCCTTAATGGCCTTTATTCGAGATTCTGACGGCCGAATGCCGTTTTCATCGATAATATGTTCTCAGCTTCCGCAAATTGGCATTTGTCCATTCGTGGACAAACCGTGACGCTCCAACCGACCAAGAAAAATATCCAGATTCTGCAGATGTTGCTGATTGGATTTGCCTGATACGATAACATCATCGAGGTATGACACACAGAAGCTCAAATCCGACTGCTCCATATACCGTTGGAAAATTCAAGTTGAGCTTGATGTGCCAAAAGGAAGACGCTGATACTCAAAAAGTCCAAATTCTGTGTTCACAACGTACATTTTCTTTGATTGATCGTCAAGGAGGATATGCAGGTACGCGTCGGATAAATCTGTCTTTGTGGAAAAGCGACCACCTTGTAATTTATGTAATAGCTCCTGAATACGTGGCACAGGATATCTGTCGATTTCAAGTTGAGGGTTTATTGTTACCTTAAAATCGCAACAAATTCGCATAGCTCCGTTTGACTACTACAATGAGTGCTGCCCACTCGCTCGTCTCTACAGGACGTAAGAGCCCTTCTTTCTGAGCTAAAGGTAATGGTCTATATGTATGATAACACGGTTCACTATTTAACCGTTTACTTGGGATACCAAATGTTCTCCGGACTCATCTTCGAATACTTGCAATGCATCATATTTTGCCGCACATTCGATTTTAAACTGGAAAACGTCAAACCAATCCAGTCCCATGATATTCGCTCCTCGAGCGCAGTTTCCAACTAATAGGGTAATTGGTAGAATTGATTGTTTTAGCATACATCAACGTACAAAGCCTACACCTTTCACAGGCACTTCGATGCCACGTTTCGTTAACGAACACGGGGGTTTTCCGAGACTTTCATACCCCGGCAGACCTACAATAGAACAAGAAGCTGCTGTGTCCAATTGAAACAATAACGGGCGATTGTTTATTTGAAGTTGAATAAAAATGTTGGAGTTGACGTTCAGTTGCCAGTTCGGTGGTTGACACTTCTTCTACAGGTAGCAAATTAATTTCTCTACCTTCATCTACTAAATTGATAGTGTGAGCTGAGTCTGTCGGACTGTTCCACGCACTGGATTTTCAGTGTCCTCTTGTCTAAGAACGTCCCTGGCTTTTGGATCTTCGCTTCGATTATGAGTTGCTACTAATCTTAGTTAAAGCAGCCAAGCATACACTTTTTATGCGGCCTCGACGTTTGCCGATATCACAAACGGAATCAATATGCTTACACTAACAACCCAGATATGATTTTCTAGCCGGAAAGTAGTTGGACTTACTTGGTTGGCTTCTTAACTGGTGCACATCAAGGGCGGCTGGTGAAGTGATGGTGGTGCTGCCTCCTTTCATGATTTTCGACGCGATACGAGTGGACTCGAAAGCTGTCACGATCTCTTCTAACTCCTCCAACGTAAGATTTTTCTTTTGGGTCGCCGTGATTCTCACCGAATCGTGTCGGGTGTAACAGCGTAAGATTAATTGCATCCTTCCTTAGCACATACAAATACGTAATCATTTGCCAGCACTCGTAGCTCAGCTATCAAATTCGTATCATCCTTTGTTGTAAAAATTTGCACCTTGATGCCAAAATATGTAATTTGCTCGAAAGTGCTTAGTAAGTTTTCCAGTTAAGTCTTTATAGCGCAAGCTACTCACGTCTTCCACTTGGAAAAGTTTTCGAAGAATTTCATTAAGCGGACTGTCGCAAGCCGAAAGAAAATGCGCTTTTCGCGAAGTGTCTTCAATAACAGCGTTTGCCTCAAAATGCTGCTCCAGTTGAAAAAGATAGCTCTCGCAGTTCTCTTTTTCGGTATCAAAAACGCGAAAAGGTGATGCTGGTTTTGCAGTATCTGTGGTAGCTTTCAACAGCCGCTCCATCAGCTTCGCATTTGATTTAAACATTTTCTCCAACCAAGACAAGAAGTTCTTGCAATGCTGCGTCCATGCTTCCAACTTCTTCGTCGCCAATTGAACTGAATTATTTCAAAGAACAAAACGATTTCCAATTTTGGATAATTAAATTATATTGGAATACAGATTTAAACATTTAGGTTAGCTTAACCGTGTGGTATGAGAAGAAGTGTGAATTTGTATCAGTTGCAAATTTTTAGTTGATTGAAAGAGTTGCCATAGATCCAACAGAGCTATTTCCGAGCACCCCACAATTACGTACGTAACTTGAATTTCATCAATTCGTGGTTATATTTTGTTGGAGTCCAACTTCTTGCTCGGTTAGCCCTGTGAACAGAGGTTTCAGAATCTCTCAGAGATCCAAGCTGTGCCTTCCACCAAGGTACGATACACCGCTTATGTGTATCTATCTTGGGGGCACAGCTGTTTTTGAAAGATGAGATGAGTGCTACTTTTTTTCAAACACATTCACGGCAAAAGGGTAGGTACAGGATTTCGTGAAAAGAAAAGAAAAACAGCTATGTTAGTTGCCTCTAATTTCCTAATTTCCTCAGTCAAATCAAACATTAATTTCTTCTGCGCTTAAATACTTGGATGCTGAACCAAAGCCGTATGTAAGGCGTAACCACAGAATAAATAGTATACAGAAGTTGCATCTCATACAAAGCAAATTTTGTTCTAGGGTTCCAATATTGGCACCCTATTGAACAGAGAGTACAAGCATGAGAACATGCAAGAGAGTATACAAAAAATTAAGAAGCTGGTGCGAGCGAGAGAGAGTAGCATGTGCGTTTTCGGTGGTTTTGTTTTTACGAGAGCAAAGCAGCTTACGATGTGTATGCAAGTGTGTGTGCGTGTGTATGCATTGATAGCTTCTTCTATCGTAAGCTTGCATGGTGTTGTATTGCTTCTCTTGTTTTCGATTGTGTGGATTGGATTCGAAATCACTTGGGAATTGTACTTTCATGCGAATGGTTGTGTTTTCCTGCGCTTATATGTATATCGACTCCATTTTTACTTCGTATTTTGATATTTAACTCTATTTTTGATTTTGAATTGTTGCTTTTATAATTGTTGACAACTTTGCATACGATTTGGATTATTCTTTGGACTTATTATTATATATTGATTGTTGAGGGGTTGTCATACGATTTTGAATAGGAAAAATGGATTCTGTACCGGCTGTTGGTAAAATTTTCCAAAAGTCCGGCATTCGATGCTGCATAAAAACATGCAGGCGATATGGTGAAAAGATAAGAATGTATAAGTTTCCTTCCTATGACTCAGCTATGGGTCAAATCACTTCTCAAGTTCTGACATTGGTAAAAAAAAGTTGAAATTCGGAGCTGTTCCGGTATTTAACTTAGAAGTTATTGAGGAAGATTACAAGTCGTTGGAGCTTGATTGTCCAGCTAAAAAGAGCCGAACAAGTGACTCCGTAGATGGATGTTGTAATGACTGTGAAAAATATCTGAAATCAGCTAACTTTTACAGAAAAAAATATTACGACATGGTAGCAAAATATAAAAATCTCCAAAGCTGCAAACAAATAGCAACAAAATCAAGCGTATTTCAAGCCATCGACTCTTTTTAAATAAGCAAGGAGTCAAAAACATTTTGCAAACTTCTTCTTAGCCCACGACCTAAAGAATATAAGCAAGATGTAAAAGATTTGGTTCAAAACATTTATTATGTCTCACAGTCAACGTACCAATTTTTGAAGAATAAATTGCATCTAAATTTGGCACATATCTCTACTGTTTATCGAACGGTTTAGAGTTAATAAAAAAGAAGTGCTTAGATTTGAACCAGTACGAAAAGAATAATATGATTCTGCTGATGGATGAAATGGTGATTAGAAGGGAATTGCGATCAATTCCAAATTAGATTTAATGGATGGATTTGAGGAAAATGGGGTTGAAACAACGAACCAGATTGGTAAACAATTGTGCGTTTTTATGATTAAATCAAAGTTTTCCAACTGGGCGCTTACATTTAATTACTTTGTTTCAAAAAATGGACTTTCTGCCGATTTACTAAAAAAGATAATATTACGAAATTTAGCAATTTTGAACAGTTTTGGCATCATAGTTAAAGTTGTAATTTGTGACCAAGGGTCCTCTAACAGGAAGTGTTTCTTGGAATTGGGAGCTACTTTAGAAAAACCCTATTTTATGTATAATGGTAGTAAAACTTTCTGTGTATGTATATGATTTTCCACATCTAATCAAATCACTAAGAAATGGTTGGCTTCAATGTGACCTTACAACACCAAATGGAGTTGCTAGTTTTAAAGTAGTTAAGGAACTATGGGAAATGGAGTGCAAATCTAATACAAAAATGTGTCTTAAACTTACAAGCCAGCACATATTTCCGAACTCTTTCGAAAAAATGAAAGTAAAACTAGCCACCCAAATTTTTAGTAGGACTGTTCAAGCAGCAATTAAAACTGTTATTGAGACAGTAGGCTTTAAAAGTTGCTCAAAAGAAGTTTGTTTATCTACGGCATGCTTCATAGGAAATATTGACAAAATATTTGACTGCCTAAATAGTGGTTCGCTATCTTCAAACAATTGTTATAAGTCTGCAGTTCAACTTAACAGTCCATCACACGAATATATAAAATTCTTCCTTGAATACCTCAATGAAATCTCATTTGTTGACAAAAAGAAAAAAGTATTTTTTTTAGATGGAATGAAATTTACCTTGAACGCTGTATTACAATTAGTAGACGAGCTATTTCAAAAAAATCCCAAATATTTTTTTTAATGACAAGAGCATTAAACCAAGATAAGCTCGAAAATATGTTCTCGGTTCTAAGACAAAAGGGTGGAAATAATATTAACCCCTCAGTTGCTGATATAAACACTTTATTAGCACGCTTAATGTCTGCAAATATAGTGCAGTTGAGTTCTTATAGTAACTGGGAAGAGCTGAGTGATACCACATTTGAAACGCTTTCAAATATTTTGTCAAATATGGACTTAGCTGATACAAATAATGAAGAACTCAGTCGAAACGAAAACTCTGAAATAGATATTAACGTAGAAATCATTGATGATTTCGTATTAAATGATGACTTTCAGAATTGATCAGAATTTAGTATCGATTTGGCGTCTTTAAGATACTTCATAGGTTATATCGTCTACAAAATGATACCGAAAATTAACTGCGATATTTGTGTTTCTATATTGAGAAAAGAAGACGAAGTATTACCAGTTCCTAGTGAACTTTTCATATTTCAAAAAAATTACAATTCTCTTAAAAATTTTGGTAACCTCGTTGCTCCTTCACAAATTTTCTTGGAAATTAGCAAGAAACATATTACAGTGTTTAGCAATATTTTTGACACACAACCACAAACTGTTGGTATAAAAAACTTGATAAAATCCAAATGCAAAAATGCCACACCGCAATGGTTTTCCACATGTTCTGATCATAAGGAAATAATATTGGATGATCTTAGTACTCTTGAGGAAGCATTGCTCGTGGGCTTCAGAGAAAAAAAAATTTACTAAAGCCCGCAAACTTAAAATCCTGTCGCACTAAAGTTTTTGGGTTATTCTTCCCTACATATATCAGATTGAAATTTGCACAAAAATCTCAAATAATGGAATAACGTTAATTGGTGTTATCCGGCCCTTTTAGTTTACATCGAAAAAGTACGCGTACGAATACCAAGCGCAACTTTCAACTGAAGAAAACTAAATATAGAAATCTAAAACTTGAAACAAAATTTTGTCAACACCACGTGCATTCACGACTTTGGATAGCAACACAATACACACACACACATACATAAACATTTTAAGATTGCTCTCTCGTTGATTCTCTCTGATCGTGACTGCTCTCTGGTTGTTACTCTCTGATCATGCTTGCTCTCTCGTTGCTTGATCTTCCCTTCAGTTGTTCCGCCCGCACCATAAAGTGAAAAATCATCGCAGGCCGAGATGCGACTTCTGTATACTATTTATTATGTGGCGTAACTTACAAGACATTTCGGGTCCCAACATTTCATGAGTGAGTGAGGGTGATGGGGGATTGAACTCAGTTTCAGCAAAAATCTTCTGTTATTTTTTTTTGGCGTTTTTCAAGTCACATTACCAAAACAAGCCACAGTCTTAAAGAGAATATTCGTCAAGGGTGCGAGAAAGCTTCCCAAAGTTATTGCCGAAACCATTGAGGAAAAATAACCCAAATGGTCATCCTAAATTGCGGCAATAAGAAAAATTGATATTATATTGATAGCATAGTGCTATGCTTAAGTTTGTCGAGTCGTACAAACCACGAGTCAAAGCGACCATTTCAAATATTGTAGTCACAAAGCCATGTGGATATCAAAGTAGCATTTGGCTTTAATTTGTCAGTGTGACGCCGCTGAGTTGATACATATTTTAAGGGGGCGAAGCGATATCACACAAATTAAGATATCCTCTCCCCTTATGGGTCAAGGCCTATGATATAGGCTAGAATATCAAACACCTTGAGGCTAGTGTTAGTAAAAATGCGAACGTAATTTGTAACCGTTACGTCACAAGCATTTGGCAGAGTTCTCCAGTAACCGTTTCGCCCCAGAACTTTTTCAGTCATATAGATTGGCAAAGAGTAGTTCCTTAACCTACACGATAACTGGACTTGAAAGCGCTCATTTTATCTAAACTTAATAATTTTTGAAAAGACTTTTTTCACTTTCCAATGTTTCAATCCCTTTACGCCAATTTTTTTGTTCAGTTTATGTACATTCAGATTTATTCAAGCTACCGTAGTACAAGACATTAATAACACAATCGGGTAAATTCCTAATAACCTCCAATTAGCAATACAAAGAAGACATTGATTGCATTGCACATCTGCCATTTCATATTGATACCATTTAATTCCCACAACCTCATGCCCACCCCAAATGGTGGAAAGACTGTCACTGGTTACCAAAAGCAACGAATCAATATTTACCAATTACCAAAAAAAAGGAACTTCCCTTAAAAAAAAAAAAAAACTAACACGAAGGACGAAGCGAAAAGGTCCTACCTATACCCACCCCTCGAGCTTGTTTACAATCCACCGAATCATTTATTTTTCTTAGACAAACACTTAATTTTAATTTTCAATTAATCCTTCTGTCGTTATTCTGTGTGTTTTGTGAATATTCTCGGAAAACAACAAAATGTCCTTAAACGAAAAAAGAATCCGGCAGAAAAAAATGTATATTTACTGCGCACGAGAATACCCATCAAATGTGGATCGTCATGCCTCCCTCTATTGTCAGAATTGAAAGGCGAAATCCTTTTTGACTAATGAACGTTGAAGTACTCTCGCAGGACGAACGCGTATAACCTAAAATGATTGATTCGCTACGTTGTTGTATTCGCGTATACTCGTATTATGATCAAATTCGATTTGACAGGACGGTGATAAATGCACTCGATGTAGTCACGGAGCAACTTCAAGGATAATACCACTAACAAGTGAGATTTTGTATCTTCCTCCTTTTTTTTCCCTGTCTCCAGTAAGACCTCGTTAAAATTCACCAGTCTTTTGGTTTAAGAACTAAGAATTGGGTTTAGGGAAAATTAAATGAACGAAGATTGGTTTCGGGAGTCCTTGGAGACGATGAATTTTTGTAGAAAGCCGTTTCCTATTGTAACGTCTAAGTGCGCGAATGGCAGAATCGTACTATCGTGATGTCAAAGAGGTTAGGAAATGCAAACAGGATTTAATTATTTTGCCAAGATTTGCTGGTTTTCCGGGTAATACCTGCTATTCAGGCAATTGTTGGATGTCCTTAGGGATGATTTATTGCTTTGATTTACCCGCATAGCTAGTTGCACCCTCATTATCCGACATATTGTGTTCCTCTAGGCGGAAGTTTTGACCTGGGAGTGAGATTTGTTGTTTAGTTTGGTTGTTAATTAGAATAGAGCGGGTGGATGTGGTAGTTTTTGCCATCTACCCACCCGAACCCTTTTACCCGGATCAAATTGGACTTATTAAATATTTTAGTTTTAATGTGGGGGATTGTGTACATGTTTTTATTCACTTCAAAGGGCTATACTTTTTTGGGGAGGTAGGTTGCTTTTGAAGGCTGAGTCAATGGGCTTAAGGGTTTGTAAGCTAGCATGCGGTTAGCTAACCTTGTGACATGGTATAAGACTGATAAGATGCCTGTAGGGCTATCAAGATTTTACACGAATTTATTTCTTTTGAAAGCTTCCGTCAAAAGTAAGAGGGAGAGCTATAATTTAAAATTATTTCCTTGCTTAAAGCATATAGCATCTTTATAATGCTTTTGCCCTTGTTTGTCAACGTATTTGTGACCTAGACTTACTTTTCCTAGAAAGAGTATTTCATGAAGGCGAACTTCCATCACTCGTAAAGGTGAGAGCTGCTTGGTTTTCCTAAATGCAGAAAAGGTGCAAGCGCATATGTCCCACAAGAAAAAATAGCGAGTATCTCGACAATGACTTTCGAAAATTTCATAAAAGAAAAAACCAACTTGGCGAAACCACTAGAAACCTTGAAGATGACAACAATTCATCCGCGCCACTGAGATATGACTTGAGTGCCATTATTCAAACTGTAGTCAAATTTGCTATCATAATTAGTTGGAAATAATCTTGTTTGTCAGACTCGAAGCACGTAGCTAGACAAAAACCAAACATCATTCAAACCAAAGGGCCATTGGGATTGTGGCAATTAAGACAGGATCAGAGCCAAGAGGGAGTAAGAATTGTCTGTCAAAATAAAAAAAGAAAAATTCACAATCTGAGACACCTTAGTCGGACGAGCAGTATATTTTAGAAATAGTTAAGACCTAGGTTCCAGATCTTTTGAAGCGATCAACGAACCAATTATGAGAGGATGCGCTTTAATAGGTTCAGTAGGTTGGTATCAAGCCGAGATCAGGGAGACGTCGTCCGACAGCAACAGCGATTTTGGGCGCCGGAGCGGACTGCATCAGTTTTCACAGGTCAACCTCTTCAAGGCAAAGCCTACCAACAGCGATGGCAGGCTCACACAGCCTAGGGTAGGTTAGAGTAGGTTCAACAAAACATTTTCTTTGCTTAATAATTCATTTTTTAAAATTCCTTAAGTGAATCATACGACCGAAAGGCATAGTTTAAGTTGTTCTGTGTACTTTAGAGTGTCCGTATAGGACCAATAATGTGCTCTAAGTCATTTAAGTTGTTCAAGCTAATCTAAAGCATTTTTTACTAGTGTAACGTAGCTCTAAGTTAAAAAATTAGTAAAAATAAATTTAAAAAAAAAAAGTTCAGAGTTGTCAAAAAGTTGACAACCAATCGTCAAGCCTGTCTGCTATGTGTGTTCCTTTCATGTTTCGCCGTTTTGTTTCATCTCTTATATGGCCATCCTTATATTGTCCTCCCTGCGACGCGACCTTTCTCATGGTCTTTTACCCTTGGGTTTATTGTTCTACGTATCCTCCCCATTTTAGCTTACCATTTGTTAGTTTTGCACCATAGTTTCTCCTTAAGATCTTCTTATCAAAAACTCTTATTTTCCTCATTCTTAGTCAGAGAAGGTTTCACATCCATTAAGTGTTACTTATAGGAAAGTTGTTTTCAATCGTTTTTTTTCATCGGGAAGAAGCACGCGTTGCCCACATGTCCATATGCCTTTTCTATTTTTACGTCGCTTTTGGTAGACGGTTCCCAGATATTTGAACTCATCTTCTTTCCCAAAGCGTTTATCGAGCACGTCAGGTGCGAGGCTTGGATAAATTCACGACTGTCAGTTACTATGTATTCTCAAGGCTTTCAAACGATAGAAAAACTAGTTTCTGTTGCATTTGATATGGATGCTGATCCAATAATGTCTCTAATTCTGCGACTTCGAACTTGTTCACCAGTCTGTGACTTTTTTGTAGCATTGTACCATTCGCGAGACGTTTACTGATAGAAGCCTCACAGCAAAGTTTTATAATCATTCGATGCATTACAGATTTTTTTTCGCACTAAAAAAGGAAAGCAGAGACTTCGGCAAACGGCGACATTTTCATGGACAAAAAAATATATGCCGTCTACGAAAAATCACAAGTATAGCAAAATGTGTCCGATCTTGTAATTCTAACCCAAAAATAATACATGAGCCATTTGTTGAGAACCGCCGGATTCACCTTTGTATGCCTGATCTGAACGAATGTCTTCTTATTCTCTCCTTGTGCTACTGAGGTAATGTAGCCAAAACATAAATGGCTTATAGACATAGACGTTTCAACAAATAAACTCTCTCCAAATTCTTTCACCCAGTGGTAAAACCGACACCGAAAAAACCTTACATTGGATCAGGATACACCCATCAAGCTTAACAACCTTTGCAGCAAATCGTGTGTCAGAAATCCAAGAATGGACGCAAAACAAAGGACAAAGTTTAATCCTGCAGATATAGTGTCGAGAGGTTGTAAAGTGGATGAATTGAATAGTTCCATCTGGTATAGTGCTCCGCAGTTCCTCTTGGAAAATGCTACTGCTTGGTCGATAAAAACTCATTTCGAGTTGTCGCCAAATGATGAGGCCTTGGAAAAGCGCAAAACTAATGTCGCCCTCATAGCAATCGAAACTCCACAAAATTATTGGATGGACTTCATTGAGAGGTTTTCATCATATACAAAATTAGCAAATACAGCCACTATAAGAGATGATCAGGCGTCCCTACAACGAGCACTTGATGTGTGGGTGGACATTTTTGAGGGACACGGGTATCGTATTAGCTCAAAGAAGACAAAGTATCTGTGCTGCTCGTTCTCTGACCCTCACCAGCCTTTGAATGAAAGAGTGCTTCCCAAGTGTGAAAAGTTTAAATATCTGGGATCTATGATTAATAAAGAAGCAACTTGTGATGACGACATCAACCATCGCGTAAGCGTAGGGTGGATGAAGAGCGGGGAAAACTCCGCCATCTTCTGTGATCGAAAAATGCCCCCTAAGCTGAAAGTAAGGCTCTACACTTCTTCAGATGTACGTCCGGCGCTCACATACGGTTCACAATGCTGGACAATGCACAAAAAGTATGAGAGCAAATTAACGTCAGCTGAGATGAAGATGCTTCGCATGACAGCGGGAGTAACAAAGCGCGACAGAATTAGAAGTTCAAAGATCCGAGGAAGCCTTCACGTAAAAGAAACCATCACAAGAAAGATAGAGCGCGACCGAATCAGTTGGTATTGCCATGTTCAAAGGAGAGATCCTTGATCCTTGCAAGAATTGAAAGTGGTATAGCGCTAAGTGTATATGTATATTTATTAGAGCACTCAACAATATTAATTACACTTTCAATTTTACCTAGTTCAGAGTAACTTCCCTTTTTTTGTCTTCGCTTGTCATGGGTGTTCTTTGGAGAAGATGTTGTTTGCTGGAACACTTGATGCAGCAGCTCTTGATACAGGATATGTCTTGTCTTCCTTTTGATATATGTACTCGTATATATTATACGTATGTTAAATGGGCGGATTCTGACCGAATATTCGCGGTTTTTATTAAAATGTCCTTGCTCGGGCGCCATGAAAAATAGGAATATTTTGTGCATTCCCCATTCCATTTAACTACTACTATTACTATAATGTCGTCCAATAAGAGCTGTTTTATTCAGTGTAAAATGTATAATTTTTATGAACATTGTGTCTATTTTTATTAAGACCTCGAATAAGTTTTCTCGCTAATTTTTGTGAAAGTAAATCCTTTATACAAACTAAGTCGTAAAAAAGTACCACTCAGTGTATTGCCCACTGCGAGGCATTACCCATTCCCCTCTTTCCGGTGGCATATTAATTGCACCTCGAAAAAACAACAAGTCTTAGCTTACCAATATTTTACCAATTTTTTTTAGCATCTTCATAATGGCTTCCTCTTTAAGCTTTTCCAATCAGGTTTTCACCAATTTTTCAAGATGTGATAGAGTGTTGTCAGGTAGCAAAATTACCTTATTGCGTCTCTATAGCCGTTTTTCTTTCAATGCTAAGTTCAAATGCATCTATTGCAGTCGATAGGTTTCAATGGTTTCAGCTGCTCATAACGTCCACAGCTGAGAGCAGATTCTACGAACCATAGAAATTCGCCTTTGTCGATGTTGTTGATCCATAGCTGGCCTCACACTTCGATCTTCTACTCGTAGAGATATAGTACACTTTCCATCACAAGTTACGATACAATGCAATAAAAGCATAACTTTCAAAAAAATATGAGCCATTGACCTCACCAGCTCGAAAATGTTTGTTTGTACCCAGACAAATGGAAATGAGCCTCATCACTCAGAAATTTTAAAAAGTCGTGTCATTGTTTGATCGTCTCTAGATCTAGTTTTCACTCGTATAAAATAATCGCATTGCTAGTTGGAATTTTGACAGTTCAAGAATGGCGCAAAATTTAAGATGACACCTCATGTTGGACGAGAATTCAAATGGTGTCATCAAGGAAAGATGAGTCACACGGAAATCTTAATCAAAATGTCACCTCTGACAGCTTAAACTTTAAAGTAATCAAGAACATCATCTACCTCGGTTCATAGGTGATAAGCGAAAAAGACAACAGTGCTGGGATCAAACGCAGGATAACTCTTGCTTACCATTCGTTTTTGGGCTTAAAAGTAATTGGGAAGTAGATTCATTTCCCGAAACGAACGCCTTACAAGACCTTGATTATTCTAGTCCTACTCTATGACGCAAAAGCTTATAAAGGGTCCGCCATCTAATCTTTTTTTTTTCAAGGAGTGCTTATTTCGTGAATGGTAACACTTAGCTCATGTCTGATTTGACAGATAATTAGTTTTATCCTTCCGCTGAACGAATATGGTTGTGTATACGCTTGAACAATGCTTCACTAAGTGGGCCTGCGATCGACTTACAGAAGATGCCGATTTTGCCAAAAAAATCATCTTTTCAGATGAAGCTCATTTTGATCTTGGCGGGTATGTAAACAAGCAAAATTGTCGCATCTGGGGCACAGAAAACCCGCACGCATACATTGAAAAGCCGGTGCATCCACAACGAGCCACTGTTTGGTGATTTTGGTCCAGACGCATAATTGGGCCATTTTGCTTCGAAAATGAGCAAGGAGTGGCCGTTACAGTCAATGGCGATCGTTATCGGGCCATGTTGAACGAATTTTTGTTCACAAAAATTGAAGAGGAGGATATTGGCATCATTTGGTTAAAACAGGAAGGCGCTACGTGCCACACAGCCGAAGCTACACTCGATGTTTTGCGCCCTGTTTTTGAAGATCGCATTATCAGCCGCAGAGCTGATGTCGTTTGGCCACCTCGGAGCTGCGATTTGACACCGTTGGACTATTATTTGTGGGGTGCCGTCAAAGATAAGAGTTACGCCGACAAGCCAGAGACAATTGACGCTTTAAAGGACAATATTCGTGAAGCCATTGGTGAAATACAGCTGCACACAATCGATAATGTGCTTAAAAATTGGACCGATCGTGTAGGCTACTGCATGGCCAGCCGAGGCAGCTATTTGAATGAAATTATTTTCAGAAAGAAATTTGAGAAAATATTCAGTAGTTTTTTATAGCATTTTCAAAAAAAAAAAAAGTTATTTGGCGGACCCTATATATACAATACGTGACTCGGAAACGGACGAGAAGGCCCTTACCCATTTCGTAAAAAAAATTCTTCATTTAATTCGTGTCAGTGAACAGTCCAGGAGTAGGTGCAACTACAAACTGTCTAGCTCCGCAGCAGCACAAAAAGGATCATAACCAACTAAGCGTGCAACACTAGAAAAAGCTGTCTAATGATCGTGCCAACTGGAGAGACCTGCTGATCTAGGTTCAGGCTTAACCCGGTAGGACAAACCATGCCTTTATTCCTATCTCAGAATGAACATAATATCAGGGTAAAGATCCTAGGCGACAGAGCAGGACCAAGCAGGAACGATTGGACTTTATTGCCCAAAAGACTCTTCTATAATAAATCAGAACAGTTAATGCCGCTAACCAGATGGTATTCTGCTAATTTTACACCATCATCGTGGTGCACAGGCTTACCGTTAGCGGTCAACGGTCAATGCAATCAGCATCTGAAGCGAGGTGATTATACACAAAAAGTCAAACCAATTCCCATCGTGATAACCGAATTCACATGAAAATTGTGTGAAATTGAAAAGAGGTTTTTAATTAAGCTCTAAAAATCGCCTCAATAAATATGACTCATATTTTAAGAATAAAATGCTTAAAGCCGTATTGAAGCGAGCAATCTCTGTTAACAGTGAACTCTGTGTCCTCAATACTACCACAATCCAATTCAACTCTCTTCAGCTAATCAGGTAATTTACCAATCCCTTACGAAACAATATCCATTTAGAAAATATAAAAACCGCAAAACTCACTTCTCACACTGCTTTCCCACGAAAGCAATTTTCCGCGTCCCCTATATTGACCATCACAGTGCACAATAATACCACGAGTTAATCTTCGACATCATGGATATTGCTCACCCGTCGACCAACTAAGCAACCATCAACAATCGACCGAGTCCTTTCTTCTACGGTCACCCATTCGATCCCGACCGTAACTGTGCCAATTGAATTCCCGTCATCTAAATCGCCACTACACTTGTACAGTCCACAAACCAACATCATCATTACCACTTCCCATCTCACCGTCACCATCACCTCACTGCCAACGCTTACCTTCAATTTTATTACAGACTTTTTGTTGTCCGCTTTGTAAATATATGTGTGTAAGGGAATCGAACGAAGTTGACAGGACAACTTGCATCCTTCGGAATTGCAATAGCTTCATAAAACGTCATAAATGAGAAATACCTACATAAGCACGAGGGAATCAAATGGTACGACGGGAAACCCATCATCTCACTGTGTTCCCATTCCCGCTCCTACTCCTTTTCCTTTTTACACTTTACGCTTTTACTGCACAGCACCGTGAGGAAGAAAGTCAATTTGACACGATTTGACACTTTTCAATATTGTATCGTGTGTTATTTGAGATCAGAATGGCGGAAGGGTCGTGGGGCGCCCATACGGTTATATGTTAGTGCTCTTGTCATATTGACTTTTATTATGGATCTTATGGAGTGCAACATCGTATAAAGGTGAGTATTTCTCGGTAAGGTGCTATGAGGTAAGTATGAACTGTCAAATGTCGAAGGATGATGAGCGGAAAGTCATGAAATACGAGTGCGAATTCTATTGACATTCTGTGATGTGTCTTCGAAGGAGGTGACTTGTACTTTATGTAAGAATTGAACCAAATAATTTGCTAGGACACAAAATAACAGATCCATTGGACACTACAAATAACGGACTTTCCATGATATTGTAGCCTTTTTGGTTCGGTAGATAAAAACTATTCTATGGTTATTCATTTGATATCACAATTGCAAACCAATGCTTAGCTTCCTAAATTCATTGAGTATTGGCGGATACTTCTCTCTTAAGACACCTCCAGAAGAAAGTGTTCATAGTCAAAGCTGCTGATTGCAGAGGTCATGTGGCATCAACAAAACGGCAAATATTTTTTTTTGAGCGAGAGGCCGCCACGTCCTCGCCGTGTCGTGTCGCCGTTCGTAGTATCGATCAGTTCACCACTAAGTTATAGGTTAATAGTAAGCCTTTGTCATAGGATTATTTGGCCATCGTCAATAATCATAATTACAGTACCCGAGATTATTCAGTTCACGGAACTAAGTAATCATTTTTCTTACGATCTCGATGGCCATTTCGCCGTTGCGCTAGATAGCAATGCCTCCAAACCTCTCGAGTATCCATCGTGGCATGCACTGAGTAGCACTTGGCATGATCCTATTTGAATCACATATCCTCCGTATAAATCTCATTCAGCTTTGGGCACAACCAGTTCCTTAACATATGCAGATTTGTAGGGCTGGCCAGTTAGATTTTAGCAAAATTACGGAGCGATGATTCTTCTGCAACAAACAGTGACTTTCCCAGGATGCTAAAAGGTGTAACAGTTTATTTTTGAAACTGATTGATTCAAATACAAAATGTCAAATCATCGACCCGACACACAGTTTGTCAAAAGTTGACATCCTTACAAAAAGACCTTTTAAAGGGAAGTAAAAACCAAATTAAACTTTTAAAAAACATTGGACCTTCTTTAGCCTTAAGGCTTCTCGCCTTAGCCGAAGTTTTAATTTATTTTATTGAACAATTTGAGTGAAAAGTGTAAATTCGACTGTATTTCCTCGGACAATATGCTTTGGAAGGAGCAGAGACCAACGAGATAACCGACTTAAATGGAACATACATTTGCCTGCAAACTATGATAGCTATCTGGGGGATCTTAAACTTATCAAAATATTTAAATGATATTTGTCATTTACAATATTTTGAATGGCGACATGTGTGCTTTGGAACTAGAATTTCATTACAGCAATAAGGAACATTTTATAGAGATAATTAATACCCGTCTTAAAGGTATACATTTAATTAGAAGGGCCACATGATGTACTGAATATTTTTGGGTTTAATGACCGATTATCATTCTAACTATTAATATGAGCTTTTTTAAGCCTTTGGTTTTTAATTGTCAGAAAAAAATCTGCAGAATATATCAATTTGTTTTTCGAACTGTAAAATCATTTTCTTTTTAAAGATTATTTTGTATATATGTATGTTGACCAATACTACGTTTTAAGTAGTTCATAGCCAGAATCCGCTTTTGAATCATTTTTCGGAGCATATAACACGTGTATTGTTGCCTCCTAAAAATCAACATAGACAAATGATTTAATGACAAGTAATTTAATTCTAAATCATCAAATTGCACAATTTAACTAGCCACCCCACCGGCCCAAAACGAGAGAAAATTTTTTCATCAAATTCATTTCTCAATTGGTTCATTTATTTGCATGCTGCGTGGCACACAATACCAGAAGTTTAACGCTTTGGCAAGTCAACCAGCTTCAATTCTTGCACGAACCGTATTTAGTAAGTTTTTGGACTAAAATCCTTGCATAAAACCTTCCAGGGAGTCGAGTAACACAATCCCAATTGTTTCGAACGGCGTTAAATGGACAAGTTAGGGTCTTCATTAACACTGGCGGATATAGCAGCAATATTTTTCTCCGTCCAATATCCTGATGTCCGATAGCATGAAACGATCGAAGTGCGTGAAAAACATTTTTCACCGAGCATGAATTTTGATTAAAAAAATTAACAATCTACAAGAGTTGTTCAAATATTGTATAATCATTTTATAATAAAATGGTAATATAAACTGAGTATTCCTAATTTTAAAACATACCACAAATCAGGCAAAAGTTGCCAAAAATAAAATATTGGAAAACCAAATGGTTGTAAAATCACAATTTAGGCATATTTTTTTTCTGCATGAAAAGCCGACTTTTGAGCTAAATAGGCATAATCTGCAAATATTTTGCTGGTAGCTTTCATTGCAAAGAAATGCTGTTGCTGAGACGTGTTCAATGATTACAGAAATCTATGGTGACGTTTCTGTAAGCGATTTAATGTGTCACCAATGGCTTCAACACTGCAAAGGTTGTGACTTCAGTGTAGAAAGCAATAGAGGAACTGCTGAAAAAATTTGAAGACGCGTTACTGGAAACATTACTGTTTCAAGATCCATGTAAAATGCAACAAGAATTTGCGGACTCATTGGTCACAACTCATCAAGCCATCTTTTACCGTTTCGCAGCCTTGGGGATGTTTCAAAAGTACGGAAATCGAGTGCCATATGAGTTGAAACGGAAAGACGTTGAACGGAGTTTTTGTAAGATGGGAACCAGCTCTAGCGGGAAGACACAATTTATGTTCCACATCGTATTATGAATGGCCATAAACAATGAACCCATTACGATAATCCAAAACGAAAGAAGTCGTGTGGCAAAGCAAAACGTCTATGAACGGAAGTTCATGCTGTGTATTTGGTAACACTAGTTCGCCATTATATATTATCAGTATGAGCTTAGCTCGACGACGCATAGCGTGGCCGGGCAGTACTTCCAACCTTTTGAAGAAACCAAAAACTTAGTCGATTCGTGAATCACCTCAAAAGACGAGCCGTTTCTCGATAGCGGAAGTGGTATGCTGCCAGACTTGCCATCGGTTATTATTTTTTTTTATTATTATTATTATATGCATTAGGTGACATCCTGTATTTAATTACAAGTAATAAATAGTGTCGAATGCCACTTTACAAAGATAAAATACAATATAAATAAAACAAAATAGGGGGTGACAAAATATTAAGGAAAAACACATGTGTAATTTGCACAGTCTATAGAATAATATAAAACAATGACAGCATCTTGAGACTTAAGATAAATTAATAACTAAAATACAAAACAAAGAAAAAGAAGGGAATTTTTTGAAGAGACAAAGTATTCAACAATTAAACCAATATGTCAGTGAATAGATGAAAACTCGGAGCCAGTAATAAGAAATTCTAAGCTCGTATAATTGTAATTCAAAAGCCATCGCTTTATTTGCTTTATAAAAAGTCCAGGTGTTGATATTGTCCTGAGTGATCGAGGAAGCTTGTTAAATAGTCGAATGGATAAGATGGAGTAAAAATTACGATAGGCTGTGGTACGGAACTTTGGAACAGGTAACAAATTGGAGAAGTTCACACGTAGATTATGAGACGAGATCAGACGAAAATTGCGGTTTCCAGACCTCATAAAGAAAGTCTTTAGAACTTTAAAACAGTATAAATGCCTTACAGGAAGAATTTTCAAGTCACAGAACAACGAATAACAATGATATTAACTTGGTTTCCCACATATTTTTCTCAGAACATTTTTCTGCAGCGTTAGTAAGTTTTGGATTCTACTAAAGTATACACCACCCCAGCACGTGATTCCATATTGCAGCTTAGAATCCCAAATGCCATGATATACCATTTTGAGAAGTTCTTTAGAGCAGATCTTTCTTAGATAGAAGAAATGTCTAATTGTGCTTCGAAAATATTTCTTTAAATAGTCTATGTGATTTAAAAAAGTCATTTTATAGTCAATGGTAAGCCCTAGATATTTAAACTCGTCAATGTTTTCGATTAAGAAGCAGTTATCGCTACAGCTTAAGTCATTACAAAAAGAGGGAACAGACGGAGCAAGGGTACAATTGCAGATGGACAACGTATATCTCTGGCAATCTGATGAATGAAAATAGACATTAGCATCGAGGTTTAGTGCTGTCAAATTAAAGTGCATTATTTTAGTTTTTTTGCTTATTACCAAGTTATGTTGGGCAAACCAGTTGCGCAGTAAACAAAGGTCCCAGTTAATGTTTGAGATCAAATCCAAGGGACTGTGCAACCATAGGAAAAACCCACGTCGTCGGCAAATGCACTCGGTTTGCCTTTAAAGTCAAGTAGAAATAGCGAGTTAATGTAAATTAGGAACAGGATTGGTCCCAGTACCGAACCCTGGGGTACACCCAAATTGTAGAGCATGATTTCACTCCTAATTTCGTCCAATTTCACTCTTTGTGAACGGTTTTGAAGGTACGATTTAAACCATTCAAGCATGAAGCCACGAAAACCTGCTTTTTCCAACTTCCTTATTAGAATATTATGGATAACCATATCAAAAGCCTTAGTAATGTCGATAAATAAGCCTGCGGTGCATTTTTTCCGATCTAGGTTTGCCATTATTTGAGAGCAAAATTGTAAAAGGGCATCCTCGGTTGATTTCCCTTTTTGAAAGCCGAATTGAACAGGAACGAAGAACTTAGTTGAGTTAAGAAAATTCACTATTCTGCTTTTTATTAGTTTTTCGAAAAGTTTACTAAGGACAGGAAGAAGTGAAATTGGCCTATAGTTGGAGATTTCCGTAGCAGCACCTTTTTTGAGCAGAGGTAGAACGTCTGCACATTTGAAAGCTTCCGGGAAGACGCCTTCAAGAACACAATTGTTGAAAATATCTGCCAACACATCTATCACAAAACTAGCAATTTTTTTGAGCATAAGACTGGTAATACCATCAACTCCACAAGAATTATAATTTTTTAGGGTACCAATGGCTTTAAATACTTCAAGAGGCGTAATTTGCTCGAAAACAAAACTATTTCTTTGACTTTGTTCAACAGAAGTGTGCTGAGACCCACATTGATGACACGCAGATTGAATAGGAGATGGTAATGAATTCTTCGCTATATTAGTAAAGTACGAATTGAATTCATTAGCAATGACAAGTTTATCAGACACTTCACACTGGTTGACATTAATAACAGTAGGTTTTTTGGTTAGGGATGCTTTGTTAAGAATACTATTTACTAGAAGCCATTCATTTTTTAATTTTCCTTTCGATGCACTAAACCGAGAGCGATAATATGCATCACGGCATTTGGGTATTTCTTTCTTAAGCTCAGCACATAACTTCTTATATCTACTTAGGAAGTTAGAATTGTAGGGAAATCGTTTGCATTTAATTCTGAGTTTATTTTTAGCTTTTACTTTATATAATAAATGACTGGAAATCCACGTTTTCAGTCTATTTACATCATTTTTTGGGGACAGAAAAGTAGAACAATTTAAAATGTGCTGTCTAAGGCACTCAATAAACGTTGTACACGCAGTGGACGCATCTTTGCTGGTGTAGACATCGTCCCAAAATTCATACATGAGAATGTTCCTCAGCTTTCTGAAATTAGTTTTCATTTTCTTTGCACCCAAGTTTGTCATTCTGTTATTTGTAGATTTTAATTCATTTATTAAGAGTCCTACCATGGAGTGATCAGTTATATGTAAATCTAGAACACACTGTTCGCAATTGTTCACAGAGAAGCTTTTAAATCTGCCATAAATATGATCCAGGCAACTACCAGAAGCAGGCCTAGTGGGTTCATTAATGAAGCAAGCCAAGCCGTGTGACGCTAATAATGCCAAATAATTTGAAACAATTTCATTATTATCCAGCAATTTCATTATTATTGCAATTTGTGTGGCTAAGCTGACTAAGTCTAATTGTATTCTTGCCGTCTTTAAACATTTTTTAGCTCTAGTGATTAAAATAAAATCTTTCGAAGCATTAACTTGTATTTTGCCAAAAGCCATGGTTAAAAAATTATTGTCTACTAACACTGCTTCGGAGGATAAGCCGCAATCAGCATTCCATTGCTGTCTGTCTTTGATTTTTGTCGAAAGTCCTCGGATGTACTTTTCATCGTTTTCTTCTTTCTTTATTTTTAAAAATTATAAAAGCAAATGGCAACTTATTTTTTTGATTAATTCGTTTTTCTGATTTTTAAATTTATATTCATTAATATCTTCTGTAATCTAGGTGGAGCGCGGTTTTAGGACCTAGTTTCTTTGTAAGCCTTTGTAATCATGTTCACACAATTCAATTTCATGATTTTAAGTCATCAAAAAATTAAACGAACATACAGATTTAAGTTCCTTGAAACATTTCCTTGTTTTGAAAATCAAATTTAAACTTAATTTCCCTTTTTTTCCTGTTTATTTTCCCTGATTTATGCAAACTTATGTATTTAATGTGTACACTTCATATGCTACATAAAGAATATATTCTTTTTGTAGAGGGTTCAAATGAAGTAAATAAATTAAAATGAAATCAAATAAAGTTGAATAATTTTATTACAAATAATTCAAAAAATGCAAGGTGGCATTTCCATTCATTCATGCATTTTTATTTTTGAATTACGTTTTTATTAAATAGAAAAAAAAAGATTTCTAGTGATGTAAATCTTTACTTGAACCTTTATAATTAATTAAGTAGAAAAGATGATATCCGTCAGGTGGCTGTCAGTAGGGTTGATACGCATTTGTACCCGCTTTATCGAATTTTCCATGAATTTCCGCAAGATTTCCGGCGATACCTGTGCGCATTCTTGTCAAATGATATACTTTTGCATCACACGCAGATTTTCAGTGGTTACTGACGTAACCGCTTAAGTGGAAATTCGTCTCGTCGCTCATGATGATTTTCGACACAAAATCGTCCTCTTCGTTGTTGAGATTAAAGATGGCTTGACAATAATTCAAACGCGACTGATGGTCAGCAGGGACTAACTGATGCATTGTTTGCACTTTGCATGGGAATATATTAAGCCTTTTAATAAAATTCCCTGTAGGGTCCGTCTGGTGATGTCCAGTTACGTGGCCCGTCGTCTGATTAATGTTCCTTCGTTCTCACGAACATTGGCAGCCCCACCCGCGACATTCTCGGCCGATCGACCAATCCGGTGGGGGTCACGCCTTGCATGCTCTCCTATGGTTCCAGTCCGTTCGAGTCTAGTGCCTAAGCGCTGAAATATTTGTCCAGTTGATGCAATACGATTAGGAAATCGACGTCGAAATTCACGCTACACTCTTATTCCACGCTCCTGCCGAGTATAGCGCTCCGTTGCTTGTCTCTTTGTATACCACAACTATCTAGTTCACAAATGTCAAATATGATTGATGAACGACGCTATTTGCAAAATTTATAACAGCATCCGATAGGGTTATTAATTTTGTGTCACCTTGTATTAATACGTAAACTAAAAAAAGCTGAGATTGTTTTGCAATAACATTGTTAAAGTGTTGTTAGTTTTTCCTTTTCTTAGATCGCAGGCTACTTTTAATCAATGTATTTTTTCAATTGTGTAATCAATTAGAAAATATGATATTCATGTGCTGATAAACTTTCGTTTTTTAATGGTAACATCGAAACAAATGATAAAGTGGTTTGATGGTTTCAACGCGGACGTATAAACACCAATGATGCTCAACGGCCTGGTCGCCCAAAATTGGCAATTGTTGCAGAAAAAAAATCTACAAAATTGTTTTGGCCGAGCGTAAATTAAAATTGCGTAAGACAGCTGACAGCTTAAAGATATCAGAGGACAATGTATTCACTATTTTGCATAAATATTAGGACAAGAGAAAGCACCGCCGTTCAAAAGTAACAACGACTAGACAAATCAGAACGCTGTTTGAGGCTTTTTCAATGCAAAAAAATATGAAAAAAATGTCATAGCCGTATATCCACGTTTCGTCACATTTTACCAAATATCGACCGCCGTTCAGGTCAACAGCTCCAGAGTGATGCTCTTGGAACGGTTATTTAATTTAATTTAGAAATTTCGGAACAGACTTTGCTAATTTGGCCCGTTTTTTAAACTTTTTCATGTCTTTGTTGTACGAGTATATAGATTTCTTATCCTCATGCACAATCCAGTGCAAAATAACTTTTCTTATTTACCTTTCAGCTGCTCGAAAGTGAAAAATCGCCTTCAGGATTTCTCGGTTTCAATTCGGGAGGAGCCTTATTGCCTTGGTTCTAAACCATTCCCATGGATTTGCAAGCTTCATTTACATTTGATTAATCTTTATCGAATAATGCCTCCAATTCTTTGCTTTCGAACTTTTTGTCGTAAGCAAATATTGAAATTGAATTGAATTGCAAACTGAATGTTATTGACTGATGTCTAACCTCCTTGAAACCATCGATATCAGCCGTCACTATGAAATACTTATAACAGCCAGAGATATCTTTTTAAAACGGACCAAACTAACTTGTACTCCCAATACATTTCATGCCCAAAATATCTGGATCAACTATCCTCATCAACTTCTCCGAGTGTGATTCGACAATTCTCTACATCAATTTTCTTCACTGCTTCAACGTTTTTATCTGTTATTGACGTGCTGGGGCTCCAAGCTCGCACCGTCCTTAATATTTTTTCGGCCTTCTGTGAAGAGCTTGTACCAGATAAAATTTTTATTTTTTTGTTCAGATTAGATTCACCAAATGCTAAAGTTAATATTTCAAATAACTTAACTTTATTTCTCACACAAAATTTAATATCACGAGTCAATATCACAATTTATTCAATCACAAAAAAATAACCAACCGGAACTAAACACGTTTAGCCTTTATATCTGTAAGGATATACTTAATATCCAAAATGACTGGCAATGTCACTGGGTGAAGTCCACTGTTTCGACTGTTCCTTGGTCTCTGGTGTGTACCAGTGAATCTATGTTTCGTCGACTGTCACAGATTGCGCGTAAACAGCCTCAAGCACTGTTCTGAAGTGGTCTCACGGTTGCGCTTGTTGTCCGGAGTGAGCAAACGCGGCACCCATCGCGCCGACAGCTTTCTCATGCCCAAAATTTCATGCTGGATATGACCCACGCGATCTATTGAAATGCCTACTGTCTCAGCTATCTCGCGCACCTTCAATCGGCGGTCTGCCAATACGAGGTCGTGAATTTTTGTCACGTTATCCTCCATGGTAGGCGTTTCCGGGGCACCTGGAAGTGGTTCATCAAAAACCGAAGTTGAAACTCGTTAAACCAATTTTTGATGGTCGCCATCGAAGGAGAAGAGTCACCGTACACAGCATCCAGACGTTCTTTGATTTCGCTGCGCGATTTCCCTTCCAAAAACAAGATTCGAATCACCGACCGATATTGCTCTTTTTCCATTTTTCTAAAATCCGCGGACACTCCCGCTTCCACACGCGGTCAAAACAAAACTACGAGTCCGATCCGGCTGAAATTTCGACAGTAGCCGTCTACTAGAAGGTACTACACGGTAGTAAGCTGCTCTTGCGATACTGGCGCCATCTGGCGGTGAGGCTAAGTATTTATCGGACCAACTTCTTTGATGTTCCAAGCAAGGAAGTGGATGGTGAAGTGTTACTGGACGAAGGAGTTTTTTTCATTGGCTCTATACCTTGGATTTGACACCACAGCTTGAACTTCATTTGGCAGCACAGCTTGATCTTTTTGATGTCAAATCCAGCGTAACCAATCCTACAGGCAAGTTATGATAATTTATTTAATGGTTCCAAGATTTTCCTGTCAACATCATCCGTTCTTTTTCTACAGCTCCGTTTCGAAAGTAAAGGGCTTGGCGTTTTTATAAAAGGTTTATGGTTTTTAGCTCTATGATGCGCTTCTTGTCTTTATGCTACAGACTAGAGCGTTTGTAGAAAACTTTAAAGAAGTCAACTTCTATAAAGAGTACAGTTCTGGGCCCGAATACTTGCTCAATTGCATCAAATGTTCACTTTGTTGGAAAACAAGGTAAGCCGCGTTTATTGCAAGCCACTGGGCTTGTAGAGATCTTTTGCTTTCTATTTTACCTCTTTCAAAGGTCATTTAAAATTTTTCTTCTTGCATTTTGCTGTTCTAGTATTGTAGAAGCAGAAGAAGAACTGATTTCTTCCCCCTTTGTCTGTAGCGAATAACAGTGATAGCACTTTAGAGGAATAAAGCTTAATGCTAAAATGCGATTAATTTCCTTTAATTTGCCTCAAAGCCTTCTTGTACATCTCATAGGGAACTTGTAAAAGGCACTCTTAGGAGACAATTAGGAGCGCTTTGACTTCTGACGTTATCCTATCCCGTAAAAAAAATAATTTGGTTAAAAAGGAAGTGAATCCGTGTGCCGTCACGGCTTGTAAGTGATTATCCATCAACATTCGGACCGACAACGGCATCAGTAAAAAAAAGCAGGAACCATCAAGCAAACAAACCAACAACCTTTTCCAAGTTGTCTGTCCACTGTGCAATATACTTCAAACTCCATTCCAATAACCACTTGGACTTTGAAGCAATCCTGCAATCACTTCAAAGGATTATCATGGCAAGCGCTTCGAAACTGAAAAACCGGTGACAGTCGAACGATTCCGTAAATAATTTTAATTGATTACTCCTCGGCACTGATGGGAAAACCAGAAAGAAAGGAATGAAAATTGCGAAGCGGAAAAGAAGGATAAAAAATATCCTCGCAAGCCACAAAGGAATCCACTTGAGTTTCGTCGAACCATATCGACAAATATCGGCAAATATCCTTGTTTGATTCTTCCTCTTCGTGTTCTCTGGACTCTGTTTGCTAAGTGAGGAACTAATGGTGGAGCAATCTCCTTTACGGACGAAATTAAAATTCGATTACACTTCAAACTCCAATCTCACACATATACACTCGCGCCCAGGCGAGGCGGACAAACAGTCGAGCAGACAAAAGCGACTGATATATCCCGAAGGACGCAAAGGAAATGGAAAGAAGACGGAAAAGTGTCAAAGAAGTTAGACCAAACTCGAAAACCAAAATCGAGACCAAGGTCTGCCGCCGCCCTCTAGAGTCATATAACATTGGCGCGTCGTTGTCATCCTCATCTTCGTCATTCCTCCTTCTTTAATGAATTTTTGAACCGACGCCTAACCAAGTCTAGCCCGTCAGTCGTGCAGACCGAGCACCAACTGCATGCTTGACATTGAAAACAATAATCACGTCAACATGATGCCGACCAAAAAGGAGATCATCCCCACCGGCGAGTTCGATTCGCTCCGATGACATCCATCAAGCTACCGAGCAATATGATATCCTCGCAGGAGACCTTACTACTGTAGCTCATCGTGCCTCACTGCAATATTGGTAGATGGGGTCAAACACTGTGTTAATAATTCAAAAGGATTGCAAAGTTAGCAAGGAATGAAATATCGCTTATGCACGAGGACGCGGAGGAGGTTTTTGTTGGCCTTTGGCTTGTCGTCGTGTATGGTAACGACCGGTTGTCTGGGATTGCACGTCTAGCTGATTCGGTGAAGGATGTTTGGTTTGAAGAGAACATGGGCGGATGTGAGGCATCCGGAAATTGGGTTTCAGGACATATGACTAGCTCGAATCAGACAATTTGTCTGTCCTAGACAATTTGAGTCAGACGTCTGGTGAGTAATATCCAATGTGACAATTTATGGTGAAGGAATACCTGAAAAGCTAGTCGAAATCCATGAGGGTTTGAGGTGGAAAAATTACTCAAACACACGGGCACAGTGGCCCAAGTCGTTTGGAGTAATGCACAGAAAATGAAAGAAGGAAAGGTCCATAAGTCAGGGGAAAAACAAGTCACCGGTAAGGAGCTTCGAAATAAGGACAGTCGGTTGCTATAATATAGGGAACTGCGTCGACAAGTTGCTGTTATAATAAACCGACTCGACAAAATCTCGAACAGACCTGGCTCCTACCACTAACTCGAGGTCAACTACCATACTGAGTGTCCCTATTTCTAGATTACATCACGCTGGTACCGTAAATCCATTCCAATTTAAAATCCCACCGACTGCCTACGAAAGCCTTTAACAGAGCGACAACTCCATTGATAAGCCCCACATCGACATTCCGACCACATGCATGCAGTGTACTCCAGAAGACTCAGCAAAAAAATGCCAAGCAACCAACTTAAGCATTACAAAACACCTCTAAGTCCCACTGCGGTGCGACGCGGTCACTGTCACTCTAGCACCATTACCCTCCGCACCAATTAATCACAATTTATAATTGCAAATGGGCGAGAACGATACAACATGCAACAAATGGCAGCAGCCACGTCCCTGTCAGTGCCTACCTAGTGCCTGGAGCCTCAGATCGAACGCGAAACACAAATAGCCTACGTGACGTTGCCCCAGCAGATTCCTGGCGCACGTTTACTTCTCACTCTCCAGTTGTCGAACGAGACCCCAAGGCATAGGACACTGTCATCATTGTCGTAACCGTCGTTGTCACCTTCGCTCCAGTTCCTTAAGCTCCGCATTGTTTTCCTTCGTCGGTGATTTCTCCTCCGAGGGTTGTCGGTGGTACCCTATCTCTTGCTATTGTTGCTGCACTCGACCACCTCTTTGTTTCTTTGTTTTCTTGTCGCCTGCCATTTCGTGGGCGTCGAACAATTATTCAACGCGAGCTGGCTGCTTGAGACGATGCGATGTCAGGCAGTTCGTCGCTCACAGCGGAGAGGTGTACGTGAAGGCATGTTCAATGCTCCAAGTCGTTAACAAAATGTTTTGAGTTGTTTACATGGTTTTGCGGCTTGTGGGCATCTCGTTGTCAATTCTTATGTCGCATGACAGTTGTGCTCTCTCCCCCGGGCCACTATCGCTGAGGCGCGTCACATGAATTGACAATGGAGTGCATTGTTGTAAGCTGTGCACTTCAGCGATGACGACGTTGCCACGTACAAGCTCGAGTGAAGTGGATGAGTAGACGAGTAGATGGATGTACTCGGATGCGGTGTGACCTTTAAAGTAGGAGAATACTGCGCGTGATACTACAGGCCAGTGGACATGAAGAACAGCAAGAGATGGAATGGACGTTAAATGCTCCGCTGGAAGACGCGTTAAGTGAGCTGTCAGTGAAGATGATGCCTCAATCATCGTCATTGTTTGACAACTAGCACGCGAGGGAATGACATTCTGTTCACTTCGATGGACGATCGGACGCGGACAGTGTGGTGTTGTGCAGTTTTTTTTTTCCCCAGTTCCGCGTGGAATTTTTCGCAAGAGACACCGGGGACGGACACTGAAGTGGCATTTTGTTGTCCATCCAGACATTGTCAATTGAGTGTTTCTATTCGCGGACTACTCAAGTCATGTGGCTGACTGAGTAAGCGTCGGGAATTGTTTGACTTGACAATTAGAAGACAAGTGTGAGTAGGCGCGTAAGTGGACTATGAATTATGGCAAGAGATGAATGTTGATGTCAATGTCCACATTCAACTGTGTCGCATATGTAATGAGCTAACGCGGTATATTTTCAGACTGCGGAGGCGAATCAATGTCGTGGCTTCAAGTACATTAAAGTATCGATAGAAATAGGTTTTCTTACTGAATAATCTTTTCAGCCTTCTACCTCGCAAAGCTGGGGTAGGGAAGACTTATTAATAGGTGAACGCATATATCATACCAAACATACCGAGTAGCTATGAGTCTGATACTTGACTGTGTTATAGAGTAGCATGGGTTTTAGAACCCTAGCTACTGTGGTTCCTGAGATTTAGGTAAAAGTTTGCAAAATTCAAAGTGAAAGACCTGGAATGGTAGTTGGGCTCCCAGCTTGCTAATCCCATCTTGTTTTACAGATAAGAAGATACGAATGGAGATGTTAAGTAGGCCATTACTCTTCCAAAATCTCGATCTTATCGATCTCTTGAACTTTACATTTTCCCAAGGGAGCTGATTAGCCCCACAATTGCAGACTTTTAGACTCCATATCTCCGTAACTTAAGCCCTTTTTATAGATAAAAGCTCGTTATCGTGATCGAGCTTTTGTGGATATGCTAAATAGGCCATTCTTCATATTATTAACGGCGCTACAGCTCAGGGTGAGCCTGGGCCATGCCTGTCCTTCCAGCGTGATCTTTCGCTACTTCCTTTCAATACCATACCCGCAGTTGGTTGAGGTTCTCTTCCAGCTATGGTGCGCCACCTTAGGTGCGGCTATCCTCTCTCTGTCGTCCCTCGACTCTTCGGGTTGGAGCTGTTGTATCCATTCACTCTACATGGCCTAACCATCTTAGGCGTTGAAGTCGTAAACCACTGTCATGTCACTGTACTACCCGTACTGTTTGTGGTTGAATCTTTCTCTCGAACCGGTCAAGGGCCTGTTCATCCACTATAGGCTCCATACTTCTGCGCCATATAGTAGGACCAGGATAATAAGGGTTCTATAAGGAGCCAACTTGGTCGTACAGGAGAGGGCTCTATTACTTAATTGCGGAGCCAGAAGCAGCAGCGACTGGCAAGAGTGACCCTGCGTTTGATTACGGAACTGATGTCATTGTTCCACGGTTTAGGTTAGGTGGCATCCCTCCGTAAGAGCGGTGGTGATCACTTAGACGAAGATCAGTCTATTGTGCTACCGCTTGAGTTGGCTTGGTCACCGCTACACTTGGAACCAGTTTGAGTGCTTAATAAAATTCGAGTGGTTCGATAGTGTAAGGGATTGGGTGATTTTTAGGGTCGGTGCATAGACACCGGCACCAACACCATTGCCTGTCCTGGACCCATCTGCCTATATTTCCAGTACAGTTCCTTTTCTTGGAAGCTCTATCCCCTCTCATTGTCGTCGGTTGGGAATTGTTGTTTTATAAAGAATCTTGAAGCCAAGGGTTGGGATTAAGTAGTCCGTGACTTCACTTAAATCATGCCTTGGCGTAGAATACCAACGCGCCCTATTTCTGAGAACCTCCAGTGAGCGGATTCCTTAAGTCACAGCGCCGATTTCTCTGCCTTTTCCTTGCCAATGAGATCCAAGAGTAGGTGAAGCATCGTTTCGTGGGCTGCAGTGGGGGTTGTTCGCAGTGCCCCGGTTATAGCGATGTAGATCTGCACAGTGACGGCCACCAGGCAAGGCATCCGTACATTAGTATAGGTCTAACAACCGCGGTGCACAGCCAATATGTAATATGGGGTTTGATACCCCATCTTGTGCCCAAGGCTTTTTTGCAGGTGTTGCTTTTTTGAGGCTCGCTTGTGAATAAAACTAGTTTTTGATTGTAGGGAGATGTTTCCCACTGATTGCTAGTGCAAGATCGTCTGCGTACGCAATGACTTTGCACCCGCTGGCCTCCAGGGATAGAAGTATTCCGTTTACAACTAGCATCCACAACTGCGGCAATAGTACCCCTCCTTGTGGTGTGCCACGTATTACTGCCTTGTTTTTTTTTTTTATATAATTCGTGCAGGTTCATGCGTGTACGCTCTTATGGTGTTTGTCACACAACCTGGACGGGGTGCAGATGGTTTGTGTCGAAGATGTTCGTTCACTACTCTCCGGGGGTGGTTGTCCTAGATAGGATTTGAGAGATTCGACTGAATTTGCGTTTGGTTGTAGTTCACAGTAACTCTAGTGTTTCCATGTTATTAAGGTGTTATATTGGAAATGTACACACAGAGTATGAATTTTGAAGTGATCTTATGCTGCGAGTGTTAAGCCTTCGTCAGCACTTTTTGATCATCTCTCTTCAAAACTGATGTCGTTGCACAATTTTACCGTATAGGAATTATTCTTGATTATGGACAGGCTTGAACTACAGATCTCCGGCTCAACAATCGGTGATTACCATTGCACCACGACCACCATCTCAAGGGTGTGGTAGCAACCGAATTTCGAATGAATCAACCTGCTTGAAAGCATTTGTTAGATCCAAAGTATTATATTACCATTAACCTGCAGTTTGCTTAATGCATTTCTGATGGCTAGTGGTTTTATGTTGTTGAAAGCTCCTTCAATATTGAGGAAGGCAAACATGGTGAATTCTTTGTTGCAAAGTGATTTTTCAACGGTTCCAAATATCAGGTGTAGAGCTGTGTCTACTCAAGGTCACCAGTCTCTCTAGCGTCTTAAGAAGAAAGGAGCGAAGACTGAAAGGTCTGTAATGTGGTATGTAGCTCTACTCTAGACTAGATGAGAATAATACCAAAAACCACGTTGCGAGAATCCCGTAAGCATGTTGCATCTCTACCGGGTAGATTCCATCCGGACCTGCAGATTTGTATGGAAGGAAGCTATTTACTGCCCATTGGAGTTTCCTTATGTCTACTACTTTTTTAAAATGAACGGAAGACGCGGTATGAGTTGTTCAAAATTGCAGCTACTAACCTTTGCGTTGTCGGACAAGTGTTTATTGTGCAACAGGCCTAGTTACTCTTCGCTAGTTGAGGTACCGTTGAGGTGCCATCTGGTTAGTTAATAAGGGTAGGTATAGCGGGAGCCTTTGACAGAAGATACTGTCACTCTACTGACCCCATTAATCTCTTCTTTTTCTGAGCAGAAATTACGCCAGGATGTCCTTTGCGCTTTTCGTATATCACTTTTATATAGACTGAGGCTGTTCTTGTACCAGTTCTAGTCCTCTGTTCTGTT
This sequence comes from Merodon equestris, assembly GCA_958301585.1. Taxonomy (NCBI): domain Eukaryota; kingdom Metazoa; phylum Arthropoda; class Insecta; order Diptera; family Syrphidae; genus Merodon; species Merodon equestris. The sequence continues at coordinate 20,680,527 of OY284413.1, read as the reverse complement.
TTGTTTTTTTTTTGCTGTTTTGAAAAGCCGTCTGCTTTCCTTTCTAAGGGTACCAAGATCTGCAGACCACTACTACTTGGTCAAGACTTTAGAAGGGATTTGTCCATTGCTCTTGTAGCTTTAGTCGCCAGACGTTCAATGTCTGCATACGACTTGGGGTTACGTAATTGAGCGAGGTCAAGGGCGCCGTTAAGGTTAGCCTGATATTAACCCTAGATGATCCGTGTAGGATTCCTGAAAAGTTCTTAGGTGGGATCTCCAGGTAACTGCTTAGGCAAAGTAGACGAAGTCCCTGACTTCTTCGAAATTATAACTACCAATATTGACGTTCTAATTTATTTTAATTTTCGCCTCTTCCGTCTCAATACGCGTAAGCGCTTCAGTGACATCTCGCTGAGCTCTTCCAATTATGTCAATGTCACCCACGTAAGCTAGGAGTTGTGACGATTTGAAATATATTGTCCCCCTTGTGTTGGCTTTAAAGAGCTCAGTAGGTAGTCTGTCTGCCAGTAGCTTTATTAAACTTCAGTTGAGACTTGGCAATCTTAACTTCGTCGTGTTCAGGGAGATAGAAATGTTTGCGATTTTCGTAATTAAGAAATAAAAGCTTTTGCCTGGCAGCGGTATGTTGACTGGCGTCACCGTTATTCAGACTTCAGAAGTGGTTTTTTCATATTCTCAGCATCGACTGTCATTCTACTACTAGGTATCCGTTCTCGTCTCTACAGGCTTCGGTTCTAGCTTTATACCCTTGGCATGTTCGTTTTATCTTTTGTTAAAACTTTCGAACGTCATATCTGCTTTTCCAAGTCTACGAGCAGTTCTCGTCCTTCTGTGGAGGAAGGCTTTATATACCTCCTTCTATGCTGCATATATTTTCCTGCACTCATCATCGAACGAGCTGTTCCTTCGTGGTGGAACCTTGTAGCCCAGAACTTCAGAGACTGTGCTTTTCAGGGCTCGCTTACAAAGGTCCCATTATTGTTCTACTGACTGAGTGGGGGATGGAGGTGCATAAGAGAGCTCAAGGGAGACGCAATTGGCATAAGCGCTGGTTTCTACTGACAGTGGCTTTCAGACGTCATATCTTTGTGTTCTGGCTCAATTCTACGCGCATAGTGAAAGAGTAACTAACGTGATCGTGATATGATAAATCTGGTTGTTGATTGATTGATCTGGCGGCCGCCAGATTCCTTCGTGTTTTTTGAAGTGAGAGAAACGGTTGAAGGAGATTTCGCTCCGTTGCAAGATCGATAAACCCAAGATCGTTATCGGATATGGTGTCGTGCAGATTGTGTTTGTCGATGACTCCCTGTGAGATGCTTCCTTTACCCAATTGCATTATAGTCTCGGACCGCAATTTCGATGTCATAGCTGGAGCATTAGGCATACGTTCTGACTAGGGAGCGAGAACGCAAATCATGCTGATGTTGGAGGATTAAGCCTTGATGCGCATTACTATGAGGCGTTCACTCACATGCCGAAAGCATCCGACTTTTTGCCTTAGTCTACCTTGAACAATTTCCTCTTAAACATTGTCCTTATAGCAGTCGCCGTTACAGTTTATGGCGCCCGCAACTTGTTCGACTGCATGTGGTCTGTTTAGGCATCTAAACAATCTACGTGCAGGTTCGAAGGTCATCTTTTTAGTCATGTTCTTTTTGCATTGGGCGTCATCACTAATTTTGTCCACTTGATCTGAGGCTTGTGATCGTTTCTGGGCCCATTTTGTTTTTACGGTTACAGCTTGCTAGGCCATAACCCAACCGATAAAAACCTTTTATGTGGCGTAGGATGCTCGCCATTCGCCCTTTTCCGTTACTAATTTGCATGCAATCTTTTGGAGTACTCAGATGCATATACTGGTCAATTGTACTACCAGACGGACAGCTTACCGGAGAAAAATTATATACGAGTATGTATAGAGCTAATATATTCGGCACACCTCAGCCTCAAAGGTGCGCCACCGTGCACGAGCCAAACACGGAAACATTCTTAGTAAAAGTGTAACGGACCGTAATGACGCCCACAAGTCTTCTACAATCAATTCTCATTAAGGATAAGAAGAATTTTACGGATTTCTTGCAACCATCAGGGCGTATGCGCCTAGTCATCCTGCGTCCTGGATTGTAAGCATTAATGACCCAATCGTTGATGTCAGATTTGACCGTGGAAGCAGGTAGACCTAAAGCGGGTTCAGGATCTGAGTAGTTACTTCCCGAAGCCCTTTCAAGCAAGTTGATCAGGGATCTCATTTCCTGGGATCCCAGAGTGACCGTTCATGGGTTCCACCATACGAGCCTTAGTGAATTTAGTCTTCCGACTTTTTCAAAAAGGTTTTGAGCTCACGCACTAATTTGGAGCTGGTTAAAGGATTGGATGCAGCTTTGAGTGCAGCTTGGCTGTCATTGCAGACAAATGCAACTCTGCATTGCCAAAAAGCCGACAGCGCTTTGATGGTTTTTAACTCAGCGTGCTTTGACCAAAGAAGCTTGCTATCTACAATGACCCCCAAGAACTTACCTTCCTTGGATTTCGGGATGAGAATGTCATTTAGCACCAGCTAAGTCATGCCAGTATTTTTCCTCCTTCTCCGGAACGACATCAGTCTTATGAGGATTATCCGACAGCCCATTCCTTGTGCACCAATCTTCGATTACAATTTGCGCGCCTGTGCTTTGAGACAGACAGTCATTAAACATATGCCGATAGATAGAACCACAACATCATCCGTATAGGCTTGGGCATAGATTCCAAAGACAGGACGCTACCTTGCGGGCAGCTCCGGTTCACCCTAGACGACATATGGTTCCAGACCTGCATCAGCGATGAATGGCCTGTGCACAAGCATTGCTTTGATCCACAAAACCAGTGCTTCATCTAGCAACGTTACACTTTTTGTCGAATGTGGCATTATCAAAAGCTCACTCAATGTCGACGAAAATGCCCAGCACATACTCCTTCCTTTCCGGTGCATGTTCAATTTTCTCAGCTAGGTTTTTAAGCGCAGTCTCACACGATGCTGATAATCAAGTTGCATCTCCGAGAGAGGATGTATTTAATGCGCAATTTTGCGGACGTGCAACTCTACTAGTCTCTCCATGCTTTTCCATGGTTAGGAAACTTCCAGATGGTATCACGAGAAGATGGAAATAGGACATAACTAAGAGTGTTGCAAGGTGTTCGGCTACAGTGGCTTTTATTTGCTTTTTAGTGGACTAGCACCCGTCGGCGAATGGTACTCCTACGAAGCCTGTGTTAGCAATTGAGCATCGTAATAGGCCGATACTCTTGCGAAATCCCGAACTTCACATTTTCCCATATTAGCCTAGTAGCCCCCGCCCTACAGAATTCCAGACCTAATATCTCTGCCTTTTTTGTAGATAAAAGCTTGTTTTTTTCGAACTCAAAGTGAGAACATTGTAAAATGTGGACATAAGGACCTTTTTCTTGCTTAGTTTGTGGTGGCCACCCATTAGGATGTGCATCCCGAAGGTACTTAATCTAGATCTGCATTAAATAGAGACATTAATGGCCACTCAACGTTCTATTACAGTACTCGGCCTACCGTAGGTATTTATCCAAGTTTGACTGGTCTCATATGTCACTTCGGGACTAAAGGCTTTAGTATAAGGAATAAAATAAATGGACAACCCAAAGAAGAAGAGTAATTGCTTCCAAGTGCGTCTTCTGTATGGTTTACCTCTTTCATGTCCCATTTATCCAAAGATGTTGGTACAAATTGCTGCAAGTGTTTGAATTGCACTGCACGTGCTTTCATTCACATGCTGCTGCACTGAAACGCAATAGAAAAAAAAATTATCATAAATCCTCATTACGAAACGCTCAGGCATTTAGGTGGCTCTACATCCACGAACACGTCCCGGAGGTGTGTATTAGAGCTTCAGAATGACGGAACGCAGTATGTACATGAGCTCCGCCATGGCTGAAGCAATTTATGCAAAGGAAATAAATTTCATTTCAATATATCCTAACAAGGACATGCCGCAATTACTTACCTCATTCACACTACACACGCCCAATTCTTTTTCACCGAACAAGTTCCTGTTCTCTATCCTCGTCCTCGTCGTGGCTTTTCTTCAAAGGTGGATTGAAAATGTGAAGAAGAAAAGAACGGAAAATATTCATTTTCGCAATCCCTCTCCCACTCTTGAGAAAGATTGGAGTTCTTGTCAACATTTATCGTCAAAATGAACAAACGGTAAATATTTGCATGCACAGCTTTTTTCCTCCATTCGCCACTATAACCACCCAACCGGCATGCATGGAGCAACATCATTCTTGGGTAGTACTTAAATCCTGTGCCCATAACTCCGCACCACACTCCACAACAACATCGTCTCTGCCATCTCTCCGAATGTTATTTATGGCAAAAGGGTTTGTCTCTCTAGTTCCAACTTTAACTACTATCTTCCACTGCTACTGTATCCCTTCTCCAATTCATATCTGTCGCTAGCAGCGAAGATGTTTGTGTATAAGTATGGCGCTCCGACTTGCAATCTGTCGCAATTTTCGTCCTTTATTCTATTCCACTGTTTATTCATAGACACATCCAATATGTGACAGACACATACACAGAACCGAGGATACTCGACAGATAGAAACTCGCACGATCCTTATGCAAAAGCATGAAAGATAAACTCAAAAAGTACATATATGTACATGTCGACAAATTGTAAGGTTTATCCGCCCCACGTCCTTCGACGTATGTACACCATTAGATTGACATCTGTTGCGAGGTGAATTTATGGCAAGGATACGCGACCCAGAAAAAAGGGTAGATTTTCTCTCCCCCTCGAGCAAATAAGAGCGCGAATAAAAAAAAATCGAGAAAAACAAATAATCGTGTTATTAAAAACGAGAAAAAAACTGCAAGCACACGGACTAGAGAAGCGCATCAACAACATCTTAGCCAGAGGCGAACGGTTATCCTAGTTATGCTTCCCCCCCTCGTCGCACTGCTGCACTTTGAGTCAAATGAGTGTTTACTCAAAGGCACACACGATCACAAGCAGATGGTTGGAATTAGTGCATTAGAATTGAGTACATGTGTTTATGACCGTGCACATATCCTTGGGTGGCGGTCGGGCATGTCCTAATTGATAAAAATTCAATAAATCGAATAAATCAATTCGAGCGCAAGCACAGCGGAGGTAATTGAATTCGATGCCAGAGAATGGCAGATGAAGGAGGAAGTGAAAGCAAAATTTACTGTTCCACGTTCACCCCCGTTCGCTCATGGGTGGTGGTGTAAACAGGAGCGGAATCCGAGAAATGAGCGAGGCGGTGTGGACAGATCCTTCGAGAAGTGACTGAACGGAATGTGGAACAAAAAATAAGAACGAAGGAAAATTGCGACATTTGGTTTGTTTGGTTGACAATGGCATTTGGTGCACACTGATTTATTGGAGTGTGACGTCAATTCCTTGTTTTTTCTGTTCATCGACGAGAGACCACTTAGATTTGTTGTTGTTGCTATTTGGTTCGATTTGTTGGTGAAAAGCTAAAGTTGTTTGCTAAACAACTCTGACATCCTGCTGAGTGTTTTTAAGGGGATCTCTGCATGCGTACACACTCATGTGTCGGATCTGGAACGTAGACGGAGGGAAGTAGATGCCGGCATGACATTTAAGTAATAAATTGTTTTTTATTCAATAACATCGACACAGTAATCTAGGATTGCGTGCTGTTTTCGAAGTGTCATTAGTCTGACGTGCCGGGATACTTTTTTTTGCACCAGAACTATGTACATATATCCGCAACATAAGGCTTACGAGGAAGTGTGTCACAAAATAAACAAGTTTAGTGATTAAACCAAATTAGTCAAGGGCGGTCATTGCACATTCGAAGTTTGCAAAAGGATTCTCGAAATCCCCCGTCCCCTTTACAACTCCTGTCACCATTATTTCGCAACCTTACCCAGAGTCAACCTTGCCGGTGCCGCAGAGACACGTCAAAGACTTGGAGGAGACCACATTAAGGCGATCACATTTTTGCAACACGTCCAGTAAAGTAGGCTAGAGGATGCGGAACGTTTGGCGTCGTTTGGGGCGGTAAAATCGATATTTGTTGACATTATTCTGGAGAGAGTTCGCTGGGTAGTTAGGGCCGGGAACTAGAGATCGGGGGATAAGCCTCGACAAGGTGAAACAGAACGACCGAGCTACTAGTAAATGCCATGGGTGAGGTAAGAGAAAATGCCCAGTAAAGAAAGCCCAAACCTTGGAGTGGAGACGGAGTATTAGTGCGGATAGGAGTCGAGAAAATTTGCGACGAATACTGATAAAAAGAAAGAAGCAGGCGTACGAGGTTTGTTCAAAAAATAGAGTGACTTTTTAGTTTTCTTGAGAAAATATTTTTTTATACATCATTGTCTATTTTATCGCCTTCAAAGTAATCCTCCTCAGGTATAATACACTTGTGCCAGGACTTTTTGCCAATCCTCAAGTTACTTCTGAAATGTACTTCATGGTACAGCCTTGAGCTCTTCAAGCGATGCTGTATTTATTACCTCGATCGTTGGCATTACAGTAACTGAGGTATAATTACCGTATTGTTTTTTGGCCAAAACATTACGATAAGTGAGTACCTTTTCATCAAACCTGGAAAGTCATTCACGTCATTTAACAGCTCCTGAGCGATGCTCATGTGACGGTTCTTTTTGACTAAATTTAGCAATTACGGAACTAACTCTGCCGACACACGTTTCATGTCCGAAATATTTGAAAAAAATGTCACGGCATGAGTCAACCAATATGCCAATATCCTCAGCAACTTCTCCGATAGTGATTCGACGATCCATAACAATTTTCTTCACAACATTTAAACATTTGATGTGTTATGGTTTCCAGGTTGTGACATCGAACCAGACCAGCATCTACATATGTATACAGGGTGTCCCACGAGCAGTGTGCCAAAAAGCTAGAGCGTGTAGGTCTGGTCAAGACAAGAAAAAAATCGTACGGGAGGGGGGGTCTATTCACCCCCGTTTGGCCGGGCAGTTTTCTAAAAAATTGACTTAATTTGGAAAAAAAAATTATTAAAAATCAACAGTTACATCCACAATGCCGCGATATACTTTTTTGTAAAGCCAGAAACCTCTTCTTTCACCTTGTTTTTAAACGAAGCTGTTTTAAGGAACAGTTTTTGAGAAATTAATTTTCAAACTCTAAATTTTGAAAAAATAAAATGAAAAAAAAAAATTTCGAACTATTTTTTTTCAAATTTGTATGTAATTAAGTACTAATTTTTTTTTCCAAAAATTTAATTCTCTTATCAGTTTTTAGTTAAAAACAGAAAACCGGATGCAAAAATATCTTATGAAAATGTCAATAAAGTGACACAGTATTGGAATAACCCTGCATTAATCCTTTTTTTGCATTGATAACGCCTGAAAACTGATCTGCCAATTTCGTCTGGGTCCGACAATAAAACCGCAATTTTTCTTTATTGAAAAACAAAATATTTGCAACCCAAATGTAAATAAAAGTCATCGCATTTTTAATAAAAAACCATTTCCAAATTGGATGTTAACTCATCAACACATTACGATGTCAAACTCATACTTTCGAGAAGAATTAACGGACATGCACTTCTGCTACGGTTTAGCTAATGGTCGAGATCGTGAAGCAGAAAGACTCTACGCTGAAAGATATCCCAACCGGAGGTGTCCCAGTCGTAGCATGTTTTCAAGAATCCACCGACGTCTGCGACAGCACGGAGTGCTAGAGCATCGAAGAAGCGAAAGATCAGTTACAGATGGATCAGGAATCTTAGATGAAAGAATTTTGGATTTGGTCCGACGTAATCCCTCCCTTAGTACAAGGAGGATAGCTATTATGCTTGGAGTGCCCAAATCTAGAGTATGGAGAGTGCTTTATACCGAAAACTTACACCCGTACAATTTTAGGCCAGTTCAGGAACTCACCTCAAACGACAAGTTTTTGAGAGCAGTCTTTTGTCGATCATTACTGCTTCGAGATGAAACTGAACGAAACTATTTTGCAAGGATATTCTGGACGGATGAAGCACAGTTTACCAGAGATGGGGTTACTAACTTCCACAATTTGCATCATTGGAGTAGCACCAATCCACACAACAAAAAACAAAATAAATCACAACATCACTTTAGCTGTAATGTTTGACTTGGTATTGTTGGACAAACTGTAATCGGGCCCCGGTTTTTGAATGCCGTTATTAATGGACAATCATACCTGCAGTTCCTACGAGACCTTTTGCCCGATTTGATGGACAACGTTCCTTTGGCCATAGCAGATAATTTAATCTACCAGCACACTACAGCTTACGTGTTAGAAACTGGCTGGATGATCATTTTAGTGAGCGTTGGATCGGAAGAAGGGACGGAATGGCCACCTAGATCACCAGATTTAACTCCTCTAGATTTTTATACTATTTACGAAGTGGAAATAGTATCTTTGAAACAACCGAAAGAACGGATTGAAGTCGCTGGAGTCAAATTGCAGGAAAATTTGTCAAGCATACCCTTATGTGCAGCCATTAGAAGGAGATATAATCTTTGCCTTCTAAAAAATGGGGATCATATTGAAAATTTATTTTAATAAAACTCCGAATTTTTTAAAAGTAATAAAAAAGAGGTCAATGTTTCATACATTAATTTGCCTACAAGTCCAGCCGCGTTAAAAGCAAAAAAAGGTTTTTCTTAGAAAAAAGTGGTTCGGGTTTTTTTTTTAATTTCTCAAAAACTACAAAAAATTTTTGCATCCGGTTTTCTGTTTTTAAATAAAATCTAATAAGAGAATTGAATTTTTGAAAAAAAAAATAGTATTTAATTACATACAATTTTCAAAAAAAATTGTTCGAATTTTTTTTTTTTAATTTTTTTTTTCAAAATTTTGAGTTTTAATTAATTTTTAATTAATTAATTTCACAAAAACTATTCCTTAAAACAGCTTCGTCTAAGAACAAGGTGAAAGAAGAGGTTTCTGGCTTTACAAAAAAGTATATCACGGCATTGTGGATGTGACTGTTGCTTTTTAATAATTTTTTTTTCCAAATTAAGTAAATTTTTTAGAAAATTGCCCATCCCGGCCAAACGGGGATGAATAGACCCCCCCTCCCGTTTTTTCTTGTCTTGACCAGACCTACACGCTCTAGATTTTTGGCACACTGCTCGTGGGACACCCTGTATATGTTTGTGAAAATACAGATACTGGTCTAGCCAGATCCCAAAGTATTTGACTATAATTTGCTTCGACAGTAAAGACAGAAAATTGAGAACCTGCGCCAATTTTTTCTATCCTCCCGAGAGGCCTTTACCTGGCTTTGAATAAGATAGATTCTGAATTCTCAAAGTTGATTTCCAAGTTCCAGTCATCAGAATACTATTGAATTTCTTCGAAGACACGCTGCAAGGGAATGACATGGACGTTGATGGTTTGGCCTGATCTCTACGTGATTATATCGTCCGGGTACGCTATTGACTGGTAAAGAGAAGCGAAGGATTTAGACGAAATTAACAAGGTTAGCCACTTCACTAGCGACGGCATTATGTACAGTGAAATTGTCATTAAACCTGGTGAAACCAAGATTCTTTGATGGCCAATGATCGATATCACTTTTAAGTGATGAAATAGAACTCTGTTTGCTAGGTGACAGTTTGGGTGAATGCTGCCATTCATCTTATACACTTCTGGAAGACAGCTCCCACTATCGCCACCATCTCCGGGGTTTCTCGATTATGGAGTAATCGTCATCTAAGACGGCGCTCTCTGGATCAATGCTAATTGTCTGTCTGGGCAATGTGTCCACTTTTCAGTACACGTTTGTGGTGTGGTGTGGCGTGGCATTGTACTGCCCATCACCTATCTAATTATAACACCTACTCGTGGGGGTATTTAATTTTTATTTTCACATAAAACGCACGATTTTATTCTCCTAAGAGGCCCATTTTTGGTTAAATGGATATGTAAACAAGCAGACCAAATTGCCAAATTTGGAATGGAGAAAACGCAAACGCCTATGTCGCAACGCCCGTACAACCATTAAAAATCACTGTTTAGTGTGCTTTATTGGTTGGTGGAATCATCGGCCCATGTTTCTTTAAGGACGATGCTTGCCAGAATGTAACCTTGTTCTGAATTCCTTGTTCCTCAGTTAAATGGCATTACGTGACAGAGTCTTGGTTTTAACAAGATGGCGCAAAATGCCTACAGCGCGCGGTACTACCAATTCATTGCGGATAACATTTTTAAGCGTATAATTTCGCGTAATGGAACTGTAAACTGGCCTCCACGATCCTGTGATCTCACAACTTTACATAGATTACTTTCTTTGTGACTTCTAGTCTATGCCGATAAACCAAAGACGTTGAGCAATTTGGAAGTCAGCATTCCCCGTGTTATTGCTAGTACAATATACGGTCCCAGTTAGTCGATAAAGCTGTCGAAAATTGGAGTTCAGGTTTGCGCTTCATTGCTGCGAACCGTGGGGCGTATAAAGTCATATTTACTACTAATGGCATAAAATGATTTATTAAAAAAAGCTAATATTGTAGACATGATCTCATCTCGGCATCTTCTCTGCCCCATGAACAAAATGACAGAAGTAAACGCAGACCTGATAACTCTGCACTATCCACACTCACATCACTACAACAATACACCATAAAACACCACATTCAAAACAGCATTCGACCGGTGTTCATTAGCTTAAATATTTCGGAAGGAAACTAGTTCTCCAATCGGATCTTCGGTCGGGAACTATTCAAGGGAGATCCATTAAAAGAAATTCACAAAAACGAACGATAATGGTCTTAGGAAAATAACTTTCACAAACTCTAAAAATATAGTCGTGAAAACTACAACAAATTAATAATCTTCTTATTCTACATATAAGACACCATATCAACATACTAGACGTTAAGGGATACAGAGAAGTGAATTATAATTCAGACCAAATCCTAATCCTCGCCAAAATTAAGAGCCTAATCCAAATTTACTTAAGCAAATAACAGCAAGATACTCGTATAAAAAAATTCAATATTAAAAATGCAGCATCGATACCACGACAAAATTAATTACCGGTTCACCCTGTTAAAAGACATAAAAACTAATGACGCAACAAGACAAGTAGAAGCAGCATGGGTCAACAATAAAAATTGTTGTAAAGAAGGCAGCGGAAAGCAAACTAAGCTATTGCAGCGTCTCCAAAGAAAGCCTTGGTTCGATGAAGAATGCGAGGAAAAAGTAAAAGGCCTTAATGTTCTTAGAATTCAAGCCCTGGAAAATAGCGAAGGGATTAAGCCTACAAGATATCAAACCCAACGAAAGGCCCCAGGAATTGACCTTATGCCATCGGAATTAATAATTGATGCAGGAAGAAAATTAACAGCAAAGTTACATGGGCTCCTTACAACTACCATATATGGAACAATGAAATCATCTTCGAGGAAAGGAAAAAATCGGTCAAGAGTGACCGAACACAACCAATCAATTATTAAAGAATAAGCTGCTTTCAAGTTGTTGTAAAGTGCTTTCAAATATTCTCTGAAAGAGACCAGTGTGGCTGCAAGAGGAATCGTTCGACAAGTGAGCAGATTTTCATAATACCACAGCTTTGAGGAAAGAAATGAGAACTCCACAAAATAATGCATCAACTATTCGTAGATTTTAAAAAGGCATATGACTCTATAAGCCGATCTAAATTGTATCATCTATCTTTGTAAGGCTGAAAATCCCGAAAAGATTGGTACTGATACAAGTGCGTCTAAAGGGTTGGATTTAAGTACGAAGGGCCTTCTCTGGCACATTCGAACACGTCATGGATTAAAACAAATATACTCCTTGTTACCCTACGTATATAACATAGGTGCTGTGCAGGGACGGGTTAAGAATATCCCTGCAGCGATACTTCTCGCTTGTCGTAAAAGGCGACTAAACAAAGGTAAACAAAAATCACTACCCCGCCAGGCACTACTAATGCTCGTGATCCTGGGACGAGCAGCAATGCTCGGGTCAGAGCTATAGGATTTCCGGGGGATAGCAAAGTAATCCAACGGCGTAAGCCACACTTAAGAGTCGCGAGTTGGAATGTTGGAAGCACGAGTGGTCGCAGCTATGAGCTTGAAGAAATGATGATTAAAAGGCGAGTAGACATCCTGTGCGTACAAGAGACGAAATGGCGAAACACCGGTAATCGCACACGTTTCTTGGACGTTAAAACAAAAGCCTACAAGATGTTTTACTATGGATTGGAACAATAAAAAAACGGAATCGCCATCATCCTTGGGGCAGAGCTACTTGGCAACGTCTTAACCATTTCAAAGTCCAGTGACCGTTTGATGGCTCTCAAATTGGTGATGCATGGTGAGGTGTGGAACATCGTAAGCGCATATGCCCCTCAAGTAGGATGCGAACAAAAAGAAAAAGATGCATTCTGGCTAGATTTCCACAACCTTGTCAAAATCATCCCAAAGGAAGAGCTTTTGTTTGTTGGGGGAGATTTAAACGGACATGTCGGGAAGACAAGCGAAGACTATGAAGACGGAGGGCTGGGATACGGCACCAGGAACTCTTCAGGTGAAGATATCCTAAACATGTGCAAGTCGTACGGTCTTATAGTGCTAAATATTGTACCATGTTCGCCAAACAAAGCCGGCACCTGATCACTTATAGCAGTGGAGGAAATGAAACTCAACTAGACTATCATTTGGTATCCAGTTTCATGAAGCCACGAGCTAAAGATTGCAAAGCGATCCTGGGAGACGCGATCGCCCCTCAACACCGTCTCCTCCTGACTGAATTTTTTATGGAGGCGAGTAAGAAGTCAAAGCAGCAAACGAGGGTGTCTGAGGGAATCAAGTGGTATAAGCTGGATAAAAGAAAAGGCGAAGCTTTTATTACCAACATGAAAAACTATCTCTTTTACATTATCGATGAGGTCGGTAATGAGGAGTGCAGAGCACAAGACATGTGGGATTCCATACAACAATCTGGCCTGGAGAAAGCCAAATCACTGCTCGGAACATCTAAAGGCCCCTTTCAACACGCAAAAGAAACCTGGTGGTGGACAGACGAAGCCAAAGCAGTGATACACGAAAAGAAAAAGGCTTTCCAAGCTTGGTCAAAGTGCTCTTCTACTAATAGAGAGGAAAAAGCTCGCCGTGAAAAGGTATCGCGGAGAAAAAGTACGTCGAATTCAAAGCGAAAAGCATGGAAGGCCTCTATCAGGAGTTGAAAGAAATATCGTTTTCCGCGTCTGACAGGTACCAGGCTACCCAGGAGCTTCGACAAAGCAATTTGAACAAAGGAGCAAATATTTTTAAGACAGCCGCCCAGAGAAGAAGAAATGCTCAGGAGATTCGTTTCCCAAAATTTATTAACAATGCTGAAGGTCAACTCCGAAAAAATTCTCCACAGATGGCGACAGTATTGCGAGGAACTTCTGAACGAACAGCTTCCCCGAGACGGGATACCCTCTGAGTTCTGGAAAAAGATGGGAGACATCGGGTCTAGATGGCTCATGATGGTTCTTATCTCCAAACTTATGAGAGGCGACACTATGCCTAATCAATGGAGGGAAAGCTATCTTCTTCCTTTGCACAAAGGAAAGGGTAATACGCAAATTTGTGATAACTACCGTTCTGTCAAGCTGATGTCGCACACCATGAAGACCAGTCCGGGTTTGTCTCGGGTAAATCAACGACAGATGCAATCCAAAGTATAAGGGTCATGATGGAAAAGCATCGTGATTCTTCAAAGGACGTTGGTTGGTTGATTTCGAGAAGGCCTTTGACCGGCAACCAAGAGATCTTTTATGGGTAGCGCTAAGACAAAAAGGAGTTCCAGAAACCTACGTGCGAGTGATCATGGACATGTACAATAGAGCAACGACAAGAGTAAGATGCACCGCAGGAGTCACCGAAGAGTTCGCAATCAAAGTCGGTGTACACCAAGGGAGCGTCCTCAGCCCACTGCTCTTTATAGCAGTCCTTGATTGCTTGCTTGAAGGAAAAGTGACGGACATCAATGTGCACCAGCTATTCTTTGCTAACGATGGAGCCATTATAAGTGATGATCAGGCGTGCCTACAACGAGCACTTGATGTGTGGGTGGACATTTTTGAGGGACACGGGTATCGTATTAGTTCAAAGAAGACAGAGTATCTGTGCTGCCCGTTCTCTGATCCTCATCAGCCTATTCCAGACATTTACGTGAATGGAAGAGTGCTTCCCAAGTGTGAAGAGTTTAAATATCTGGGATCTATGATTAATAAAAAAGCAACTTGTGATGACGACATCAACCATCGCGTAAGCGTAGGGTGGATGAAGTGGCGGAAATACTCCGCCATATTCTGTGATCGAAAAATGCCCCATAAGCTGAAAGGAAGTCTCTACACTTCAGTTGTACGTCCGGCGCTCACATACGGTTCACAATGCTGGACAATGCACAAAAAGTATGAGAGCAAATTAACGGCAGCTGAGATGAAGATGCTTCGCATGACAGCGGGAGTAACAAAGCGTGACAGAATTAGAAGTTCAAAGATCCGAGGAAGCCTCCACGTAAAAGAAACCAGCACAAGAAAGATAGAGCGCGACCGACTCAGTTGGTATTGCCATGTTCAAAGGAGAGATCCTTTGAACCCCGTCCAAAAGGCGTTATCAATCAACGTTCCAATTTCAACACGCAAAAAAGGCAGGCCGAAAAACAATTGGTGCAAATAAATGCAAAAACACCAGCATTTGATTGGCCCCAGCGATGAAGTAATCCCAAACCGGGAAGCCTGCCGCTACTTTCTGATGTCAAACCGGCGGACCCCACAAGCGGACCAGTAGGATTGCAGTTAAGTGGGAAGGTTATGGTCCTACACTTCTGGCCGGAAAAATAAGAAAAAGATATAACATAGGAAAATAATAGGGGAACTACCCTTACTGGCACCACATCTTTCTGGGAGAAAGCTAGGAACTTATAAGAGAAAGGCAGAAAGTCTACTAATGGCACAGTAGGAGGCAGATTTAGATTCTGAGCTTCTGAGTTCCCAATGACCGGTAATATCATCAAATTATTTAATACAGATTCTTTGATCTAGTTTTTTCAATAGCAAGAAATTGCCAAGCACTCCAAAACAAGTCAAAAATTTTATCTGTTAAAAGCAAACTACATACATATATGTATATCTAAAAGAGCTGACAATGTCAACATATTTTAGGGGTGGTATGTACCAATATAACAAAGGAAAGAAATCGAATATTTGCGATTTGGTTCGTATTTAATTGGTGAAATTAAAAAAAGTCACCTTATTTTTTGAATAAACCTTGTAAAGGGTGGTCCAACCATAATGCATGATGTTAATTGTGAGTCACACCTTAAGGTCAAGTTTTTTTGCCCAACTAATTTTGACATTTCTTTGTTTCAGTGTTTGACTAATTCCACCATGGAGAGGTACGCAATTGAGCAGCGCGTTAAGATTGTTGAAGCCTTTTACGAAAATGGGCGTTCAAATCAAAATGCATTTCGTGCACTTCGTGATTTCTTTGGTCAGCATAATCGACCAAATGTGTCCACAATCGGTAGAATTGTACTCAAATTTCATTAAACCGGGTCTGTAGGAAATTGAAAACAACTGTGCACCCTCTCCCCCAGGTCGTTCTGCCGAAAACATTGCTGTTGTTCGCGATAGTGTGGCAGAAGAGCCGTCAACCTCGACTCGTCGTCGTGCCCAACAATTTAACATCTCGCAAACAAAGATTTGAATTTACATGCTTACAAGGTTCAATTGACTCAAGAGCTGAAGCCTACTGACCATTTCAAGCGTCGTCAATACGCCGAATGGTTGGTTGAACAGACGGAAGTGAATGGTGACTTTACAAAGAAAATCATCTTCAGCGACGAGGCACACTTTCACCTCAGTGGATTCGTTAACAAGCAGAATTGCCGCATTTGGGCAAATTAGAATCCACGAGTGATTGTTGAAAAGCCGATGCATCCACAAAGAGTGACTGTTTGGTGCGGTTTATGGGCTGGTGGCGTCATCGGGCCGTACTTCTTCGAAGATGAGGTCGGCCAAGCGGTTACCGTGATTGGTGTTCGCTATCGCGAGATGATAACGAACTTCTTTTGGCCAGAAATTGAGGATATGGACCTAGACGATATGTGCTTCCAACAGGATGATGCCACTTGCCACACAGCCAACCAAACAATGGCTCTTTTGCGCGGGAAATTCAATGACCGTGTTATCTCACGATGGTGGCGATGTTAATTGGCCGCCACGATCATGTGATTTGACACCGTTGGACTTCTTTTTTGGGGATATATAAAAGAATAAGTGTACGTCAATAAGCCAAGAACAATTCAAGAGATCAAGGATGAGATAATTCGGCACATTAACGACATTGAACATCAATTATGTCTCAGAGTCATTGAAAATATGAACCATCGGATAGAGGTATGCCACCGAAGGCGTGGCGAGCATTTCGCCGATATTTTGCTTCACACATAATTGTCATAGATCCTTCTATCGTAATAAAAAATATTAAGATAATTCTCTGAAAACTTTTTGTTTTACCTGCAATTATAATCGTGCGTTTTCGTTGGACCACCCTTTATATACAAGGTGGCGCAAAATTAATCATCCAATTTTTTTTACTAAATAAAAACAAATCATCTTAGCAAAGCATAGCATAGAGAGGCCTTCGTCAATTCTTGACCTTTGTTACTCTAATCCCCGGTACAACCGTTTTAGCATAGACTAATGCTTGATTGTGCTAATTTAATAACGACGTTGCTCATGGTCCGCACCCCTAAGTTTTTGTCATCCACTCTCATGTAGTTTTAAATAATTCTTTAATTTGCTTTCAAGACTTAACCGCTTACACGACAGAAACCTTCATGCATTCGTATACTATTCACACCTTACTGGTACCCGTAAATCTTCTCAGCACGACATAATTTCCCTCGAACGAGCAAACCAGCCACACCCTCAAACCGTATCCCATTTAAATCCTTTCAAGTCCACTCGAAACAAAAGGGAGTCCAAGTGAATTAAAATGGCTGTCCCGTCCAGTCCAGTCTGGACAGTGAATAAATTACTGTCCAAGCGTCTCCTCATCCCACAACTACGACCATCTCCCTCGGATGATCACGGTTAATGGCTCATGGACCCATCACGTAATTATCGCAGAAATAGTTTCTAGCCAAGCATATCGCTTCATTTACATCTCAACAACCAGCTTACTTATACCGCACACTACTACTCCCACTATCTCCGCACAGGATTCGTCGTTCTGTCGATCGTTTGGTCAGTGGTTGCTGCTTGTTTCACAGTAATTAAACAGGCATCTCTTTGAAGGCTAAAGTCTTTGCTGGTATAACGCATTACCTGTCATTAACCCGAGAAGGACTTTTTCTGCTTCCTTTTGTTTTGTTTGTATGGCCTAATGCGCTCCATTTTCAGCAATGTTTCGAGCAATTATGGATTTTCTAAGGCAACTGCGAGGGATTGAACGTAAGACCCTTCTTGGTTGGGCGATGGAGCCTCGATTCTGTGCTTGGTTACCCCTTTTATCTCTTTAAATGAAGTGTCATCCAATTTTGTGTCCTTGTTTTACCTCATCAGTGTATAGCCTCATTTTATTCGTTGTGGCTGATGTTGATGCCGATAGTGATGCCACTTATCTTGTCTAATCACCGAAAAGACGGTTCTCGTCGGATTAGAGGAAGGAAAAACATGGGAACTGTAAGTGAAGTTAAGGGAGGTTAAGGAATAAGAGTGGCCGGATCGGTGTAGGGATGAGCGGTTTCCAATGGGAATGGTGGAGACTTGTGCGGTGAGGATAAACACAGCTTGTAATTAGGGGTTGGGCAGATAAGTTGTGTTTTTGAAAGTAATTGAAAGTGAAGGGCGTTGGAGAACAAAAGGTTTGCCGGTAGCTCACAGATAGAGTCGCTTAACGAGTATTAAGGAGTACTATCATCAAATTTATATTCCAATTGCAATAAGCAGAATCCCCGCAGAGGGATTAAATCATGCTTAAGCCGAAATGAATGATGAACTTTATGTTCAAAAAGTACCTGGAATTATAAAATATAACACAAAAAATCGTTCCCAATGTAATTTTATTCCACACTTACGGCAATCATTTTTAATGGCACGTAAATGGTTAGGATAATACTCTCCATTTACATCATTTGGAAAAAGGACATCACGGCGCCACAATGATCTGTTTAAACACAACTTGGCTCTGAAGAGATTACTAACCAAATACGGTTGACACAACTCAATACACCACAAACGCTCTTGGTCCGCAGGTCATTGGCATGTGTGTGTTGTTTACATTCAGTGTACAAGTATTCGATGCCACACAGGGACTTAATCCTTATGACTCCTGACGTCGCCATACCGTCTATCCTCCCACAGCAGGATACTACTATTCAAATCAAATCAACGTCAACATAGCAGGAGGCCTATCGCCCATAAAAGCATACCCCCGGCTCTAATTCCGGGAAGACCGGTACTCTGTCACGCATAAAAAAGTTCAAGGCACTTTTGGAATATAAAAACATATAAAAGGACCAAATCAAGTGCACCACCAGGCCTCATTCCCCAACCACTACAGACGGGATATGAACATTTGCAGATTTTTTTCCTCTTCCCTTACTTCATACCGTCGCGACGCATATTTCGGGAGAAGTTACTCGCAGAATCCTTCAGGATGATATCTAATTTCATGGCCCATTAGTGGGTTTGCTGTTATTACTCGTATTCCACCGAATCCTACAGACTATCACGTTTCTTTATTATCCTTTTCGTGCATAAGACCACGGCATACGAACATGTGAGAAGGCTCACCCTGATTCCCGTGGCAACCTGTTTCGTTTAATTTGGCATGGCGATGCAAAAAGTTCTACTCATCCAATTTTCTGACTACCATCTCATGAATGGGGTGCTTGAGCACCCTTTTTACGAGTGCTACAACAACACCGTTTGCTCGCAGTTCGTTGTCAGGATTACTACGGTCTTGTAACAAATACTAAGATGCGGTTGGTTCCTGTTCATTAAAGCGTGACGGAAACATAAGAACTGGGAAGATGCGAGCTGGAATTTCCAATTCATTCATAAATTGCAGAATTGGAATTGTATCATATTTCATGGGGCGCTTGATCGGGGGGCGGGGGTTGAAATGATGATGAGGATGAAATCGGTTGACGGTACTGTTGGGATTGAGTAAAGCCGGTTGGGTTATGTTGAAAGATGTTGGTAATGGTTTTGAAGGTTGTTTTGGGAACATTGCAAATCGAATTTTGAAAAATTGACGAAAGGGTGGGCGACTAACTGATATTTGGAATGTAGCATGTGTTTGAAATGATGCAGCGTTAAGAAGATGCCAAGAAAAACAAGGAGACGATGTCGGTAGTACTCTAACCATTTTACGCAGGATAATATATCAAATTGGCAATTTAATGAAAGAAGAATATAAATTTGGACGGCAGGTGTAAGTGCCTGGCATCTCAGATTAATATGCGACAGCACAAATGGAAAGTGACAAGCTAGAAAATAATTTACGAAGTCAAAAGGTTTTAATTATTAATCCTTTTATTTTGAATACCGCGATCGAAAAACTACAGTCTTGAACCTAAAATCAAGATTGTCATCTGTATTCCCGCTTGCGACACAAAAAAGAAGTTTGATCTAGTGTTGCTCTTAATTCCCTATTATTAGCGTGAGCGCTATGCAGTCGCCTTAGTGGTTCAATGGTTAATGCTCGTCGGTATCCAAGATCGCATCATCGTCCCTCCCGACCCAGCCCTTCCAACGGACGTTTGTATTACGGTTGTGATTAGGTAATGTTCTCTGATGTCGCTGCATTCCTAGAATGTTTATGTATCGGTCACTGGACAGCACTTGGGCTATGATGTACGGACCCTGGAAAAACGCCTCCAATCTACGTGACTTACCTGTTGGGGTTACCACGTCCTCGATTAGTGTAAGTACGTCAAACTTTAATGGATTGCGGTGTCGTCGATCGTAGTGGCGTTTCTTGTACCCCTGGCTTCTCACGACCTCCAACTCAGCCCGCCGACGCCTAAAATATCCAGTTCACCAACCTCGAGCTCATTATTGGACACTTTTAGGCTTCAGTCAGCTTGTTGAAGGACTGACGTTTCGCACGATCGTCATCTGATACAATTGGCTTCGGTATTTGTTAGTTTTCATGCCAGAAACCTATGGAGAGTCTGGGCCTGAGTTAATATAGCTTTCCATCCTTGGCAGTTCCGGGCTCGCTGTTTCCAATCGATGAGACCAAGTTATCTTGCGTCCGTGATCACTTGATCTTTATCTGGGAGATTCGGTCTCTCCCTTCTTCTCGAACCAGAAGGCTCGGATTTCAAGACCCTCTGAACTAAAACGTTAGTATCCATGCGCTCGATGTGACCAAGCCAATGTAGTCAACGGATTTTAGCTTTCCGGTCTATATTTACATCTTTATACAGCTCATAGAAATCGCCGATATGTCTTCTCCTCTATTCGCTTTCCTCTCAGACAGGACAGAATATCCGTCGCAGAACTCTTCTTTCGCAAGAGCCAAGGATCAGCTCTGTTGTCCTGTTTGTCGTCCGGCTTTCGGCTCCCTATAACAGGACTGGCAAGATACGAGACTTGTAGAGCATAATCTTGGTTCTTCGGGACAGAAGTTTGGCACTTAGTTGTTTTGATTCTGCGCCGGATATCCACTAGGATGTCATTCGTGGAGTTTATGTTTGCTCCGACGCGACGTATGTGAACTCCTTCACCACCTCGAAATTATTGCTGTTGATTGTTATATTTTGTCCAAGGTGATGGGTGACGGACCGCTTTTTTGTTGACAGCATATATTTCATGTTCTCCTTATTGATTCGAAGACCAGCTCGTTTCGTGCGATCTTCAATCTTTGGCATTGAACCACTCAAATTTCACACCAAGCTATTTGTACAATAGATCTACGGACACCCTTATACATGCGCCCTATCATGGTAGACCTCCAAGTCCATTACAATCAAGTGAATTCCAACTTTATAGCTTCTACGTAGCGTCACGTTCGCGCCCTTTTACTTTCATTATCCTTATGCATGAGGTTTGTTCACGAAATAAGGAGACTTTTTAAATTTCGTGGGCTAAACAAATTCGATTTTCGATTTTTTTTTGTTTTTTTTTCTGATATTTAGTTTGTTTTCCACAGATATGAAGATTAGACAAGTTTTTGTTTCCTTGGCAATCTTTTGCTATTCACGAAAATGGATCACGGAATTCATATTGAATTTTGCGTGAAAAATAAATGTAAGTTATCCAAAGTAGTTGAAATGTTGATTGTAACACAAAAAGTCTACTCCAACCAAAAAAAATGTTCATAACCGGTACAAGTTCTTCACAGAAGACTGAGGAAATGCTAATGGTGATAACCGCCCTGGATGCCCCAGCACACCAAGAGCAGATAAAAACCTTGAACCAGTGAAGAAAATTGTCATGGACAATCACCGCATCACTATCAAAGAACTGACGATATTGGAATATTAGTTTGCTCATGCCATGATTTTTTTTCAGATATTTTAGGCATGAAACGCGTGTCCACGAAGTTTGTTCCGAAATTGCTAAATTTCGACCAAAAGAGCCGTCACATGAGCATCGCTCGAATTTCCGAAAATGATCAAAACTGGTGACGAAACATGGGCTTATGGTTATGATGTCCTAACAGAGGCACAGAGACAATTTTTGAAATTGATTTCTTCGGTGGCGTATTTTTTTTTCTTCTGAATAAGCTTAAGATGTGATACTCATTTTCATTTTCCAAAAAAAAACACAATTTTCAATTTAAATTCATTTTAAAATTTAAACTTTTTTAAATTTGAAATAATTTAAAATTAAAACCACTTTTCCTCAATAAAATTATGTTTAATGGAACATTTTCGTTCTTTTTTCTATAATTTTTTACCTTTTGGAAAGCTTTTAAGAAAATGTTTTTCGACCACTGTTTATATTTTTCTATAAATGGAAAAATTGTTGACAATAAGCCTGCACTTTCAAATTTTCAATATGTATTTGGAACCTTACTTCAGGAAAAGCATATCTTAAATAATACTCATCTTAATGGTTTGGGCCACCAGGGTATTGGAACTCCAAATAATTTGTTCAAAATGAACTTGCGTCAATTTTTTTTTCTTCCAAAAAATCCCTCAATGTCCCAAAAAATCATAAAAATATTATCAATTGTTGACTAAAACTTTTCTGACATCATACAAGTGCCGCGTTGAAAAAGCTAAAGCCTTTTGAGGCGAACCACGAATAGAGTACATTTTAGACTTATAATTAATGATCCGCATAAAAGTGATCCGCAACCTGTGATAGATACCAGGTTGCAGCAACTCATAACATAGAACATAGAGGTGGTTTTAAAAAATATTCAGCAGGAGCTTCATTGCATGAATGTTTAGCTTCACCGTCGATGTTGGCACATGGCCGCGGTGCCCGCTCGATTTTTTTTTAGCTTTCTACTATCGTAATAGATATACTTTCTATCGTTAGTAATAATACGATACAGAGGACTCTTCCTATCATACTTCCGGAGCACCAGTTGCTCGTGAAAAACAGTATTTCTACGTCTCTCGGCTTAAACTCATACGGCACTCACTTTACTTGATTTGTTATGGCTAATAAATCTGCAAGTTCTTATTATCTTATTATGGATCTTGATCGAGTAGTGCATACAATTCCACATCTTCATACGTTCTTACCCGTCCAGGAGGTTCATCGTCATCCACGTCTAAGTCACAATTTTCACCGTAAACTTATATTGTTAGTAACTCGACTCGCCTAAGCCTCAGATTTCTTCGAATTGAAAGCGAAAAAGACCGATCGCAATTCACCGACTTTTATAGATTTAAACCTCGCATCTGACTAGACGAGTTCAAACAACTGTATTGACTTCCAAACTGATATAATGATCAAAATAAATACATTTCTGTAAATGGGCAATTTGTGCTTCTAAGCGATGAAGGAGCTATTCAAAACAACATATGCAGATATCAGGTCTTTGAAAACAAGATCTTAAGGAGAACCTATGGCGGAAAACAGGGCGAAGAAACAGGCGAATGGAGAAAACTACACAACCGAGAACTCAAGGAGCGCCAAGCATTGGCCGATTATTAAAATCGGGAAGACTAAGATGGTAGGACACGTAGAACGAATGGACGATGGACGAACAGTCAAAAGAATAATGAATAGAAAACCCCACAGAAGAATTCCTTATGAAATTTGCATCGCAGATGGCAGGACAATATGAGGATGAACCTAGAAAATATGGAACACAACAGCGAACCATTTAGGAAACACACTCATGACAGAGAAGCTTGGCGAAGGGTTGGCAACGGGGATCTGAATTGGCTTGCTTTGCTCGAAATTTGTCATATTCACGTACAGAAAAATACATCTGTATATGACGTCGATCGAAATTCAAAAATGTGACGAAAAGGAGCTGTTGGCAGGTACCAAAGCTTGCCGTTTGATTATTTCTAATCAGAAAGTACCGATAGGCTAATCTATTCTAAAACATGATATTCCTATTTGTACGCCTTATGCTAAACATACGAGGGTGGTCCGATAAGTACTTAGCCTATAAAAGAAAAACAAAAATTTTGGGGAAATAGCGATTTATTTTTCAATATAGTCTCCTTTTAGCTCGATACACTTGACCCAGCGATGCTCCAACTTCTTTAACCCGTCTGAAAAATACGTTTTCTCGAGGTATGCAAAGTAGGCCTCCGTGAAATTTCTGCCCGGCGAGTGACTTTTTCAAGTTTGGAAACAAAAAGAAGTCGCACGGGGCCAAATCTGAAGAATACGGTAGATAGGGCAGCAGTTCGTAGCCCAATTTGGCCGTGGCGAGGGCGGAGGTGTGAGCCGGTGCGTTATCATGGTGGAAGAGCACCTTTTTCTTCGCCAAGTGGGGCAGTTTTTCCTTCAATTCGGATTGCGCTTGAACAGCGTTAAACACTGCTCTGAAGTGGTCTCACGGTTGCGCTTGTTGTCCGGAGTGAGCAAACGCGGCACCCATCACGCCGACAGCTTTCATGCAGGATATGATCCACGCGATTTTTTCAAATGCCTACTGTCTCAGCTTTCTCGCGCATCTTCAATCGGCGGTCTGCCAATACGAGATCGTGGATTTTTGTCGCGCTATCATCCGTGGTAGCCGTTTTCGGGGCACCTGGACGTGGCTCATCAAAAACCGACGTACGCCCACGTTGAAACTCGTTAAACCAATGGTCGCCATTGAAGGAGAAGAGCCACCGTACACAGCATCCAAACGCTCTTTGATTTTGCTGCGCGATTTCCCTTCCAAAAACAAGAATCGAATCACCGACCGATATTGCTCTTTTTAAATTTTTCTAAAATTCGCGGACACACGCGGTCAAAACAATACTACGAGCCCGATCCGGCTGAAATCGACAGTAGCCGTCTACTAGAATGTACTACACGATAGTAAGATGCTCTTGCGATACTGGCGCTATCTGGCAGTGGGGCTAGGTACTTATCGGAGCACCCTCCTATTTAATAAATTGAATTACTGTTGAGATTAGACAGATGGTTCAATCGGCTTTTGCGAGTTCTGGGAGTGTGACTAATATGAGTTTACTATTTTTTGACGATTAACAAATGTCATCTGAGACTATCGCCGATTTACTCGTTCAGCTCTGTATGATGAGATTCAAACCCTGATTGGTGAGTCTTTAATAAATTAAAACTTCCAACATTATCTTTCGTGTGCTTACTAGTAATTGGCTCAAAGACTTCTGACAAAAGAGATGATATAGCTATAGGGGAATAAAATGACACAGTTTTTGAGCTGTTTTAAATAAATCTTAGAGCCATTTCATAAAGCGATGGTTAAGATTGCTTTCCTCAAGGACATAGCAAGAGTCTGCATTAACGAGGATAAATTTCACCCTGCCTTAGGAATTTTTAACTACGAAAGGTATTTCTGTAAGTCAAAAGAAATACTTGACTCTTTAACAAGAACAAGAAAGCTTAAAGAGAGAAAAATAAATTCGAACTGAGACTAAAACAAAGGGGAAGAAACGAGAAGGATAAAAATTATTATTGTGATGATATTTATTAATATTACGGACCATTTGGAATTCGGAAGTTAAGAGTCTCGTTAACAACCCTTTGTCAAGCCTCCCTCCTCAAGTGTGTTCCTTCCTTGTTTCGCTGTTCTGTTCCTTCTCTTCTGGGAAGGATAATAATAATAATAATAAAATTGAGCGATAATTCTAGCTTTCATATGGTGTTGTTTTCAAAGGACATAATCTGCTTCGGAAATATGACCCATTTTAAATGTGTATGTAATAATAAATAAATAAATTAATTTACAAAGTTAAAACGTTTTTAATGAAAACATTGGAAAATAAAGTAAAATAAAAGAAAAACAAATAATTTGTTTGTTTAGATGCACTTGTTATATATTGGAACTCCTCTTCTAGGTTTTTCAACCTTTCTGGTCCCGTCTTGTGCACCAGAAGTTGAATGTTACAGAATCAGTAAGGTTCTTTTTATTATTAATAATCTCGAGTTCCCTGAGCTAATGAGCAATGAGAAGTGTTTTAGGGCTTTAAAGATGTCTGACAAGTTTTATGGATAAGTTCTTCGTTAATATGCAATGGGAATTATTCTGGTGCACAGGTAGTCCCTACATTGTACAATCATATTCCTCTGACTCGCCTATTAGGAAGGAAGCTTGGGCCATTAGGGAAGACAATCTGTGTTCCACTATAACAAAATCACATGATGTTTAATACTTAAACACTTAAAAGTGTTTAAGGTTCTATACTCACAATGCCCCAATATTGTGAGTCGAATAAATAGAAAAACGTCATCTCGAGCAGCTTTTTTCTTAATTAACTGCGACATAAATAGTTGACCTCAAAGTAATTAGTGGTGCTGAAGATTAAGCTCGAATTTACTTCTTTAAGGAAGTTACTCTTCAGCCTCATTATCCTTAAGACGGAGTCTGCACTCGGCACATTCATTGAGGGCTGGCAAGTCTTTTGATGTCTTCTCTATTGAATCTTTTTTTTTTATTAAAGTTTATTAAAGGTTTGAACTTTTTCCAAACGTATTAAAATGAGTTATATTTAAATTTGTAAATACCACCGAAAGTTTGGCGCCCAGCAATTTGATCGCCACTGATGCCTTCCTGTCGGGAAACAGAAGTTAGACTAAGTTTTTCTTTACTAGGTCCCGCAGATTATTATGGCAGTCCTTTAAAAAAAAAATATTATCGTGCGAGCCTTTACAATTTGATATTTGTTGATCAGCGCATTGGGAAAGACAATATTTTCATTAATATTGTTCTAATTCTCAAAGTTTCCAGTGACCAGGAATCATGTGAGTCTTTTAAATACACCAAGCACAGAAGATTACCAGAACGAACGGAAGAGGTTTCAGTTAGAGATTAATATGGAGTCTCTGTAGGATCCAATCAAAACTCTCTGTCTTGCTAGAAACGACTTTGTTTCCCTGTTATGATAAACTCGTTAAAATCAAAGTCGATCAGGATTCACAGACTTGTATTGAAGCTATTAGCATTTCCAAAGCAGCTTTTAGGTAAATGGAACTCCAACAGCAGTCAAGTCAAGCCTAGTCGGTCTTTCCTGATTCGTTTATACCGACTAGTTGTCCAAGCTGAATTATTCTATAGTAGTTCTGCTTGACCTTGAGTGGCGCAGTGGGTAGTGTGTCGGCCTCTGACGCACGATGAGCGAGTTCGGATCCCGATAATACCAACGCCATCGAATGTTCATTACGTTCTCTCCTCGGCGGGGAACTGGCAAAACCCCCCGTAGTACACTTGCCTTGAAAAAGCTTCTCGACTCTCGCCGTTCGGTATCGGCATTAAACTGTAGGTCCCGTTCACTTGTGTAAAAAAACAAATCGCACACAACATAAGTGAATGAGAGAAGCTAGGCTCTGGCTCTTCATGAGCTGTAACGCCATCTAAGAAGAAAGAAGAAGTTCTGCTTGACCAAGGGTTAAATTAACATTTTTTTTCAGATCTTGTGGAATATTTTGGAAGAAGAATTAGTTTCGGGATAAATTCGGATTAATTGAGTGAGAAGATTATTTGAAGAGCGTTCAGGAGCTAGAAATTGTGACGTTCATGACGGCACCCCTGTCCAGATTCACATATTTGAAAATGCCAGTACTAAGGCTCACGCTATTGTTGAATTTCTTAAATGTATTATGGCTGCATTAAGCCATTTGTTGGAGCCTTATGTCCAAAATAAACGAAAAAATACACTAGCTAACGACAGTGTCATAGATGAGGAACAGCAAGGGCAAAGAAATTCCAGTAAATTTCCTCACCAAAGTGGTTCCTGGTAATGTTCTCCAAAAGTATACCTTATGGGCTCATGGGCCACAGTGGCTTCAGCACGGCGACTATGTTTGGGATCGTTCAACGATTTACTCTTTACCTAAAATTAAAAAGAAGATCATCGCTATGTAGTACCTCTTTCAGGGTCAGAGATGAAGTTCACCAAAAACTTTTTTTGAGGTAACGGGTGCGCCACCTCATATGGGTCGATGTAAACTTCGAATAACTTCAACAATTGTCAACCGATTTTCATATGTCATAACATTTTGGAAACATCAATTCAGTACAATTTTAACCATTCTCAACCAAAAGAACGCGCGGAAATAGTTTCAATGTTCATTAAAAATGAACGCCCGATTGTGCTAACTCAACGTGCGTATCGTGCAAAAGATCGTGGTCGTGTTGGGCCCACAAAAGATATAATTCGTCGTTGGGCCTCGAATTTTTTTTCAATTTGGTTCTGTGGCAAGCCCTCGTGAGCAACCTAGGCCCCGTCCGCGGCAGTTAAACTCATCGATTCAGTCCGTGAAGGCCAGTGTTCAAGAAGACCCAAGTTTGTCATATCGGCGCCGTTCGCAGCAGATAGGCATCAGTGGGACCACTTTGCGGAGAATTTTAAAGGATGATGGTCACTTATTGCATTTCCATACAAAGTGCAGATAACTGGGAAATAATTTTGCCACAAGATGAGCCACGGCGCTTGCAATGATTAATGTTGAGCCGAAGTTCTGGCAGCAAATTTTGATGACCGATGAGGCACATTTTACGCTCTCTGGCTCAGTTAATAAACAAAATTGTCGCTTCTGGGGCACCAAAAATCCTCACATTATTCACGAAAAGCTGCTATATGATCAAAAAGTTACTGTTTGGGCCGGTGTATGCGCTAAAATCATCATTGGACCGTATTTCTTCAAAGTTGGCGATACAGTGGATGGCGATAGATATCGGTGGATGTTGGCCCATTATGTGGTCTCAGAAATGCGTAAAAAAGGCTTACTTCACTTTTGGTTTCAACAAGATGGCGCGACATGTCATACTGCGGACAAGACAATGAGCCGTTTGGGTAAGAAGTTCCCTGGAAGATTGGTGTCAAAAAAGGGCAATTTTGACTGGCCTCCGAGATCGCCGGATTTGACTCCCTCCCCCAGACTTTTTTCTTTAGGGTTACTTGAAAAACAAGGTGTATGCTAACGGCCCGAAGACAATAGAGCAGCTCAAAACAAACATTCGGGCGGAAATCGCAGAAATTTCGACCGAAATGTTCGAAAATATCATGGAGAATGCGCGAAAACGAGTCCATTTTTGTATCGGCAATAAAGACGGTAATTTAATTGATATTGTTTTCAAAAATTAATCAACGTAAATTGCAAAGGTCTAAGTTAAACAAAAGTTTTTGAATTTCCAAAATCGGTTGAGAATTGTTTACGTTATTCGAAATTTACATCGACCCATGTGAGGTGGCGCACCCTTTAGATATAGAGAATTTATTAATAAGTCTTTCTTTTGCGCAGGAGAAGAGCCAAGAGAGCGCGATGGAATTCTAAGGATAAGTATGCAAGCTCTACCTGTGGAAGAAATAATTTTATCTCGGCCATTCGACAACGTGGAGGTGGATTTTACTGATCCTCTCTATTGTTACAGTGAGAGACGAGAAGCGGCTAAAGTTTACGTTGCAATTTTCACTTTTGCTGCGATACGAGCTGTGCCATCAATGAGAGTGGCTTTTCGAGAAGTTTGGAACGAGGTGGTGCTCAGAATGTCTTCAGCAGTTTATTCATCACCGTCAAGTGCTTGTAGATCATGTGCATAAATAGATATAACTTTACAAAAATTAATCTATCAGCAGCAAATCACGCGATCTTGAAGGCCAGTTCACAACTCCAACACATAACATAACTCTTCCAAAATTTTGATCTTCTCAATACTTTCACTAACCGCAGCCAGGTTATCTGCATAGTGTGCATTTCAATGATTGATAGGCTTTAGGACTTCAGTAACATGGCCAGTGCTTTGCCTAGTGTTCTCTCAAATGACCGATTATGTCTGATTATCTCTTCACTATTTTTGTATTAACACGATCAACGATTTATAAGCGATCCAAATTGTGCAATGATTTGACCTATAGGAATGAAACAGGAATGTAAACTCCGAACCACGAAGCAAATTGGATGACATGTACAATCGAAGGTAAAGCAGGTGAAGGTAGCTGTGTAGGGACCATGGGCAATGATACATCAGGTTCAGCTGAAAATAACCTATTTCAAAGTATGACCAGCCTATTTGTACGATACAGTCAAAGGAAAGCATTAATATAACCTTAGGATGGTTTGCTGACCTACAAACCTTAAACTGTGCCACTTAGAGAGAGATGAGCCTCTTGAATATCGCCTATAAGAATTTTACTTCATTGTATGTGAGCCCCTGAAATTGTTTGTGGTTAAGTTGACAAATCCATATCAATGCAGTACTAGGCCTGGGAAGCCAACCATCAACTAAATATTGGCGCTGCGATCCATCTTAAGAAAACGCAAGAATCTTCGATCGAAACCCAAAGCCAATTTGTCGATTTCATTATCCCTTACGATAGCTTGCATGAAGACAAATCATTTCTAGCTTTGATATCCATGTTAAAGTCATCGCTTTGTGCAGGAAGACAGTGAATATGACGCTGCTCTATCATTCAGTGTCGTAGCCAAACTAAGACAAGGCAGTTTGAAGTCGCATGCAGACGGCAAAATGTACGCCGTGACTTCGCCCTTAAAAGCCCTTATTATCCTGGCTTTACTTAATTAAT
This sequence comes from Merodon equestris, assembly GCA_958301585.1. Classification (NCBI taxonomy): domain Eukaryota; kingdom Metazoa; phylum Arthropoda; class Insecta; order Diptera; family Syrphidae; genus Merodon; species Merodon equestris. The sequence goes on along the minus strand of OY284413.1, from coordinate 20,650,330 downwards.
TTGTACAAATTGGGAATAAAGGAGAAGATCTGACCAAGAAGTTTCAGAGTTATATACTGTCGTCGGCCAAGTGAGGTGCCCATAGATGAAAACTGTGAAAAGACTGAGCTTTCAGAAAAAGAGTGAAATTTGAAATTTCAAACTGCTTTGTGAGAGATGCAAGTCATCAACCCAGGAAAGGCAGCTCAACAGTGCCGTGATATTCGTCGGCTTATCTCTAAAGAGCTACTAGTTAGAGAGATCTGCGTCGACACAACCTTTTATCAAGAGCTGTTGTACCGAAAACTTTTTGACACTGATCCTTTTAAAATCAAAAACAAAACCTTTTAGCTATTTATTTATAATCAAGCGACCCTCCCCAACCACAACCATTGTCCGGAAAGACACAAACGTTTTTGATGTAAAAAGTTGTAAATCTCTTCCCACACGCTCAACCGCCATATCCTTTGTACCGTGACAACTCGTGCAACAAAGTCCTTAATTACGTTTTACGAACGTTTAGTCTTGACAGTATGAAATTCCAAAATGTCCATCTGTCATATTCTTCTCACCTGATCTGTCAACTTCAGCACAAACCAACCACCGTTCCGCCGCAATATCCTTTACCAAAATGTCGACCCATGCTCATCCCTCTTCGCCGCTCTTCCTTACCTTTTTCCATTCGTTTTAATTTTAAACTTTCCGTTAAACTCTATTTCTATCAAAATAACCTTTTATTGCACGTCATACACAAAAGAAGCACATTTACCCAGCGTCCTTTTGATACTCTGAATACGTGATTCTGCATCCGTCCCTTTATTCCTCATCGCTGCGTCCCACCTTTCGCCCATTCTACAGTCGACATCATTAAGGATCTGCTCTTATGTGCGCATTAACAGACTTTATGTTACCCGGCAGTGTACCGTACTCATCGTACAAGTGTCTATCCGTCCGCCATCACCAGTCTCACTCCAACAAGCCCGAGTCCTTGTTGCTGGTTTTATTTATCGTCATACGAGCGCACACAGAGATATAGACACTCATTAAGCTCATTATAATGTTATCCTTTTATGATTCTCCCCCCGTTAGCGGGAAGAACTCCAGCTTTTATTTTAGTGTACGTTATTGTTGTTCACGTTGTTGTGCTGCTGTTGTTGTTGTACGATGACGGATGCAGATTATGCAAAGCGAAACGACGTGGCCGTGCTAGGGACGTGGATTTATATTAAAAAGCAACTCGACTTAAAATTATTTCAATTTAATTTCAGCATTCAACGAAAAAACCTAATTCGGTCTTATGCTAATTAGATTTGAGAGGAAATCGTTGGGGCGCGATGGTGTGCGTGACGGAGACTCACGTATGCCGTTGAGTGTGATGCTGCTCTCGATTCCAATGTCAATGTTGATGCCTCCTGCTGTCGTTTAATTCAAATTGCCGCGTTTTTCATATGCAAATCGTTCGGTGTGGAGTGGCGACAGACGGTTCGGAATGAACGGTGGGGCTGGAGGAGTGAGATGCGCTTGCCGGTGCTGGATGGTGCTGTTTGTTTGGTTGCTTTCATGAGGAGTGTGTGGCTGCAGGATGAGGTGGGAAGCGAACTTTTCTGAAATTGCGCTATTATTGAAAAGAGAAAAGACAGTTAACCTACATAGAAAATGGTGCCAGATGCCACATCGTCTGCCTAACTCAATGATTCTTTGCAGCAATTGAATTTTAATTGTCTCGGAAACAAACGAAATGAGTGTCACTTGCAGGTTGCTTTCCAACTTAGGAATATTCAAATTGAATGCGGATTTCGAAAATACACTGGGGAAGAAATGCCATGACTTAGTGGATAGCTGGAAGGATCCACGCTGCATTGATCTTTAGTATAGCTTTCTGCGACGGGAAAGGAAAGGAAATGGCTTAAGCCAATTATCAACAATTATCAATAGGTGTAGTAAAAAGTTTCGATTATTTTTGCATGAAGTTGAAGGCTTTATTTAGCATAGTTGATCAAATTTAGGTCAAATATACGCACGTCGATAACATGTTGCCATTTTGAAGGTAGTCCTTTTATGCCTCTCTTGAGGTGAAGTATTCATCAGCGAAATCACTCGCCTTGGACACGAACTGGAGGTAATCACTTGGTGCCAGGTCCGGACTATAAAATGGATGATAAGAATCTCGAAACTAAACTCCCGGAGCTCCTGGCCTTGTCCTGATAAAACACGATCCCTCTTTTATTGGCTTCGTCCAGATGATCCAATGAAACCTTTGATTAAACTCTTTCAGTAGAAATTGCAGCATCTGAAACAGGCAAGTTTTTATAACACTGTTATTTATTAAACTTGATTCAAATCACCTTTTCTACCTAGAGAATTTGTCAAGCTCCTTTCGTAAATGTTGATCAGAATCGTCAGGACCACAATAAGAGTAATAACTTCCTCAACATGCGTTTTCCATATTTTTTTTTCGCTCTTATTTAACAGCTCCAAATTTCACTGAAGCTTCTAGCTTTGGCATAACACCATTATCACCTCCATTTATGCTTGTTCGGACTTTGCAGGTTTACTTAATAACTCTTTTAGCTCTCGTATGCGGATCGCACTTAATATGTTCTTCTTCACTAGCTCGTCTGAAATAACTCGTTTTCCTATAAATGTTCTTTCGTCTCGGTTTGACAACATTCTTGTCAATGATCGAAGCACTTTCTCTTTTTATCACCAGTTATCTGTGTCGGCCGTTAGCCCGGTCCACAAGAAAGGAGACCTCTTTAACTGTGTCAATTACAGACGGATCAGTCTCCTTAACATCGCTTATAAAATCCTCTCTACCATTTTATGTGAACTCTTGAAACCATTCGTCAACAACCTGATATGACCTTAGAAATACAGATCGGCCTATACAGATCACCACCTATTCGTCGATTTCAAGACCACATATGATAACGCGCATTGAAACGAGCTATTCAAAGTTATGTCTAGTTTTGATATTCCTTTTAAACTCCTTAGATTGTTTAGGAAAATGTTCGCTGCTCAATCGAGATCGGTCAACGAATTATCGAAAGCTTGCATGTCATAATAGGTTTTAGCAGAGGAGACATCGTACTTGAGAAGGTCGTGCGAAATTCACAAGTCAGCACTAGAGACACGATCTTCCAAAAGTCCCATCAACTGCTATCTTACGGGGATGATGTTTATGTTATTGGTCGAACACAGCGAGCCGTCAATGAGGCGTTTACTGGCATTGAAGCGGAAGTGGCTAAAGTGGGTCTGGCGGTAAATGAGGGCAAAACGAAGTACATGTTGTCATCAAGGGAGGGCGTACATCATCGACGTCTCGGACAGAGTGTTACAATGGGCCCCAAGAACTTCGAGGTAATCAAGGACTTTGCATCAGGCAGATGCCTGAATGCTATTGAAAGCAAATTAGGAAGCGCTTGACCTTTTCGAGAGAACAGTTCTGCGTGCTATCTTTGGTCTTTTTTACGTTGATGATTGAAGATTCAAATATGAACTGTACGGGCTATACGGGAGCATGTGCCTGGTTAAGCGTTTACAGATACAATGCTTAAAATGGATAGGCCATGTAGAGCGTATGGACAACACAGCTCCGGTCGGGGAGTATTTGAATTCGCACAGAAATAGAGAATCGGTCGGTGGTGTTAGCGCAGCGTGAATTTCGACGTCGATTTCCTAATCGTGTCGCGCAAAACTGGGCAAACATTCCGGCGCTTAGCTACTCGACTCGAACAGACTGGAACCATAGGAGACCATGCAGGGCGTGGCCGCCACCGGACTGGTCGTTCGAGAATATCGCAGCTGTGACAATGTCGCTGAGAACGAAGGAACATCAACCAGACGACGCGACGGGCCACGCAATTGGGCATCACCAGACGGGAATTTTAATGAAAGACTGCACACAGTTAATGCCTGCTGACTGTCAGTCGCGTGTGAATTACTGTCAAGCCATCCTTAATCTCAACAACGAAGAGAACGATTTGATGTCGAAAATCATCATGAGCGACGAGGCGCATTTCCACTTAAGCGGTTACGTCAATAAGCAAAATCTTCGTTCCTGGAACACTGAAAATCCGCGTGTGATACACGAAGAGCGATTATATCCACTCAAAGCCACTGTATGGTGCGGCGTTCTCGCGGAAGGCCGTATTTTTTTGAGGACGCCATCGGCAATACGATCAGAGTTACTGGCGAACGCTATAGAGCTATTCTTCTTCTTATTGCCGGAATTGGATGAGCGGAGCGTAGTGAACATGTGATTTCTAAAAGACGGTGCAACCGCACACACAGAACGAGTCACAATGAACATTGTGAAGGAAGCGTTTTCTCGTTGCGTTATCGCCCGTATTGGCGATTTGGCATGGCCAGCAAGATCGCCTAATTAAACCATCCCAGACTTCATTCTTTGGGGCTACTTGAAGTCGCGGGCTTATGCCAACAAGTCTCAGACAATCGCAGCCCTTAAGGAGATTATTCGACAGGAATGGGAACAGTTATCATCCGAAATCTTGCGGAGTCATGGAAAATGCGATAAAATGGGTACAAATGCGTAGCATATTTTCCACTTAACAGAAACAATTCGAATGGTCAAAATAAAAATATCCATCACAATAATTTTTTTATTTTATTTAATAAAAAAGTAATTCAAGAACAAAAGTCTTACGCAACAACTTTAAGGAGGACAAACCAACAGAAAATATAACAAAACAGCAGAAAATAAAACTGGAAATCCAGTTCCACATTTAGAAAATCCAGAACCAAACAAGAAACAACAACAACAATCTACCTCGCAATCCAACGATGACATAGGTGAACTTAAGGACATGATAAAGCAGCTCGTCACGCAAATTAGTAACATGATGAACATACTCACGGTATTATTAACTAAATTCAATGAACAGTGTTAACAAAATTACGATAGTAGCATGGAACTCAAATGGAATTACACAGCAGCTTTTAGAACTGAAACAATTTATAGAAACCAACAAAGTAGACATAATGCTAATCTCCGAAACACACCTTACAAAAGAAGTTATATCAATACCCCAGATTATAACATATTTCACACCCACCCAGACGGAAAAGCACATGGTGTTTCAGCGACCATAATCAGCCGAGATATCAAAAGAACTGAACTTAACATACATGAAAAAAAAAAATAGAAGACACTAATGGGGCCTTAGTAGTTCCGGCACTCTACTGCCCACCTAAACACGTAATAAGCATAGATCAATGCCAACAATACTTCAATACACTAGGACCAAGATTTCTAGCAGGAGGAGACTTTCATTCCAAGAAAACTGACTGGAGATCACGCTTACAAACAAGAAAGGAACAATATTATAGATAAAAACATGTAAAATCAACTTTCTAAGCACTGGACAACCAACCTACTGGGCAAGTGATAAAAACAAGATGCCCGACCTTATAGACTTCTTTATTTACAAAAACATTAGACTGGAGGACCTAACCATTAGAATTATGCCTGCCTAGAATTATCATCTGATCACTCCCCACTAATAATCTACTACAAAACCAACGTTGAATCAACAAAGATGTCGACAATATTATGTAACAAATATACAGACTGGGATAAATATAGAGAAACCATAAACCTTCATAAACGACCTTGAAGAAGCCATAATTCACCTCAATGACGTGATCCTCGAAGCTGCTGAAGTATCAACACCGAGCACTATCGCAAACAAAAAACACCATTCAACGCCCACGCAAATTAAAAAGAAAATCAAAGAAAAAAGAAAAAAGAATAACTAACCAGATATCGAGAGATTTAGACGAGCTGAGTTATAGCTTGCAGTTTTTCTTGACATTTCGAAAGCCTTTGACAAAGTATGGCACAAGGGACTTTTATCCGATCTACAAGGCCTACTTCCCACTGATTTCTTCCTATTAATTTAAAGTTATATTATAGACCACTGCTTTTATGTACAAAACAAAGACGAGCCCTCAAACCTACCTAAGACAGAAGCCGGAGTTCTTCAAGGAAGCGTCCTCAGACCTCTATTATATCTCATATACACATCCGACATTCCCACACCTCAAACAAGAAACGCAATAATCGCAGATGACAGTAATATTTACCTCACATAGAATTCTCGAAGAGGCGATCACCGAACTCGAAATCCATCTGGAAGTATATTAACCAACTGGTTCAAAAATTGGGGTATATACATAAATGAAGAAAAGACAGAACTGGTTATATACACAACAAGAAAGATAATAGTACCTGGGAATGCACATAGACCAAAAGTTTACTTGGAAGCAATATATGTATACTCAGAAAACGCAATCAAATCAAGGACAAGTTTGGACAACTTTATTGACTTCTAGGAAGAAATTCGATTCTATCGATAGACAACAAATTGCTCATATACAAGACAATTATTAAACCAAAATGGATATACGGACTTCAGCTGTGGGGATCAGCGAGTAAATCGAATATAAATATAATCCAAAGGCAGCAATCAAAAATATTATGGACGATATTAAACGCTCCATAGTATACATATCTCAAACGATGACATGCACAATGACTTCAAAGTATCCACAGTAATGGAAGAAATACAAAAGACAAGCACAATACACCAAGTACGAATATTAGCCCATGACAACAACGAACTCAACTCGCTTCAAGAAATAACCCGAAAAAGAAGATTAAAGCGCCTCAGACCAACGGATCTAATTCACAGCAATAAAAAAATTATTATAGAACTGTAATTTTATTGTTATCTTTTTATTTCGTAATCACTGTTATTGTAAAATTAAGTATCTAAAGACGCTGGCCTTATAAACTATCCACATCCTACTATGTAATAACAGTTACTAGGTGTCCAATTTAGACAGATGTAAATATATAAAGAATAAAAAAAAAAAAGAAAAAAAAACCTTATATAAGGATGACGAGACGGGACGGAAACATAAAAGGAACACACTCAGGACAGGGAGGCTTGGCGAATGTTTGTCGACAAAGCTCAGAATTTCTGTTATGAATGGCTAGGAAGTGGGATAAAAAGATAGCGTACTTATAGCGTAAATTGCTAAGGCAACAAACAACGCCTAGAGAACTTTAGCCAGCCTTTCATTCTAAGACGTGCATGTTCATTCAGAGAAAACTGGTAACCTATTCAGTGTTGACTTTCAACGTTGAAAAATGAAAGGCCCTCGTATCCAGTATCAATATCAGGGTGAAATTGATAAACTGTTCCCCCTAGTAGATGGCATAGAAATTTACGACGAAGCAGGCAAGTAGAAGCTGTATTTTTGATCATACTGAGTGCTGTAAAGGAAGCAGCGGAAAACAAACTAGGCTATTGCAAAGCCCCTAAAGGAAATCCTTGGTTCGAAATGATGAACATACATAATAAGCAGCGATCTTATCCATATAGCAGAAATTCAAAAAGAACGACCAACTATCGAGAAAGTAAAGAAAGCAATCCCCACACTTAAGAATAACAACATCGCAGAAATCGACCAAATGCAATACCAATGGAATAAATATATTTTCCTGTATATGAATTAACAGAGAAGTTACATGGGCTCATCACAATATGAGAGAATGACAACATCCCCAAAGGATGGAAAAACTCGGTTATCGTTCCCATACGAATATTAAAAAAAGTGACCGGACATATTGAGCCGAGTAAAATCACCAGGTGCTGACAAATATATTTTTAAGAGACTGATACTGAGACTGAGGCTTGAGGAGAAGCTGCTCGATGAATGACCAGATTTTCCTTAAGCGGCTGCTTCCAAAAAAGGGATGAGAATTCGACGAAGTCCATCAACTATTCGCAGATTTTCAAAAGGCGTCCGACTCTGTGAACGGATCGAAAACGTATCCTGACAGTATAGTGTTTTTTCCATTTCTATCTAGGTAGCTTTGACTGCGAGATGCTGTCAAAATTCTTTCAATTATCAGGAATACACAGTGTATTCTTTTTTTTAAAAACGAAGACGTCGCCCTCGATCTACGGCATATATGTATGTACATATGTTGTCGGTGATGAGGTTAGAACGCACTTAGTATTGTAATTCCTCTTTTATGTGAGCCTGATAGGTCTGTGAACTTAAGGTTGCATCGGGTCTTTTCCACTGTCGTCAGTAAAAAAACCAAGCTTTGCTCTTTTCCACTAGTTCAATATATTTTTCATGAAATTTACTAGGCTACTATTTCCTCTCCCTTTTGTAGGTTGGCTTTAGGATAGCATCTACGCTTGGTGACCTAAAAGGTTGAAAAGAGTTTAACTTATGCAGTACGAGTATAAACAAATGAATAATGATAATTAATCAAAAGTTGGTTGTAATAATACCTAACATCCTTTCAAGTTCCCTTAAGTCTACGGCGATATTCACATGACGTTATCCCTGTTAGTATTGAGGTTTTGTAAAAGTTACTATTATACGGTTCATGAATTATTCGTGTTCTCATTTATGAATAAGGTTACGATTGACAAGATTCGTTTACCTTTCAACCGTTTCCTGTAAGTATTGTTCGCCCCCAATTTCAGTCATAACTTCCTGCTAGCCCGTCGCCTCTTCGTTTGATAATAATTTCCTTTTCCTTATTTTCCTACCCTTTTGTCAAAGTCAGGAGTATCGTGTGACTACAAATGCAGTTATTATTATTAACAACAATAAAAAGTGCCCTTAAGGGGATCTTTGAGCAACTTGTTCACAACCAGACTATACGAGAATTTCCCTTTATAGTTTCCTTCGGGTTTACCTATGTGCACCCTCTGTTCGACTTGGTGTCCTTTAAGAAATTGTCACCGCATACAAGGGTAGAACGGAGCATGCCGTTCCTTCTGCAATGGTCTGTCACAACAGCAGTAGACGGAATCATAATTTTATACCTTTCATTTGCTAGACTGGGTTCTTTTCTGGATTTTCGGGTCTCTGGTGACATATACAGAATAGTCGAAAGGGGAGGATAAGAGTGGTCGGAGTCGTCATCCGTTTTTGAAAAGAACGTCTTGGAAAATAGTAAATTTTGATTTATGAAGGACTCATTTGAATATTAAGTGCCTTAACAGCCGCCGTCTCTCTACCACCATCGCCCGTACTGACGTCATTCTTGATACTGATGCCACTGATGTTGTAGTCTCGTCGTTGGGTGCTGTCGAAATTATAAACAACAGTCGGCAGATTTTAATTAAATTTGATTTACGAGAGGGATGCAAACGGATTTCGCCATACGACGCATCCTACAATGAACGCGAATAGATGTAGTCAACGGGGATGGTTAGTTAATAGGGGTTGAGAAGGGTAAACGCTTTTTGATGCTAGGTTAGCTTACTAATGAACTTTTGTGTCATCAGAGAGATGTTTGGTGAAAAATTAAAAGATACTGTTTCCAAAAGACGTGGTCTTGATAAATAAGGGTAAGAATGCGAGTTAGGGTTGTTGGGACTGCGTTTTGGATTGCTCATCAGGTTTCTTTAAATGGGGATTGTAAGGACTAGGAAGGAATAGCACGATTGTTGACTTGAGTTAATTAAGTTATCTTACGATGGACAAAGGGAATACTTTATCTCGTACACATAGGCATTTGCACACATCTATGGAAGGGCGAATGCTATGGAATTCATTTTTAAAGGCATGTTTTCGTACGTCTTACAAGATTAAAAAATTGTGACTTGTATAGCCACAGCACCTAGCCAGGCAGGGAAAAACTGTTTTTTTTTTTCTTATCAATACTACTGAAACTCTTGAATCTCTGGAAAGAGGAGGGCGGCCTTAAGCCTGTATAATGATTAGGTAAAATGTTTGTCCATTTAACGTGTTTTGCTATAGCTATGCCCGAACTTTGACAATTTATTGCTCTGACGTTTCAAACCGACTTCATTCTTTGACTCATTCGAGAGAGCAATTTAATGAATTTCCGCGAAGTTCTGGGAAAGCGATTGAGTTGCTGATCAATTTCTGTTGTTGTTGAAAGTGATGCGGAAACCAAACCTCTTGATTCCCTGGCCTTTCTGCCGTCTTGGCGAATCTTGCGAAAAGACTTGGGCATGGACATTTTGTGGATTGATTGATCCAAATTTTTGCCAAAAAAACATCGTCATTTTTGGTTGAATGGTTCTTGAACGAGCAACATTTGGGAAGGAATAATTCTCACCAGTATCAATATCAATATATAGTATCACCTGTATCTGGAGAAACTTACTGTTCGGATTGGATTTTGGTCAGGCGGCGTTATACATTGTGCGAATCGAACTCTTGAAGAAAACCAAATACGACTGTTGCTGCAAGGATCCAAGGTGGACGATTGAGAGAGTTGTGCAAAAAACAACCGTCACTGGTAAATAGGCATGATTCCATACTGTTGGGTAATAATTTAAATCCAGTGGATTAATGTTTGTCGGCGCAATTGAGATATGGACACTTTCCGAAATCAGCAGACTTATCCCCCTTCGATTATGCCATTTTCCAAAGTTTAGGCAACCATTTCCAAAAGACAGTTCACAAGCCTAAACCCTATAAAAAAGGACATTGAAGGCTTCTTGGCTTCCTGGATGCCATAATTGTAAATGAAAAGTTTTATTTAACACAAATTTTGTTGATCTAAAATAACATTTTTACACTGAAAAATTGCAGAGTAAAGGTGCTTAGTATACTGAGCTCAAAGCAACCTTCTTGGTCTAATATATTTTTTTGGGTTATAAAAGACTAAGCAAAGGCTTGTAACCAATTTCACTTAGAAGCCATAAAATGTCAGTAGAGAATTTTGGTTGAGGAAGAAATATAGGAATAGCTCTAAGCAACGGCAGGCTTGATTTAGGCCATAGTGTTGGCGATAAGTTCTTCGGGAAAGCTAAGTGGACGTCATGAGCGTAGAATTGAAGTTTTCAGAGGAGTATTACTGATGGGAGGGCATTGATGAACAGGCAAAAGAGAAAAAAAGAAAAAAAAAGAGGACTGAGAGTAGATACCTAGTGACCATCTTAAGATCCAGGGTATATCCAGGTTTGAGACGATGGAAATATTTTGTGAACATTAGAATAATTAAGATATCGGGCTGAAGTTTATTTCAAATGTAGAACACATGTACTAAACACATGGGATTCAATCTTGTTTATATGTTTGGACCATTCACAGTTTAGTGTAGGAATAGAGATTGGCGAATGATGAAAACCTTGAAAATGGAAATGTCACCCATGACCGAATTTATACCGGTTTGTTTGTAGGAAGTGACGAACTCCTGGGCATTCTGGATTCATTTACAAATAAAAAGTTGAAGGACCTAGAAAATGACGTTTTGAGAAATTTCCCACTTGAAGCAATAATGCTGCTCAACTGTGCTGTAAATAATATCCATTATTACTGTCAGTTCACCCTATCTCCAAATGGAATTGGGATAGAACGAATCCTGTTATTCTCTCAATGTAAGCAAACGTTTTTTTTAAATTTACTAAACCCATCAAATGGGATAAGAAAAGAAAATAATACCGGACAACCAGTTTGATTTTAAGGCGAAGCATGATACTAAGGTGAAATATGATACTAAGGGAAAAAACCTATGTACAGGTGCGTGTCTACACCGTATGGTTAATAGGTCTATTATACAAACTCATCAGGCTAGGTACACCAAATCACCTTCTATACACTATTAATGACTATGGGAAAGGAGTTTATTGTTAAATGTGACAACGTTACTTCAAGCAGGATCGTTGATATTATAAACGGCTTTCAACAGCAAGCGGATAACCGGTCGACACTGTCTTTCATTTAGAAAAGCGAACTTGTAGCTTTTAATAACGAGGATAAAGAAGAGTGCATATTAAGTCCGAAATGCAATGCTGCTTTAAGACTTCGACCATAGTAAGAGATGAAGCCCGGTTAGATAACTTGGTATCTGCCTTGAACATTGTCTATATTTCAGTAGACATATGGACGCTTGGCTTTCTACGGTGTGGTAAGGAATCTGTAAAAATGTAGAAAAAAGTTCGTATGTTCGGGAGACAGCGCCTTGGGGTCTGCCTCAGAATGTACAGAACGCCAGAGTTTTGGTTTATCAAGTATTATCCTCAGCAAAAGCAGAATCGACAATTTTATTTTTAAAATGACTCCAAAGCACATTATTATATTTAAAATAAGATGAGATCCCAGTTATTTACCACCGCCACCAGGGCACCAGGGACAAACTGCTCCTTCGCGGCGGCCACGGTTGCAGTGCTCATGAGCTCAAAAGTTATAATACCGCAATGATGGACTAGGATCTTGCGGATGCTGCTAAACAGCACACCGATTTTTGGTGTATGCCGGGTGAAAACTCCCAATAGAACGGAGCGTTACTCCTGTATGATCCTCTGCACTCCTTAGTTCGTAAGTTAGATTAGGGTTAACTAGGGGATATTTGGAGGATGGTTGCGTCGTCATGCTTAGATGAACCTGAGAACTGACGGAGGCCTGTTAGCCTTGACGAATGGCGAAATCTAATAGCTGAAAGACGTAAAGGTTTTTAATAAAGTTTTCCTAGAAAAGCACATTTTGAAATGTATAAGATGGCGCAAAATTAATCATCAGATTTTGTTTTTGAATTACTTTTTGTTGTTGTGAGTGATAGAAATCTTTTTTTTTTTTTTTTTTTTTTTTTTTTTGGAGGCTTCTGCTATCTGTTGGAGCACTCAGACACAAATACTGGTCCATTGTACTGCCAGACAGACACCTTAGATGGCGTTGGAGCTCATGTGGAGCCAGAACCAAGCTTCTTTTTACTCACTTATGTTGTGTGCGATTTGTTTTTTCACATAAGTGAACGGCGAGAGCCGAGAAGCTTTTTCATGGCAAGTATACAACGGGGGGTTTTGCCAGTACCCCGCCGAGGAGGGACGCCGCGAAATAATCATTCGATGGCGTTGGTGTTATCGGGATCCGAACTCGCTCATCTTGCGTCAGCGGCCGATACACTACCCACTGGGCCACGGCGCTCCCTCTAAAGCAATCTTAGTACGGATATTGTGGATATGTCCACTTGTACCCGTTTTATCGCATTTTCCATGATTTTCCGCAAGATTTCCGGTGATAATTGTGCGCATTCCTGTCGAATATCAAGGACTCAAGGGCTGCTAATATCTGAGGCTTGTTGGCATAAGCGGGTGACTACAAGCAGCCCCAAAGAAAGAAGTCTGGAATGGTTTAACCGGGCGATCTTACTGGCCATGCCAAATCGCCAAAACTGGAGATTACGCGACCAAGAATAGCTTCCTTCACACTGTCCATTGTGGCTAGTGCTATGTGTGTGGTTGCATCGTCTTTTGCCACATATTCCCCAGACCCCTAATCCAATTCCAGCAGTAAGAAGTCGTTTATCAGGGCCCTAGAGCATTCGCCAATAACAGTGACCGTACTGCCGATGGAGTCCTCAAAAAAAAAAAAAAAATACGGCCCAATCGGTTAATGAGTTGATGAGTTAACATCCAATTTGGAAATGGTTTTTTATTAAAAATGCCATGCCTTTTATTTTTTCAACAAAGAAAAATTGTGGTTTTATTGTCTTAAGGTCCTAGCGGGTAGAACCCATCGGCGGCGGGCGGACCCAGACGAAATTGGCAGGTCAGTTTTCAGGCGTTATCAATGAAAAAAAAGGATTAATCCAGGGTTATTCCAATACAGTGTCACTTTATTGTATCCTCATAAGACTCCGAATTTTTTAAAAATAAAAAAACCAAAAAAAAGGTTTTTCTTAGAAAAAAATGGTTCGGGTTTTTTTTAATTTCTCAAAAACTACAAGACATATTTGCATCCGGTTTTCTTTTTTTAACTAATAACTAATAAGAGAATAGAATTTTTGAAAAAAAATAGTACTTAATAACATACAATTTTTAAAAAAAAATAGTTCGAAATTTTTTTTTTTAAATTTTTTTTTCAAAATTTTGAGTTTGAAAATTTATTTCTCAAAAATTATTCCTTAAAGCAGCTTCGTTTAAAAACAAGATGAAAGAAGAGGTTTCTGGCTTTACAAAAAAGTATATCACGGCATTGTGGATGTAACTGTTGATTTTTAATAATTTTTTTTCCAAATTAAGTCAATTTTTTAGAAAATTGCCCCTCCCGGCTAAACGGGGGGGAATAGACCCCCCTCCCATATTTTCTTGTCTTGACCAGACCTACACGCTCTAGCTTTTTGGCACACTGCTCGTGGGACACCCTATATAAGTCAAGAGTATTTAACAGAAAATAAGATGGGATCAGCTCGCATGGACCCCAGCTACAAACCTCAGCTTTGCAAGGTAGAAGACTAAAATATAACCTCACATATTTTAAATATAATTATCTCTTGAATGTGCCTGAAATCACTCGAAAATCGCTTTTCAATTGATAAATTGACAAGCACTCATTTGGTATGCACAATCGTTAACAATATAGCTTTTGAATTAAAATTCTTGAAAAATAACGATTTTGACAAGCAATACAAAATAACCCCCCTGATGGGTCTATGCCTCGAAATAAAAATCACGGATTGGTTTTTTTTTGACAACTCAAACTCTGGTCTGAACTGAAAGAAGAACAGAAGGACCCTAAAAAGCAAATCTCTTCGACATAACCACATAACATGACATGCTCTGTAAAGTTCCTATTTTTCGAGTTTGAGGTCGACAAAAACTCGATATCTGGTAGATTGATTTAAAGGGTCCGTCATCTAACGTTTTTTTTTCAAGTAGTGCTTATTTCGTGAATGGTAACACTTAGCTCATGTCTGATTTGACAGATAATTAGTTTTATCCTTCCGCTGAACGAATATGGTTGTGTATACGCTTGAACAACGCTGGGAAATATTGCGACATTACTTTGAAAATCATGGTAATGTTGCAGAATGTGTGCGAAAATTGCGTACGGATTTTGGAAGAAGAAAAGCACCGTCAGCTCCGTATGTTCGTTATCTTGTGAAAAAAGTGAAAGAAACTGGCATCCTCATCGATAAACCAAAGCGTGAAAAGCCAAAAACAGTGCGTACACTCGAGAATATTGCTGCTGCGGCAGAAAGTGTGCGTGAAGCGCCATCAACATCAATTCACCGTTTGTTCTCAACAATTGAACATTTCGGAGACATCATTGAGACGAATTTTGCATAAAGACCTTGGTATGACGCCATACAAAGTCCAATTGGTTCAGGAGTTGAAGCCAACTGACCATCCAATGCGTTTTCGCTTCGCTAAGTGGGCCTGCGATCGACTTACAGAAGATGCCGATTTTGCCAAAAAAATCATCTTTTCAGATGAAGCTCATTTTGATCTCGGCGGGTATGTAAACAAGCAAAATTGTCGCATTTGGGGCACAGAAAACCCGCACGCATACATTGAAAAGCCGGTGCACTCAAAACGAGCCACTGTTTGGTGCGGATTTTGGTCCAGAGGCATAATTGGGCCATTTTTCTTCGAAAATGAGCAAGGAGTGGCCGTTACAGTCAATGGCGATAGTTATCGGGCCATGTTGAACGAATTTTTGTTCACAAAAATTGAAGAGGAGGATATTGGCAACATTTGGTTTCAACAGGACGGCGCTACGTGCCACACAGCTGAAGCTACACTCGATGTTTTGCGCCCTGTTTTTGAAGATCGCATTATCAGCCGCAGAGCTGATGTCGTTTGGCCACCTCGGAGCTGCGATTTGACACCGTTGGACTATTATTTGTGGGGTGCCGTCAAAGATAAGTGTTACGCCGACAAGCCAGAGACAATTGACGCTTTAAAGGACAATATTCGTGAAGCCATTGGTGAAATACAGCTGCACACAATCGATAATGTGCTTAAAAATTGGACCGATCGTGTAGGCTACTGCATGGCCAGCCGAGGCAGCCATTTGAATGAAATTATTTTCCATTATTAACCGGAAGGATTGTACTTTCAAATAAAAAAAGAAATTTGAGAAAATATTCAGTAGTTTTTTTTATAGCATTTTCAAAAAAAAAAAATTATTTGGCGGACTGTTTTAAAAAGGACAAAAAAATGTAGTTTAAAACCTAAATTATTGTCTCAAGTTTATATATGTATAAGAGATTCGAAAAACAGATTGTGAGTCTTACTTGTAAACGGTCAGCCTTGTCCTCGTTAGAGACACGCAAGAATGACTTCTCTAACAAATTTATAATAGCAGTAAGGCGATAAAGGAATTCAATATAATTGCTATAATATCCAATTTTGTTGATCTCATCCTAGACAATTCATTTGTCAATGGTCCTAGGCTGGTAACCAATATATTCAATGACTTTTTTGCATCAGTTGGTAAGGTTACAGATTCTAGCTCCGAAAACAATAAGAACTGTGTACGAAGCGAGACAAAGTGCCAATCCAAATGACAAAAATGGTATCTTTCAATCCATCTTAGCCAAACTGTTTAATCAGTGTGTACCTATTAAAGAGTATAGATCCGACTCTGTCCTGGGTTAAAACCTAAATCTGACGTATTCGCAATAAACTGCAGAGTAGATAGAAGCACATGTTAGCGCATGCATTTAAACAAGCGCGAAACCATTCAACTTTGCTGTGCATCTAAAAGCAATTACTTTGCATTAAGGGTTTATGTCTCCTTGAGGTCAATAAACAAAGCTAAAGCAAATACTAAGCTATGTAATTTCTAACAGCTTGCTTTACCCGAAACCATCAGGTTTTGGAATAAATCACAGCTGCCCTACGGCTGCGATAAACCTACCTGACGAAACAAGGCAGGATTATGACAAGGGCTATGTGAGCCTACTATATATCAGGAAGGTTTCAGAGATTCACCCTTGGTGGCAAATCCTCTTCGCCGAAGGCTTTAGTTTAAGGAGTTCCACAGAGGTCAATTCTTTGGCCAATATTGTTCTGTATGCTCATCAAGGACCTTTCATCAGTCTGCACCCAAATTTCTGTGGATCTAGGTTGGGCTCCGTTCTTTTCCTTATCTACATTATTTCCAAGAGGTATAGCTGCCAATATGAGGTTCTGCAAACAGCAAAGCTGTTAAAAATGGTTAAAAAAATACCTCTTTCCTAAATGGTCATTCTTCGTCTGACGCACTGGATTTAGATAGTCTTGATTTTCAATTTGTTATCAACTACCCCTTTAAGCGTACAATTGTAATGATGAGGAACTTTTTTGATGTTGAAATAAAACCCAAAGAAAACACATTCATAAACTTGACCAACATTCGACCTCGGTCGGCGCGTTGTATATAAAAAGTTTCATAAGAACTCTAAAAATGCTCATTCCAGGATCCCTTAATTTTACTTCCAAAACTTGATAAGCCTCTGAAAACGATGATTTCCAATGTGACCGACCTACTTGCACGGAGAGGAAGGGAAGCTGGAATGAATAAACATCCCTCATCACCATGCAACTTCCTGTGGACCATAAAACTTCCTCACGACAATAAAACCTCTCCCAAGTCCGCAAGGAAAAAGAAAAAAAACTTTCACTTCATCTGTATATGCCATGCCATCACGAACCCACGAAGAATACCTAGCATACCTAGGCATTTAATCCATCATCAAAGTCGACCCAATATTTATTCCACCTCGGACCCTAATGTACGCCAGCTCCTCCACCCTTGATAAACAAATCAAAAGAAGAAAGGAACTAAAGTCCTCGATTTAATGTCCGATTTCCTTGCAAGCGAGCTCGAAATTTATTCAAGCATTTATCGGTGCGGCAGCCTAGTTAATGTCTTATGGTGTTAGGGATAAGAAGCATTTCAGCTAGAGTTCGACAGTAAAAAGCGGAAATTGTGGGGATATCAAACTCACAAAAGAAAATCCTTTTTCCTAATAAAAAGGACATGCCACGAATGCGCTGCCATGTGTGCCGTAAAGTCATAAAATTCTCTAAATACCAACAACTTTCGCATTACACCCTTACAGATGTCCTTACATTGGTCGTAGGGAACTAAGCCGACACAGTTTCTCACTTTTGCATAAACGCGGCCTCGACCTCCTTCAAGTCTTTCCACTTTCATGACCACTTTCTCATTTTCTATCCCCATTCACTTGGGGCAGAGTGTTGCAGCATATGTTTAAGATCCGTGCGGTAGCGAGGATATTGTGCGATTTTACGATGTGGTATCCTTGCACTAAGAATTTATGTTTTTCCTTTGCCTGCTCCTTACTCTTGCGTCATGCAACTCTTATAACATAAACTTGTGGACTTTCAACTGTGGCGGATTAGGATGTGCTGCTGAAGGTGGGTGGGAATAGAGAGGACGACTTGAGAGGAGTCTTCAAAGTTTTCGAAATATGATCGTAAATGGAAAATATCGAGCAGATGAGTCGAAATGCCTTTGGGCACTGTTGATGTCCAGAAATGATGCACGTTCTGACGAAGGCTGGTTTCGATGTGCTTTAGTACTTTCTGAAGTTGTTGTTTAATAGACTCGTTGCATGCGAAGTGTCATGTTCTTATGCCGCTCGTAAAACGACTCACTTGAGTGATGTTATTCAATGTGCCATGACTACATATGCGAGAATATTTCTGGGAAGATTTCGGATGAGTGGACATCAAAATTTTATTTAGAAAACGACGACTGGTTAACATGTTTCGCAAAGGGTTTACGAGTGGTATAAGCGATCGCAAGAAGGAAGAAGTTCGAGATGACGAGCTCATCAACATAAAAACATGAAAATATGACATCGCTGTACACGTTTGTATGTTAATTGGCTAATGCCATTAATATTCTCGGACGTGTTGGTTATGAAACGTCTGGCAGTAAGAAGTCAAGTTTCCAAAAGGGTCAAAGTGTCAATAACTATGCAAGAAATATATCATAAGAGTTGATTAAACAATATGACAGGGAGGAAATTCAACCAAAAGTGTCATTTATAACCACTAGAAATATTGGAGAAATAGTGATGCTAACAAGCCATATGTAGAACTGAGACTCCTACTGCGGATTTTTCCCCTTCCCTTTCCCTCTCTGTCGAAATTCTCGAAAAGGACCAAGCTTCGAGTAAAACAATTTTTATTAAAAGCAATCATAGTTATCTCCTCATTCCTAATTCTGCGCTAAATCAGTCGAGTTCAGGCCAAGAAAATCCATTTGTCAACCTTAAAGCCGCATATGACAAGTTATGTGATGTTTTAATATCCCTGCCAAACTCACCAGGCTGTATACGATGACGATGGAAAAATCTTGTTGCACGATTGAGGCAAGCAGGCGAATTTTCATAATTTATTGAAAATATTTACTTAAAGCCCGCGAAATGTCAATGAAGCGTTTTAGGGCACTGAGGCAAAAAAGACTAGAGTGCGTCTGAAGGTAAGTCCAAAAACGATATCTTGGACAGAACATCACTTTGGCAGCTGTAGCTTAGAAGTGGTCAGATATTTCGTAGGCGTCTTAGAGTTCTAAATGTTCAAACGCGACGACCTCCATTGCGAGAATCAAGGCGTGGGTCAAACGAAAGGAGAAGTTTTCCCGATGCAGCTCACTTCCAACAGCAAGCTGAAAAAGCTACAAGCCATCACGTTCTCAGCATCTCAAACTGTGAAATGGAACACCGTAGCAGGGCATGGAAAAATTCTACAATATATATGTACGTTGCTAAGGGCATGGGCCGGCCGTATCAAACTACAAAATGCAGCCTCGATGCGCTTAGTGTGCGAAGGGCCATACAAATTAAAAATGCTACCAGGGGCAATACAAGACCGTGGTCAAGAAGCAGCTTTCTAGGACAAGACTATTTTACATTACATAAAACATACATTCCTAGGACGGGAATGTCGTAAGCTCCAAGATATGAATAAAGCTAACCTGTTCACAATAAGAAGGCTGAGGAGAAATGTTAATCAGATTGCCTGTAAAAACCAGCCGTTTCACCTCAAACTGTGGCTGTTCCCAAATCTTCAATGCCTGTTTCCATGGTATGGAGGCTAAGGTAGATTTGCGTCCGATTCTACTCGCCATCGAAGGGCAGAGTGGCCAGCTCCAACAGCAGATCTATGAGCAGGATGACCGAGTGGACGGAACCTATGCGCTCCTACTGGGCTTAGTACACATATAATCTTGATAGGTACACGGGTAAATGTGAATTCACATTGAATGTGAATTGAATGAAGAGCCCTTTTTCCACTTTTCTTCCTGTTGTAGGAGGAAAGCCTCGATGTACATTTGACTCACAAAACAAAGCTAAACTATAAGCACAAATACTGGGCAGTTCTTATAAAGTAATCCAACCGAACGCTATACGGGGCGGGGGACTAGCAATGCTCCTAGGAAATAATCTAAGCCATAAAATCATATGTAGCGGTGAAGTGTTAAGGTTTCATGTACTAGAGATCTTCAGCATTTCTCGATACTAACGTGTATGCCGCAGTTAATGCGGCCTTTATTTATTATGCAGGTGGACATTCGATTCTCCATTCCTCATAGAATGAAGAAGAAAATGCGTGGTACGACTGGGGGCGCTCGACAAAAAGGCTATCGGACAATCATTGACTTACAAAGTCAGCTGTTCCAAAGAAAACAGAAGTAAATTTTAATAAATCAGAAATTACTGCCTTGATTCGGCGTGCCAAATTTACCAATGAGCAAAAATTGAGGAAAAGAGCTCTATAATGTCCCAAGCGTAGCAAAAACTTTTCACCGTTCTTAAAGAATATAAAGAATTCTGCCTCATCTTCAATCCCCGCGCCTATTTGCAATGGCATCCCAGCTGGTAGCTCTTTAGTCGAAGCAAAATGCTTGCTGCACATTTTGCAGCTTGCTCAAGGCTTCCAGATTGTACTCTATCTACGCTTGTACTCGAAAATCAAGTTTTCTATGAAACATATCCACCTCTGCATTCATGTAGTTGCAGAGTACTTAAAGATCTCCATGTGCATTAGCCCTCTGGCCGTGATGGTATTTCCCCTGTCCTTCGGCTTTAAAGTGTTAGCTTTTCCATTTGTCTTATTCCTCTGGTCTTATGGACGGCATTTGTCCAGCCTGATCATAAAAATAGTGAATCTTCCTCTCCCTCCACCTACCTATGGTTCGGTAGGTCTTTCTCAGGTCATGGAAACACTCATAAGTAGTCAGCATAAGAAATATCTTGAATCACGGAAACTTATTAATGCCCGGCGTACCAGTTTTCGTAGTAACAAGTCCACTGGTTATTTGATGGCATATCTCACAGAAAAGTGGAACTAATTTCTACACAACCTCGCCAAAAGCAAGATCGTTCCGCCTGATATTTCTAAGCCGCTAGGCATCAGGCGCTTTTGTCGAAAGACCGTGCTTATTGAATCGTGAAGCTCCTCTTCTTTGATTACCTAGAAATTACCTTTCAGACCATTAAATTCAAGTCACGTTGGATGGATCTAAGTCTTCACCAAATAAATGTCAGTTTTCCCCAACGTTCTGTTTTATCACCGACACTCTTCCTTATTTTATAAATAATCCAAGACACACGTCCCTCTTCGGCCATAGAATTGGAATGGCAATGTATCCTAAGTACATTGAATTCCGACCTTGACTGCATAACTAAGTACAGTATTAGCAACAGAGTGAAATTTAGTGATTCTAAAACCAAATACTGTCTACTGTCACTCAAGCGAACTATAGGTAATCAGCCATTATCTATGAATGTCGCTTGTGTTGTCGAAACCGAAAAACTTTCCAGTTTTGGTATGTGCGTTGGAATGACCATATATGGAGCCAAAAGCTCTGTGAAATGTCTAGGTTTTTTTAAGCTATGCAAGTATTATTTCATCCCCTCTGTTTTGACTTCAATCTATAAGGCCTATGTATATTCGCTCTAAGCTTGAGTACAACTCTCAAATTTGGTCTAGTACTTCCAAGACCTCTCTGCAC
Source organism: Merodon equestris (assembly GCA_958301585.1). Lineage (NCBI taxonomy): Eukaryota > Metazoa > Arthropoda > Insecta > Diptera > Syrphidae > Merodon > Merodon equestris. The sequence goes on along the minus strand of OY284413.1, from coordinate 20,628,565 downwards.
CTGTTAGAAAGAACTAAAAACCGGGCAATAAAGCGTATAGGAGACATTGATTGATTTATTTTAGGGTGTCCGCCTAGGGCCAGTAAGATTCCTAAATTTGTTAGGATAGTTAAGCTAGTTTTAAGCATTTTTGTCTAGGATAAGATTGATCTAAGAAACTATAAATAAAAATGAATGACAAAAAAAAAGAAAAAAAAAAGACATTGATTGACTCGCTTGAAAATCGAGGCAATGCTTTCTCTCCACTATTGTTGTATTGCTGTTTCAACAAAAAAAAGCTGAAGCGAGCTAGCCCACTGCATTCCTTCCCTTCCCTAAATTGCAATACTCGTATAGATGGGAATGCCCATTTATTTACCTTTAAGCCTCTCCTAAGATGCCCGCCGTTAGCCATGCTTTACCAGTTCTCTGACGAAGGAGCTCGCTTTAAGTGCCTCCTTCCCACCGTCCAATAGGAACCTGTCAAACAGTGAGATTGACAAGAACCTTAACAAAATGGATGACAAAGTTAAAGAGGCGATGTACAATACGATACCATGTCAACGTCATCACGATACCATGGACAACATATCACCAAAAGGAGTAAAGACAAGCCGGAAAATCTCCGGTCGATAAGTCGTCTTCCAAGTATCAGGAAGGTCTTTGGGAATGTGTCCATGAAGCCCTCTCCAAATGGGTTGAGGGCCATAAAATTATTCCGAGTAACCAATTCGGTTTCAGAGCAAAGCATGATTATACTCATGTTGATAAAAATCCACTTCCAGAAATCAGAATTAGCGTAGGGTCTCTTGGGGCACTAGAAAAAATTGGAGCTGGTTCTCAATTTTTTAACTGGACGGACGTCCACTGGCGAAACAACGTGTAGTCAGATAGCTTGGAATTGAGCTGGCAAGGGTCTGGGGCGCCTTTGCCCATGATGGTCTATGTGTGGTTCAATGACAGACCCAGCTAAATGAAAAGGATTCGGGTATTTGAGAGTCAATGTCTCAGGACTTGTTTCGGATTTCACAAAACACCCGAATATGAGTGAACCAAATTTTACCTTAATGAGGCCATATAGAACAGGGCTAGAATTTTACTTCTGGAAACTGACTCAAAGTAACATTGCGAAGGCAATGGCATAATAAACCTATCTCTGAAGCTTATTTCGAGGAACGCCTTAATGACTTTGGTCTCCCAAATGTATTCCTCTATTTCGATCAACGTTATCTGATTCAGGATAGATTAGTGGTGCATCTGAACTTTCACTTATCTCTAAACATTCTGGAGAGCAGCAGAAGTAAATTTTAATAAATCGGAAATTACTGCATTGATTCGGCATGCCAAATTCGCCAATGAGCTAAAATTGAGGAAAAGAGCTCTATAATGTCCCAAGCGTAGCAAAAAAAAGTAGGCCGGTTTCGCGTCTAGCTCGAGACGTCTTCCGTCAGCCTCTTCAAGGCGAAGCAGGTCATAAATTAATGGGAGGCTTACATAGGCTAAGGAGGTTAAAGTAGGTTCGGGTAACTTAGAGTAGGCTAGGGCGGAGGAATCAGTTCTTAGTTAATTTTAAGTACAGCGAATAGATACCATTCCTTGCGCAGTAAAAGCCGATAAGGGATAAAGCTTATTTCATTTATTCATTAATTTTCCATAGGGGGTCATCCTGCTGATATTAAACGTGGTCTTAATCCTGATTTTAGACAAAAGAGGCAGTCAGCATGATTCGGTACTAAAAACTGCTTAAGGGGGTAGTCTGGTTCTTAATTGTTTCTTTTTTTCATTATTTGTTTTTTCGTACAAAAATAGATTTTTACATTTTGCCTTTTCAACATATGATAATATATGTAGATATTAGTAATATGAAAAAAAGTAGTTTTTTGATTTTTGGGCCCCGAATTTGGCCTAGCACGGCGGCGTAAAAATTATCACTTTTTTCTGCTTGACACGATCCCTCCGTTTAGAAAGATCTGAAACCAAAAAATTCAAAAGACGTTTAAAATATAAGTAAACGGCTATCGAATGAACTAGGATAAATCATTTTGACTGAAAAAGAAATATGACGGACTTTTAAAATTTTCGTCCTGTTTTTTGCACTTTTTTTTAATAATTTTTTATGTTAATTGCTTAACAGAATGGGCAAACGTTAATCAATTTTTACGATCCTAGTTTATGCGAAAACTACACTCGTTTGAAGTAACTCCTCAAAATTTGAGCGAAATCGGTCGGGAAGTTTTTGTTAAATCGCCTCAGCCAAGTTCGAAAAACGTTGTTTCGAGAAAAACGAGTTTAAAGTTTTTCTTTTTTCTGAACAAATAATCTTATGTGTACGGTCATTATAGATAATAGATATAAGCTTTTTAGCCGAAAGCCAACGTTCAACTGCTCCAAAATGAAGAAATACTATTTGTTAGAACGGGAATTGTGTAGAAAAGAAAGAAAATAATACCGCTAGTATAACCGCGGCTACACTGAAGACCTGGCGAAAAGCCATATGCGGGCGCTCACACTATAATGATAATGATAATGAATTTCTCGAGCTCTATAAGCAAAATAAACTATAGTGCACTTTTTAAAAGGCGTGTTGTATATGAAAATGACATTTTTCAAAATTGAGAACCAGTTTCACTAATCTGTCACTTCTTGCGGATTCCACTATTTATCTTGGGTTTTCGGAGCCAGATGCGATTGTTTTCTTCACCGTCTGGGCATTTTCATTTCGAGAGATGCTTGGCCCAATGACACCGCCTGCCCAATATCCACACCAAACATTAAGTTTCGCAGGATGCATTTGAGACTTCTGCTACTGCTATCAAATGTGACAATTTTACTAGTTCTTGAACCCGTTCAATCATACATCACCTTCATTACTCACGATAAGTTGCTCACCAAAATTTGGGCTTTTTCTTGCAATTGATCCAAAGACTAATCAGCGGGCGTGCCATGAGCTTGGTGATCTTGAGGCTTAGATTCTTATCAATATCCAATTCTTTTCGCAAAATTAACCAAACTGAGATGAAAATGGCAAACTCTTTATATACTATGAGACATAGAGAGGTTTGGATTTTCAGCCATACTTTCCGTAGCAGGTGTCGTAGTTCGGTGCTCGATCAGCCACCGAAACGCTTTCCCCGAATTTCGCAATAACTCGTTGAATAGCTCACTCGATCTGTCGGACAATCAGAAATATTTCAAAGCTCACAATTAGAATACGGAATTTGAGTTTGTTGGATGATATTGAGCTCCATGATGGCTGAAATGTCAGAGCAGTAAACTGTCCAAGCTGCGACATATTTTTTTGTTATTATTAGTGCAGGATCAAATGTGTACGCTCTTATGGTATTTTTCACACAACCTGGACGGGATGCAGATGGTTTGTGTCGAGGATGTTCGTTCACTACTCTCCGGGGGTGGTTGTCCTAGATAGGATTTAAGAGATTCTTCGACTGAATTTGCGTTGGTTGTAATTCACAGTAAATCTTTTTGTTTCCATGTCATTAAGGTGTTATACTGGAAATGCATACACAGAGTATGAATTTTGAAATGGCATAGCTATTGAAACACCCATTAATACTTAGGTAGTTGACGAAGCTGTTACACTTCCTCTTGATGTGTACCTCCCTCTTGAGTTCGTATGTCTCGGAGTAGCCAAGGCGCTGCGTTGTACACCAAGTGGAAAACTGATTTGAACTTTTTAATTATCAAAATGCAATGTTTTCCACCTTTTCCACTCTCACCATACGAGCTTATCACTCGAGTAGAGCATTGTTGAAGTTATTTTCAAAAACCCATTATCCGCAATTAATCGAATATGAAACCATCCAACGCAATCGCCGTAATCCTTCGTTAGAAGTTTTATTAGCGTCCACCGGATTTTATTGCTATCTGAAAGTAATTTCGTTTTAAAATGTTTGCCAAAGCCACAATTACCAGGAATCAATTGCGTCTATCGCGTGCACTCAACGCTCCGCATCACAGCGACCGTCAGCGTATCTCATAAATCAACCGATACTTTTCAATTCAATTAAGTAGCAGGCCTTGCAATCACAAAGGAAATACAAACGCTTCGAGGAGCTATTAAATGGCATTAACCACAATACCCCGCCGATAAACCGGCGAATAAGAGACATTCAGACAAACGGCCAAGGCACTTATATTGTTATAATACAATAACCCCACGTCATACAATGCGACGAACGTTGTGCGGTTTCCAGGATACCAGGTATTTAATTGAATGTTTTGTGTGTTCATCGATGTGAATCAAATAATTTTAACCACCACCCTATGTATGTAAGTACTTTCCAGCATTAGGTTGCGTACTCGCGCAAGAGGGTCAATGGCAACTGCTACTAAGGGCACACGCGCAAGGACATGCGGCACGAAGGCCACGGGAATTTGTCAAAAGCTGAGATAATATGGACAAACAGCTTAGAGAGATGCACATAGAACTACAGACGACTGCAATATGATTAGATGAATGAAAAAGGACGAAATGTAAATGGAAAAAGGAGGTTGTGCGTTGTCGCGTGTCACTTCCACCCTTTGCATAGTTACACCAAAATGTTGCATCCCTCTTTGCTCTATGATTATCATTGCGATTATTACGCTCTTCCAGGATATTAAAATATTTAAGGACCTCCGCAATAAAGGTAATTTCTATTCATTGGATGAAGCCACCGCTATGGTGACGTCGCGAATGATGAGATGCATTGTCATTATTCGGATTTACTTTTTGATTGTGTATTTGGTGATAATTATCTTTTATGACGAGAGGACGAAGTAAAACAGGACCAAAGAGAACGTGAAATTATTACCAAGTAACAAAAGGGGATACAGATGACTACAATGTCAATTTTATGTTAAGGTTTTATCTATACTTTTATTGCTGTTTTTTCGCTTCCATTTGCCGTTTCGTGTCCTGCAGATGCAATATCCTGTGATTTTGACAACAATTGCAAGTTTTTAATGAAATTAAAAAAACTTTCTCCATCTTCTTATTCCTCATCCGCTTTAACCTCTTTTATGGAACAGAATGAAGACTAAGGGAGAATAAGTATCCGAATTGTTCACTTTTATCTGTGAATGTCAACTTTGTGCTCGAAATGTTGTTTTAGTTATGGTTTGATAGTTTGAGTTTGCCAAAGGATAACGAGGTTAATTTGATTAGCACTTTGGTAAGTTAACGCGTTAAATCGTAAGTGCTGACGATGTATCTAATTTGTTGTTACTTATAAAAGCATCGTAGTGTTGCTTGCAAGGAATAAGTTTTTAAAAAAAGTTTCAAGCTCAATCTTACTGCCGATGCAAGGCATTTGTTGGCATAGCTGTTGAATAAATTTACTATTTTTTAATGTTCCTTATGTTTTAACTTGTTAGAACTCATAAGCTGAATAAGTGGGTCCGAAAGCTGTTGAAAAAATGCGAACAGTAAGGGTAATAGAAAGCTATTATCATATTTTCTAAAAACTTGTAAATGGTATTCATCGACAGAAAAAAAAAAAAAAAAAATGCGCTCAACTCTGCAAACCGGGGACATATTGAATACTCCCTTAGAGGAATAATACCGTTCCTCAAGAAACGGTAACTGTTTTACAATACCAATGAAGGGGTTAGACAGTATCACATGTTTGGCGGAGTACCACAAGGTTCGGAACTAGGTCCTATTATGTGGAACATTATGTATGATAGTGTTCTGAAGCTTGAAGTCCCCGACGAGACAAACATAATAGGCTTTGCTGATGATTTGCAATTGTAGCGGCACTGAAACACCTGGAAGAAATAAAGGACATTGGGAACGAAAGTATCCGAATAGTGAGATGATGGATGTCAACAGTCGGGTTAGAGCTCGCCGAACATAGAACGGACTAATAAGCAGCCGCAAGAAAAGAGAAACAATCACTATTAGGGCAGGTGATAAAAATATAACGTCAAACACTCGCTTAGAGAACCGGTGATCAGATACCTAGGCGTGATTATTGCGAAGGAAGTTCATAACCGGACATGGCTGCTTTCGAGCCTGTCTAAATAGATTTGGGCTTGATGAATATCCTATTTGTCTGAACTGTGGAGAGGCCAGGGATGACGCGGAGCATGTATTTTTTCAATACCCACATTGTTGCATAACCGTAGAGGTCTTGAATAAATAATTGGAGAAATACTCTGGAGAACATTCTGAACCATATGTTGACATCGAGCGCTTTATGGGAGGCTGTGAAATATACCACAGCAATAATCATGAAGGAACTTAAGCGGCTCGAAAGGGTCAGGGTGAGCAACCAAACCCAAAGGACAGCTCCCTCGAAACAAGGAACGTCAAACACGAGACGAAGAGCATAAAGTGCTAATCAGCCGCGTGAAGTAATAAATAACGGCAGTCCCGCGGGGAGAGTGGTTAAGGTGTATAGGGTGTGGTTTAGTACGTAGGCGTATTCTTGGCATCCAGTACTCAGGTTTGCGAATCGTACATCCCAGTAGCCCGGGTTACTGGCATCTTTAGAAGATTCCGAACCCGTTGTAAGTAAGTCCTTTTAATAAACTTTTCGATTGTTTGATAAGTGACGTTCGTAATATCGGAAAGGAATCATTTGTCAATAGATAGCAATCCACCATGTGACTTCACATTTAAAATATTTCAACCCGGAACTTTTTGTCAGCGCATATCGTGTACTAGTTCGAAGACTTTAAATATCCTAATCCGAAATTAATAAACGACCGAGATCACCTAAAATCGTGCGATCCGATCCGATAATAAACTGTTCACCCAACACTGAATTATATTAATGATGTGACATTACCCCTATTTATTACTAAATATAGATGTCACTAACTATCCTCAAATCAAAATAATAAATATAAAAGTTAAATTGTAAGATCAGATTTATATATGTATATCGAATTTTGAGAATGAAGAATATCAAACAAAACAAAACAAAAAAATAAATTTCTACAATTCTGAATTCAACAAATCGAAAGAAGAAAACTGTACATTTTTTTCTCATGATCTTATGGGAGAAAATGCTTTTAACCTTCATCCCAGTCTTGTGTACAAAACTACACAAAAAGTACCTGTTTTTTAATTTTTTTCAAAAATCACTAATTGATAACTTCCGGAATTCTCTGATTTGCTGAGAACCCTTATTTTACGAAAAAAAAGTATGTCGCGCTAATAAAAATGTTTACGACGGTTATTATTGCTATAATTACGTTGTCTACCTTTGTATGTGGATTTCTACACATATGGATAATTAGTGCATTTGATATAAAAATGTATTGTAATTTGCATTTATTCTTTTCGCAAGCGAAGTTCGTGGGTATGCGAGTATATTGTGAATTTAATAATAATAATAATAGAAAAAAAAAACTTCGAGAAGACAGTTGAAAAAACGGAAGCATTTTTGAATGAAAGTTTTGCTGATGATTGTGATGATAGCGACATTTCTGAAGACAGTGATATCAAATTTGTGCCAGAAGAAAATGCTGTTGATGACTGTGACTTGTATTCAGACGATAGTGATTTTGACATTGAAGAGAAAACGGGGGAATCAAATGAAACAAACGAATCAATTGTTGAAGGTGAAAATATGGATCCATTGTTCGTTTCGAAAGACGTTATTGTGTGGCAACCACAACCATTTGAACATCAAAGTGGCAGATTGCGAAATGAAAATGTGATTTCTTTATCCTGGAACAACAAGATATGCAAAAGTTCGTGTTGGTGATATCAAATGTGCTTTTTTTACTTTTTTTTTCCACCACATATTGAAAGTATTATTTTGAAAAATTCTAATGCGCATTCACAAAAGACAATGGAAAGAGCTCCCAGTTTGGTCTGAAACTTCCACCTGTATGTTCGAAATTACGCAAAAGTTGAAATTAGAAAATTAACAGAAAAGAATTAACGATAGATGAAAGGGAGATAATTTTAAATTGTCAAAAGCAAGGAAAATCTTACCAGGAAATTGCTGAAATAGTGGGACGAAATCGAAAATACAGAAGGTAATAAATCGCTTTGAAAAAGAAAACAGAGTAGAGAATAAATCGAGATCTCTATGCCCCCGCAAGCTTACCAAAAGAGATGACAGAAAAATCGAGGCTATCATTCAAAAAGGCCCATTCAAACGAGCCCCAAAAATAGCAGCAAATATTGAAACATCGCTAAGCAAATCAGTATCAACTTAGGCCGTGTGAAGATCTATCCAGAGATCCGGTTATAACTCTTCCACACCTCGCAGAAAACCTCTTATAAGAGAGGTAAACAAGAAAAGGAGAATAAACTCCGCTAATGAGTTCAAAAATAAGGCAAATGAATTTTGGGACAGAGCGATTTTTTCGGATGAGTGGATATTTAATGTATTTGGCTCCGATGTACGTTTCAAAGAGTGAAAAAAAAAAACTGAACCCAAAGGACACCATTAAGACAGAGAAACAACGGTGGTGGGGGTGTGTGGCACCTGCTGGTGTTGGGAACTTAGTCATAATTGAGGAGATTCTTAATAAGGAAGTGAATTTGAATATTGGAAGGGCAAACTTTTAACCAAATTGAGAAAAATTGACATCTTGATCACTTTTTCTCTCAACAAGACAACGATCCCAAACACACTGCCTTAGTTGTTCAGATGTGGATCGTTTACAACACACCCATATGCTTGTAAAACCATCACAAAACCCAGATCTTAACTCAATAGCGCACTTATGAGACCATTTAGAGAAACGACTGCAAAAACATGAAATCAAAAATCTACAAAAAGATTTACAAAAAACAGCAAATAAAAAAAGGCAGCAAATAACTCCGCATTTTAAAAAAAGTTTGTACAATTAACAATGTGACCTAATATGTGACTTTAATATTTTTATTTCGTTATTTACATAAGTAGGAACCAAAAACATCAAAAATAAATGGTCACTATTGAAGACGCATGGCGAAAACACAAAATAAAAATAGAAATAACACAAGATTTTACATTTTTTTCATGAATATATTCCTTATAAACAGTTAACTGGCTAATCGGTCGGTGGTGCTAGCGCAGCGTGAATTTCGACGTCGATTTCATCGTGTCGCGCTAACTAGGCAAGCATTCCAGCGCTTAGCGACTCGACTCGAACAGACTGGAAACTCAAAAGACCATGCAGGGTGTTGCCGCCGCCACCGGACTGGTCGTTCGGCCGAGAATATCGCGGCTGTGGCAGCTGATGTCGCTGAGAACGAATAAACATCAACCAGACGACGGGCCACGCAATCGGGCATCACCAGACGGACTCTATAGCGAATTTTAGTGAAAGACTTACACATGTTCCGTTACAAAGTGCAAACAGTGCTCCACTTAATGCCTGCTGACCGTCAGTCGAGTGTGAATTACTGTGAAGCCGTTCTTAGTCTCAACAACGAAGAAGATGATTTTGTGTCGAAAACCATCATGAGCGACGAGGCGTATTTCCGCTTAAGCGGTTATGCCACTACATCCATTCAATGCCACTATGTATTGCGGCGTTCACGCGGGAGGACTCCAATGGCAATACGGTCACTGTTACTGGCGAATGCTACATGCCTATGCATGATAAACGACTTTTTATTGCCCCAATTAGATTAGCGGGGCTTGGTGAACATGTGGTTTCAAGCCATTCTTAATGTCAACAATGAGGAGGACGATTTTGTGTCGAAAAACATCATGAGATGCGAGCCGCATTTCGCAGACTTCTTTCATTGGGACTACTTGAAGTCGCGGGTATATGCCAACAGGCCTCAGACAATCGCAGCCCTTAAGTAGAATATTCTACAGGAACGCAAAAAGTTATCACCGAAAGTCTTGCGGAAAGTTATCGAAAATGCGATAAAACCGGTACAAATGTGTATAAGCACTGACATCATCTTTTCCACTTTACACAAAAAATAATAAAGGTCCAAATAATTTCCATTACTCAAAATTAAAAACAAACTTAGATGATTAATTTTTGCGTCACCTTGACCAACATAATCGAAACGTTTGTGTAAAATGCATGCAAGAAAATCTCATTAGAAATTATTTTCTCTTACTTCTTTAGAATAAAATTACAAATGCAATTTCTTGTTTTATTTTAATTAAAAAAAACAACCAAAACACACTAAAATCCCATATGAGTAGAAATCTACACATAAGGGTATACAACTTATTTTTTTTTTTTGAGGCTGAGATGACGGTTAAGTTTATTCTGTTTGGTTTGGATGAGTTAAATTGCTTGGAAAGGAAGTTAAAATAATTACAAAAAAATGACTATTGTTTCACTTGAAAATACAACGACTTATTCATTATGGAAAAGCTTAATGCTCTTGCCATGGAAATGATCACCAAGTTAAGCTCTTGCAGATTTAATGAAGTCACAAAATTAGTTAGAATAAGTTTCTGTACTATGTAAATATTATAACGTGGAATGCCAGAGGTATTAAAAAAACATGCTGAATGTATACAGTTTTTAATTTGTCAAAAAGTTGATATCGCCCTTATAACCGAGACATCGTAAAAATCAAAAAACCCAACTCTCCACTGCGGATTTCAAATGCTATCGTGTAGATAGAAAGAAGATGGGGAAGTATTGATAGTCTGATCAATGATACTATTGAAATCAATTAAACATTCTCTCTTATCAGTTATTCATACCCATTGGATGGATTGTCACAAGAGCTCTTACAGATCATCTGTAGAATTCTGGAGGGGGAATGCATGCCCGACGACTGCAATATCAGTACTATATGTATACTCCATCCACAAAAATGGCGATCCGACCTCTTGTAAAAACTACAGAGGGATATCCTTACTCAACGCCGCTTACAAGGTCCTATCCAGTGTTTTGTGTGAACGTCGAATACCATTTTGCACCGCTTTTATCGATACATGCCAGGGCGGCTGCGGGCCCTACAAATCGAATATAAACCAAAACTTCAAGCGGCGACAAATCCAAAGACCACCGAGTTTCAAGTCGATACCTACCACCTCTTTATCGACTTTAAAGCCGCATATGACAGCCTTCATCTTAAAGTCTTATTTAACTATATGGCCGAATTCCGGATCCAAGGAAAACAAATTCTGATGTTTGGAACCACACTAACAAACACTCGATGCACCATGCAGTTTGGCTCCAGAGATTTCGGTAAGGAGATGCGCTAGCATGCGACTTCAAATCGGTCCAGTTGCTGGGCTATATTGTTGCAAGTTTTCAGCGCAGCATTGTAGAAGCGTTCACGGCGATTGAAGATCAGGCGAAACGAGCTGGTATTCATTTCAATGAGGAAAAGACGAAATGTATGCTGTCAATAAAAAAAATCGGTACATCACCATAGGACAAAATATAAAGTGTTGAAAGTGAACTCCTTCACCCTCGGAGCAAATATAAACTACGCGGATGACATCATACTGGAATTCCGGCAGAACCACCCTCGGCAACCGCTGCTACTATGGCTGATCAAAACAGCTAAGGCCGAAAAACTAACATTATTAGATTAAAATGCAAGGCGATTCTGGAACATAGTAAAGATTGCAGAGAGTAAGAAATTCCTAGTCTGCATAGCTCAGGTAATGTTCTCCATATGGTTTCAACTGTTTCCCAACTACCAAAATCAGGAATACGTTTCCTCACTTTTGCGGTGAATATTTTAAACAGCAAAACTAGCCCAAGACCTGAAAATTACGAAACCTATTTTGAAGGCTGGAAAACAAATGACGTGATAGTTTCAGGCTGAAAAGTCTGCCCAGTTGTCTTAGTAATGTTTATAAATGACTCGTGGCGTTTATTGACGACAGATGTGTCTTTCCTAATGAGAAATATGGGTTCAGGAGTTACCCCAGCACGTTATATCAAATGTTCAAAATATATCTGCAAGTCAAGCAAAACCATGCTTTAGCTAAATCTAAGGATTTAGTTTTGCTGGATATTGATATAGCTTTTAACTTCGTTTGGCACAATGAAATCTTTGACTCTGGTTTTCCACTGTATTTAGTCAAAAGTTTCCTGACAGACCCTTTAGAGTCTACGTCCATGGTATAGCATCATCAATGAATAGATGGAGTACCCCAAGGCTCCGTTATTGGCCCTGTGCCTTGTCATATTTTAACTTCTGATTTTCTAAGGCTTTCTGAATGTGAAACAGCTATTTACACCATCGACACGAGCATATTCTCATCACATGAATTTCTTCATTTTGACACACATGTGTGATGTTAGCTCCTCTGGCAAGACGCTTTCCCTTTGACAAGATGGACATATTGATTCCAGGGTGAAGGTAATCATGACCTTAATAAGGCCCACGATTGCTAATGGATGGCTCGTATGGATGCATGGAACACCCGAGTCTGAACGTACGCGAGATTTTACCCGACGTCCCTGACAATCGGGCTATATATACAATGATCAAATGCAATGACTTAGATGACCGAGGCCTAATACTCCAATAACTCGTACCCCAGGAGGGTGCGCCTTGATGGCTTTGTCCCTCAAGAGCCATTCCACCATTCAGACCACCGAGCGTGAATCGCAAATTTAGCTGAACACAATTATAAAATCATGTTCTAGACTTTTTACTCATATGTTTGTTACTTAATGAACTCAAATAGATCAGTGATCATAAAAAAAAGAGCAAAGGAAATTTTAAAATGTTTATTCTTCCAGGCAGTCGGCAGATAATAACGACACCCAACTCGTATAGAAGTATGCCGACAGACAATAAGTGGACCTAATGTAATAAAGAGTCGATTGAAAAGTTCTCTGTTGGTGTCCACTCTCGATTGTTTTCAAGTGAACATCTATTTAGATTTCTTAATCCTTGCCCCTGGCGCTTGCTCTGGCAGCTGTCGTACAAGCAGAACACAAGACTTTATAGTATTTCTTCCATGAAAAATAATTGTATGGACACTAACTGATATTATATACCATGGTACATGGTTATTTGTTCAATTAACAATTTATGGTTTCAACAATAAAGCTTTGGGAGGTATCTCCATTAATAGATTAATCACTAAATATTATGAAATCCTCCTTTCAAATCCTTATAAACTGATTGCGGAACATTTTCTGCCCAGGAGTATTACCATAATTTGTATTACCTGCTTGTTGTGCACGAAATCTCAGTTGGATTTTCTTTCAATCACTTTTGCTTTATGAAGGCGTAGAAACCCTCGAACTTGCCAGGTATGATAGGAAACTTCAAACCAAATCCATGGATGAAATGGAGGCATTCCAAAGGCTGGACCATAGGTGGTTTATTTAGCTCGCTTGGTTTTGCTCCACATATGAAAAATGTTTGAGAAAAGTTTGTAGTAATGAAAGTACCTATACATTGCAAATATTATCGTCTATCATAGGCAGGAAGAAAATAGATTTAACAACGAAATTGTGTTCGCTTTTGGTGATAAGTGTTGGAGAAAAGTTTCTAATTTTGACTCTCCGCGGGTGAATCGTTATTTCGTGCGTGTCGCAATTTTGTACTCACTTCAATTTACGCAGGTAGAGTTATGGTTTGTTGTGGATGGTAAAGGCTAGCAAAGGCCTCGTAGAGGTAAAATCTGGTAACCCGACGGATGTTGGTTCCACAAAAAGTGACAAGAGCCACCGTAGACGAACCCCCTGCGGCTCTGTTAGCCAGTCCTATCTCAACTTCCTTGCGGCGCCATCTGGAGACTCCCTCTGGGAGTTACTAACGGCGAAGGGCAAATGGCGAGTTTCCTGCGCCAAAAAACAGGATCAGTCGGTTGGGCTACGGCCTAGTGAGCCGTCCTCGTAAAAAAATTAAATCACTCCGAAACAACCACAAGCCTCAGATAAGGATGGATACACTGTTGACGAGCCCGTCAAACGTAAAACAAAGAAGGATAATGAACCTCGGCTCTGCACGTGGAATGTGAGGCCCCTTAACAGAGCACGTGCAGCTGATGAACTCGGGCGAAGGCCCTTGACTGCTACAAAGCAGACATTACCGCATTCCAGGAAGTGCGGTGAGATGAAAATTTGCTATAGAGGGGGAAAACAGCGCTTATTCGGATTTGGATTTGTTGTTCAAGACAGACTGAGGCGAAAAGTCTTGGGCTTTAAATTTATAAGCGAGCGCCTCATAACAACCCGCATCGAGGATAAATTCGGCAACATTAACCTGATTTACGCCCAAGCTCAAACAGATGACAACAGCAAAGATGGTTTCTTTGATCTCCTAGAAAGAACATGTGATCAATGGCCCAGGTATGACATGAAGATCGAAATTTTTGCTAGAGTCATCGGAAAACACAGAATACACGACAACACATCCGGGAACGGACTCAGGCTCGGGGCGGAACCTCTCTGTAGTGAGTACGCGTTTCCCACACCTCAACATCCATAAAGGGACCTGGCGGTTCAACCGTCATCCAGATTGTTCACATTGCGGTTGAGGTCAGACACTCCTCCAGTATTCTCGATGTCTGAACCTTCCAAGGAGAAAGAGCATGAGAAACACTCGGTCGAGGTGATGGAAAGGTGCTACAGTAGAACTGAAGTCCGAAAGTTTTACCAGAAAACAAAACATTTATCCAGCGGATATACATTGCGGACTGAAGCCTGTCGGGACGAAAATGAACAACTTGTAGTAGAATCGCAGTCGATGCTCAGAATTTAGAAGAATCATTTCTGCATACTGTTAAGCGGCGACGAGTACCCAAGTTCCGCTGTCAGGCAGAATACCGCACTCAATCTGGACGACGATGGACCAGAATTCCGACCCCCCGACTCTGGCGAAGTCAAGATAGCAATATCAAGACTGAAGTCGAACAAAGCTGCTGGAGTGGACGGACTGTCCGCGGAACTGTTTAAAGCAGCTGGGGATGATCTGGTAGGACGCATGCACCAGCTCATCTGTAAGATATGGTCGGAGGAAAGCAGCCTCGATGAGTAGAATCTCAGTGTCGTTTACTCCTACGCCCTCTGGGTAACAACGGGTCGCATCCTCAATATGCGATTCATGTACCTGGGGGGCAACATTAAAAGGCTAAGCGGCTGAGCCTACATATCTTTTTAGCTGTATGGCTATTTATTTAGCCATATAGCTATTTAGCTAATCTATTTCTCTTCCTATCATTTCTAAGGCTCCCAGTTGGGTGTAGGGCAACCCTACTGGGAGTAACGGCTCGACCGGAAGCCTAATTCCGGAACCACGGGAGACAGGATGCCCCCGGGACAATAATGTCAGACATGATAAATGACAGCAATGTCAGATATTTGAATGACAGTCCCGGCTGGTCTTGCGGTAGGCCCCCTAGTGGGAGTATCGTGGGGGCTGTGGTTATCCCAAATCGCGGGAATTTTGAATGCAATAACGAACAACAGTAATTTTACTCAGTTGTTCGAAGGGTGCCGATACCCTTAATATTAGTAAGAGGTTTTAGGTAGGCCTCGCCCCATACCAAGAGGGAAGCCATGTCCCTACGTATGGCTCGAATCTGGTACTTATTCTGTTAACTGATCTTGGTAGCAAATAAGGACGTTGGTTGTCGTCGCTAAAACCAACCCCTTGCGGGAAGGCCCACCGTGGAATTGAGCAATCAATGCAGGTGTCCACGTAAAGCAATTTGACGGAATCTGTCGTTTACTCGATCCATAAGAAAGGAGACCCCTTTGACTACGCCAACTATAGAGGGATAAGTCTCCTTAGCATTGCCTACAAAATCTTCTCTGCCGTTTTATGTGATCGCTTGAAACCGTTCGTCAACAACCTGATAGGTCTATATCAGTGTGGTTTCAAGCCAGGGAAATCCACAGTAGACCAAATCTTCACACTGCGGCAGATCCTGGAAAAGACATAAGAGATGCAGGTCGACACTCACCACCTATTCGTCGACTTCAAAGCCGCATATGACAACGTGCATAGAGACGAGCTATACAAAGCCATGTCTAGTTTTGACATCCCTGCCAAGCTCGTCAGATTGTGTAAGATGACAATGGAGAACTCTCGCTGCTCCGTCAAGGTCGGTAGCGAACTTACCAAGACCTACAATGTCAAAAAAAGGTTTAGGCAAGCCGACGCCGAGGGTGGTCCGATAAGTACTTAGCCTCACCGCCAGATGGCGCTAGTATCGCAAGAGCAACCTACTATCGTGTAGTACATTCTAGTAGACGGCTACTGTCGAAATTTCAACCGGCTCGGACTCGTAGTTTTGTTTTGACCGCGTGTGGAAGTGGGAGTGTCCGCGAATTTTAGAAAAATGGAAAAAAAACAATATCGGTCGGTGATTCGATTCTTGTTTTGCTGTGTACGGTGACTCTTCTCCTTATGGCGACCATCAAAAATTGGTTTAACGAGTTTCAATGTGGTCGCACGTCTGTTTTTGATGAGCCGCGTCCAGGTGCCCCGAAAACGGCTAACACGGAGGATAACGTGACAAAAATTCACGATCTCTTATAGGCATCGCCGGTTGAAGGTGCGCGAGATAGCTGAGACAGTAGGCATTTCAAAAGATCGCGTGGGTTATATTCTGCATGAAATTTTGGGTTTGAGAAAGCTGGCGCGCCGTGGTGCCGTGTTTGCTCACTCCGGCAACAAGCGCAACCGTGAGACCACTTCAGAGCAGTGTTTGACGCCGTTTAAGCGCAATCCGAAGGAGTTTCTGCGTCGTTTCGTGACAGTCGACGAAACATGGATCCACTGGTACACACCAGAGACCAAGGAACAGTCGAAACAGTGGACTTCACCCGGCGAACGTGCTCCGAAAAAGGCAAAGACTGTCCCATCGGCCGGAAAGGTGATTGCCACCGTTTTCTGGGATTCACAAGGTGTGATCCACATCGACTACCTGGAGAAGGGCAAAACGGTCACAGGGTTGAACTATGCCAAATTATTGGGCCGATTCGATGCCGAATTGAAGAAAAAACGGCCCCACTTGGCGAAGAAAAAAGTGCTCTTCCACCATGATAACGCACCGGCTCACCCCTCCGCCCTCGCCACGGCCAAATTGGTCGAATTGGGCTACGAACTGCTACCCCATTCACCGTATTCTCCAGATTTGGCCCCGTGTGACTTCTTTTTGTTTCCAAACTTGAAAAAGTCACTCGCCGGGCGTATTTTTCAGACGGGTGAAAGAAGTTGGAGCATCGCTGGGTCAAGTGTATCGAGCTAAAAGGAGACTCTATTGTAAAATAAATCGCCATTTCTCCAAAATGTTTGTTTTTCTTTTGTAGGGTAAGTACTTATCGGACCACCCTCGTATATAAAACTCTAATCGTCCCAGTCCTGCGCTATGGTGCATAGACGCTGTTAAAAGTGGATGAGGGAGCCCTTGGTCTTTTCGATATTCAATCACGAATTATATGGGCTGTACGGCGACATGTGCCTGTATAAGCGTCTACGGATACAACGCTTATGAGCGCTAGGCCATGTAGAGCGTATTGGCAACACAGCTCCAGCCCGAAGAGTCTTTGAATCCGAACTATTGGGACAACACAACAAAGGACGCCCTCGACTCAAATGGCGCACATAAGTGGAAAAGGACCTCAACCCACTT
The DNA here is from genome assembly GCA_958301585.1 of Merodon equestris. NCBI lineage: Eukaryota > Metazoa > Arthropoda > Insecta > Diptera > Syrphidae > Merodon > Merodon equestris. The sequence continues at coordinate 20,611,097 of OY284413.1, read as the reverse complement.
GTTGTGCGAAATTGGAGAAGGCTGGCAACATTCCCAAATCGTCTTATCAGAAAATTGGGGTGACATAATGCGCTACTGCGAACCAAGCCGAGGCAATCACTTGAACGACATTGTATTTTATAATTAATGGGAATGTTTGTTCTTACTAATAAATTTAATTTTGTTCATTTTATTGCATTTTTAAAAAGAAACTTGTATTTGGCCCACCCTTTATTACCTGTGTTCGACCGAGCTAGTCTCACCAATTTTTTTCTTTTTCTTCGCTTTGCATTGTAGAAATAGATCCACTTTTCATCACCAGTCATAATATGAAACAGAAAACCCTTTCTTTGGTGTCGCTTAAGTAGCAGGTCGCTTGTGGAAAAACCTCATTCGACATATTTCGGCTTCAACTTGTATGGCACCCTTTCCTTCTTCTCCAACATTCCTATGGCTTTCAAACAGTGAGGAATAGCTTGTCGAGTAGCGGTTAATGCCTCCAACTGTGCGTCTTCAAACCTTTTGATCGGTCGAGCGTCGAAGACTCCTTGTCTTAAACGTCTAAATCACCACTTTTGTAACCTTGAAAACATTTTGTTTTAAATAGTGCTAACATATAGCATGGGGCACTGCGATCAGTGTAGATCTATTGTGCCTGGCTAGCAAATTAGATGAGAAGCCATCTACCTTCTTAATAAAGTTGAGGATATCTTTCTTAGGAGCTGAGCTGTTCCCCTCAGGAGTCATAATTTCTCTGAGGAGGATACGCTTATTAGGATGGCAAAGTTTCCTCGTCGTATAGACAGAGTCGACACTCGATTTCAGACGAGGACTTAATTTTAAGATGATATCTCAGACTACAGTATTTAATGATATTAATAGAATGTTTATTCTGGGGCCGTATGAATCTCTTCGATTGTCGGAGTCCTTGAACGCTGTTCCAGAAGAGCAGGTGCAACGATTCATCCCACTTGTCTAGGAGAAAATTAATCTTCGACTTGGCTATTCCGCAGAAAGGTTCGGCACCGGTGTACCTTTCGCTGGAACCTTTCCTGGCGAGTTGGTCGGCGATGTAGTTGCCTTGTAGGTCCTTGTGCCCTGGCAGCCACCAGAGTTTGACCTTGTTTCTTTTGCCTAGGTCTTGCAGGTCGTCGTGGCATTCGTTGACGGATTTTGAGTTCGTATTATACGAGCACAACTCTTTGTGCGCTGCTTGAGTGCCTTGATGGTAACACCTCCTATGCCAGTCTCTAAATTTAGGGTGACGCATGTCAGGATGGCGTATAGTTCGGCTTGGAAGATACTATGACTCGTTCCCAGAGCCTTCGGTATTTTCCGATTTGGTCCAACGATGCCGGCGCCAACACCGGAAGCCATCTTGAAGCCATTTGAGTGCCACCTGAGGCCTTCGACATTCAACAAGGGATCGCCGCTTTCCCAAGCTGTACGATTTGAGATCTGTATCTTAAATTTTTAATCAAATGTGAAACGGTGTGGTAATCATATTCCATTCAGGAAGGATGTCAGGAGGTGTCGTAGGATAGACATGTGACCCAATGGTTTGCATGAATGGCATGTTTCTGAGCTAAGGAGTCTGATTGAACTGGGAATTGCAATTTTTAATAAAAAGTTCGATCAGTGCCTCTTGGACTGCCGCTGGGCAAGTTGGCATGGCGCCTGGCTAGTCTCTTCTATCTTGAAAACATTGGCGATACGTTGTTTCACTTATAAAAGTCTCGCCGTAAATTTCTATATTCATCGAACGCTCCTCAGCTGCAGGCGAAAGGCATAACTTGGTCTTTATTTAGTTCGAAAGTTTAAATATGAGGACAATGGGAAATTTTTGGCCAGTTTGTACCGCTAGTGCCATCTATTCTACCACGGCCTATTTTTACACCTGATAGCCATCTTCAACAGAACGATCACACATTACATACCGCCAAGAACGCTGGGAAATGTATAGGATTCCTTAGACGAGCATTTAAACTCTAGGCGATAAAAATATTGTAGGCCCGTTAAATTCACTTCAACATCATCGGCGCGACGTCCTTTGCCTCTCCTTATTGCTTTTTTAACAAAAAGTGCTTAAGCGAAATAGCCAGTTGCATCCCATCTCGTCAACAATTCGCCGCCTCGCTAGCAGTACCTATCAGCTTACCTACCGTGGGGCGTAAGATACAGAGCCTTATAACATTAAGGATAAGAACGTAGACTACTTTGAAAATTTATATTTCGAAATCGATGTGCATCGGTGTCTCCTCTCCTGAGCTCTTATAGAGCTGTTAGTTGAATTCAAATTCATCTCAAAAACTTTATGAGAATCAATTCCTACAGCTGGGATGCTACCAGGCCATATCCTAACTACACAGGCCTGGTTACAAAGCTGTATCATAATTCGATCTTTCCCCTTATATGGAACCTGCTTGCAGGGCTTCAGACTTTCTGGTAATACAGCTAGCAACCCACTGGGTCTAATAAATTTTATTTTTTTGTAAAGCCCTAAGGATAAGCGTCGTTTTAAGCCATGGTTGCGATAGGAAATTGACTCAAAATGCGGAAAACTTGATTGAAGAAAGATGATTACGGCATCATGCTCTTCGACTCTATCCAACGACACCTTTTTTTTTTACAAAATTAGAGCCTAAATTGCAGTGGAAAAAATTCAGAACCACAGCCGCGAAAAGTTTCAATTTTTTTCAATTTAAAATTAATTTTTAATTACCATTTTTTCTAACTATTTTACGCTAGACAGAAATGCTTAACACTAGCTGAACTATCTAACAAATCTAAATAATTTACTCTAAAATAAACAGTTCAACTAAAAATTATGTCTTTCAACTAGTATATGTGAACTCAGAATTAAACTTAGGATATCTTAAGCCGTGAAATGTACTTCTTGTTCAGTGACCCATAAAAGTCGGTTATGGTTCCTTGACCTTTAATAATAAGTCAAACAGGTGTGCTCCCAATATTAGTCACTATAGTAAGCATCGTGGTACTTTATCTGTTGTTTGCATTTGGTTTCTATGGAGTAATATTGTGGCCAAATGTTCTGGGGCACAGAAGACCTTTTAACAACTTCTCTTAAAAGGTTATGCCAGAAGTTATCGACTACACGGTCACTTAGGTCCACCGCTCAATCGGTTTCAAGATTGTTGTTCTGTAAACATGTTCTTCTAACTGGTCTAGCTTATAAGCAAAGAGAACTTATTTCATGCCCTCTAGCGTTCCTATATGTAAATTCGTTTTAAAGCTTATTGACTTAATTAAGGTACCGCATGTGTAGTACCCTCTTTGATATCTTCAAAATTGATCAAAAGAATAAAAAAACTAAAGAGTATGTTACCTAGTGTATGGGCGTACGTTAACCGCTCGCTCATCTATTATAAATACCAAGATATAGGCAGTCTGATTAACAAGGACTACCATAGAATTGCATTTCAAGGTACTCCATCCTCTTATATAAATACAGCATATGTATTCACGCGACATTATTAAGACGGAAATAACAACCGGCTGCATCACAAAGGACATCAGACCTCATTAAAAGGACCTTTGAATCCCTCACAAGTCACCTAATGCCTTAGCAAAGTCAAACCGATGGTGAAGACATCCGGAAAATGTCATTATATGCACCGAAGCAGGTAAAGCATGACTCATCCTCATGCCCACCTTCACTACACCCCTCTCTCCACGCTCCATCGTTCTGTGTTCTTCAGGAGCAGCTACGGTATTTGAAATTGGAAAACACAAGCTGGAAAAAAAGAACCTTTCAACTTGAAACAAAATATCGCGACTGGCGTGGAGCCACCAACATAAAAAACTGAAAAAAAGAAATTATCCTGAAAGAGGATATCCCTCTAACCAATCGAAATACAAAGAAAAAAAACTGAACCGAAAAGACCCGGACGAGTCCTTCCAGACGTCTTAACGACTCCTAAAGACAATGGACGAATTAAGTCTCAACCAGCGGCAGCTCGCGGTAGCAGAATACAAACACATCGACGTAGTAGCTCCCACACTGAATTAAACTCCTGAGGTAGGTACTTTGTATTCAAATTATACCAGTCAAAGGTAAGAAGGATATCCATAACAACTGACGACAGGATGAGCGCCACGCTTTGTCGTCACGAATAGACGAATGGCATTTGCCTCACTCTCCAAGACCAACGGCATTGAGACGATCATTTCCTTATTCCGTATCCAGGCGATATGCTTCGGCAGACTATATCCCCATCCGCATATACATACACACCTAAGGGACCTGAAGAAGATAGAACAGAAACGAAATATAATGGAATTGTTGTCGTTTCTTCCCTAGTGGACTTTAGCGAAACAAAAAAATCCACAACGAAAAGGATAAGTCGAAAGCAAAGGCATCGAGGACGGTTGAGTTGAGACACGAGCGACAATGACTACAACTGCAGACGAAGGAAGGAACAAGCGGACGAGAAGGAAACTTAAATTGAGTTCTGTTAGTTTGAGAGTGTCAATATTAATATTGGGTGCAAATTGAAGAGGATAGGTCCTAGCAGACGTAGCCGAAGCCCGATTGGCATAGTCAGACGGCCGAAAACCATAGAAATATAGGGCGTGGTCAGAAAAAGAGAAAAGAATAGATGAAACGACGGCAAAGCAAGGAAACCATGGAAGGACTTCCTTTTCAATGTTCGACGGTTCATCTTAATGTCTCTTCTATGCCTTCTGGCTTCTCGGGTGGCTAGTGGGTGGATGTCTTGCACGTGTGCATGTGCATCGAGTAGATATGGATTTGAATTTAAAATTCAAGGATAACAGGAAACATAAAGGCGGCGGCAGTCGTGTCGTGCTACGGCAGGTGGAAGGTTTCTCGAAATTGCTTCCGGTCTGCATATGGGCAGGAATTGCATATTTATATGATGTGCAGCAAGTCGAGTGCAGCATGCAGTAGAAATTGAATTCGATAGAAGTGCAATTTCTTTCGATCATGAGGGCAAGTACGAGTATGATAGGTTGCAACCTCAAGGGAAGCATTATGCATTCCCGTAGCATGTCATCCGTTTGGTCAGCTGGATAATAAATTTATTCTATTGGGGAAGTACGTTTATGACCTACGTTGACAATTCGTTTGTGAAACCTGTCTTTGCTGCATGTGCCTTTCTGTAAGCTTTGGAAACTGCCAGCAGTTGTGGTTAAAAAGTGGTTTTGTATTTCTGTCCTTACGCTTCACATAACTCAACCCTCCGCGATTAATGAAATGCACACCCTTTTCATTTCATGAGACTTTTTCGGGAGTCATGAGTCAAGGCCTTCCGGATTGGCCTTCCAGATAAAAGACAATGCTGCAACTTGTTTTCGTTGTTCGATAGCTAATTGGGTTTCCCTAAAAAAGGGAGGAAAAATAAAGAAAGGTCTGAACTTGAAGATCTTAAACACAAGGCCCCTACGTTCCACTAGAACTTTACTACGAGAAACTTAGCTGTCTTCATTGTGAAAAATCCCATTGAAGTTTTGGAAAGAGAGATCGATTACTTGGATGGAGATTAGATGCCACCTTCCGACATTGCAAGGACCTAGTTAAAAAGTGTCACCCCCGTTAGAAGTTTCTGGTTATTGAAAGCGATGCAAATGCGTACCAAATTAAATTGAGCAATAGATGTACGTATGCACTAAGTTAGTTTTCTTTCGAATAACTTGTATCTCAAAATCTGACTGTTGCCAATAGAGGTATTAGGGCCACTTTTATAAACTCTGTTATTGGTACTGGAACTCAAAATATCTAGTCACCATCTCACAATGAGATGTTTCTAATAAGAAATCACGCCCTGACAACAAATAGGGCCCAAGTCCGTTTTCAGTTCCGTATTCAACTAAAGGATGTATTTACTTCCTTTTTCAAATGCAATAGCTTTTCCAAAAAAAAATATGCAGACAAATGGTGTAACAATTCAGGAAACGGGCACCCTAAGTTCTTTAAGAAAAACATATTTCGAAATGCAGACTGACTTTAAATATTCTTTTAGCCACCACAACTTAGAGCGTAGGGAATCCAAAAGGGTTTCTTGGAGAGAACATTATGAGACTATTGACTCGCTACCTACCGCGAGTCTCTATCTACAAAACTTTGTTTAACGAGCACGAATGAATTGGGGCTGCTGCGTTAATCGAAGGGAAACCCTGAAGTTGTATTCGAGTTATTGGAGTTCGAGCTATATTTGGTAAAGGAAGCGCCACCAAGTTCCTTGATAATGGAGCCAACAGTTTTTTTTTTTTTTAAGGCTCTTCAGATCTGACAAAATCGGGTGAGCAGTCGGTTCATAGAACCTTATAAAGCCCCAAGTGAAAATGGTTTTTCCTCCGCTCTTCTTTAAAAAATGCAGGACCTTGTGGTGAATTGATCACCAAGGTCTGTTATTTGACTCCGCTGGACTTTTCCGTGTGGGGTTTCCGAAAGTCGCAGGTTTATGCGAATAAACCACAATCATTCAACTTCCTTAAGGTAAACATAAGATAGGCCATCGCTCAAATTCAGCCGGATCTATGCGGAAGAGTAATTAAATATTGGACCACTGGGATCCCTGTCACCGTAAGAAGCTGAGGTGGGCATTTGAACGATGTGATATTCTCTGCATAATAGCATACATGGGCCTATCAAATGAAGAAAAAACGATGTTAATACCATACGCATAGCTTGATTTATTGTACCCTTAAAATAAAATTCCATGAGCATAGATGGCAAATATGTGTGGATTTTAAAATGATATATTTTCTTCTACGACAGCAAACTGGGCGTACAAAGTTTCCGTGTTTTATTTGTTTTTGGGATGGCGGAGATAAAGAGCATCATTGAACTCAAAAAGAGTGGCCTCCAAGAGGAAAATTAGTGCCTGGAAAGCAGAGCTATTATTTTGCCACGACTGCACATAAAACTTGGTGTAATGAAACAATTTGTCAAGACGCTTGCTACAAACGATGCCTCTTTCGAGTATATTGTACAGAAATTCCCTGGCCTAACTACAGAAAAATTAAAGGCTAGAATATTTGATGGGCAACAAATATTACTGCTAGTTAAAGATGAACATTTTATTAAAGCAATGAATAAAAGTCCAAGGCATAGAAATCATTTGTATCAGTAAGTTTTAATTAGTTTCACTAATTGGTCAGCGATAGAAAAAAATTTATTAGCGGTTAAAATTTTTCAAGCTCACCGACAAATTGTAGCACCTCATCATCAATAAAATAAAAAATAATACCTGAATTCAATAGAAAATTGTCTGCTGATCAGCATAAATAAATAATTGGTCAATGGATTTTCATAACTAAAATAATTAATTATGTTGCGTTTGCGGGACCGCACATGCTTCAGGCCCATCGAAGTATCAGGGCAGTCAGAACATCCCCACCATGAATTCCACAAAGTAGGGATATGATTTTTTGTTATTTATTGATAAAAAATTATATTTATTTAATAAATTAAAATTAGCTTTATAGTAATTTCAGTAAATAATTCTCACATCCTTTTATTTTCATTAAATATTTTTTGATAATTGCATACTTAATTAAATAATTTAAATTAAATTAACATGATACTTAAAGTTGATTTTAAAAGCATATTCGTTACAATACCTATCCATATTTTTACATTATTCTCAAATGGATAAATTGCTTATAAAATTATTTATTTATCATAAAACATTGGAATACTCTAAATGCCAATAAAAACTTTTCTTCGTCATCTTATTGTATATAGCTAAAATGATTTGGAGTATGTAAGTGTATAATTAAACTATTACGGTTATAATAACGAAATTATGGTATTTTGTATATATAATCTTTTGTCTTAGAACCTACGACGTAGACGATCCTGCGATGGTTTACTTTCCATAACAGTTTTTATTATTATATTTATATTTCTATGAAACATCTTATAAGCCTCATGTTTCCACTGAATACTTACGCTCTTGAGTTATGTATGGAACTGATTGATTTAGCTAAAAATCTGTGTGTTATATCTGTTAGATAAACGTTTTTATTGAGTTTGTGAAAATCAGTGCTGTGTTAAGATAAAATAACTTAAAATAACGCAAAATAACTCTTTTGTTGATTCTGTGAAGACCAGTGGTGTGTTCCGAATATAACATTATTCTTGACTTATTCAGTGTACTTTATTTAAGTTTATTAAAAACGATGATTGTTAATAACATGCAAAAGCCTATGCAGGTCTCTAAAGTCACACTTGATGAGTGCCTTTCGGTGTCGAAAGAGTTTTTTGGATAGATTGCCAAATGTTCGAACATTTCTTCCTGGACCCTTGGGTAAGTAAACGTTTTTCGCGAAAATGAAGTGCTCGAGATGTTTATCGCGAATACAGAGAAAATGGACGGCAGATATGGATAATATTGCACCCAGTAAGTGCCAAGTAACTCAGTAAATGAAACAACTGATTTATCACGTTCAGTCGGTTCAACATTGAATTCGACGATCGATGGTGATGATAAGGGTGATGATGATGAATGATCGTTGCAATTAGATGAATTCGAAATTAAATTACCTGACGACATGTATAAAATATTATGTGAAGCTGAAGCAGTGAATTACAACGGCCGCAACTATACTGTCTTAAAATGATGGGGATGGACTAATTATATTGCCGAAGGATTTTCCAAATTTAATAAATCTCGATGTGCATTTGTTTTTGCCAATATATGTATGTATATACGAGGGTTAAACAATTCGTTTGACCAATTATTTATTTATGCTGACCAATTATCAGCAGACAATTTTCTATTGAATTCAGGTATTATTTTTTATTTTATTGATGATGAGGTGCTAGAATTTATCGGTGAGCTTGAAAAATTTTAACCGCTAATAAAAATTTTTCTATCGCTGAGCAATTAGTGAATCTAATTGACCTTTAATGACCATTTTCTGACCTTTTAAATGATGTAATTGGTCAGTCAAAATTTTACGTATAAGGTGTTATGATCGCGGAGCTGTAAAAAAGTTATACAAAATTTGTTTTTTTTGGATTTATTTTAATCACATAAGTACATATGTATATGGCTACTGGGATTAAAAAAAAAACATCAAAATATCATTGCCGGCGAGATTGCGGCTCACTGGAACATGTACAAAAAAACAAAAAAACTGGGAATGAACTAGAAGAAAATAATTTGGTCAAAAAATACAAAAACAAAATGGCGGCGTTTTTTCGAAAATGGCTAATTTTTGGGCCCAAAATCGGCCAAAAACTCAAAAGCTATATTACCGATCGTTCTGTCTCTAGTTCATTCCCAGCATTAACAAGTTTGAAACAACATATTAAAATTTCAGTACGATCGGTCGAGAGAGCAAACTTGCAAAACGTGGTTTCGAGAAAAGCGAGTTTAAATAAGTTAAAATATTATTCAAGTTTGCAGACTCGTCCAAGCTTCCAGAATGTGTAAAACAACGAAAGACACCATCGAAGTTTTTTAAGTTTTTTTTTACTGATGATTTGTTGGCCTTCGTAATAGACGAATCAAATAAGAAAGCTCTCCAAGACGATATAAATAAGCCGATAAATAAATGGAGCAATTTATCGGGATGATAATATTCATGTCTTGTTGCCAAATTCCATTGTCAAGATTTGGCCCCGTGCGACTTCTTTTTGTTTCCAAACTTGAAAAAGTCACTCGCCGGGCACAAATTTCAGTCGAAAGAGGAGGTCATCGCCGCTACGGAGGCCTACTTTGCAGACCTCGAGAAAACGTATTTTTCAGCCGGTTAAATAAGTTGGAGCATCGCTGGGTCAAGTGTATCGAGCTAAAAGGAGACAATATTGAAAAATAAATCGCCATTTCTCCAAAATTTTTGTTTTTCTTTTGTAGGCTCAGTACTTATCGGACCACCCTCGTAAGACCACTTTTGGAGGGAATCAGAGATCGTTTGCTGTTGATCCCAAAAGAAGAATTCCTGGCCGTCGACGAACAAATAATACCTACGATATGTCGCCATGAAATAAAACCATACAATCCAGCTAAACCACATAAGTGGGGCTATAAGAACCAAGTTCTTAGTGGAATTTCGGGATTCAGCTATGATTTCGAATTATTTTGCGGAAATCAAAGCAATACATTTCCTGACGGAGCGCTAGATCTTGGGGTCAGTGGTAACATTGTCACTGTAAGCCTAGTGTTAAAACAACAGTTAAAAAAATGTTAATCATTTCGATTTTCTTCGACAATTGGTCCAAATTTTGAGGTTTATTCTAGAAAATTCTAAAATTCCAAAGGAACAACTAACGAAGCAAGGACGTGGAAGCATGATCGAAAAATTGGCAATAATTGATGGTGTAAAATAGAGTTTGGTGTCCTGGTTTGACAGCAAAATTGTAACGTTAATGTCACCTTACCTTGGAATGAACCCAATTGTAAACAAGAGCCATTTTTCCAGAAAAGATAAACAGTATAAAATTATTCCTGCTCCACAAGCTGTTGAGCTCTATAATAAATATATGAGAGGTGTTGACCTACTAAATAGGATGTTGAGCTTATATCGTATACAATTACGATAAAAAAAGTGGTATAAAAGAATATTTTTCCACATGATTGATCTTTGTATAGTACCTAAATGGATTTTATGGCGTCGTCAACATGATTTTCATTTACGATTGTTTGATTTTAAGCTTTAAATCGCTGAGTACTTGTGTAAAGTCGAAAAGCAACAATTGAAAAACGTGGACGTCCCTCTCATGGATCTATGTAGGCTTGGATCTCCTGCGACTTCAACACACTCACGGCTCATTTGTGTTACAATGAGAAGAGAAATAGCTTTTCTAAATTTCACGGTGCATAAATAACTTTTAATTTTTTTGTTTTTCTTCTGTAATGCAATGAATGGTTTTTTTTTTTTTTAAGTTATTAAATTCTTTATATTTTATTAATTTTTGTAAACTTTATCAATTTATTACCTCAATTTGGCATTTTGGCATTTATTATTATTTTTTAAATGTTCCGTGCAGGGACGGGTTAAGAATATCCCTGCAGCGATACCTCTCGCTTGTCGTAAAAGGCGACTAAAACAAAGGTAAACAAAAATCACATCTAGGCAATTTAGAAAACACCAATGTGAGCCTAGGGACACATATACCACCATTAAACTGCCCCACAAGTGTACATGCATGCAAATCAGTGAATCAGTGGGTTGACACGACTGGAGATCACCAGTGTTGTAAGAGTAAGATCAAACAAAAAAAAATCTGGAGCATGCCCGTGTCACAAAAAAAAAAAAAAGGCAGGCAATGCAAAAACACCAGCATTTGATTGGCCTCAGCGGTGAAGTAATCCCAAACCGGGAAGTCTGCCGCTACTTTCTGAGGTCAAACCGGCGGACCCCACAAGCGGACCAGTAGGAATGCAGTTAAGTGGGAAGGTTATGGTCCTACACTTCTGACCATAACAACGCCAGAAAAAGGAAAAGAGGAAGATTTTTATTTTTTAAATATTGTAAATATATTTTTTTTTTAATAAAAGTTGTCTTAAAATATCATAATGAAGCTATTTTGACCGTATTTTTTTTTTCTTTTTAATTAATAATTCATGCGGTAGAGGGTTAAGATAAAATAATTAAGATCTATATAAATCTTAGGAAACTGGCAGGAAATATTTTTGGTTCCTGGGTGGTTCTTTGGATGATCAGATACTCAGTTCTTTATCCATTAAAAGTTAGCTAACTCTAAACCTCTCGGTTAGTTTCAATACCGGTAAAAGAAGTCATTGAAATTGCATAATGACAAGCTTCTCGAAATTCGCCGTGCGTCCAAGGGTTGTAGTCGTTGTCTTTCTCGAGAATCGATCACTTACAATTTGATTCTCAGTGCAGAAAAAATGAAAAAGGCAACCTTAGTAACATCCGTAGGCTGTAACATCGACTCCTTAGTAGACTAATCTCGCTGATATACATATGTATGAACGTTGACGCTCGTTTAGAGGCATATCACACGTGCAGAAGTCTTCCATCACCTGACTAGAAATAATGCGAATCTAATTACCCCTGCCTACCCTAGGGAAACTATCGACGCTAGCAAGCTAATTTATCTTCTAGACATAGACTGCTAACTAGGAGTTCCATTAAGCAATTAACTTTTGTAAATAAAGATGTTAAAAGTGGCATCAACGTCTTCCACAAAAGAAGCAAACGACAACTTAAAATTCCACACATTTATGTCCCTTTCAGAATCAAATCCACTTTCATATTTACGACAGGATACACGTCCCATCTTCACTACATCCAACAGTAATCCGCCCAATGAAATACATACATAAACCGTCTACGTGTTTATAGCAATAATGACACATCCGTCTAAAATCCCTCACAAGCCTTAATCCACATTCGCCACTTGACTTCGATTTCCGATGTCCACTTAATAACTCTTCATTTCCACATAATACCTACTAATGTCAGACATAAACGTCCCATTAACGTCTAAATTAAACGACCCAACTGGAAGATATAATCACCGCTCAGCCACAATCTCCATTCTCGACTAAACACACATTCGCGCAGTCTTTTCAGATCGTGAGTCTTAATTCGACGCTCCCGGCCAAGCGACCCACCATCGTCGTCATCACTGTCCACCACCGACCACCATCAACCATCATCAAGATCTCGACGTCCTTTGAATGTGTCGCCTCCATACAATTCGCTTGCTTCGATGTCAGATAATAATCCGCAACCAACAAGATGAGAACCAATCCCATCATCTCCTCCACCTCCAACTCGCCTCACCACATGGGCCGCATAACTCATTCGCACTCGTTAGCTCGCTCGTTGGCGGAGGGATTAACTTGCACTTGACTGTGACAGAAACCGAAGCAAAAGATGACATATTGACAAGTAGCCTGTCAGTGTCGTTTGATTGGCTCTGGCTGTTCGCTTAAATCATTGCGTTGTGCTGCCAGTCGCGGTGATATCCTGCGAATCGTGAATCACCGATGCACAATAAGCCGGCCAATGACTTTATTGACCGATCGAGCAACACAAAAGTGTTAAGAAATCCTTTCATCTTTCGTTCTCTGTTTTGTTCCTTAAATCCGTTGATATGAACGAATCCGATGAGGTACAATTGACATTAGTTTCCCATTGAGTTAATCAGATGTTTCTTGAATTTCACACAACAGAGATACTAGCGGCGCCACCCAAGCTCTATAAACGCCGCTCCTCGACTAAAGAACAAACAGAATGAGATACAATTTCCGTTGTGTTTGGTTCTCAACTGGAAATCCAGTTGGGTGCCTGGAAAACAAGAGCTTCGCCTGGTGGATGAATCTCTCGACAATGTTGTTATAGACATCTCTGCAGCATTGTCGCACAGACCATTGGACACATTTGAATCTTGTGGATTCCATGTACGATTTGATATACATGTGTCCAGACACAAGTTTTGTTGCGGGAGATGCAGTTAATTGTATGAAACATGACATTTGAAATAACTTGTTGACTCGGAGCAAATGCTGCAAAGTGAATTCGATTACCAAATGTTGATGAGGCAAATGCTGTTATGTTAAAGACATGTTAATAACAGAGGATGGTACTCAGAATGACTGCTTGACTTCGTGATGCTGCGAAAGCTTTTTCAGCATTTACGAGACATAAAAATATCAACCCATCGACCACCATTCGGATCGTTGAGAACAATCAGGGATGAAATGGACAGCCAAACAGTTATCCAACAAAAGGTGTCACTTTGAAAATGGTAAAAATTCGGCGGAAACGCATCGTAAAATTTATACCGATTTGGTCATTTCAAGCGCCTTCTCAAACAACAATTGGCATGTCGAATTTAGTGAATAAATATAAATATCAATGGCAGGTTAGAGATGTGAGGGCTGAAGTCCTCATTTGGCTATCGTAGGTGAGAAAGTGACTGGAAACCCAAGGAAATTCACATTTGAGCGTTTCGAAATAAGTCTTGGCCGGTCTTGCGAAGTGCGGACGAGCAAAACCATTTTTTTTTTGTAAAATCACTTTTTCGTACATTTCTGAGTATTCCGGCCTTTTTGCTTCAATGCACGAAACAATTTATCTGCACAAAGGTTCGACATATCAGACAAAGTACTAAGCATTGGTATTTACGCTCCAACTAAGTGACATATTATGAAACTGGAACCCAATAACCGGTTGTTTTTGGAAATATTCGGCGTGGAATGTTCTTAAGCCAAAACTTTAAAACCAATTGTCAGATTACCATCTTGCAGTCTTTAAAATTAGTATATACCATTGCCTCTTATCTTAGGAAGCAATAAAAAAATGTTGTTAACTATTCCCGAATTTTTTTCGCGGCTTCATTTTCTTGAAATTGGTTTGTAAATTGTATAACCAAGAAAAGGACAAAATAAATAATAATAACCATGAAAAGTGGTGTAAAATCTTGTCTCCCAGATGGCAAACATCAGAACCAGCCGTGATGGGCATAAGCCCGAAATTATGTTCAAAAATTGCAGAACGTATTCTCATCATTAAACACAAATATGTAAGTGGCTGTTAATAAAATTTTATGTGTTTTCTTCAAAAACAAAATTAGTACTGCTTAAAAAACGCCAAGCATTTACCTACGCCATTCATAATAAAAACGATACGAATTAAATCTCATTATTTAGAATTTTTCCAGGCAGAATGATCCATTCACGACAGGTGATGACGAAGTAGATGAAGTAAATGCCGCCCTCCTGAAATGAAACGAACTCCAGATAGCTCTACATATATAAAATTCTAACACAACAGCTAACGTAGAGGTATTGGCTACTAAGCACAGTATCGGAAATGACTTGGTTGAGAGCCTACACCTCTCATTTATTTGTGGTAGGTAGGTGTAAAGCACCTTGTGAATGGAACCTCAGAAGATAAAGCTCCTAAATATCGCTTACGAGACTCTTTTTTGCGAACGCCCTAATACGTTCATAAATACACTGATTGATCCATTTTAATATGACTTTATGCCGGGAGTCTTATATGGAAAAAAAGATCTGCATCCACTGTCTAGTCGCCTTAGAAGCCACAGACATACGAAGCTATGCTTAAGGACGAGCTATACAAAACCACGTTTCGATATATGCTGCTCTTCCACTCACTTTGACCACGATATGCAAATGTAAATAATGCCAATCGTCCCGAGGATCAGAATGATCAGTGACACCGCGATTAGTGTGTACGGGAACACCTCGTCAAAGCTTGACAGGCTGTGTAAAGTGGCCAAATTTAGAAAAATATTTATGTCAAAAGTAGTTTTTGGTTCTATCGTACTGGCTAGAAATCTAAGACTTCTATATAAGAAGGAGAAGATGAAAAGTTTCAGCCGAGCTGAGCTCGCTGTCAAAAAGTGAACGTCACGGGTAAAAACGAATAAAAAACTGCGATATTTATTTATCACGATGAAAGCGAGAATTGATATTGTTAATTTGGAGATATATGTATTCGCTATTTAAGGACGATTAATCGATCGTATCGTTACTTTTAGGAATATATGTATACCCCTAAGATGCGTCGACGCGAAGCTTGAGTTGAGCTAACAAGCTATCTCGTATGGAGGACAAACGTTTGGAGGTCACACCTTTTGTTTAGTCGCCTTGAAAATGTCGAGTATTCGAGGACAGTTTTATTATTAATACTATATATGATTATTGTTGGCGGACATTTGGAACCTAATAGTTCCGACAAATCTTCGTCAAACCTCCCTGTCATGAGTGTGTTCCTTCAATGTTCGCTGTTCTATTCCATCTCTTCTGGCTCCATCCTTATATTGTTTTCCTATCTAGG
Source organism: Merodon equestris (assembly GCA_958301585.1). Lineage (NCBI taxonomy): Eukaryota > Metazoa > Arthropoda > Insecta > Diptera > Syrphidae > Merodon > Merodon equestris. The sequence goes on along the minus strand of OY284413.1, from coordinate 20,595,344 downwards.
CCGCGAGCTTCCTCGAGTTTCCACTCATTCTTTTGGCTATTTGTCCGCTGTCCATTCGATCTGCGCGTCCTGTCCATATGAGTCTACACGATTTTGCTACACGAATAATGCTTGGGGCTGGATAGAGTTCCTCGACTTCTTGTTTGTCACATTCGCCTATTTCTTCACCCTCTTTTTCACCATAAATTCTCCTTAAGATCTTGTATTCAAGACCCGAAATTTAGTTTCTTTCACATCCGCAAAGCATCACTGGCATTGTTATGGTTTTATAAGGTTTTATTAAGAGTTATTCTCCTCTCCTTTTCTTGAAAGAATCTCGTCACAATCCCAGTACCAAATTAAAAAGGAGGCATCTCCTTGACGCCTTGTCACCACATTAGAGATTTCCTATTTTAAGACATTCCCCGTTTTAACTTGTCCTTTGTTTCCTTTAGACAAACTTGTATCGATATCACCATCTCTTTCGGGATTCCCAGCCTTACGAGGACCTAATACATTTTCGGTCGATTTATAGAGTCATAACCTTTTTTTAAATCTTTCCATCCACCGTTAATTGATGTACTGTTTCTTGGAGTTCCTATTACTTTTCTAAATGCTGTCGTATAGTGAAAACCTGGTCACACGTCAAGCGATTCCTCCCGAAGCCACACTGGTAGAATTCGACTATTTCCTTTGCATATGATGTCAACCTCTTTAAGAGAATATTTGGCAGCACCTTGGCCAACTTGGTAGCAAAGATATTCCTCGATAATTGTTGCATTCTGTTCGGTTTCCCTTTTTCAGTATGAGATAGTTTCATTGTTCAATATAAAGGGTCCGCCAAATAATTTTTTTTTTGAAAATGCTATAAAAAAAAACTACTAAATATTTTCTCAAATTTCTTTTTTTATTTGAAAGTACAATCCTTCCGGTTAATAATGGAAAATAATTTCATTCAAATGGCTACCTCGGCTGGCCATGCAGTAGCCTACACGATCGGTCCAATTTTTAAGCACATTATCGATTGTGTGCAGCTGTATTTCACCAATGGCTTCACGAATATTGTCCTTTAAAGTGTCAATTGTCTCTAGCTTGTCGGCGTAACACTTATCTTTGACGGCACCCCACAAATAATAGTCCAACGGTGTCAAATCGCAGCTCCGAGGTGGCCAAACGACATCAGCTCTGCGGCTGATAATGCGATCTTCAAAAACAGGGCGCAAAACGTCGAGTGTAGCTTCGGCTGTGTGGCACGTAGCGCCGTCCTGTTGAAACCAAATGTTGCCAATATCCTCCTCTTCAATTTTTGTGAACAAAAATTCGTTCAACATGGCCCGATAACGATCGCCATTGACTGTAACGGCCACTCCTTGCTCATTTTCGAAGAAAAATGGCCCAATTATGCCTCTGGACCAAAATCCGCACCAAACAGTGGCTCGTTTTGAGTGCACCGGCTTTTCAATGTATGCGTGCGGGTTTTCTGTGCCCCAAATGCGACAATTTTGCTTGTTTACATACCCGCCGAGATCAAAATGAGCTTCATCTGAAAAGATGATTTTTTTGGCAAAATCGGCATCTTCTGTAAGTCGATCGCAGGCCCACTTAGCGAAGCGAAAACGCATTGGATGGTCAGTTGGCTTCAACTCCTGAACCAATTGGACTTTGTGTGGCGTCATACCAAGGTCTTTATGCAAAATTCGTCTCAATGATGTCTCCGAAATGTTCAATTGTTGAGAACGACGGTGAATTGATGTTGATGGCGCTTCACGCACACTTTCTGCCGCAGCAGCAATATTCTCGGGTGTACGCACTGTTTTTGGCTTTTCACGCTTTGGTTTATCGATGAGGATGCCAGTTTCTTTCACTTTTTTCACAAGATAACGAACATACGGAGCTGACGGTGCTTCTCTTCTTCCAAAATCCGTACGCAATTTTCGCACACATTCTGCAACATTACCATGATTTTCAAAGTAATGTCGCAATATTTCCCAGCGTTGTTCAAGCGTATACACAACCATATTCGTTCAGCGGAAGGATAAAACTAATTATCTGTCAAATCAGACATGAGCTAAGTGTTACCATTCACGAAATAAGCACTACTTGAAAAAAAAAACGTTAAATGGCGGACTCTTTAGTTCTGACGAGACTGCTAGTTCGCTGTTCAGTTCTTCGCTTCAGTTCTTCATCAACACTTCTTGTTTCGGAGGCATTTTTCCACTCCTGCGGTCTTGTTATTCTTAAGTCGATGGACTGCTTCCTTTATTTCCCTCGGTGGTTGGCTGTTTTACTTGAATTTTTCTGTGGATAATATTTTTAAAAATTTTTTTTTTATAAATAAGGGGCTAGTGCTACCAAATAGCATGGGGCACTGCGATCAGTGTAGGTCTATTGTGCCTGCTGGTCAATTAGACAAGGAGTTCCTCTACTTTCTTAATAGAGCTGACGTTGTCCCTGGTAGGAGCTGAGCTGATCCTCTCAGGAGTCATGATTTCTCTGAGGAAGATACGCTTCCTAAGATGGCAGAAGGCAGCGCACTCCTATAGTTTCCTCGTCCTCTTGACAGAGTCAACATTCGGTTTCAAACGAGAGGTTAATTTTGTTAAGATGATATCTCAGATCACAGTGTCCCGAAAGGTAACTGACCAGTCTTTTGATATCGACTGAATTATATTTAAGGATATTGATAGAGTGTTTGTTCAGGGGCCGTATGAATCTCTTTGATTGTCGGAGTCCTTGAACGCTGTTCCAAAAGTGCAGGTGTTACGATTTTCCCACTTGTCTAAGAGAAAATGAATCTTCGACTTGGGGATTCCGCAGAAACGTTCGGCACCTATGTACCTTTCACTAGAACCCTATTGTGACCTGACATCCACGATAGTTTGCCCTTATTCCTTTTGCCTAGGTCTTGCAGGGCCCTTGATAACATATTACCCGGTGTTATCATACACGACAGCCGACATTGTCGGGTACCGGCGAAATCCGGTATTACCCGCATTACCAGAGTACCTGGGTAATTGTTAAGTTGGGTATTGGCTGTCTGAGAGTATGTTGATGGTTATACCTCTTAAGCCAGTCTCTAAATTTAGGTTGCGCACATCAGGATGGCATATATTTTGGCTTGGAAGACATTAGGACTACTTCCCAGGGCTTTTGATATGTTCCGATCTGGTCCAAACATGCTAGCGCCAACACCGAAATCCATCTTGGAGCCATCTGTGTACCACTGTCAAGGGATGAGTATCTATCTCAAATCTTTTATCAAAGGTGAACGTGGTAGTATGTAGACTCAATGTCTACATGGCTGGTATGTTTCCGAGCGGTGGAGTCTGATTGCACTATGTATAGCAACCTTTTTACTAAAGAGGTGCAGTAGAGTAATTCCGATCAGTGCCTCTTGGGTTGCCGTTGGGCAAGTTGGCATGGCGCCTGTAATGTCGAGACATGCTAGAAGGGCAAAACGTGGCATATTCGAAAAGTGGCTTAACGAAAATAATGTATTATATAATGATTGCGTAATGTAGGAGTTCGAGAATTCTTTGGATCAACGTTTCAAGAAACCGAGAGTAGAGTTGGCACGTTTGATAATGTTGCCGATATGGAGGCGAAAGTTAAGTTCACGGTCACGAATGACCTCTAGATCAACCAAGAATTTGACAGGGGGAACGGCTTCATTACGAAATACGAATAATGTAGGTTCTGGGTGGTGAGGAAGAGCGCTTGCGGAAGTAAGTGATGGCTTGGCATTTACCGACTTTGAGCTCGAGATGGTCTTTTTGACACCAAGTAGTTTTCCTGTTAAGGCCCAATTGGATAGAGCACGAGTAAACAAGGGAAGATATGTATTGAAATATTTGTAGGTATATCATCGGCATATATGGAGAGCAGAGAGTTCAGAATAACGCTGTCAACTTCGTTAATGGTTAGAATAAATATCAATGGGTCGAGATGACTACCTTGTGGGACACCGGAGGTAGCATTAATTAGATCAGAGATAAAAGAGCTAAAATAACCTTGCATTGACGATCTTCTAGACAAAATGTGATCCATGAGATTAAACCAATGAGATAAAACAATGAGATAAAATGAGAGCTTGGCTTGCTAATTGGACACATCTTTTTTCGGTCCTTTTTTTCTGTGGACTGGAATGATATAAGCATATTTCCAAAGCTAAGAAGAGTCCTTGAGAGATAGAGCTTTGAAATAAAGCGGTAAGGGGTAGAATAAAGTGATTCGCGCACTTTTTAAAACTATGGCAGGCAGACAGTCGGAACCGGAAGCTAGACAAGAGCAGTCTTTCAAATATCGAAAATAGTCGTGATCGGATTGAAGATCCTGGTCGGTGAATGTTTAGCTGAAGAAATGAGCAAAGAAGTTGGCGATTATTTCGGGTTTATTGGAAGAGTTATTGAGAAAATTAAACTTAGCGGGGTAGTTACCAAGGATTGCAGTCAGTTAAGGTATCGGAAGCAAAGAGATTCACATATCTGTGAAAATTTAGTGTAGGACTGCATGTAATAAGAAAGGTCAGATGCATAGGGGGATCGAAGATAAGCGTGCCAATTTTTTGTTTCTTTTATTGCGCTAGAGCGTAGTTCCTTAGAATGCCAGGGCGGAAATGAAGTGTAATTCTTTTTTGGCGAGTATCGGATTGAAAGAATGAAGCAGATGAGGATTTTAGAGTAAAATAGCGCAAGGGTTTCGTTTAATATAGGTGAGTTAGAAGTCAAAATTAACATTCAGCAGATTATTTACTTTCGCAAAGTCAGCTATACGCAAATTGAAACAGTACGTATTTTTTGAGGGAAGCATAGTGAATTGAGTCTCGAGTGAAAGAGTTACCGATAAAGATGTATGAAGAGGGTCTAAAGTAGAGAGAAAATAGTTACTTGGGGTAACAACAAGAAAATCAGGTCGATTTGTCTGTCCACGTTATTGGTGATGTTCCTGAGTTGCAGAAGGCCGGAGTCAGAGAGATGATCTGTGAAAAGAATTTTTTTGCCTGAGGAGGGGTTAGCGGCGATATAATGGGTTTCATCATCGGATTGAACCCATTTCAGGTGTGGGAGATTGAAATCGCCAGAGATGATGATAATATCATTGGGTTGGTAGCAATGTGTGGGCTGTGAGGGTCTCAAGTAACAGCAGGCAATATAAAGTTTCCGTTTAGGGAGACTTGTGAAGTTGAAGTCAGCAGAATTCGATGATTTGCAGGGTAAGGGATCATAGCGGTTGTGGATTTCTAAGAGAGCTCCGCGACCATCCGGACCGGCAGAGTTGTCGTGTCCATCGACCCGAAACAGAATGAAATCTGAGGTGAATAACTCACTGTCTCCAATGCTGGAGCATAGATTCAGTACATTAAGCAATTATATATTCTCCATTGGGATGCAACTTTTCGTTGATCGAAACGAGCTCCCCATTATCATTGCGTATAATTCTTGATCGGGCCTAGTATCCTTTTCATACAACGTTTATTAATTACTCTAGTGTTGTTGATCGCACTTTCTTCGTGATTGTTATTCGTTTGCCATTGTCGTTGTTGTTTCATTCCGAAGGTTGACTTCCTTATTGTTGCTTATTTTTAAAACGAAAATTGCTGCTGCTGAAAATCATCGATTATTAATAAAAACGATAGTGAACTTCCTCCAAATGAAAATCAGGAACTCTGTGAACGTTGGTTTGTTCCTCTTGTTATGACATAGACAACAAAGACGTTGGAAGAACAGAAAAAGAAAATGCAGAATTGCAGGCATTATAAGAATAAAACACGAGGACAGCTCGCAGAAGGAGAAGGTTAATCATACGTTTTAAAGCTCTAACAATTATCGAAAGAAATAAAAAATTGGCTACCCACAAAAGATGGCCCGGAATACTTCAGTTGCAAGAAAGATGAGAGAAAGTCATAGCTTACGATAGCCAATGCTCTAATGCTCCGACATCACAGTCGAAGAAGTTCGGTACGCGGTTAAAAACTCCAAGAAAAGAAAAGCTGTTGGGCCGGACGGGATACCCTCTGAGTTCTGGAAAAAGATGGGAGACATCGGGTCTAGATGGCTCATGGTTCTTATCTCCAAACTTATGAGAGGCGACACTATGCCTAATCAATGGAGGGAAAGCTATCTTCTTCCATTGCACAAAGGAAAGGGTGATACGCGAAATTGTGATAACTACCGTTCTGTCAAGCTGATGTCGCACACCATGAAGATCGTTGAACGGGTATTAGATAGCCGACTGCGGAAAATAATACGACTATCTGATGACCAGTGCGGGTTTGTCTCGGGTAAATCAACAACAGATGCAATCCAAAGTATAAGGATCATGATGGAAAAGCATCGTGATTCTTCAAAGGACTTGCATATGGTGTTGGTTGATTTCGAGAAGGCCTTTGACCGGCAACCAAGAGATCTTTTATGGGTAGCGCTAAGACAAAAGGAGTTCCATTGCCATGTTCAAAGGAGAGATCCTTTGAACCCCGTCCAAAAGGCGTTATCAATCAACATTCCAATTTCAACACGCAAAAAAGGCAGGTCGAAAAACAATTGGTGCAAACAAATGCAAAAACACCAGCATTTGATTGGCCTCAGCGATGAAGTAATCCCAAACCGGAAAGCCTGCCGCTACTTTCTGAGGTCAAACCGGCGGACCCCACAAGCGGACCAGTAGGAATGCAGTTAAGTGGGAAGGTTATGGTCCTACACTTCTGACCATAACGACGCCGGGATAAAAAAGGAAAAGAAGAAGCCAATGCTCTAATTATTGAATTCGTTCATTATATTGCTTATTCCATATTCACACACCTGTTACATGCCCACAAGAATGGCTTGTTAGCTCAAATTTGGTTGTCATTTTTAACAGGTAAAACGAGGACGCCATTCCACAAAATCAGAGCTGAAAACTTCAGTGCCAATTGGACTACCTTTATATTTTTTCGACAGATTTTTGAGAAAGTTTTGAATTTTTCTCCAGTTGGATCACACAGTTTTAAGAACTTGTTTGGAGTCCTTGCATAATTCTCAAACGCTGTGCAACAGGTAATTACGAAATCGTGTTGTTGCCCTTGAACAATTATTTTTCAACACTCTTGTCCTGAGCCCGTCTTACGTAATAAAATCTACCTAATTGCTCCTTTTCTAAACAACTATTCAAAACAATTAATTCGCTCGAAATGAAATATCCAAACAATTTAATATATTATGCGCTCCCCTTCCGGCTTGGATAAAGCACATTTCCATGCAAATGATGTCGGCACCACAGCTTCATGCAACTGCATACCTCATCTCCGAAACGCACCTCAAAATGACCAAACTCATTACCCACGTTTCTTACCTTCCTGCTTTTTTAACTACCGCCCCAGCAGAGCCGAAAATTAATTGCCACAACCGCATGCAATAAAACACCGCCCAAAGGCCAAAGCGAAAAAAAAAGAACAGAAATTCTTATACCAAACGCGACCTTTTCTCCCGCCGCACTCAGCGGCAACGTTACCCGTCGAGCAAAAATGAAGACATTAGCAATCTTTCCTCAGGCGCTCCTTAAATGCAGTCAGTTAAAAGCAAACAAGCAATCTTGCAGCAGCCTGCCAATTGAGATTGAAGCCCAACTGTTAAAGTAGGAGTCGTAAATAAACCCTTCCACGTCGTGCCCCTCGACCCCTAGAGCCATCATGATGATGATGACGACGGGACGGAGATGAAGAAAAAGAATTTTTATTGCACGATGCCAATTAAAATGTTGCACCATGCAACAATATAATGAAGCATGCATCGTCATCTCTTTCTCCGCTTTGGCTTTGTTGATTTGCTTGCGAGTAATTGCCAGCTCCGGCGTACAGATGGCAGACGGGTCAGCCACAAAAAAAACGACCTAAAACGAGGAAAAAAGGACACGAAAGGAAGCCAAATCTCAGATTGAACTGATTTAATTTCCGTAACGAGCAAACAAACAATTGGCAAAATGAATTCGTTCGTTACCACCTCCTTCAGATATTGTATTGTGTTTCCTTTCTATATTTCTTTTCGGGGCCACAATTCCTGCTGCGGCACCTCGGGGCCCGAAAGATGATAATTTCGCTCGGTTCGAGACTACTCCTTTGGTGGATGAAATTGAAATCGAAAATCGATGGGGAACGGGGGAGTCCTTTGGAGATAAACAATTTTTCTTTTCGCTTGTCTGCCTGCTGCGGAAGGTAAATACGATACCAAACAGCAATGATGATGATTCGGGGACTGATGGTATGGGGCATGGGGCCTTGTTCTGCTTTGAGAAGCATAATCGTGAAGCTTCAATTGTTTTGTGCATGTGCGTTCGGCTGATTGTTTTACTTTCGTTTCTTATTTTCTTCGTACCTTTTGGGGCCCTTTCAATCATGATTGCGGAATGGAGGACGGAACGAGTCCTTAGGCGGAGGTGCGCTTCATATTCTTCCGCATCGTCGTGGGCAAAGTGAAACATTTTCACTTGGTTGGACTTGCTTTTCGAGTTACTTTTGTTTTCTTCCTGTCTTCAGATTTTACGCTTTGATTTCGTTGGTTTTTTTTTTTCTTTTTTGTGGACCGGTCTACATTAGAGCTCAATTTTTTTAGTGGAATGGATTTAAGTGGATCACAGGAGAGCACAATGTAGAGAATACCAAAAATGACACGAAATTGTATAGGCAAATTGCCAGTGTGTGGTCACAGGTTTATTTAAAGCTCATGACAATGCTTTGTTGGGATTTATTGACAGGTCGACTTCTGACAGGTTTAGTTTGTAAAATAAAATCTTTGCGCGTTTGAGTAGCATTAGCTTTAACAAAAAAAATATAGAAGTATCACCTCCAATTTTCAAAGGGAGACTCTAGATGTGTAAATAGGCCGTAGCCTAAATGTCATACCTCGCTTTCAAATAACCAGCCTGTCGAGATGATGAAGTTGATTATATTTGATATGACCTAGAACTCAGAGAAGCTGATCCCATCCCTCAGAGAGCCCGTTTGAATTTATTTTTATATTGCTACATAAGTGTGACTATTACACAGATGGTAGGGACCATACGCGTATTGTTGGACCAGGTTATACAGAGTTTTCTTGCCGGTATTTTAGCTTGAAACATTGTCAAATGAAGAGAGATCCAAGGTTATATTCAATCTTGTAGCAAAATATTTCGTGTTTCGGCGGAGCATAGTCTCAAGTTTTCCATGATAGCGTAAGGGATACAATTTTTGGCACCCCCTTTTTTTACACAACTATTGGCACACCTTCATTCATAAGCGATTTTTTTTAAAAACTATTTATCTAAGCAAGCCAATTTAATTTTTTTCTTAAATTGTAACGTATTTCTCACAATTGTGCATCTTTGTTTTGACGAATGCTACCTCTTCAGTCAGTGAGTAGTAGTGAAGATATCAACACGTTTTAAAAAGTGAAAAATTAGCAAAATTGTGTGTGTTCCTGTTAAGGACCAAAGAATTGGTAAGCCTTATTAAGTTGTTAATATACATTTGTTTTATAAAAGATTTATGTTTTTTGATATGAGAATGTAATAAATTATTCGTTTGTAATCTTTTTTTGTTAAATTAATTGATAATTTTGAAAAAAAATGGATGCCAATAGTTGGTTCCAATAAAAGTGGGTGTCGAATTATTGACACCCGGGTGCCAATAATTTGTTCTATGGAACTACAACTTTTGGCACTGCCAATAAATACACTTTTGTGACTGCCAATAATTGTAGAATTAAATCGTTACTTTTTAGAAATTGAAAAAATGCCGAAAACAAGGAGGTGTTATCAAGAATAGAATGTTCAAGAAGCTCTACTGGCTATAAAAAATAGACAAATGTCTAAAAAGGCAGCTTCCAAAAATTAAAAAATACCGCGTTCTACTCTGCAGTTCCGATTGAGTGAAAATTTTACAAAAGCACGTCCAGGGCCCGCAACAGTTTTAACTGCAGAGGAAGAATCGACTATTGTTGAATGGCTAAAAGTTTCGCAAGAGAAAGGATTTCCGATGTCCTTTTTTCTTTCCAGGAATTTCTAAAGCAAAGTAACAGGGAACACCCATTCGGTAGCGAGGTAATACCAGGAAAAGGATGGTTTAGATCTTTTTTGAAGCGTCATACTTCTTTGACTTTTAGAACAGTTGATCCAGTTTCATCAGCAAGCGCAAATGTAGCGGTAACAGATATTTTTGGCTGGTTTGACTCGGTACAGGACTATTTGATGAAAAACATTTTCTTCTCAATCCTTGAAGATGCAAGCAGAGTGTTTAACGGGGATGAAACAAACTTTTTATTGTGCCCTAAAGCTAAATCCGTTTTAGCTGCAAAAGGATCAAGAAACATTTATGAAGTCGATAGAGGCCAAGCGAAATCGAATTTAACTGTTATGTTTACATTTAACGCTTTAGGATCAATGTGTCCTCCAATGATCATCTATCCTTTTAAGAGATTGAAGGATGATATACGGAAAACCATACCTGATACGTGGGGCTGCGGAGTAAGTGAAAACGGCTGGATGACCAAACAAACATTTTACGAAAGGTTTTTTACCCCTTTTTGATCCGACAAAAAATGAAATTACCAGTAATAGTATTTGTTGACGGACATAGCACACATCTTACACTCCAAGTGAGCCAGCTATGTGTTAAACTTGGAATCATCTTGATAGCCCTTTATCTCAACTCTACCCGAATTTTGCAACCAGCAGATGTTGCGGCTTTTAAATCCCTTAAAAACGCTTGGAACAATGGAGTTGCAGATTGGCGCCGAAAAAATTCGGAAGTAAATCTAACGAAAGAAATGTTTGCTCCTCTTTTGAAAGAAGTTGTAGACAAAAGCATTTCTCCATCCACCATTATCAATGGTTTTAAGGCTTGTGGGCTGTTTTCTTGGGATAAAAACTCCATTAATTTCTCCAAATGTCTGGGAAGATCCAAATACAGCTATGCTACCGAACTTCAACATATACAGGACCAAAACGATGCATTTGAAAGTTTTTGCAGTATAATTGGACAACAGAAAATAGAAGAGCTAGAACGTTACAGTTTGGATTGCGAAAATGACGATGACTTAGCACAGATGCATAAACTATACAATTTTTTTTAAGACGAATGAATTTAAGCGAGTTGGAGAAAGAATAACATTTGCAAGCTGTGCTACACAAACTGATCCCCAAAATTTGGACTCAACCGATTTGATAGACATATGTACATAAGTGCAATAAACAATTTTTTGTATGTTGGAGACGAAATCGAAATTTTAAGTACTAATGACACAGACGCACAAATAATATCAACGGAAAATGTCCGTGTCCTTAACATGGCCGATTTATTAGACTGGCCTGAAACACCCCTACGTAAAGGTATCAAACCCCAAAAACAAAATAAAAGCTTTGGTATCACTAACTCTGCATGGATTGAAAAAGAACTAAAGAAAAAAGAAGAAAAGCAAGAAATTGAAAAACAAAAAGAAAAAAAAAAAGCTGAAAGACTTAAAAAGCTAAAGAACTGGAAAAAATTAATAAAATAAAAACTAAGAAGGTTCCAAAGAATCCGAGAAAAATTACAACAAAAAAACTTCCTCCTTCAAAACCTATTTTACACACAAAAACCTCCAATGCATCGGCTTCAATTGAAAACTCTCCTGAAAAACAGATCTTGCCCCAAATCTCTCCCGAAAAACAGATTTTGCTTGAATTGTACTACAAAGGAAGGTGTTATTTCTCAGCCTGTACCAAAGGCTGGAAATCATATCAGAAATTTATTTTCGAATCCAGTCGAAGAAATTGGAGAAAATAAAATTTGTAGTAGTCAGATGTGCTTTTCCTGTACACATTTTATGACCAAAACAGCTGGAACTGAAAACTGTGGTATAAGATGTGCAAAATGTATTAGAGCGTATCATATAAAATGTTTAAAATTACTTAAATACAACTTTATTCCAACTTTTACCTGTTCGTTGTGTATTATTAAATGAGTAGATCCTAAGTTTCTATTTAAAAATGTATAAGAATTTGTATTAATTAATTTATTTTTGTTGTAGAATTTTCTTTTTTATTTATTTTTTGATAACACTTACTTATTGTTAACTTAATATTTATTTGTTTTTGTCCTTTATAGAATAGAAGAAGCGGTATATGTACCTATATTCCTTTTTATGTTTTTTTCTTATTATAAATAAATTAGCTAACTACCTTTTAAAAAAAGAAAATATTGTTTTCCTTAAATTCAAGGGGGCCAATAATTGTACATTTTTGGGGTGCCAACAATTGTGGTCGGGTGCCAATAATTGTAGTATTTGGTAAGCTCTTTTTATTATCCTATTTTGATCCTTTTTTAATAATAAAATACAAAGTAAAAAATATTTGTAATAGCTATACAAAAAATATTAATTTGGTAATTTACCACATTCTTAGTTCTATCAATGCGAAATTTACATGCAATTCAATTCAAAATTTACTTAGGGGTGCCAACAATTGTATCCGTTACGATAGCGATGCCATCTTTGGACCTTGTTAAGTTTGCTTAGATGGTAAGTTTTGCTTACGGTAGGCCACCAAATTAACACGATATAGGCGAAAATGGCATGGACAACTGTTGTATACATCCAAAGCGCCAATATAGGCTTCATCCTTCCTTTTCCATAAAATGTTGTTGCGGACATATACTCGTATAGCTACGATAGGCTTCCTTACACGGATTCATATATTAGACGAATTTGACGCTTAAACACTAGGTTATAGGGATAGAACCGGACTATTAAGCAAACAGTACCAGTTCTATTTTTTTGGGCTACATCTAGACCGAGAATCATTTTTTCACTATTCGACAGCTTCTAGAAAAGAGATGGGAAGTCCATAAATTTTTTCACTTTTCGTATATTTTAGAAAGGCGTATGACTCTATAAGAAGAAAATGTATCACGCCGTTGTAAGGCTGGGAATCCCGAAAAAAATTGGTGAAACTGATGCAAGTGTCAGAACGATAGACGAGTTAGACTATGTTATGCCTAATACAAAAATAATGGAGATACGTAAAGAATTAAAACAAGGGAACGCCTTGTCAAAACTTTTCTTTAATTTGGTGTTGTACTACGTAGTGATAGGGTGCATAACCCTTGATCCACCCAGCATAGGCAGATGACGAAAAAGACAAATATATGGTCACTTACTGAATTTCGATGCATACCTCGTGCCTGACTGTAATGAATGGGCAACTTCAAATATTGAAGGACAAATACGAAATAAAAATGAAAACAATTGAAAGTCTGCATTTGGGCAACATGTGTTTCTTCACAATGCAGGGACTAGGAGGAGGAGGTGGAAAGGAGAATTAAGAAGCAGGCGAATGTAAACTACACAATCAAAAACTCGAGGAACCTTATTCAGCTCTAAGCTCTTCGGGCTGATAAAATCATGAAGACTAAGTTGCGCAGGATACATTGAACGAATGGACAGTGGACGAACAGGGAAAAGAATAATTGGTGGAAAACTCGAGAAAAATTACCAGCAGAAAGGCCACGCCGTAGATGGGAGACCAATATAAGGATGGACCTAGAAGAGAGGAAACAGAACCGGCCGGTAGTACAATAATAATATAAAGACTGCACTAGCAAAGGCCAAAAGCCTTTGTCCCAATCTTTCTCGTATTACATAGAACAGCGAATCTAAGGACACGAAATTTGACTGTAACGAGGTCGTATATAGTCTACGATTTTACGGGTTGACAATTTTCTAATAAAGCTGATTCAAAGTCACGTTGCAAGGACATTGACTTTGGTCAATAACCTGATACTTGCACTTGGAAAGTATGTATGTACCTTAGCAGCTTTGTCCCTCCAGAGGCATTCCTCTATTTAGATCAATGTGGGGTGATCCAGGACTAGTGGTACCGCTTATCTTCCCCGTATCCCGCAAATCCATGGAGCCGTGACCGAGCGCCTCAGGATCAGTAGGTTCATCTCACGTCGAGATAAAGAAAATGTCATCTGGTAGCGTCAACTCTAGCCATTCAGCGTATCCATTTCAAGGCAAAAATGTACAATAAAAAAAGAAAAATCAAAGGTAAACGCCATAAAAATAATAAAATAAAAAATATAAAAAACAAAGCACTGGGGAACAGTCATTTTGCGGCACGGTGAAGTCGATTGTGTATAAGTTCAGAGGGCCAATATAATAACGATGAAAACTAAATACATACAAAAATATAAATATTGAACATTAATCATTAAAAAAAAATTATAAAAACTGAAGGCAGTCCTTAATAATGAATTGTAGATTGATTGCAATATGAATGTATTGCAATAGTCTGTCATCATATGGCAGCCTCATCTGCCTTGTTCAAATAGCTATGTGAAAAACTCTTACTTGCTCCTAAACAAAGAAAATTCTGAACTATTTAAGCAATAATGTCCGGATATTCTGGTACTATGTGATTCCCTAAAAAAAAGTATGACTACTGATACAAACCCTAGCCTGTCGATAGCTTGATGTGAAATAGTGGAAAGAAGATATTCTCCGGGCTTATAATAGGCTCATTAACGAGATTTGTATTTTCTAATACCAGTAAAGAAGAAGTAAAGAACAACATGCTCTCTGGTCAGGTATATGGTTATAAGGTAGTAACGCCAGGTTGTAGACAGTTTTTTTCTTTTATTCTCGAGCAAGAAGTTCAGCTGCTTTCTTTGGTAAATCCAAATCAAGAACCAAGTCGTTGAATTCCTCTTGAGAAATTCGCTGCCTTGAAAAAACCTAACTGGTTTTTTTCTGTCTGCTAAATTCAACTTATACTTCATCACCCCAGCTTGCAGTTGATGGTCCTGGAAACCCTGGAACTGGCAAATCTTCACTGCGTAAGATTGGGGACTCACAAATTCCACGGAAGGGTAGACTCCGGTGGGTTTTTTTGACCTGCTCTATACATTTCACATTCACAGCACAAAAGTCACAGTAATTCAAATTATTGGTTGCCTCAGCCATCACATCATCATCATATCAACGGCATTCTAAGTCCGAGCCCTTTTAGTCTTTTAACAGGGTGTAGATAATACCACATGCAGATTCAACACATGCTTAGTAACAAGAAAATAAACACTTCCCTAGGCAATGATAAAATCAGTATAAAAACTACGAAATGCTGCCCCCTATGCGGGTTATGCATACTCAGCAATTATGGTTTCTATATCCAAGGCTATGCTGATTGTGATCTTAATTAGAGGAAAATTCGAAGACACAATCTCACAGTCTCGCATCACAAAAACCATTGAGAAAGCCAGGATCTCCCTATGGACCAGTAAAAGTCTCACTGGAAAAACTTGGGGCGTTAATCCTAAAATATCTCACTGCTTATACACAGCCATTACCAGACCAATTCAACCAAAATAAACATCAGTACAAGCCAAGCTCAACAAACTACAAAGACTAGCTTGTATCTGTATTACAGGAGCTATGAGAACAACCCCCACAGCAGCGCTAGAAGTCATCATGGACCTACCACCCGTACACCTCCAACTTAAAAAAGAAGCCATAACATTCGCTCAGAAACTTCTCGCGGAGGATGACTCTAATTCCAGGATATTTCATCCTGACATTCTTAATGAACTAAACAGGCATGAAAAATACCCCATATAGACAACTGTCTTGGAAGGTAGAACTTCAGCCAAAATTTTAAGGTCACAATTCCCTCCCGAACCAAAATAGACCTTCCTTCGATCGTCAATCCAAATGGATCCAAAATGAACGAGGGCGTTGGGACTAGAGTATACGGGGCTAACACTGGAACACACATCTATCACAGCATAGACAGATACAACTGCGTATTTCAAGCAGAGATATTCGCAATTGAACTCCTCAGAGAAAATATATAACCAATTAAAATATTTATATTCTCTCTGACAGCAAGGCTGCATTTTCAGCCCTCAAAAGCTACGAAGTCACCTCTAAATTAGTATGCGACTGCTTACAACTATTACGCCAGCTGGCCAACACAAACAGAGTTCACCTCATGTCGATACCAGGACACAGTGACGATATAGGAAACGAAAAAGCAGACCTATTAGCAAGGAAAGGCTCTGCATTACCATTCATGATGCCAAGACCATTCTGCGGCATACCTATCATCACCATAAAATGCTACATAACGGAATGGTTGAGGAACACGGCCTACCACTACTGGACACAAACGGAAGGTAGCAGACAAGCCAAGATGTTCCTACCAACCACTTCCCTTAAAAGAACGAAACAACTCCTTAAACTTTCTAGGAGTCAGATTCGTATAATCATAGGATTCCTCACTGGACACTGCCCGGTCAACAAACATCTTAAAACCATGGGCATCACACAAGATGACACCTGCAGAATGTGTAGCGAAGAGGTAGAAACAGCAGAGCACATACAGTGCCACTGTAACTGCTTCACCAGTACACGACACAAACACCTAGGCAGGCATTATCTTGAAATCGCAGAAGAAATCGCTGCTAGTTCACTCAAAAGCATACTAAGTTTTATTATGAACTCAGGATTTTTAAGTGAACTTTGAATGGGGGACATCACAATAAGCCTATCAGAGGCCGCAGTGATTAGGTGACATTGTCTTTTATTTACAAAAGTTATTTCACTTCCAAAATTTGTTCTTTGGATTGTTTTTATTTTTTTTTTTTATAAATTGTTCTTTGGATTGTTTCACAAACTCGGTGATATTTTTTTTGATATCGATATTTTTGTTTTCGTTGACATATAAAAAATTGACAAAGTCTTTCGCGACGAACTCGTATTTTTCAAGAGAAAAAGAGCAATAGGAATATACTTCAAAACGACATGAACTGGTAACCTTAAGTTTTACGTGAATGAAAGCAATACTTGGGTGGAAATAGTCAAATCAATACAGCTAACATGTCGTTGATCTCAAAAAGAAGGTTTGTTTAAAAAATGAACTGATTTTTTGAATTTCGCGATCTAAATAAATTCGATTGTCGATTGCCCCTCATACCCCTAATAATGTTTATGTTGCTAGCCATTCCCGATATTAGCTTTGTTTTCATAGATGTACAATACCTTGGTGTGCTTGGCGATTTTTTTGCTATTGACAAAAAAGATTTAAGGGTCTGTATTATGTTTTGTGTGAAAAATAAAATTATAAAATTAGATGCTCCGACATACTTGAAATATTGATGGTGGCATTTGGTAAGTCTAATCTGAGCACCAAAAATCTTTATAAGTAGTACATGTTCTTCACAGAAGTACGAGAATATGTTATTGAAAATACCCACATGGACACCTCAGCACGTCAACAACGGATGAAAGCATTGAAGCAGTGTAAAAAATTGTTATGGGGAATCATCGATTCAATATAAGAGTAGTGTTGAGAATTTTTTTTTCAGATATTTTGGGCATTAAACGTGTACCAACGAAGTTTGTTCCGTAATTGCTGATATTTGGCCGAAAAAAGTGTTGTTTCTTGTGCGTAATTTTTTTGTCGAAAATAATACCGTAATCAACCTCAGCCACCGTATTCGTCGGACTTGTCCCCTGGCACTTTTTTCTCCTCCCAAAGCTAAGAAAGGATGGAGACTTACCCCGGTTAAATAGATAAAAAGCGAGTATCAGAAGTGCTTCGAAGATTGAATAAGGCGCTAGCACTAGTTTATTATATCCGAAAGGGATTACTCTGAAGGGAACAAACTAGATACTGATGAATAAATAAATAAATATTTTTCGAGCAAAATAAAAGTCACTTTATTGGTCACAATCCTCGTACATACACTCCGCTTCAACTGAATAGGTACAACATTTTTCAAAAATTTGGGATTCATTTCTGGCACATACTGTAAATGAACTAATCATTTTTTGTTACTAACTGTTAGTCTATGATGTTGGGAAAAGAGAACAGAAAAAGAATTTACAAAGCCCCGTTATTTCTTCCCTAGCTGTCTTGCAAAGCATTGAATATGAAAAAATGTAGTTGTTTTCTTGCGTCAGCTGAATAGGTACAAATAATGGAATTACAAAAAAACGATAATTGAAATGAAACTATTTTTTTTTCTTTTTTATAAACATTTTATTGGTTGACTCTAGTAGTGTGTATTGGCTCCTTTGTTCACTATTACTTCGTAAATTCGGTCCGGCATGGAATCATAAAGTGCCTTTAAGAAACTTAGAGAAATTTCCCCCCAGGCTAATTTAATGGCTGCAATCAGAGATCCTCTATCTTCAAATTGTTGGTCAGATTCGTACATTTTTCGTACTAGCCATCCCCATACGTTCTCCATACGGTTTAGGTCCGGTGAGTAAGGCGGCCACAGAAGCAATGCCAAATTTTGTTCCCCTATCCAGTTTTTAACTATCCGTTCGGTATGAATAGGTGCGTTGTCCTGCTGGAAAGTCCAATTTATAGGTCCAAAAATATTAGTAAATTTAGGAAAATTTCTTTCCAAAATTCCTCTATAAGTCGTTGCTGTCATTTTTGACGTTTGAAATTTAAGTTCGAAGGTTCCATAATAAGTAACTGCTCCCCATACCATAACACCACCTTCTCGGCTATGATGCCGGGCTAAAAAGCGTTAATATTTTCTCATATCGTGAAAGTAATAGTTGAACCCATCAAGACCGTCAAAATGAAACTTTTTCTCGTCTGAGAAAACCACATAACGCCATTCTTCTTTCCAACTCATATGGTGCCTCGAAAATTTCAAACGCATACACTTGCGCCGATGGTTTAAAGGTGGTTTCTTTTGAATTTTCAGCCGTTTCAGATGATTGGCACAGTTGATCACTCTTCTTACCTTTGAAACACTAGCATTAACACCTGCTCTTTGCTTTATTTTTGCAGCTGAGTCACAAGAATTGGAAGCATATCGCAAAATTGATCTTCTATCAGCCGCTGTTGTGGCCGTTTTTTTACCTCCTTTTATATTTTTCCCGTATAACTCTTTGTTTCTTAAATACGCATAGATAACATTAAAGCTTCGTCCAATTTTTTTAGCTATAGCACCCCCCCGTTAATCCTTGCTCCTTTAATAAGTCGATTTTAACCTTTTCAACAATATTAAGAGATTTTGCTCTACCCATGTTTCGCGAAATTTCAATTAATGTAATTTGTAAATTGTGTAATTTATTTTGAAACACTTCGACAATTATTAAAATGTGCCAATCTCTTTGGAGTAACAGAAGCAATGCAAGCAATGACCATGTACCTATTCAGTTGAAGCGGAGTGTATGTACATACATATGTCATTACGATTGTTCTGTCCCGACGATAACTTTTCGCTTCAGTATTCGTCTAAAGATATACGAGGTTGATTGCAGTCCAAAAGGCATGATATGCCATTGACTAAGGACTTTTAGTTATAATCATTAAAACATTAGGTGAACAGATGCGAATCCCCCGTTTTCCAATAAATGGCGCTAGTGGTACATATACGAGTACATAAGAATATGCTGGTCAGAAAAATCGGATGGTAAAAATCACTTGGTAGGCTTGGGCACTAGTCAGTAACTTCTCATCACCATATTTTAAGCAAGCTTTGTTTTTCGGCATAAGTTCGAAAAGTTGGTGATTTCTACATGGAGCGTGCCGGATGTCGAATTTTATTTTTATGCATTAAATAAAATAAGGACCACAATCACGGAGAATATCCTCTGCGTAATGATAGGGTAGAAGATAGGAGTCAGCTCGTATGTGTGCTCTACAAAAGCCAAGGGCAACTCGTTTACTATAGGGGGTAACCTATGCTAAAAAAATTCACATTCAGAAATACCTTTAAGATTCAATGTAAATAAGGATTTAATATAGGTAAAATAGAACAAGGGACCGAGTACAGAGCCTTGGGGTACTCCTAGGCTAATATGTCTTGCATTACTTTTCACATTTTAAGATTCTGTGAATTAATTTCCATAATCCAAGGCGAAGGCAATGGTGTTAGCACCGCGGCTGGAGGCAAACACCAACGAACCATATGTTGTAACTTAGTGGGACTAACCCGGAGTTGTTGCAATCAGATTAAACTACCATATGAGCTCGCAATCGAGCACTACAAACGCACTTGAGCCGATAAAACCTTGCTGTTCGAGAGAAGAATGCATCAGCTCCAAATTAATATAAACATACAGAGCCACAGCAACAATGCCCCCAACTGTCATTAAAACTCACCATACCTGAATTGTTTATAAAACCCCAGAAATGAATAATAAATACACTCTGTTTTATAGCGTCACCAATATCGGTTGTTTCAGTTTCTTTATTTGAATTTTAGCAGTTAACCAGCGGTTCAAATCCCGAACACTTGCAAAGAGACGGGAAAATGATTTTGCAGCACGACAATACTGGGTCATATGTTGCTCTGGTCGTTAAAATCCACCTGGAAGCATAGAAATAGAACGTCCTTCCCCATTCGCTCTATTCTTCAGATATTGCCTATTCCAACCAACCGAGCAAAGCCTAGTTGGGCAGCAATTTTGATCTTTCGAAAAAGCCAAAAAAATTGGAATGATTGAAGTGCCCACATCCGAAAATGACCTCGTCCTAATAAATGATTTTATAAATGTTTGGTTTTTGATTGTAGAAAAACAACACAAAAATATTGTAAAAGTATACAAAGATCATACAGGTTTATAAACCAATGCTTGCCATTTATAAGATTGATTCACAAGAATAACAAATTTACAAGGATTGTTTTGTGTAAAAATTGAACATCAATGCGTTTTAAGTGGTCTGCACAGTGAGTCAAATTTTTGCGTAATTTTTTTCGAGCATGGTAACTTGCTAGTAACACTTGTAACGCCTTCCAAGGTTGCAATTTACGCTGGTTTATCAGTACTGACGGGTGACTTGATCAAAAAATAGATTGAAGGCATAAAATCGCACGATTAATTGATTAATTTCCGGTTAATTCACCGATCCAAAACGAATTTCTTTCTCAATTGGTCCATCAATTCGCGTGTTCTGTTACACATAGCGCCGTCTTGTACCTGGAAGCACATGTCCACTAGGTTGAGCTCGCGAGTTCTGATTAAAAAAAAATCGAATACATTAACGATAACAGACGTATTAATCGTTATATTGTTATCACGGTCATCTTTGAAAAAATACGGGCCAATGATTCCGCCGAATCATAAACCGCACCAAACAGATCTTGTATAGCCTGAGGTTTTTCATCGCACCAAAAAATAAGGATGTGGTTTCCTGAAATGGGCTTCGACGCTGAAAAAAAAATGATCTTCCTCCAGCTATCCTTAAGCATATCGTTTGACAAGTTGCGTTAGATCTTCCGCGCAGTCGAACAGCACAACCCCACGTGCTGCAAATTACAATCGCGGTCTTAACTAGCTGACGGATTCAGCGGAAATATGATCCACTGTACGTAATTTAGTCATGTGGGTAGCTGTCTTGGTGTTATAGCTTGCTTTCTCAGTAGGCAGAAATGCGCCAAAAACTTTTTTCAAGGAACACAATTTTTGGTAATAAAATTAAATAATTTGTAAACATTTTATGGAATTTTCGTAATTAAATGGCAATGCTAACTGAATATGACTGACTTAATCACATGTCACAAATTAAGCCTAAGGTGGCAAAACAAGAAACTACAAAACCAAACCGCAAAACGTTTTCAAAAAGATGATACTAGCGGCGGTTGCGGCATGGTACGAATATATTCATCTAGTATTAATATTAACCTTGCGACTTCGATACTAAAAAAATATGGGTTACCGGCGACTTAGAGCCATCATATGCCAGTGTTCACCGCCGACGTAAGATATTAATCATAATTAATTGGAAGTGCCCTGTTGAACCTGAAACTCGGAGCGTTACAAGAATCAGAAGGTGGCCAACAGCGTCTTACCGTTAATAAAATGAAAATCTGTAACTATATCGCTGAAACAGATAAAAGTTCGACCAAACAAATACTCGTAGATGAATCTAAAATCGAAGTTTCACCTGGCGTCTACGCCTACGTCACCTAGCATTTTATTCTGAAACACTCATAAGCCGTGTATCCATCATCTTCCCTGGGTGGCAGCAGCAAATCTTCACATCTAAACATCGCGTACAATATCCGAAAACCCATTTCCACATGCAACTACCAAACAAGTGTTTTCATTAGAGTGCAATTCAGTTTTACTATTATTATCCCCGCAGGACTTGAACGTATGTTGAGCTGCGCGAACCAGCACGCATCCATGTACCAACGTAATAGACTCAAGACCCATTTAATGTGGATATCAATACCAAGATGCCAAGATAAAAGCAAGACACAACGAGCAACGGAAACCAGCCGCAAGATCATCGTAGTGCAGATTTGGACGTGCTGAGTCTGGCCATAGACGTAGCACAACATTGGTCAGGACGCATTAATATTTATTGCACTCAATCATGCGAGGCAGACGAAGGTGGTGCTGGTTGCAGGCAAGAAAGGAAAACATGTTGTCTTCCAGGCGTACCTTCGTGATGACTCTGGTTGGATCACTTGTCCGACAGTCCTCCATTGTGGTCGTCGTCGAGCGCTGATGATGATGATGATGATGATTAAGTTATCAAAACAGATGTGAAGATGAAGAGAGAGAAAGAGAGCGAGAGTTCCGTCCGGACAAGTCAATTAGGTACGTTCGAACTACGGACCGAGAGTGAGTGCACGACGAAATCAGTACCAAGAGGCATCGTGGCAAAATGCTGGTACGGATTGCATACCGGACTTCACTTGAAACCATTGAGAGAGAAACTTGTAGTTACTGTCGTATAGGACACAGTACGTACGAGTGGGTGTTGCCTTACATGCCAAAGAAGATTTTATGCAGTAGCTCCTGTACTTGAAAAAATCTGTGTTTGTTGTTGTTGGCAGTACGAGTAGTCGTGGTGGACTTCATCAACCTGGGACTCCTATTCTTCGGTTGGCAGATTATGATTGCGATACATTTAGTCGACTCCAACGGAGTAGAGTAGCCGGTGGATTGAAGTATCTTTTTCGCCGTCTTGGTGGGTCTCATTTATTACCAGGAGTCGCATTCATTGAGCTCGATTGCTCCTCGAAGCAATGCAAGTTAGTGCGTTACACATACAATATCACCGCAGACACGGTGGAACTGGCCTAAGCAAGTGAAGTGAAAGTGGTGTTTGAACGAAATAAGCGTGATTATACGAAGATGGCACAAGCAAGGAAGAGCATATGCATATGAAGCTGTAGGTTTGGTAAATGAAGATGAATCGGCGTGGTTATATGAGCAATTTGCGCCGCAAGCAGTGTTTCATAGCGATTACCTGTGGAAGGATAAACAAACAGACGAAGGGTTCTGTTCATTTACTCGTATACTCGAGGCCGTTGTGCGATTATTGCTTGTCCAAGTCGAAGTGTTTCACTTAGTATGTTTAGTAGTATGGAAAATGAACACCGATACCTTATGTTGGTAATGATAATCGCCACTAAACTAAGCTCAAAAAAGGGTCAGAAAATGGCCAATTTCTCAATTAAGACTTTTAACCACTTTGATTTTTAACCGATCTTTCCTCCAGCTTGCAATCAAAACTAGAAGATGCGGTCCCTGAAGTTAATAAAAATTATGCGTGTGTTACGTACATACTCGGCTATGTTTGCAACCTTTTTTCATCTCGCATATTCCAAGAGCAGAAATTGTTATCGACCATGAACTCCATTCTAACTATTATTACATAACGAGTATTTGCTCAGATTTGCACAAAATTTTAAGTGCCGGTTTATTTGTGTAAATAATACGTCATAATAAATTTATTAATACGTCAAGGACAGAAAACGGGTAGTTTGTGTACCAATCCCGTCTATGAACTTATTATTAAAATATATTTTCTCGCCCTTAATATAGGTATCATGCCATCCTCTCACCCAATTTTCCTTATAGTGATTTATAGACTGACTGAGATCTATTTTATGGGCCATTTTAGTCTATTTTGGTGCCCGCAAAATTTGTCCTGAAACTCAACTTTCAAATAATGAAAGAGTGTCTTAATCGTATGACGTCAAAATTTAGGTCCCAGTCCGGCATTCTGGATTGTCAAGAATGAAAAAATCTCTACTAGCACCGTGAACATGAAAGTCATGCTCACTGCGTTTATTGGTTTCAACGCCATAGTGGTCCAGCAAATTTTTTCCGGAGGCCCTAGCTGATTTATGACTTTCGCACCATGTTTAGAAAATGTTCCTAGTAAACGCAATTTGGTCTCCCGTTCTCCACCTACATGTGATGGAATATTACTTCTTTTCGATTCTCATACAACTAATGTAAGTAATTTCTACTGGCCATGTGTAGGATTTAATTATGCTAGAATAATATATAGGGTGGCCCATCTAGTGTTTCTTTTTTAAATCATATGTTATTTTGACACAGACAGCCGTTTCCCACTCGAAATCTTGACGGAAAGTCAGTATCATACCTCCGCGGAACGAAATCAGTCGCCTCAGACTTGATCAAAGTTGAAAAATATTGAAAACTTATTTCCAAATTGAGTGCTGTGTAGCCTAAAAAGTTTTGGCCGAAATGAAGCAAGTTTGTGCAAAAAGTTGGTCAGACTGGTAGTAGACAACACTCTGGGCCCCCATGGTCGTACGGTAGGCACAGATGAGAATGTGACTACTGTGGTCGAGAGTATGAGATTCAATTAACGAACATCAATTTGCCATCGATTCATTTCACACAGTAACCTGAGGAGAATTCTGCACAAAGATCTCGGATTATTCGCTTACAAGGTCTAATTGACTCAGCAATTGAAGACGCGCGACTATCCGCCTCGTTATCGCTTCGCAGTTTGGGCCTTAGAGCAGCTTAAATGGGCGAAAAATCATATTTTCTGACGAAGAGCAACTTCATCTTGGCGGCTACGTTAACAAACAAAATTGCCGCATCTGGCTCGGAAAATCTGCACGTTATTGTCGAAGAGCTAATGCATCCACAGAGAGTGACAGTTTGGTGCAGATTGTGGAGTTGTGGCACAATTGGACCATTTTTCTTCGAAAATTAGGCTGGGAACAGCGTTTCGGTCAACGGTGGGCGTTACAGAGCCATGTTAAGCGGCTTTTTTTTTTTACGTAATTGAAGATATAAATTTGGACGACCTCTGGTTCATTTAGGGTTGCGCGCCGCAGCCCACGCCACAGTCGATCCTTTGTGCACGAAATTCCCAAATTTGAATTTGCCACCTCGGAACTGCGTTTTGACCCCTTTAGACTTTTTTTTGTGGGGAACCGTGAAGGACCGATATTATGCCAACAATTCGGAAACGATTCAAATACTTAAGGCCAATATCGTCCAAGCAATCCGGGAGTTACAGCCCGAACCCTTCAACAAGGTCTTCGAAAATTGGGTTGATAGAATGCGCTACTGTGAAGCCAGCCGAGGCAGCCACTTGAACGACGTATTTCATTTTTTTTTTTAAAAGAAGCTTGTATTTCGCCCATCCATTACATCTTTTTTTTTGTTCTTCTTTCTTTGGAGGCTTCTGCTATCTGTTGGAGCACTCAGACACAAATACTGGTCTACTGTAATGCCAGACAGACCAAGGCATTACCGCCTCGGATGCAGTCTTGAAATCTTTAAATTTGTTACTTTTCATACAATAATATTTCAGTTGTTGAAACAGATCCTCAAGAGGTTTTATGTTTCTTGAGTTTTTCACTTTGACGTCTTTTAACAGTAGAGTCGCTTAAAAAAAGGATTCCAGGTTGTTATATTCCTTTACATCTTCTATTCTCTGCCAATATAGGTTTTTTTTTGCTGATTTACATCCCTCTTTCTTAAATATCATGTCTTTAGATTCACCCAATTTCACTCTCAGAATACATAGTCTGCAGTACGGATGTAGCAAGTTAATCATCAATTGCAAGGATTCCGGCGAGCATGCCAAGAGCACGATGTCGTCTGGAAACAGTAGCGGCCTAATGAAAACCTCTACAAATTATATTCCCCCCGGAAGGGAGTCCACTATATAATCTACGAAAAGACCAAATAAGTTTGAACTCAGTCTGACTCCGTTTGAAACCATTTCACACAGCTGCCTTAATATCTTCGTAGACGTGTTGTAAGATCTTTCAAAATGTCGATATACTACATTTTTATTTTTATTTTTTTTGGAAGCTGCTGCTATCTGTTGGAGCACTCAGACACAAATACTGATCCATTGTACTGCCAGACAGACACCTTAGATGGCATTAGAGCGCATAAAGAGCCAGAGCCAAGCTTCTTCTTATTCACTTATGTTGTGTGCGATTTGTTTTCCACACAAGTGAACGGAACCTAAAGCTAAATGCCGATTCCGAACGGCTAGAGCCGAGAAGCTTTTTAAGGCAAGTGTACAACGGGTTGATTCGCCAGGACCCCGCCGAGGAGGGAAGCCGCGGAATAATCATTCGATGGCGTTGGTGTAATCGGGACCCGAACTCGCTCATCTTGCGTCAGCGGCCGACACACTAGCCACTGCGCCACGGCGCTCCCCGATATACTACATAATAAAAGTGGTGGTCGTGGTGCAATGGTAATCATCACCGACTTTTGAGCGGAAGGTCTGTAATTCAAGTCTGTCCATAACCAAGAACATTTTCTAAATGGAAAAACTCTGCAACAGCCGTTTAGTTTAGTTTTTTATTCATTTTTATTCTTAACTCCTTAGATCTATCTTACCCTAGACAAAAATGCTTAAAAACTAGCTTAACTATCTTAACAATCTAGATATCTTACTGGCCCTAGGCGGACACTCTAAAATAGACGTAACAACTTAAATCTATGTCTTTCGACTACTATATGAACTTACCACTAACATTACTATATCTAGCTTAAGCTAAGAAAAATGTTTTTTTTATTAAAAACTTAGCATATGATCAATTGTATTATATATAAAACTTAAGCCAACCTTAATGTAACTAAACCTAACTTATTCTACCTCAACTAAAATATATACAGTGAACCAAAAAAAAACTGGGACACCTAGTACCCCTAAGTGTAACTTGAAATATCTCAGCAATTTTTTAGTATATTGAAACGAAATAAATTTCGTATTAAAGCATGTTTTAATGCGATTTCAGTAACATAAGCAAATTTGTTTTTGTTTCTCTAATTTTGACAACAATAAAATAAAACTTAAAATACCACAAATTCATCAGCCAAAAAAAAACTGGGACAGTTGTTTTACAAGGCCACTGTTAAAGGACCGTTACTCGGTTTCCTTATCTTAGATCAAATACTTATTCTGCTATTCAGTCAAATTGTTTACAGGTGCATATTGTTGTCATCAAGCTTCGTTGTGGAAAAAATGGAAAATAAACAGACATCTCGCGATATGAAAGCTGTAATAATTGATTATTATGAAAAAAAACACAGTATTCGTGAAATTGCTTCATTGATTAATAAACCCAAGTCAACCGTTTTTAACATAGTGAAATCATTTAAAGAGAACGGTTTTCTTTATCGTGTTTCGGGGAGTGCAAGGCCTTCAAAAATGTCCACGGACCAAACTAAACGTCGAATATTAAGGATTATAAATGCAAACCCGAAGGAATCAGCTGTCGAAATTGCCAAAACTTTGAAAAGAGATAAAATTGCTGAAGTTCATCCGCAAACGGTGCGCAATTTCTTACATAAAGAAGGTTTCAAAGCCCGCACCCCTCGCAAAAAGCCGTCTTTATCGGATAGAAATATTAAGAAGCGATTGGAGTATGCCAAGGAGTACGTGCAAAAAACGGATGAGTTTTGGAATCAAGTGATTTTTTGTGATGAATCGAAATTCAACATTTTTGGTAGCGATGGTCGACGTTTTGTGTGGAGGAGGGACGGAACTGCTTTGGATCCAAAAAATATTACTTCGACAGTTAAGCACGGTGGTGGAAGCATAATGGTTTGGGGTGCAATGGCAGCGGACGGAGTTGGTTCCCTTCATATAATTGAAGGGAATTTAACAAAATTTGGATACATTGACATACTGAAGCGTTATATCCCCGAAACAAAACAAAAATTTGGTCTACCACCAGGTGTAATACTGTTGCACGATAACGATCCAAAACACACAGCTGGTATAACGAAAGATTGGTGTATTTGGAATACACCAAAATAAAAGGTGTTGCCGCATCCTCCCCAAAGTCCGGATCTTAATCCCATAGAGCACCTTTGGGCTGTTCTGGAAAAAGAAGTGCGAAAAGAACGATTCGTTCCAGAGAGGAGTTAAAGACAGCGTTACATGAAGAATGGCAAAAAATTCCAGCGACTGTAACAAAAAATCTGGTCGGATCGATGAATAGAAGATTGCAAGAAGTTTTGAAAGCAAAAGGGCAACATACAAAGTATTGAAATTTATTATTATTGTCATTTTTTGTTACTGTCCCAGTTTTTTTTTGGCTAATGAATTTGTGGTATTTTAAGTTTTATTTTATTGTTGTCAAAATTAGAGAAACAAAAACAAATTTGCTTATGTTACTGAAATCGCATTAAAACATGCCTTAATATGAAATTTACTTCGTTTCAATATACTAAAAAATTGCTGAGATATTTCAAGTTAAACTTAGGGGTACTAGGTGTCCCAGTTTTTTTTTGGTTCACTGTATATATAAATTATATCTATATATCTTTTTTTTTTTTTTTTTTTTTTTTAACGTATATACAGGGTGCCCCACGAGCAGTGTGCCAAAAAAGCTAGAGCGTGTAGCCCTGGCCAAGACAAGAAAAAAATCGTACGGGAGGGGGGGTCCATTCCCCCCCGTTTAGCCGGGAGGGGCAATTTTCTAAAAAATTGACTTAATTTGGAAAAAAAATTATTAAAAATCAACAGTAACAGCCACAATGCCGCGATATACTTTTTTGTAAAGCCAGAAACCTCTTCTTTGATCCTGTTTTTAAACGAAGCTGCTGTAAGGAATAGTTTTTTGAGAAATTAATTTTCAAACTCAAAATTTTGAAAAAAAATTGGAAAAAAAAAATTTCGAACTACTTTTTTCCAAAATTGTATGTAATTAAGTACTATTTTTTTTTTTCCAAAATTCAATTCCCTTATTAGTTTTTAGTTAAAAACAGAAAACCGGATGCAAAAATGTCTTGTAGTTTTTGAGAAATTAAAAAAAAACCCGAACCATTTTTTTCTAAGAAAAACCTTTTTTTCTGGTTTTAACGGGGCTGGACTTGTAGGCAAATTAATGTATGAAAGATTGACCTCTTTTTTATTATTTTTTAAAAAATTCGGAGTTTTATTATAATAAATTTTCAATATGATCCCCATTTTTTAGAAGGCAAAGATTATATCTTCTTCTAATGGCTGCACATTAGTCTATGTTTGACAAATTTTCCTTCAATTTGACTCCAGCGACTTCAATCCGTTGTTCCAAAGATACTATTTCCACTTCGTAAACATAATTTTTCATGAATCCCCACACTTAAAAATCTAGAGGAGTTAAATCTGGTGATCTAGGTGGCCATTTCGTGGGGCCCCTTCTTCCGATTCAACGGTCACTAAAATGATCATCCAGCCAGTGTCTAACCCGTAAGCTGTAGTGTGCTGGTGCTCCATCTTGCTGGTAGATTAAATTATCTGCTATAGCCAAAGGAACGTTGTCCATCAAATCGGGCAAAAGGTCTCGTAGGAACTGCAGGTATGATTCTCCCTTAATAACGGCATTCAAAAACCGGGCCCCGATTACAGTTTGTCCAACAACACCAAGCCAAACATTGCAGCTAAAGCGGTGTTGTGATTTATTTTGTTTTTTGTTGTGTGGATTGGTGCTACTCCAATGATGCAAATTGTGGAAGTTAGTAACCCCATCTCTGGTAAACTGTGCTTGATCCGTCCAGAATATCCTTGCAAAATAGTTTCGTTCAGTTTCATCTCGAAGCAGTAATGATCGACAAAACTCTGCTCTCAAAAACTTGTCGTTTGAGGTAAGTCCCTGAACTGGCCTAAAATGGTACGGGTGTAAGTTTTCGGTATGAAGCACTCTCCATACTCTAGATTTGGGCACTCCAAGCATAATAGCCATCCTCCTTGTACTAAGGTAGGGATTGCGTCGGACCAAATTCAAAATTCGGGTAGAACCCATCTGCGGCGGGCGGACCCAGCCGAAATTCGCAGGTCAGTTTTCAGGCGTTATCAATGAAAAAAAAGAATTAATCCAGGGTTATTCCAATAGTGTATCACTTTATTGTATCCTCATAAAACTCCGAATTTTTTAAAAATAAAAAAAAGAGGTCAATCTTTCATACATTAATTTGCCTACAAGTCCAGCCCCGTTAAAACCAAAAAAAAAGGTTTTTCTTAGAAAAAAATGGTTCGGGTTTTTTTTTAATTGCTCAAAAACTACAAGACATTTTTGCATCCGGTTTTCTGTTTTTAACTAAAAACTAATAAGGGAATTGAATTTTGGAAAAAAAAATAGTACTTAATTACATACAATTTTGGAAAAAAGTAGTTCGAAATTTTTTTTTTCCAATTTTTTTTCAAAATTTTGAGTTTGAAAATTAATTTCTCAAAAAACTATTCCTTACAGCAGCTTCGTTTAAAAACAAGATCAAAGAAGAGGTTTCTGGCTTTACAAAAAAGTATATCGCGGCATTGTGGCTGTTACTGTTGATTTTTAATAATTTTTTTTCCAAATTAAGTCAATTTTTTAGAAAATTGCCCCTCCCGGCTAAACGGGGGGGAATAGACCCCCCCCTCCCGTACGATTTTTTTCTTGTCTTGGCCAGGGCTACACGCTCTAGCTTTTTGGCACACTGCTCGTGGGGCACCCTGTATACCCTACTACCTACCCTACCCTACCTTACCCTACCCTAGCCTATGTAAGCCTGCCATTGGTGTTAGGCAGGCGATGCCTTGAAGAGGCTGAAGCTCTCAAAGTGTCCACTGACGTAGCTCCTCCTCGATCCCGGCGTGAGACCGATCTACAGAACCTGAGGCGCTCGGGCTCACGGAGCGCGACATCGGGTTCGTAGAGGAATCGCCGTTCCACGGAATTGCGACCCACCCATAGCGGTATCGCCAATCTATCCTGGATCAGCCCACATCTATCTAAATAAAGGAATGCTTCTGGCGGCACAAAGCCATTAAGGCGCACTCTCTCGTGATATAAATCGTTGGGGTAGTAAGCCCCGAAGATCAGGCTATTGACCGAAGTCATTGCTCTCGCAACGTGGCTTCGAATCAGTTTGATCAAAAAATTATCTATCCGTACAATCCTGGCCCTATTGTATAGGACCTCGTTCGGGTAAAATTTCATGTACTCAGATTCGGGTGTCCTATGTAGCCACGTCCTGAGACATTGTCTCTCAAACACCCGAATCCTTTCCATTAAGCTGGCCCTCACATTGAACCAGACGGGACATCCATAGGCAACCATGGGCCTGATTAAGGCTATGTAGCAGATTACCTTCACCCTAGAATCAAGTTGGCTGCTATGAAACAGCCACCTTGTTAGAGCGAAAGCGCCCCGGGCCCTTGCCAGAGTAGCATCTACATGTTTGTCAAAATATAGATACTGATCCAGCACGATCCCAAAATATCTGACCACACTTTGTCTCGCCAGTGGACGCCCGTCCGGTTCTAAAATTAAGAACCTGCGCCAGTTTTTTCTAGTGTCCCGAGAGGCCCTAGACAAAGGCGTTCTGAACAATATAGATTCTGATTTTCAACTTCCAGTCATCACAATACTGCTGAATTTTTTCGAAGTCACGCTGCAGAAGAATAACAATAACGTCGATCGTTGGACCTGATCTGTACGCGATTAGGTCGTCTGCGTACGCTATTGAATGGTGAAGAGAAACTAGCAGATCGCTTAGGTAAATGCTGAAAAGGATCGGCGAATTTACCGTACCCTGTTGCAGTCCATTTTTGATTTCAAATGTTTGGGTAGAAGTCACGTTGGCAATTTTCACTACGAACTTTCTACCTGTTAACATGTCAAAAATCATATATAGCAGTGGTTTACTTATGCCCAGCCGACTGAGCTTGTAATAAAGACCTTCTAACCATACGGTATCGAAGGCTTTTTCCAAGTTAATCAGACAGGCACCCGTGCATTGGTTCTTGCATTTATTCCATTGGACATCCGACACAAGCTTCGACGTGGCATGAATAGTGTCATGCCCCGCTCTGAAACCGAATTGGTTATCCGGGATGATTTTATTGTCCTCAACCCATTTAGACAGGGCCCTATGGATCACCTTCTCGAAAACCTTGCTGATACTCGGAAGTTGACTTATTGACCGGAGATTTTCCAGGTTAGATGTGTCTGTACCCCTCTTGGGAATTGGTTGCACCACCGCTGTCTTCCAGTGCACTGGATAATATGCATGATTCAGTGCATTGTTGAACAAGATGGTGTACCTCTCTACAGCCACTGGCGGAAGGTGCCTAAGCACAACATTGGATATACCGTCGACTCCCGCGGATTTTTTCTTCCTCAATGACTCGAAGATCATCTGAAGATCCTCCGTCGATATGAACAGGGTATTAACCCCCTCATTGGCGATGACATTGTTTGCCATGAAATCTTCATTGAACCTTGTAAAACCAAGGTTCTCTGATCGCCAATGATCGATATCATTTCGAAGATAGAAGTGATGAAGCAGGGCTCTATCTTCCAGGTCGTGGTTCGGGCGAATACTATCATTCACCTTGTACACTTCCTGGAAGACAGCTCCTACTGTCGCCACCTTCTCCTGAGGATCCTCGATCACGAAGAAGTCGTCATCCAGGATGGCGCTCTCCGGATCGATGCTAACTGTTCGTAGCAAGCGTTCATTGTCTGACGTTCTCGGATGTTTCAGATCCTGAATGTCATTCTGATTATTTCTCCGAAATAGTTTATTTATTTGCGGGAACATACTCGCGCTGTTGGATTTTACAGCACGAATTCTGTTGTTCCAATGCAAACTTACAGATATTCTGTAATTTTCTTTGATTAACTGTTGAATATTTTTAATCAGTGACTTCAGTGTCCTGACCTCCGAGTTTTGTCTGTCGGTAAACCGCCTGTACAAGAGTTTGAGTCTTGTCAGGAGTCTACTTTTCTGTCTGTGCAGTGCGTCGATTGTCGCGTTTCGGTATACGTTTGCGGTATCGTGCTGTCTTTGGCGTGGTATCGTACTGTTCATTGTCTGTTTAATGACATCGTCCATTTGTTTGAGATACCTGTCAATCTCGTAGTTTGACAGGTTCCTATTAGGCGGTGGAAAGGAGGCGCTCGAAGTGAACGCTCTCGTCAGGGAATTGGCAAACCGCGGCCAGCACACCCTACTGTAATCGTAGGGGTGCGTTTGAACACACTCTGCCATCTCCGCGAACTCGTCAGGTACTGTGATCACGGCACATAGTCCGCAATGGTCACTGTCGTATACAATGGTCCGTAGACAGTTAATAGACCATTCGTTCGTGTCTGCCAGTCTCAGTCGAGAGTCTATTAGCATGAGATCCAGATAGGAGCCGCTCCTAGGATATGACGGACTATCCGTTGCGAGCAACTTGACTCTATATTCAATGCTGCGAAGAACCCACCAATGGCTTAGTAGGCTCCCCCTAGTGTTGGGAATGTTGTTTCCCCAATCACTATGTTTGGCATTTAAATCGCCGGCCAGAATGTAAAAGTTTTCTACTGAGTTTAAGCGCAGAGATCGAAAAAGTGTCTCGAGCTCTGCGATAAAAATATTGGGTTGAGGTGCTTCAGGTGCATAGGCTGATACAATGTACATTCTCTTTCCGTTTCGGAGAGGAATGCACACAATACAGGCCTCTAGCACCTGGAACCTCCGCACTTCACCGCTATATATGACTTTATGTTTAAAATTGTTTTTAATAAAGATCGCAACTCCCCCGCCTTGAATAGCGTTGGGTCGGTCCCTTCTAATTATTCTATAAGAACTGTGCCGGATTTTGTGCTTCTGGTTTAGCTTTGTTTCGCTAACCAAGAATACATCGGGGCTTTCGTCCTGCAACAGGTTAAAAAGTACGGCCCGTCGCTCGATCCTTATCAGTGAATTTACATTCACCGACAGGATCCTCAAGGGCCTCTCTACCAGCGTACCCATCACGATCTTAGGTGCGCTAGGCCCGGCAGAAGCGAGTAGATACTATCTACTCGGATCGCCGTCTCCAGGATCTGTTGCTGGAGCTGCCCAATCTGCCCTTGGATTCAGTGCCGGACTTAGGGGAGGGCAGCCTGGGCTATAGCCCCGGGCCTCCACAAAACCGGGGCCTCCACAATAGACTTCGAAAAAAAAAATCAAATTCCGACGAGTAAACACCACAAAAAAAAATTATAATAATGAAAACCAAATCGCCATCATCATCAAACACAGGACCAACGAAAATGAACATCTTCGAACTAGATCTTCTATATACTCGGTCCCAAATAGTGGTAAATTGCAACCAGCTGCGTTTGGAATCGACCAACAACAATTACATTACCGGACCCAGAGCAAGTCACCATGCTCGCGTTAACGAGCAACAAGAACAAAAACAAATATCTACTTCTCACCAACACGGTGAAAAACGTGCCCTACAAAAAAAAATGGATATAGACACAGTCACAAAAGTAAGTACATATATGTATACCCAGGCTAATAACCTAAGAAATCACAAAAAAGTTTATTTATGTAGTATGAATTTCTTCTCACTGCAACATATGTACGTGTTTTGTTGATTATATGTATGTACAACTGTTGAGAAACAAAATAACGGTAGTTTATATGTTGCTTTGCTTGGAAATCGAATGTTTTGCAGCCATGTGCGGAAAAACACGTCACAAAAGTAAGTGTACAGCTGTGTGGCACGTCGATCTTCAAAAAGTTTCTCGTGATTTTTTTGAATTTTAGTTGAAGTTTATAACTATTAAAAAGGTGAGTAAAAATAAATAAAATTTGCCGATTTTAACTATTTATCTACACAAGCAACGTAGATTAAGATAGCCAGTTAAATTTTTGGAAAATACATATTTCTTTTGCATTTTTCAAGCAATCTATAATTCACGTGCGTCTTAAAAGCTACGAACATTGTGCCATCATTTTAATACTTTCGAATTTGTGTGAGCACACGTGAGTATTTTCATTTTTATCTTATAGTCCACAATATAATGTACATATGTACATAGATAAATCGAATGTATCTATCTATTACTTTTTTAGTGCATGTACGTAACTGGACAACTTCTCTATTGTTTCCATTTTCCATGTAAACTGCTCTAGACCCCCCATAAACCTTTTTAGTGTTTCAGCTAATATTTGCTTTTGCTTTATACTATCAACTTCACGACTATTTTCTTATTGGTTAAGGGCTTTTTCAGGAGCATGTTTTCTTAAATCTTAACAACTTTCTTTTAGAGTGGAATCATGAATGATCGTCACAAAACTCCTCGAATTTTTGCTAGTGGCTCCCAGAAGAGGAAATTGCAAGCGAAACGTGAAAAGGAATCCGAAGAGACTTTAGCTAAAATAGCCAAATTGGCCAGTTATTTTGTGTCGTCAAATAAAGAAGAACTCCCTCAAAATATCAGAATAACAGCAGCAGAATCCATAGCAGATGGAGACGTTTTCGACACTATTCAAGATCATCCTGAAATTCCATCAGGCGACACCACACAATTTTCCAACATTGATTATCAGAATCAAGAGCGAGCAGAATTTTGTGGTCTCAAAAATGATATTGGTCTTTGGCCTGACCGCATTACAAATGAAATGATTGAATATTGGGCTGAAAAGGGTTCCACAGAACTTCAAAATTGCTATGAAGTATCTCTGCAAAATTCAATTCTTCAAAATCAGTCGCGAGATAGTTCCAACTTTGTTCGGAAATGTTCAAAGAATATGTTTACACGCCACAATAAAAATCAAGAGACTGTCAATCGATTCTGGCTTTGCTTTTCTCCAACTACAGGGAAAATATATTGTTATGCGTGTAAGTTAATGTCTACTCAAAACACCAAACTCAGTGGAGAAGGCTTCAGTGACTGGAAGCATGCATCTGATCGTCTATATGAACATGAGATTTCAAAGACTCATTCGGAATCAGTAATGAGTTTAGTACAACGGGGAAAAATCACAGGACGCATCGATCAAGAGCTAGCGATACAAGAGGCACACAAAATTCAATATTGGCAAAAAATCTTCAGAATTATCGTTAGTACTCTCAAATTCATTGCTGAGCGTGGATTAGCCTTTCGAGGTGACAATGAAATTATTGGTTCACCGAGAAATGGTAATTTTTTGGGAATTCTGGAATTGCTAGCCGAGTATGAACCAACCCTGGCAATCCATTTGAAAAAGCATGCAAATCAAGGAAGTAGTCATGTCAATTATCTTTCGTCTACGATTTGCGAAGAACTAATCAGTTCC
Organism: Merodon equestris; assembly: GCA_958301585.1. Taxonomy (NCBI): domain Eukaryota; kingdom Metazoa; phylum Arthropoda; class Insecta; order Diptera; family Syrphidae; genus Merodon; species Merodon equestris. The sequence continues at coordinate 20,559,081 of OY284413.1, read as the reverse complement.
ATGGGTGACAAAGTGCTAACTGAAATAGTATTAAGAATTAAAAAATCTAAATATTATTCGGTGTCAGTGGATTCTACTCCCGACGAATCTCATATCGATCAACTAACTGTTTTGGATTGCCGCGACCAATCATATGACAACGCTGCAAATATGAGTGGTAAATATAAAGGAATGCAGGCTCTTATTTTGGAAAAAAATCATTTATCGGCGTTTGTACCATGTTGTGGTCATTCTCTCAATTTAGTTGGAAAGGCAGCTGCTAACTCTTGTCCATCGGCTGTTCAATTCTTTGATTTCGTTCAGAATTTATATACGTTTTTCACAGCAAGTACAGAACGATATCAAAGTCTGATCGAAAAATTATCGCAGAAAAAAAGCGGACAATTTTACTTTTTAAAAAAGCTTAGCGATACTCGTTGGTCTCGTCGAGCTGAAGCTACGAAAGCCGTTGTCAATGGTTATTCCGAAATCGAAGAAGCTCTAACCAGCATATCTTCTGATAAGGAGCAAAAAGACATCGTGAGGAATGAAGCATCGCACCTTTTACAAAGGATGAGTTGTCTCGAAACAGCTCTCTTTGCTATTTTTTGGAACGACATCTTGGAGCAATTCGATGCTACAAACAAGATGTTGCAGGACCCGAAAATGGTTCTTGAATCTGCAATGCGTGCATTAGAATCATTGAAATCATTCGTTGAATCCAAGAGAGACGATTTTGATAAATACGAGGAAGCAGCTAAAGAAAAATGTCATACTGTACAATCACGCACCAGAACAAGAAATGTGAGGTTGAAGCCACTCGATTACATGAAAGAACAAGACGCAAATCTGCCACCAAAAGAGAAATTCAAAGTATCCGGTTTCATCCCCGTGATCGATCAGCTGTGTGTTTCTCTTACTGAAAGATTGCATGCATACGAAGCTGTACGTTTGCGATTTGGATTTCTCAATCATATACAATAGAAAAGATGGATGCTGCAAGTTTGCACGTTGCAGCAGAGTCATTGGTAAAGGTGTACAAAGATGATTTAGAGCGTAGTCTTGGTAATGAGTTGGTTCAATTTGTATTTCTGATCGACTTATACAAAAAAGATAATAGAAAAGACCAATCCACTGAGTTTTATTACTACCACATCCTTCAAGATCAAAATTTCAGAGCTACATTCCCAAACGTGGAAATTGCACTGAGAATATATTTGGTTTTGATGGTGTCTAATTGCACTGGAGAGCGCTCATTTTCAAAAATGAAAATTATAAAAAATAGGCTTCGAACTACGATGGGACAAAACCGTCTATTAAAGCTATCCATACTCAGCATTGAAAGCGATTTACTCTGGGAACTGGATTTCAGCGAAATCATCAAGGATTTTTCGTCGAGAAAAGCTCGCAAGATTCCATTTGTAAGTGCTTTAATTTAATGTCACAGAATTCTTGTTTTTGTATATATTTCTGTATGTATGTTTGTTAAGATAATTTTCTTGGTTTCGCAATAAATTATTGAAACAAACTAAAAAAAAATGTTTATTTTATTTAGAGAAAATAATAGGGGGCCTCCACTCATTTGTTGCCCCAGGGCCTCCAAATCTCTAAATCCGGCCCTGCTTGGATTCTGCAACAGCCGTTGTGAATGAGAGATGATCAAAATGTTTACGAAGGCATGAGTGCCAATTAACACACGATCACTGTTAATTGACAAGTATAATTGACGCCTTTTTTTTTGTCAAGTAGCATTGATGAAAAATCATCTCCACACATATCAGTGTTTCAGAAGGTTTTTGCATAAATTCTGTTTAGTCGTTTCATATGTGTGTACGAGAATAGACAATAATTTATATCTGCTTGCAGCCGGTGCAGTGACTAAGGAAAAAAAATCTAAAGCAACAGTGTTACCATATGACATCTCAATCATCTTCTCTATTCACATTTAATTTTTCTTGCACTTGTTATGATATAGCTTGAGCTTTTAGTTCGTCCTTTACGTAGAAAGGATGTTCCTTGGTCAGTTTCTAGAGTAATTGACGAATGAGTGCTGACGTCAGTATATAACTGAAATTTTTAACTATTTATTAAGTTTACAATTTTTTTTCTGTACATGTCGAACATCGGACATCTTGCGTCTGCGATTACTATTTCGCAAATGAAAACATTAACAAGTAACACTAATATCCCCTACACATTATCAATTTAGTAACTATGAAAATTGAGGAAAACCAAATCAGTTTTGGTTATATGAGTTTGATGTTTAAGTTTTACAGTAGTATGACACCCACATGTGAGTTTCATGTATTATACCAGCGGAGACGGTAGTGACACTCGGATATGAGTATCATGGCGTTCAAACTGTTAATGACACAGAATTTAAAAAAAAGTTACTGTGAACTACAACCAACGCGACAAATTCAGTCGATTCTCTCGAATCATATCTAGGACAACCACCCCTGAAAAGTATGAACGAACATCTTCGACACAAACCACGTGCATCCAGTCCCAGTTGTGTGACAAACAAATAAGAGCGTAACTCTTGAACCTGTGCGAACCTATAAAAAACATAAAATCGTCAAAAATATTTTAGGGCTTGATTCGTGGGTATATTCTAAGGAAAATTTTTTTTCTGCAGTAAGGGACCTATCTCCAATTTTGATATAATTTATCGAGGATTTAAGAAAGGTTTACTTTGGTGTACCCTGGTTAACGGTAATGGCGCTCTTAGAACTATTGAAAGAAACTTCGTTAAGGCCTTTGTTATTAGAAGTGATACCAGCCTTTGTAATTGGGTTTTAATAAATTTGATATCTTGTCTCAGTTTTAAGATATCCAGTTTTAACCCCGTTCCATTTTTCCTGCCCATTTTTTGACTTTGGGGTATATTTTCTTCAGAAAATGCGTAATGATCATAATATTATGTTTTACTATTTTTTTAATGAATGTAACAATAATAAAAATAAAAATTAATAACAAGTTTGTGGAAAAACTTATAGATTATATGATATTTGGAAAACCTGGAACACGTAAAACTAAAAAAAAATGTTTGCTTTAAGCTCCAAAAGCTATGAATAGAAAATAGAAAATGATTTTGTGTCATTTTAGACAATTTTTATTTTATGATGTACTAAAACAGTAGCCAACAGGTGCTGAAAGTGTCCTCCTTGGTTTTATATGCATCCAAGAACCCGTTTTTGGATGTCGTTGCAAATGTTTATTGATGATTCATTTATAATTGACGCTTCGAGAACACGGTCTTCCAACCGTTTAGGCACTGTCCTATGGTATAGAATTCTATTAAAAAGAAGAAAAAAGTCAATGGGGTTGTGCTTCAGCCGATTTGTGCTATACTTGTGTCATAGAATTCGGTTGGAATGCCGTCCGAGAGTTGTTTCAAATTTTCGAAGATATTATGGCTCCAAGGTACGGGACGGTTGCCACAGTTTTTCTACATAAAAAGAGAAGAAGCGGTGGTGGATTGGTCCAATATTTCGTAATGGTTTTCAGCTAACCTTGTTAAACAAAGAAGGGAAATTCTGCGAGACAGCGCTTCAAAATCTAGTTGGGAGAATTGAATGTGCACTCGCAAGAAAAAAAGTACGCGCTGGCTATTTTCGTTGACATTTAGGGATAACACAACTTTTGACGGCATGGATAACGCTGTTAGACGGCATGGTGTAGATGGTTTTGTGGATCAAGGCAATGCTTGTGTACAGTACATTGATCGCTGGTGCAGGCCTCGAATAGTGTGTCAAATCTAGTCAAGGTGGCGTCCTGCATGGTGATCGACTCTCTGTTCGATGCTCTCAATGCCTCTGGAATCCTATGCCTATGAGGTGAAGTTGCCGTTCTCTCTGTCGGCTCATGTTTAGCCACTGTTTATCTCAAAGTATAGGCGGCGCCAAATGTGATCGATGGCAGGTGCTGTCGGTTAATCCTCTTGAAAACTGATCTCATGGCTCAACTGGTACATCCCAATATTCAAGGCAGCTAAGCACCTGGGAGTCATCTTAGATAGAAAGCTTCTTTGTCAGAGTATGTTCAGTCAAAAACAACCAAAGCGCTGTCAGCTTACAAAAGTGCTTTTGGCAAACCATGGGGCTTATCGCCGATAAAGGGTTTTCTGGATCTACAAGGCAATGATAAGACCGCTAATTTCATACGCATCGAGTGTCTGGCGGAACAGGCTAACACGCTAAAACCTCTTTCAACAAACTCCAAAGAGCGATTTGTCTCAGCTGTAGAGGAGCTTTCCCCAGTACGCTGCGCACTGCTCGAGTGTCCAACAGATGTTTAATAATCTTCTAGTGTTTGCTTATTAAAAGTCAAAGCAATAATAGTCGAAAATTAAAAGCCCTTGTTCATCGTCGTTTAACTGACCTAGTTCGTACTGATTCTACGTTCCTATGGCAAATTTGAGGCCCTTCTTTAGGATAACATTCATAGCAGGTGAGCTATCAACAGGGGTTCGTCTGTAAACTTCTAAAAGTTTATTTTGTATAGCAGACTGGATCTTCTCTCTTTTTGTAGTTGCAGTATTAGTTGCCTTCATTTATTAGATAACACTTGCATACTAACACAGGAAATTATCATTACCAAAAGCTAAGTAAAACACTTACCTTTCAATCTGGTAAGTAAGCTTTTTCCTTTCGCTTTCAAAGCCGCAGCTGAGCTCTGTCTTTATCCAACCATCTTACGAGCATATCCAAGACAATTGTCTTTACAAACTGAGAAGAGAAATCACTTTGAAGATTTTACGGAGATGCTTTAAATCCCTTCATTCCCTAGTTCCGAAGTAATTTTCTTATCTTCCTTCGGAGAAGTATGTCCTCGGCAGTCTATTAATCTACCTTGCTCTTCATTTCATAATCCTTACCACTTAAATGCAATTAACTTCAAGGTTGTTTGGTTTCGCATCATTTGAGGTGGTGTATTCTTGAGTAGGATTAGTTCCTTAGAACCGAGAAAATGGATTTTCCTCCTATCCTTACTTCAAGAAAGAGAAGGCCACAGGGGATGTTTTCCCACTATAGGTATCCACCGACAGATGCACTCCTGCATCGATACAGAATGTGTTGTTGCTAAATTAGATTCAATTGTATAGTTTTTATTCACAAGTGCCGACTCCCCCCGAAAGAAAACCTTAAATGCGCAAAATGGACACAGCAACTGAGTCGAAGCCTTCATTGAAGAAGGATTAGGAATTTTTTATTTTTGTAACTTGTTTCCTTCTACTTGACCAACTATATCCTTATCCTTTAGTTAGCGGGATAAATGCCGATGGGGCGCATTGAATCGGGAATTTTTTCGCAGACATCCGGTCTTCTGCTTCTGTCCGTTTTTGTTTCTGAGTTGTCCGTTTTCGTAAACGTGCTCTTTTTCAATACTAAAAACTTGTTGTTTTTTGTATATAAATTTTCTTGCAGCTTCACCGTGCTTATTTGTGCGGTTCATTGAAAAGTTTTCGTTCGGTTAGGAGAGTGGAAGTTTTTTGCATTCGTTCGCTTCCTTCCAGTTCGACTTGTTATCCTTGAGAGGATTTTCATAATGAGAAAGGTTTCCTCTTCAATCTTTACTCAGTTTTGTTTTCTTTTTCTGTCTTCATTTTGGTTTCGGGCTTTTTACAGCGTTTCCATTTGCTTACTGCCGACTTTGGCCGGTCAGTTAGGAACTTAAAATTGTTTCGCAGTTGTACTTGTCTTTGTTTTTTTTTTTTTTTGATTTTTATTTACATTTCTGTAGTTTTTCGGCCGTGAGATACGGAGTGTTGAGGAAGTTGGGAAAGAAAGAAATCGAGTTTTGGACTATCATTCTATTTTAGTAACAGATGAAGTTTGGAGGAGTCCAATTTCGGGAAGTCCAATGGAGTTTTTCATATTTCGAGGAAAATGCATATAACATAGGTTAGGAAGGAGAGAAATTGCCTTGTAAGCAATTGGACATGGCTGGTTTGTGGGATGAGAACAGCATTTTCCAAAGTTTTAACGCAAACTGTAACATGGAAGTGTTTACTTTTTTCCGCGCGTAAAGTGTGAAGTAACTGCCATACTTCACTTGGGTTTTTGTTTACCTTTGGTATTGTGAATTACGTCTTTTAAGGAGAGTTCGGGTTATTTCTTGGAATCCACTATAGTACTTTCGAGAATGAACTCAATCATAATATCCAATACATTGATGGGAAACCAGATGTGAAGTTCTATTTATACTTTCATACTTTTTGCAACATGCCGAAGGACATCATGATGTCAAGTAATTCCACGAGGAGTGAATGCAGTCCCAAGGCTGAATTTTTAGACGATGTCATGACGAAATGTTTTTCTTTTTGTTCTGGTTAAGAGCCTGGTAGTTTATTACTTATCTTATATACGTAGACAGCGCTATAGTAAGCGGTGATCCTGAGTCTTAATTAACAAACCTCTACAACCTGTACGATCTTTATCCAGTTGCCTTCAGTGCCGCACTCATAGTTGATTGAGGTCTATTTCCACCATCGGGTGCAACCTTAAATGCATTGATTGGGCCACACTGCAAGTTGTCTGTACTCATTCCTACAGGCTTCCGCTCGGGATTTATCTTAACATACTGACTACGACAGCACCGCTCCACCCATGCATCCTTCGACAAAGAGGTTTTCGAGGAAAGGTCAACTTCTTATCCAGCAACGGATCAGCGGAACACCGATCACATCAAGTGATCCAAACAACCACGACAGCGTGCAATGCAACGATGTCCAGGCGATCAGCTAGCAGAAGGAGTGAACCTTGCTACTGGTGGAATGATGAAATCAAAATGCTCAGAGCAGAATGCCTCCAGGCCCCATGTAGATCACAGAAGAAGACCAAAGTTCCAATAACGATTAGACACCTTCAGGTTGGCGAGACGTAAGTTTGAAAAGGCCATCGAAGAGAGCAAAGCAAGATGCTTTAAGCAATCTTGCAACGAAGCAGGCATATAGGATCGTAATGAAGAAGCTAAGGGCCAGTAGGTCCACACAAATATTCCGCCCAACAACAATAGTTGAGCATTTGTTTCCCCATAGACTATCTACATCCCGCCAATAAATACGGATGACCTACTCGTAGCATGCAGGAAGATAGACAACAAGAAGGCGCCCGAACCTGACGACGTCCCAAATATAGCCATCAAAGCAGCCGTTAAAAGGAGACCAGACATTTTTACCTGGAGAACTTTCGGCGTACCGGTCGATATGTCTGTTAGATACAACAGGAAAGATGGGAGGATAGAGGAACGTTATCTGACCACCAAAATGGTATTAGAAACGCTTTGTACCGTCCATGCCATAAGAGAGGTAGCAGGTAGAGTAGCTGAAGTGATAGGTGAAAAAGAAATATTACACAGTAGTAGCTGAACGTTAAAAATGCCTTTAATTCCGCAAACTGTCCTGCATTAGGAGGTCTCTGACCAAATGCACCATATTACCTTGAGAAAATAATTCTTATCTACTTCAGTAACAGGAAGCTGAGGTGCCAGACAATAGTTTGGCGAGAGTCCCCCAGGGATCAGTTCTTGGACCTATTCTGTTTTGCGATTAATGCCGCCACAAGCAGTCAAGATTATCAGTTTTTTTGACGACATCACCGTAGTTACTGTAGCGATACACATCCACGAGGTAGAGTCCGCCACGGATGAAACGATCGCCAGGATTAAAAATTGACTAGAGTTTGCCGATCTTGATCTAGCTGATCACACGACGGAGGCTATCTTAATAACCAGAAACCAGTGTGTAATGCTCGAAAACCGACTTAACTTTAATACCCATGTCGAATATTGCGGTGAAATGGCGTCACAAATGCAGGCAGCGCTTTCCAGACTGCTGCCAAACATCGGTGGATCGGACTACGCGAGGAGGATTCTGCTTTTCAGAATGGTGAGCTCAATGCTGCTGTACCCCACGCCGCGGCGGGCTGAACGCGATCTCTTACAACGAAGGAGACAAAAAGAAAACCCTTGCCTGAATACAGGCTTTGCGCAATAAGGACAGTATGCGGTTTTCGGCCAATCTCATATGAAGCAGCCTGCGTTATAATGGGTATGGTCCCTATCGATATCCACGCCGGCGATATGCAGTGTTTACCTTAAGCGAAGCACGGAAGATCAGGAGACTAGCGTTATCCGGAGGATAAAAGCAGAAAAAAGGGCAAAATTTGTAGCACTGTGGTAAACCAGGTGGGATAACATGGCAAAAGGCAGATGGGCCCACTAACTGATACCCACGATTGAGGCTTGACGAATAAGAGCTTACTGTGTCTTTCTACTTTCCTGTCAGGTCATAGCGGCTATCGAAAGAACCTTCTCGATAGCTCGCCAGCCCAGAATATCCAGAGGAAAAGGGAGACGCAGGGCACCCAATATTCCACTGTAGACGCTTCGAAGGCGCAAGAATGTGCCTGCCGATCCCGGAGCTTCTAGTAAGCCACATGGTAAGCTCAAGGGACTACTGGCTGGAAATCTGAAAATTTGCTCCTTCATAACGAGGGTGCAGAACGAGCTAAGAAGACTCGAAAGATTAAGAAGAGCTGGAACAGCAGGTACAGAACATAAGTTACTAACCAGTCCCGCGAAGTATTACCTAATGGCAGTCCCGAGGGGAGAGTGATTGAAGTGCGCAAGATGTCTAGATGGTTTAGTACGTAGGCGTATTCCGGGCTAGGGTACTCGTGTTTGCGAATCGTGTATACCAGTAGCCCAGGCTACAGGTATATTTTGAAGATTACACATTCTTCGGCGCAACCATAAAGCACCATTCTATCTTGAAGCGAATGTTTCTCACTCTTTTCTGTTCATAGAACTGCAGCCGCTTACCGATTCATAGTCTGTTTCTCCACATGAGCCTGTTCGTTCACTTCATCAAACCAGGGGCTTGTCTTGGAACCGACCACATTTGACAATGTCTTGATTGCTGTTTTAGGGCTTTTGTAGATCGGATTGAACGATGCAATGAATAAGTGAGTTTGAGGGAGATAGATTGTCAATAGTCCTGGCGGTCTCTTATTGCTTTTCAACTTCATTTTAGTGTTCTTACTTGAATTTTTGGATTCCACGAAATCCGGATCCATATCTAGGCCATAGCAAGGTATTGATTTGAGTATATGATGGCTCCTCGGAAGTTTCAGACATCCATGATAATGGAGGAGTGTCTGCCGTCGATCGTAATATGATCATGATTATTGGTTATTGATCAGGGGGAATGTGCTGGCTACTTAATGTTTATGTCTCTTCATAGATTCCACTCTTCTAGATTAGCTCTTGCATAGCTTCCGACAGTCGTTAGTGGATTTTGTGTTCAAACTATGTGAGCTCATCCAATGGCGCCAATGGAGATGATGACGTACAGCTTCCGTTGGAAGACACTGTCGAACAGACCTGGTGCTTTTGAAAGTTTGTAGGTTAGACCAAAAATAACAATGCTGACTCCTGATTTTATCTTTGTGCCATTTGAGGATTTCAGCACTTTGTTGGTATCACTGGCCTCCCCGGATGTGCATTTGAGGTATTGTATAGGATACCGTGCCTACGATTTCGTGCTCCTGAATCATGGATAGATAACTTCTAATTCTGCATGTTGAGGTGCCAACGAACACACCTGAGCCCACGGCTTTGTTGTTTTTCAGCTTTTTACAGCTGTGTCGACTGAAATTGGGATTTCTTCGTTCCCTACCACTCTCTTTATTCCTTGCCCGCTTAGCAGCATTTGGAAGTTTTAGACATATACCATTTCCAGTGAGTCAGTAACAAGGTTACCTTCGCAATTTCGTTCCTTTCTTTGTAGCCAGTTCTGAAGTTTGTTGGTTTTTTCTAAAAGGCCCTTATCTTGTGTTTGTCCCGGGAGGGGCTGCATGATTCCTTTCTTTTAGTCGAAGTATTTTCTTTTCCTACTGTCTTCATGCGCTGCTCTATTTTTTCGCTGATGCGCCTTTCTATATGTCTAGTCGCTTATACGTACTTTATTTTGTAGCTCACACTCGCCAATATACAACAGGTTTTTTGACGATGGTAATCGATAGCCTAAGGTAGTCTCGGACGTTTCCTGTAATGCAGGCGACCAGTGTCGACTTTCTAGCATTTGCTAGTTGAGCTCTGAAACATACTGTCAATAAGAACTGGCCAGAGTTAACGTTCGCCTCCCTGAAATTAATCGTACATCCAGCATATTTGACGACTGCCTTGCGTCAACGAGCAACTGGTTAGCGGCTCCTCTGGAGACCGCCAGGTTGCTATGTGATTTTTCTTGCGAGGGAATCTCATCACCATATTACGAGCTGTCGCAAAATTTGTGAGTCGGAAGCCGTTAGAAGTTTTCGTATTGTGAAGACTATGCTTATCGATAACTCCGCCGAAGATGTCTTCCTTACCCATCTTCCCATTAAAGTCCCCGAGTATTATCTTAACATCGTACTCTGGACAGGCTTCGTAGAGAGGTCATAAAAGACCTTTTCGGTAGATGCTTCAGCCTCGTCAGTAGGGGTGTGTGCACATATAAAATTGGTAAGTTTTTTTTATCAATTTATATTTTATTTAGCTAACTGTTTTTTGCTAAGTCTTTTCTTCTAAGCTTAAGTTAGTTACAAAAATGTTATTTGTAACGTTATATATAGTAGAAGGACATAGGTTTAAGTTGTACTGTTTGTTTTAGAGTGTCCGCCTAGGGTCAGAAGATGTTTAAATTTGTAAGGATAGTTAAGCTATTGTAGCTTAAAATATTTCTGTCTAGGATAAGGTAGATCTAAGAAACTATGAATAGAAATGGATAAAAAACTAAAAAAAAAACAGCTTAAAGTGGATAACTTCCAACCTTACCTGCTTAGGGCGTTGGTTGCATAAATTAGTTCACTTCCCAACGGGTGTTGGCGAGGCTATCCAGTGGGCGCCGTGTGGAGGCTATGTGTCAGCTTGACCTGAAAAGTGACAGGGATCGTTGGTGACATCTTGCCAAGTTAAGGGCGATTAGCACTTGTACCCTATATCCGTTCCTCGTTTTTCTACCTTCTAACATGTCAAAAATTATATATAGCGCAGAGCTATATAGAGACCTTCTAACCATACGGTCTTAACAAGGTCAGTATATCGGTTCTTGCATTTGTTCCAGTGGATATCCGACACAAATTTTCGACGAAGCATAAATAGTGGCATGCTCCGCTCTGAAAGAGAATGGGGTATCCGAGATGCATTATTGTATTCAACTCATTCATACAGGGCACCATCTTTTCTAAGACCTTGCTGATGCTCAACAGAAGACTTATCGACCGGAAATTTGCCGAGCTGGAGGTGTTTTTACCCCTATTGGGGATTGGTTGCACCACCACTGCATAATATGCACTATTCAAGTCACAGCTTAACACGATGGGCCCTTACTCTTTGAATTTAATTATTTATTTAACAAATTGTGAAGCAAACAAGTGTAATTTAAAAAACAAAACTAAACTAAACAGATAATTGATTTATAAAAGGAAAGAAAACAAGATAGAAAAAAAAAAAAAAAAAAAACAAGTACCTAGACCAGCCAGCCGTAGATGCCCCGAAAGAAACAAAATCCTAAAGCGATGTGCTAAGGTGTTGCCTAAGTTGCCTCTTGAAGATGCGGATGCTATGACATCTTTTTATTTTAACTGGAAGCGAATTTCATAGCCTTACGGCGTAAATATTGTAAAAAACAGTTTTTCTGTCACCCTGAACTTGAAATTGAGTAACATCAATGTTCCACTTCTCTCAGATGTAGCGAGCCGAAGTCTCTGGTAAAGGTATGGTGGTGCTTTGCTCTGCATGATTTTGAAGAGGAAAGTTAATATCATAAACTTAAGGAGTCTTTCAAAGTCCATGCCAAACTGGGTTTAAATGAATGACGAAATGTGATCCCGCCGCCGTAATCTATGTATTTATGAAACGCACTGCGTTCATAAACGCAACGGTTAGTTTGCGTGAGCCTCTACTATCGAGATCGCAGAAGACTGGGATCAGTAGCGTCTTGACAAGCATCGATTTAATGCTGATTGGGAGACAATTTCCAGCGTAGCATAGTATACGCAAGACACCGTAGACTCGACCTGTTACATTGGTGATGTGATCCCCCCACGTAAGTTGTTGATCAAATATAACTCCAAGGTTTTTAACAGTCTTTACATAGTCGATGTTACTTCCGTTGGCTTGGATTGGTGGAAAGTTACTTAAGTCTGGGATGGACGTCGTCTGCGTACACATGTAAAGGGTCCGCCATCTAACGTTTTTTTTTTCAAGTAGTGCTTATTTCGTGAATGGTAACACTTAGCTCATGTCTGATTTGACAGATAATTACTTTTATCCTTCCGCTGAACGAATATGGTTGTGTATACGCTTGAACAACGCTGGGAAATATTGCGACATTACTTTGAAAATCATGGTAATGTTGCAGAATGTGTGCGAAAATTGCGTACGGATTTTGGAAGAAGAGAAGCACCGTCAGCTCCGTATGTTCGTTATCTTGTGAAAAAAGTGAAAGAAACTGGCATCCTCATCGATAAACCAAAGCGTGAAAAGCCAAAAACAGTGCGTACACCCGAGAATATTGCTGCTGCGGCAGAAAGTGTGCGTGAAGCGCCATCAACATCAATTCACCGTCGTTCTCAACAATTGAACATTTCGGAGACATCATTGAGACGAATTTTGCGTAAAGACCTTGGTATGACGCCATATAAAGTCCAATTGGTTCAGGAGTTGAAGCCAACTGACCATCCAATGCGTTTTCGCTTCGCTAAGTGGGCCTGCGATCGACTTACAGAAGATGCCGATTTTGCCAAAAAAATCATCTTTTCAGATGAATCTCATTTTGATCTTGGCGGGTATGTAAACAAGCAAAATTGTCGCATTTGGGGCACAGAAAACCCGCACGCATACATTGAAAAGCCGGTGCACCCAAAACGAGCCACTGTTTGGTGCGGATTTTGGTCCAGAGGCATAATTGGGCCATTTTTCTTCGAAAATGAGCAAGGAGTGGCCGTTACAGTCAATGGCGATCGTTATCGGTCCATGTTGAACGAATTTTTGTTCACAAAAATTGAAGAGGAGGATATTGGCAACATTTGGTTTCAACAGAACGGCGCTACGTGCCACACAGCCGAAGCTACACTCGATGTTTTGCGCCCTGTTTTTGAAGATCGCATTATCAGCCGCAGAGCTGATGTCGTTTGGCCACCTAGGAGCTGCGATTTGACACCGTTGGACTATTATTTGTGGGGTGCCGTCAAAGATAAGTGTTACGCCGACAAGCCAGAGACAATTGACGCTTTAAAGGACAATATTCGTGAAGCCATTGGTGAAATACAGCTGCACACAATCGATAATGTGCTTAAAAATTGGACCGATCGTGTAGGCTACTGTATGGCCAGCCGAGGCAGCCATTTGAATGAAATTATTTTCCATTATTAACCGGAAGGATTGTACTTTCAAATAAAAAAAGAAATTTGAGAAAATATTCAGTAGTTTTTTTTATAGCATTTTCAAAAAAAAAAAAATTATTTGGCGGACCCTTTATCTTACAGTGTTTGAGAACGGTAGGAATGTCGTTATTAAACAGCGAGAACATTAAGGGACCCAGGATAGATCCTTAAGGGACCCCGTTTTCATTTTGGGAAAGGTGGAGAAGTTACCATTAGCATATATACCTTAGCTGACGCTGACGAATCCAAATTAAAGTAATATTTTCGTTTTTTGAGAAGGATTTCATGTGGGACAGTATCGAATGCTTTAGAGAAGTCTAATAATACTAACGATATCACACGGCCTTTATCAATTTCACAGCGAAAGTCTTCAACAATCACTAGTAGCCCGGAAGTGCAGCTGTGTTTTTGCCTGAAACCTGACTGAAACGGTGAAAGGAGCTTATGTTGATTTAAGGACGAGTTCAATTGCGTGCTCAGAAGCTTTTCGAAAACCTTAGATATGAATGGTAGTATAGCGATCGGACGATATTCCTTGTCATTATTATTTCCATGTTAAGGACCAGGTATGATTTTAGAGGCCTTCCAGGAATTAGGGTAGACGGTGGTGATAAGAATGCTATTATATACATATGTGAGAGGTTTTAAGACGGTGTGAATGATTGGTTTTAATAATTTCGGGCTTATGAAATCCGACCTAATGGCGTTAGACTTGAATGCAAAGGTCGATTTAAGAACGTAGATTCTAGATTCTAGATTTTAGATTCTAGAAAAATCAAAGTTATAAGTCAAGGGCATATTACGGGGATCTATAGTGCCGTACTGGATCCCCATTGCCATTGTCAGAGAGAGATGCGACTGGAGCGAATTTCTTATTTAGCTTTTCGATATTGATGTCTTCTAAAGTCTCAGCCTTGATTTGTTTACCCATACCTAGCGTCTTAATAATCTTCCATGTTTGCTTAACGTTTAAGTCGGTTTCGAATTTGGATGATTTTCGACCTTCTGATATCCTCCATAAAACGGTTCCTGACGCATTTAAAAACGTATAGTAACTCGGGGAGCTTAAACTTCTTCCATCTTTTGTAGGCCTATCTCGATTTATATTCAGTTTTTCAATATGTTCAATACATCTGGTGTTATGGATGGTAAGGTTTTTGATTGAGACTTGATTCTCAAACAGGTTATTAATGGTAGATGTAAAAAACTCGACTTGCTCATCAACGGAAGACATGTAGTACAGGGCATGCCAATTAGAATTGAGAGAGTCATCGATAAGACTAGCCATGTTGATAGATTTAAAGTCTCGGTAACTGATTGTAATCGGTACGGTAATAAAACTGAAGTCAAAGAAGAGGGCAGTGAGATCGTGTTTTGAGAAGCTGGGAACATCAAACTGGCTATAGAAGTTGATGAGATCAGTTCTATTGACAATAAACAAATCGATGAACGCAGAGCTTGTAGGGCTAAAGTGGGTGGGAATCGAGTTGTTGACAGCAAATAGATTAGAGCTTGGTAAGTTTATGAAACGATTTATTTGTGAGTCGTTACGGCTTAGCTCATAGCAAGCCTCAAAGCGTTCGATGATGTTAGTTACAAGGTAGTGTCCCTTAGGCTTGGGAGCTTGTAGATGACTACAACTAGACATTTTTCGAAGCCACAGATAATTTCAAGTAAGAGGTACTCGATACCATCGTTTAAACTCGAATTTCCGATTAATCTACTGGCCATTTTGTCTTTAACAAAGATTACAACACCGCCCCCTAGACTCCAGACACGATCGTCCCTACTCTATAGCTAATGGGGAGGCCGCCGATTGATTTAATTAATGTTCTGGTGCATTGCTCACTCCCTTTCCCAAAATGGTCAGGAGGATAGCTTAACTTATTTTCTGTCAGAATATTGTACTAAGCTCCTTGAATCCAAGGGAAGGGTACAAGTTTAAAGCTGCATTAACCGAACAGGTTGCCTATTATTTTTACTATTTTTGTTTCATCACTGTTTGCAGTCCCAGCAGGTCGAGACTGTCAGCTTAAGTTAAATCGCATCTGATTCTAGTAAAGGTTATTCCCCTCCTATTTTTTTTAAAATCTTAATAAATTAATTTCTCCTATAATTTTCAATCTTGATATTGATTTACGTTATTTAATTAATTCGAAACTGCTTTCATGTTCGAGATATTTTGCAGTCTTACAACATCGAAAAAGCTTAAATCTCTAAAACCTGCCATCCAACTATTCCAAGTCCCAACAGCCAACTAGCACGCTATAGTAAATCGCACATGTGTGCTGATCACGTAGGGCACGTTGCGCCCGTATGCCCCGTCATAGATTCCTTGGAACTTTTGCACTTTAGAATCGCACGAAAATTTATTATTGAAAATATATAAATTCGTGCTTTTTCCAGGACCTTCCCTCCACGTGCTTGCACCCTTCAAAGTTTTAATTACAATTTCCTTAAAGAGTCCATGGACCGAAATGCATTACGGAAACATTCCGAATATCCCAATAACTGTATGCGAATATTTAGGGCTTGTTTGCTAGTTGCACACCTCGTGAAAGGATTGCCAAAGGATACCGATGCTAGTTAGATGGTGTTATGGCGTGTGGGCAGCTATTTCACCCCATTTTCACGATAATTAATTGCGGGCAATTAAAATAAGTTTTCCTGTAGAACGATTACAATTGCAAGGAACAAAAGGATTCCGGCGCGAGTAGTCTCAGATTGCATTGCAAGCAAACGATTGTAATCTTCGCTTGTGGTTATGGTGATGCTCGTTCTGTAAAGGTATTATACCGAGCGGTGTGAAGTTTAAAGGGATGCCCCGTAACGGTTACATTTAATTGCCCGGTGGAGTATGGCTCGGGTTGATACTGCACTACGACGAATCTTTTCTACTTATTTGGGGGAAGTGCGCGTGGATACTTTCTTCCAGTTTTCAGATGCAATGAAGTTAATGGCTTATGATGGTAGGTCATTTATTCAGTTTGATTGCCGGAGACACAGAACGCAGACCGGAACTTTGTTGCTTCGCGTGTAGATAGTTCCGGAACATAAATTTCTGGCTTTTCGATTGGATATTTATTTCATCGGGTCGAAGTGGGGCGTGTGCAGTTAAGGTTCAACTTGAAATCGTAAAATTTAATTGAAATCGGACCAAGCGTGGGAAAAGTTGCAAATATTTGCTTTCTGAAGTGGTGAAGATAGGATTTGGTTTTATTGGAGCCTTCAAAATCATTAATGTTCATTCTGTAGGTCCTGTCCACAGTACACAGATTTTGGAAAATTTAGTTACGACAAATGAACCCTACGACAAAAGCTACGTATACAGTAGTGTGTAAAACATCCGCAAGTTTTTTTTTCTCCTCTACAAAGAAGGACAATATTTTAAAAATGAAGGACAATTATATTTAAAAATTTGCCGAGCCTATAAAGGCAGAGCGGAAGCCTGCAGGGATGAACACGGACAACTTGTGGAGTCACAGTCGATGCTGAGACTGTGGAAAAACCCCTTCTGCAGGCTGTATAACGGCGATGATAGTCAAAATGCCGCCGTCAGGCAGAACGAACCATTTACAATGGACGGAGAAGAAAGAGAATCGCGTCCACCCGACTTAGGCGATGTTGGGATAGCGATATCGAATCTTAAGTCTTATAAAGCTGCTGGAATAGACGGATTCCCCGCTGAAATATTTAAAGCAGCTGCCGATTAGCTGGTCAGGAACATGCACCAACTCATCTGCAAGATATGAGCGGAAGAAAGCATGCCCGATGAATGGAATCTCAGCATCATTGCCCGGTCCATAAAAAAGGAGATCCCTATGACTGCACCAATTACAGAGAGATAACAGCCTACGAAATCGTCTCCGCCGTACTGTGTAAGCGCCTAAAACCATTCGTCAACAACCTGAAAGCGACGCGCTATCATGTAACTTTTTTATCTCAATACTCGTGAAGATCGTGCGAAACTCACAAGTCACCACCAGAGGCACGATCTTCTAGAAGTCCGTTCAACTGCTGGCTTACGCAGATGATATTGACGTGATTGGTCGAACACAGCGAGCCGTCAATGAGGCGTTTGCTGGCAGCGGAAGCGGCTAAAATGGGTGTAGCGGAAAATGAGGGCAAAACGAAGTACATGTTGTCATCAAGAAAAGACGCACAGCATTGACGTCTCGAACAGAGCGTCACAATGGGCAGCATAAACTTCGAGGTAGTCAAGGACTTCGTCTACCTCGGCTCCACAGTAAATAGGGACAACTACATCGTACCGAGACCAAACGCAGAATCACTCTTGCCAATCGCTGCTTCTTCGGGCTCAAGAGGCAAAACCCGGTGTGCGAAATTGGAGAAGGCTGTCAGGAGATCGCGCCGGCTGGAGACGCTTGTTGATTGAGGCCCAAGCCCACACCGGGCTGTAGCGCCATCAAAAGAAGAAGAAGACCCTCACCCGAAAAGCGCTCTCTGCAAATCTGATATCCAGTCTGCCAGCTTTCCCCTAATTCAAACTCTTTGGACTGCATCAATAAGTTTGTTGTAGTCGAGGGTATCAATTGCTTTGCTGAAGTCCAGGACGTGACGTTTGCTGAGGCTGGGATTGATGACACTCGCAAAATCGCCAAGAAGCTGGTTAGTGCTTCTACCCTTTTGGAAACCGTACTGGCATTTTCTTATTCGAGCATGTTTGTGGATGAAGTCCCACATTCGATTTGACACGATCTAAGATCTTCTCGATAATTGCAAGATTACAATTGGACGGTACAATTGGTTTTTGCTACCTTCCTTTTGTATCGGTCTAACAATTGTCTCATTCAGTGTGTCTGGTACCGTTGCAGTGTCATAGCTTAGATTTATAAATTTAGCTATTATTGGAGCAAACGTCAGCATTTGATCTCAAATCTATGACTCTGATACCATCAGCTCCAGGCGCCTTTCGGTAAAATCGGGGGAAAATCCGAGCTACTTTGAAGCATGCGGTTCCTTAAGAGTTTGAGGATGCTTTTCGGTTCAAGCATATGGTCCTTTACACCAAATAACGGGAATAACGGGAATAATGGATCGCTTTGTGTATAAGGACATCATAGGCACAGTCATGCTTCCATATGCTGAGGAAGAGATGCTGTTGTTGTGAAGGTTTCAACAAAGTAACGACCCGAAGCACACCTTAGGAGCTCGGAGAGTTAAAGTTTTAGATTAGCCTCCATAGTTTCCCACTTTAAACCTAATTAAAAACTTATGAGGAATACTAAAACAGCGGAAAGAGGGGCAACAGTTTACTTCACAAAAGGCTCAAATGTTTTGCATACTACTGTACTGCCTGGAGTACTTACTTACTTATTTAACAGGCCAACGATCCATGGAGGATCAGAGCCTGGGCTATGGCTGCCTTCCATCCTTGACGATCTCGAGCACGTTGCTTCCAGTTGTCAAGACCAAGTTGTCTAACATCCGCAATTACTTGGTCTTTATACCGGAGGTCCGGTCTTCCTCTTCTTCTCGAACCAGGAGACTCGGAGTCGCTTGGGCGTTGGTGTTCATGTGCTCGATGTGGCCGCGCAAGTGTAGTCGACGGATCTTTGCCTTCCGGACTTCATCCACATCTTTGTACACCTCGTAGAGTTCACGATTATGTCTTCTCCTCCATTCACCTACCTCACAGATAGGACTAAATACCCGGCGCAGGATTTTTCTTCCAAAAGAACCCAAAATCAGCTCCGCGGTCCTGCTTATCGTCCAGCTTACGGCTCCGTACTGCAAGACTGACGTTTTGTAAAGCATGACTTTGGTTCTTCGAGTGAGGAGTTTTGATTCAAGTTGTTTGGACAATCCGAAGTAGTAGCGGTTGCCAAGGGTGATTCTATGCCGAATCTCCACTGTGGTGTCGTTTGTGAAATTTAAGTTTTCCCCGAGGTCGACAAACTCCTTAACCACCTCAAAATTGTAACTGTCAATTGTTACGTTCTGTCCCAGTTGGTGAGCGACGGATTGGTTCTTGCTTGACGGCGTGTACTTTGTTTTATCCTCATTGACCTTAAGACCAACTCGTTTTGCCTGTTCTTCAATCGCCGTGAACGCTTCCACAACGTCACGGCGCGACCGCGCGATGATGTCAATATCATCCGCGTAACTGGACAGACTTGTAGAAGTACCTTCTTTGTTGATGCCTGCCCTTCGCCCTATCTGCTCCAGCACCAGGTTGAAGAAGTCACACGACAGCACATCTCCTTGCCGAAATCCGGTGCATGTTTCAAACGGTTTAGAGGTCCTAGAACCGAGCTGCACGGTGCATCGCGGATTTTTTAGCATGACGCTATACAACCGGATCAGTTTGCCCGGAATCCCGAATTCAGCAATCGCATCAAACAATTCCTTACGACGAAGCTGTCGTATGCAGCTTTGAAGTCGATGAAGAGATGGTACATATGTCTCGCTGGTCTTTTCAAGGATTTGTCGAAGTGTGAAAATTTGGTCTAGATGTTCCCACAATACGCTGGACAGGATCTTGTATGCAACATTAAGAAGGGATATACCTCTCTTAAGTACTTGAAAGAGGTGGATGGGGCAAATAGAACTTTCATCTTCCCAAATTCTGCAAATGATCTGATGCATGCTCCCTACCAGAAGATCGCCACCAGCCTTGAAGAGCTCTGATGGCAAGCCATCTGAGCCTAGGGCATTGTTGTTCTTCAGCTTGTGAATAGCTGTGCCGACTTCTTCGATGCTGGATGGGAGGGCTACATCAGCCGCTGGAGTTGGGTTCTTACCACTCTCTCTTCCTCATACTCGTCAAGCAGCTGTTAGAAATGTTGCTTAAATACATCCACTATTCCCTGCGGGTCGGTGACAAGATTACCCACGCAGTTTCGAAGATCCTGGGTGCCTTTCTTGAAGCTTCTTGCAAGGCCTTTGGCTTTCTTATAAAAAGATCGAATTTTAAGCTTATCCCTAGACTCCTCGATATCCTTGAGCTGGGACGCCGCGAAGATTCTTTTCTTTTGTCGCAGTAGTTTTTTCTCCTCCCTTCTTCTGGCACGGTACTCCTCTTGCGCTGCCATGGTTTTTCGCTGTAGCGCCTTATACGCCTTGTCAGTTGCTGCCTTATTCTGCTTACACTCTCTATCGTACCACAGGTTTCTTGTCGAGAGTGGTAGGTAGCTGAATGACTTAGCGGTAATGCAGCCACATAACTTGGCATTTGTGTTCGACGTAGGCATACAGTAGAGTCTTTTGCTCAGTTGCTCCCTGTAATCTCTTTCAACCTCTGGTGTGCTCAGGCGTCCAATGTCGAACCTCCTCATGGTGGGCTGGTGCAGCTTTCTGACTGAATGTTCACACATCCAGGATGTTTAACGAGTGTCTTGCGTCAATGAGCAATGATCTGGAGATCGCCAGATCGCTGAGTGGATTCGCTTACCAGGAAATCTTGTGCTACTTATTATCGCATTATGAGCTGTCGCAAAGTCCTTGAGTCGGAAGCCGTATCTGTTGTTGTACCGTATAGGCCGTGCTTTCCGATCACTCCGCCAAGGGTGCTCTTCTTACCGATTTTGGCGTTAAAGTCCCTGATTTTAACAAGATAATCCGGACAAGCTTGATGGGGTCTTCAGCCTTTTCGGTAAGGGCGTGTGCACATATGAGGCTGATGTTAAAAAATCTGCCTTTGATGTGGATCACAGCCAGGCGATCACTTACAGGTTTTAAAGTCGATGACCTTCGACCTTAACCGCTTTCCCAGGACAAATCCGCATCCCAATATGTGCAATCTTTTGTGACAGCTAATGATAATGACTGCGACAAATAAATAAATGTCGCAGTCTTTTTTCCTCATCATACCGTTTCCTATAAAGCGTATTTCCTGGACCGTAGTAATATCCGCCGTGTACTGCGTTAGGAATCTTTCCAGTTTATTAGCAGCTCCGGGAGTTCTAACATTCCAGGAGCATACTTGCAAATCCTGTTTCATGCAGTGTCGTCGTCGAGTATCCGTCCGTTCATCCAAGGTATTTAGCTCACTCATAACTTGGTTTTTTTTTACGTGGGCGAATTTTTGGCCCGCCGCAGAACCGTCAGTCTTGTCGGAGTTTTGTAGGTGTAGGTATAGTTGTTCAACTGCCAACGGTTGTTTGAGAGGCTATCCAGAGGGTGCCCCGAGGAGGCTGTATGTCAACTTGACCCGGACATTGAAACAGAGATCGTTGCTGGTATCTCGCCAGATTGAGAGCAATCAACATGCCCTCCACCTGGCAACTAGCTACAAGAAAGGCACCCAGACTTCGAAATTGTGAAAGTAACCTTGCTACTGATCCACAAGGAATGGTGGACACGTGTCTCCCGCACTGTGTTGGGGTCATTAATTCATCGTTGCGTAACGGTCTGTCCCGATTGGTGGGCGAACTGCTGAATCGTGCGGCCGATCCTGAACCGACCGCACATCACCCCAGACCATCTTGATGCAATCCTTTTAAGGTGATTGGACCAAGCAGTGTCAAGGGTTTTCTCTTCGTCGTTGAAACCGTTGCAAATCACTTTCGCCCTATGGGACCGCGAAGGAAATACTCGTATAACAAAAAAAAAAAAAAAAGGAGAGATGCATATGTCCAGGTTTTGGAACGTGTTTCACACCTAATAACATGTATAACTCTCTGAAACTAATATTTTAAGATTTGGAACCTGTTTTTCATTGCTATTCAACAACCTGCCAAATTTTCCTGAGTTTTTCTTTGTTTTCACGCCTGGCTTACTTTCAAGATTTTACTTCAAGATTCCGCTTACTTAAGGGGTTAAGTGGGTTCTGAAATGCAAAATAATGTTATTTCTCCTACACTCTATACTTGCTCTAAGCAAACATGTTTTTTAAATGTTCATCACAAAAAAAAAAAAAATCCGCCATTAGGAAGAGCATTCGAGTACCCCTTAGAGAAAACCCCTTGCAAACCTCTTTAGGTACTCAAATGGTACTACGATTCGCCGTGACTTAACCAGCGTGATCCCTTTCCATCCATTCAATCAAAGCGACCCACTTCGCATGCCACTGACCTCTGACTGCAACTTTGGGGAGATATACAAAAAAGTCACGGCTTATTTAATATATGGTACACCCTAAAGGTAAGAGTCACTCAACTCAAGCCTTTTACCTCCGCATAGATAAAGGGAATGTAGGCTACGACAAAAAAGCAAATAATCATCGTTGCATCATAAATCCATCTTCATGTTTTTGATCCTTGACCTGAATGCATACATTTCCATTTCAAGTTTAATTTATTTCCAGCCAAGTCACGCAAGAGTTCATTATCCACACATGAGCACATCTCGAAAAGTAGTAAATTCAAAAACAAAGCGATCTCAGGGAAAACACAAACGATGTTCGAGCCATAATACCGCTCCGCCCGTTCGTTGATTTTATTCCTTTTTTTTTAAATTTTTAATTAAATCCTCGTGTTAATTAATTGCTTTTTCCCCCTGCACACATGCGAGTATGTACTTGATATCAAACATCAATCCATGCAGAGCAAAGGTTGTTTTGTATCTTCGGCTTTTGTTTTGCTTTTGTGTCCGTTTTGTTATCACAGACAGAGATAACCGAGAGCTGATGGTTATTAGAAGGACCTTCCCACCTGACCCCGACGACGTACTCGTATTTTCAATTCATTAAAATTCCATCTCGTATCTGAAATCCAATTCGTGTTCCGAATGATCTCCCGGGGGCGCGATATTAAGAGGTGAGTATCGAGAAACATCCATCGTCCGACGGTCGGGTCCATCGGGCGCACCAAGTCATCGGGTCGAATCGATCGGGAAAAGGATTAAACTTGAAACATGATGGTGTGATTAATTTTATTCAATACACGAGCGACATGGATACCGTTCGAGTGGCGGCGTTTGGGATTTGTGATCGGTGGGAGGGGAAGGGACGCACGATTTTGAAGCGAATGATGACGAGAGAAGAAATGGAAAACAAACGCATTGATTAATGTGCTTTTATCTGTCGGATAATTACTCGTAATTAATTGGATGATGAAACCACGCCTCGGGCGATGTAGAAAGAAATTGAATCTCACCTGTAAATGAGCGTCGAAGTGGCGCTATTTTGTCTTCGAATTCGTCGTTTTAATTTACTTTGGATTAAATTCCTTTGACGTGTTTTTGATTTCGAAGAAATTGGATTACGCTTGTTGCGAGACAGCGATTAGGGGGGTTGGAGTGGTGATGATGTGTTTAAAGTGCTGTTGAGTTGGATTGCAAGGGATCAGTGGCACGTTTTGACTCAGTTAAGGTTTTTCAGCGTTAATTATTGGAGTCGCTTAATCGGCTCGAAGAATTTGATCCCTTCGTGCTGTTCGTTTTTCTTCCCTTCGGCGAATCTTGCTTTTGCAATAACAAATCGACGTTAGACGTTGTGATTACTGATTAAAGCAAGGTTTTGGAGGATATCGGATTCGTAAGGCATGTGTGTCCTAAATTCATTCAACAAATTAACGAAGTTTGTGGTACATTCTGCAGTAGGTTTACTGTTTCCTATAGTCATCAATTTGCCGCTGATTTACATATGTCGGTCATCTTAAGATCTACAATTACTATGCTGAATTGAAGGTGCCGCGAAAGAATATAAAGGGTCCGCCATCTAACTTTTTTTTTTCAAGTAGTGCTTATTTCGTGAATGGTAACACGTAGCTCATGTCTGATTTGACAGATAATTAGTTTTATCCTTCCGCTGAACGAATATGGTTGTGTATACGCTTGAACAACGCTTCGCTAAGTGGACCTGCGATCGACTTACAGAAGATGCCGATTTTGCCAAAAAAATCATCTTTTCAGATGAAGCTCATTTTGATCTTGGCGGGTATGTAAACAAGCAAAATTGTCGCATTTGGGGCACAGAAAACCCGCACGCATACATTGAAAAGCCGGTACACCCAAAACGAGCCACTGTTTGGTGCCGATTTTGGTCCAGAGGCATAATTGGGCCATTTTTCTTCGAAAATGAGCAAGGAGTGGCCGTTACAGTCAATGGCGATCGTTATCGGGCCATGTTGAACGAATTTTGTTCACAAAAATTGAAGAGGAGGATATTGGCAACATTTGGTTTCAACAGGACGGCGCTACGTGCCACACAGCCGAAGCTACACTCGATGTTTTGCGCCCTGTTTTTGAAGATCGCATTACCAGCCGCAGAGCTGATGTCGTTTGGCCACCTCGGAGCTGCGATTTGACACCGTTGGACTATTATTTGTGGGGTGCCGTCAAAGATAAGTGTTACGCCGACAAGCCAGAGACAATTGACACTTTAAAGGACAATATTCGTGAAGCCATTGGTGAAATACAGCTGCACACAATCGATAATGTGCTTAAAAATTGGACCGATCGTGTAGGCTACTGCATGGCCAGCCGAGGCAGCCATTTGAATGAAATTATTTTCCATTATTAACCGGAAGGATTGTACTTTCAAATAAAAAAAGAAATTTGAGAAAATAATCAGTATTTTTTTTTATAGCATTTTCAAAAAAAAAAAAAGTTATTTGGCGGACCCTATACTATCACTTATCTTGGCAAACAAGACTCATCTTGAATCAGTTTTTGGGGCATTTTTATCGCCACCAAGCGCATTCCAGATTGTTTCTTGCATTTAGAATTGAGCGTGGATAAAAAAGTTGACCACAATTAGACGTAAGTGCATGTAATGCTTTATCCAACAAGAGGAGTCATTTTAAATTACAGATCACTAATAAACTGTCGACACTTATCTAAGAAAAACCCAAGAGGTTATTAAAGTATATTCAATATACAGTGCTAGAAGGTAGAGGAATAGTAGAAAATATCAAAAAATAGCAGACCCCTTTCATACGAGTTTTACTATTCTTGGTTAAGATCAAAAGTATTCTCAAAAGTGATCGATAAATTCATGGACAGGATAGCAATGTCAAGCCTTCAACTTGTTTGGTAATGCCACTTGAAAATATCGCCGCTATAGCTAAGAGTATAACTGAAAGCTAGAGTTCATCCCTTTCGAGATGAACAGAAACCCTACCCTACCAGCACAACGCACACAATTTTATTCGAAGTGATTGAACTAATTTCCAATTGTGTGGGTACGTAAATAAATAAAACTGTCGAAAGTATTTTGTCGTAAACTCCACAACGAGGTTCAATTTGATGTGATTCTTTGCGCTAGTGGTGTCATTAGACCGGAACATTTTTCGTGTTACTCAACAGTGATGGTATTTGCATGACAAAATTTCTGGACGAATTTTCCGTGGAATGCACAGCCCGAAACTCTGAGGAAACAGGTGAGATGTTCAACAGAGCTAAAAGAACGAAGAGTTGGACTGATTATATATCTGGTTTAACAAAATACAACCTTAAATTGAGAAAATCCAAGAGAAGGTCCTGGAGGAAACATTGCGAAAGCGTAGATTCACTACCAACCGCGTCCCGACTTTATAAAGCTCTATCCCAGGGGCACACAATTGGACTCGTCAATCGCAGGGAAACCTGGAGACTTTGCTTAGCACCTCTCGAAGTTCTAATAAGCGTCACAAATTACATTGATAGTAGAACAGACAGTCTATCTGGTATACTCTTCAGCCCTGATAGAGTTAAATGGGCAATTGGCTCATTTAAACCCCACAAAGCTGCAGGTAAAAACGGTATATTGCCTGCTATCCTCCAGAGAGGCCTACCCATCATTCTAGCACCACTGATAGATCTGTTTAGGTCCTGTTTCAACTTGGAATATATTCCTCAAATCTGGAGAGAAGTCGACCTTGTCTTTATCCAAGTGATCTTCTGAGAATGCGCTGCATAACTTGGTAGCGCATTGGGAGTAGTCGTGATACAATGGTAATCATTACGGACAGTTGAGCGGAAGGTCTGTAGCTTAAGTCTGTTTATAGCCAAGAATAATTCCTATATGAAAAAATTGTGCAATAACTTAAAAAATTATCAGAAATGACGAAAAAATGCTGACGAAGACATAACATCCATGGAAACATGGGAGTTACTGTGAATTACAACCAACGCAAATTCAGTCGAATCTCTCAAATCCTATCTAGGACAACCACCCCCGGAGAGTAGTGAAGGAACATCTTCGATACCCCAGTAACCATTGGGTTGGGGCGATGTTTGGGAGCCGTATTATATCAACTACATTCGGAGAGGTCTCTGTGACAGTATCCTTTCACCACTTCTCTGATTGATAGTTATCGATGACCTACTCTACAATACGATAACCTTGTAGTTATTGTTACAGGTAAAAGCGAAATTTCTGCCTGTG
This sequence comes from Merodon equestris, assembly GCA_958301585.1. Lineage (NCBI taxonomy): Eukaryota > Metazoa > Arthropoda > Insecta > Diptera > Syrphidae > Merodon > Merodon equestris. Next base: position 20,532,399 of record OY284413.1, on the reverse strand, counting down.
AATGCATACAACTTGCGCTTCAATTAATATCTGACTGGTGTAGCAGAGAGGGTTTATCGATAAACCCAAATAAGACAGCCTTAGTCCCGTTTACAAAAAGGAGGAAAATACAACCTGGCTCCGTATTCCTAAACGGTACTAACATTGGATTTTCCGAAGAAATCAAGTATTTAGGTATTGACCGTGATCGCAAACTTAACTGGAACTCAAGGTAATCTACTGGTTATATACCGCGATAGTAAAACATATCATGACTTATATGTCTGCCATATGGTGGATAAAAGTTGAACAAAACACTAAAATAGTTACACTTAAATGCCTTCAGAGGCTCAACATTTCAGGCGTCATGCCAACTTGCAACAGCAGCTCAAGAGAAACTGATCGGAATAACTCCACTACACCTTTTTAGGCTTTCTCGAGCTGGATATGATTACACAGTTTCGGAAGTATTATCACACGCGCTCAGTTGTGACAAAGAATTTGAAATATTAATTCCAAACCGCACAGCTTGGGAACGCGGCGATCCCTTGATAAATGGTTAAGGACTCCGGTGGTACACATAAGGCTCCAAGATGGATTTCGGTATTGGCACTGGCCACTTTGGATCAAATCGGCTCTGGGAACGAGTCCTAGTATCTTTCAAGCCAAACAATATACCACCCTCACGTGCATCAATCTAAATTAAGAGACTGGCATAGGAGGTATATCCATATACAATTAAGTAGCGCTTATAGCTCGTATAGCATGGATTCCAAATCCGTTAAGGAATGCCACGATGCAGGACCTAGCCAAAACAAACAAGATCAAGCTCTGGTGGGTGCCAGGCCATGAGGACATTAAAGGCAACGAAATCGTCGACCAACTCATACATACATAGGTGTCGAGAACGACACACGAGGAAACTGCAGAGAACATACTATGCGAGTGTGCTGCCCTCTGCCATCTTAGGAAGCGTATCCTCCTCAGAGAAATCATGGCTCCTGAGGGGATCAGATCAGCTCCTACGAGGGACATACTCAACTTTATGAAGAAGGTAGAGCAACTCCTCCTCTAAATGGCTAGCAGGCACAATAGACATGCACTTGTCGCAGTGTTCTATGCTATTTTTCTGGACTTAGGCTTTCAACAATAATATATCAACGAGACTTGAAGTCCAATCTTGTAAGGGTGTAACATATTTTTTACTTGATGTGCAAGCTGATCAAGTGAAAAAAAAAAATGCTTAAAACTAGCTTAATTAACTTGATAAATCGATTTTTCTGAAATACAACTTTTATTTTTACTTTACAACTATGCTCTTGCTTGCCCAGCTCAATATAACACGTCTCTACTCTTCGGAGGTTTTCAATAGAAAAAGGAGTGTGCTCCGCTTCGGCTTGAAGGAAGCCTTATCAGAAGCGCAGGCTAGACTTGTTTGTTTGCACAAACGAGTCTAGTGCGTTGATAGGCCGTAGCTGCTACTCTTTGATAGGTGGTCTTGTATAACAATATGCCATCAAAAACATAACTTGTAAAAAAACCAAGTCTCGCAACTCAGTTCTTCTACCGTAAAAAGTTGTGAGATCTACATAATACCAAGTCGGTTAATTTATTCAGCCCCTACTTAAGGGACCCTCTGTCTTAAGTTATTACGTAATTAGCTAACCTAACAACATCTTATAGTGACCATATTAATATTAAAAATCTTTTATGTTTTAAATAAATAGATTGACTTGTCCATCGCATGCATCTCACAAGTAATACATATTATATTAAATTAGATTGTTTAGTGCGATTGCCAAGTCAATCTATTTATTTAAAACATAAAAGATTTTTAATATTAATATGGTCTTTTACTTTTTGAATACCAACAACAGATTTTCTTAAAGCCCACTCTGTGTCTTATGAGCTTTTCTTATTTTTGTAGGTTGTTTTCCTCTTTTTCTTTTCCGGTACTACTTCTTGAGCTTCAGCTGCAGTTTTTCTCAAAACCCACTCCCTGTCTCTATGGGTTTTTCTCGGAGGCTTTGATGTTACAATTTTTGTCAAGTCTGGACGGTAAATGCTTCTTAATTTATTGTATTCACAAATTGAGGATTCCTGCGCTTTAATATTTCCAAAGTCGACATTAATTAGATGTAAGCCGCTCAGACTTGTAACTCTCGAAAGTGCCACGTAAGCTTGACCGGATGTGTATACTGCAGAACCGATATCCATCAGCGCATTATTTAGACTTAGGCCCTGACTTTTGTGTATAGTTATAGCATAGGCTATACATATAGGAAACTGTTCGCCATGAACATAAGCTGTATTAATAATTTCAAATTTAGTTTTGACCGGACCAAGCTCGTAAACCTGTTCTTTATCAAATGTAATGTATATTTTCTTAATTATTTTTGTATTTTCCGGATCAACCTTTACTCTTTGCACTATACCGATAGAACCATTAACTAAACCAAGACTCACGTCAATATTTCGCCTTAACATGACTTTTGCTCCTATTTTTATAATTATGTTCTCTTCTAGGCCCGCAGTCATAGAAGCATCGTCTTCATAATTTTTTATGCATTCACGAGCTCTTTTTGTTAGGTATCTGGGGCAATCTATGCTATCTACAGCTGTAAGTTTTATTTCGGGATGTGGGAGAGATCTAAGCATTGCAGTATTTAATTGTTGACACATGTTTTTTGTTGGTAATAAGCAAACGGTATCATCAGGAAGTTTCGAGAGGTGTTATTATTTTTTATTATTATTATTTCAATCAATCTGTTTTCATTTGAATTGGTTTTTAGAGTTATTAATCTAGTCGAGAGTAAGTCGCGGCCTTTTTGTGTAGTCACACCTAATCTTATTCTATTTAGCATTTCAACAAAGTCAGAATCATTGAGCTGTCGCATGTTAATAGTAAGTTCATCGTATACGAACAGTTCAATCCACAGATTCGGCATACTGAGGGAACCTAACAACTTGTTAGTTTCAGCAGTTGAGTTTTTCAAAAGGTGACTTTTCTCTTACCAGCGGAAGCTGTAAAAGATCCCCGAAAACTATAAGATGTTTTTTTTCCAAACCACCAATTCTGATCGTCGCTCAAATCGTCGCACGTCGTGTCAAATAACTCAGACAAGCGTAAATGATTATATGTTAAAGTAACATTGAATATCATCGACAGTTCGTCTATGAAAAACAACACTACTTCTTTCAAATCTGATCTCAGAACTTGGAGCATTTCATCAGAAAGTGGCTTGTACTTCGGTGCTTGCTTGTGTTCCACAGGCAGCTGCAATAGTCTGTGTATAGTCAATCCATTCACATTGAATACAGCTATGCCTGTTGGAGCACTAATTGCCACTTTTTTGTTTAAATACGTCTTAACCCAAACTTTTAGAGTTTTTATTAAAAAGCTCTTTCCAGTGCTACCAGTTCCAATCACAAAACAACGTAAAACGTCAGCGTTATTATCAGTTGTGTCCATTTTATTTGCGATCATATCGAAGACCCTTTTTTGATCGGCATGAAGTTTTGCGATCATACTTTGAAGATCAGTCTGCTCTTCTTCTACCAGATTGATTATCTGAAAGTCATCCATTGCGTTTGCAGCTTCCACAGCTTCAAAGTCTAAAGGGTTTTCAGGACCATCGTCATCATTAACAATTTCCCTTTCTTCGTTTATCTCAGCAACTTTAGATTCTATCATTTCACATGCTTTTTGTATCTTATATCTTGACTCTATCATTGAATTAACATAATCGACTCCTTCTTTTAAATGTTCTTTCGCCAAATTAAAGGCCTCCGTGTAAGTATCACACCCCATTTTGAGTTCATCTAAGGAACGCCATGGCTTGAATAAAAGAAGTAAAGAGAAGAAGTATTTCTCTGGTACTTGTTCTCCGTCTTTTCAGGAACTTTTTACCGTGATTTATCTCGTAGCACTCGACTTTAGAGGAGACTGGGCGTGTTTAAACATTATCGTAATTTTGAACGAAACTGTACAAGTTAGTAGTCTCCAACTCTTTAGACCGTTTAGGATAGTGGTCATCAATCCAAGACTCGGAAAAAATATCGCTGGACTCCGGTTCCAGCATCATCATATCAGATTTAGATTTAACGCGCCGGTTACGAAAGATGTTGACGTCCAGCCATCGAATTGTTGTGGTAGGATCTGTACCGTACAAATGAATACCAAGTAGAGTGTCACTGGCTTCCAAAGAGCCGCACTCTCTATTAGATAAAACTCTAAGGCCAATGTTAAACAGGCGGCTTCTTAAAGGTTTTGTAGAGTTTATGTCTTGAAAGATATCAGCAACATGAGTTTTTCGCTTTTGGTGGTATATTTTGCAAATGTAACTTTGTACTCCTATGTACTAGAAAACCCGTGGCCGGACACCGAACATACAATTTGTTTTAAAATTGATTTAATTATAAGTTCCTCAAATGGTTATTAAATATATAATAAAGATATTTAAATATATAATAAAGATATTTATTTTATATTCCGTCAAATACATGAACCACATTGACCACTAAACCCAATTCCCCAACCGCCAATTGATTGCTGCATTGCATATTTTTAGGATTTAATCGCCATCTAGATAAATTGAAAGAGGATACATACAGACACTATCCTATTAGTAATAATATTTGGTGTATCTAGAAAACTGGACCAAAATTGCAAAATATTTTAGTTTTTCCTTGATTTATACACTAAACACTAATTGTATTCTAAATTTCAAGCTTCTATGTCTGCTAGAAGTGCCCTAGAGTTTTGATGATCGGTCAGTGAGTGAGTGAGTGAGTGAGTGAGTGACAGAATTAAGAAACTTTGACTAGTTATAATACTTAAACTACTGGTTCAAATTTAATGAAATTTGAAATATACCGTGTCTATGCGATGCCTGCTTGGTTACTGAAAATTCAGGCTTCTAGTTTTATCCACAACGAAGTTATAGGGGGTCGAAAATGGTCCGAACTGCTTCGAGAAAAGGATGGTACGGCCGTGCCGCTTTTTTGCTCGACTTGGCGGGGGCACTGCCGTGCCCCCAGATTAATAACTAACCGCTGATCAAGTGAGTTGATTGCCGTGTGCCAGCTGAGCGGTGGCCACTGCATTTCTCCCCTTCTATGTCGAAAAGTAACTGATGGAACAAATCTAGTGATCAATCTTCGATTTTGTTGAAAGCGTCGTGACCCTGGCTGGTATGTACAAATTACTTCTGAGGTGGGTTGAAACCGAGACTTGATGACATCAAATTGAAAAAGACCAGCTGACATTATTCATTCTTAAAACTCTCTGTCTGATTCAATACCTTCTGCTTATTCCGTTTGCATTTCCTTTTCTTTCACGGAGAGCCCAATTCTGTGTCGCTTTTTCGAGAAAATTGGATGGAATTTCGCTAACAACACGTGTTGCCCTTCAAGGCTGCAATTGAGGCTGGGCTATCTACATAAAGTGATTTGATGGATTCCCATAAAAAACCGTCTAAAGGCACCAAATCGTTTGATCTAGCTGGCCAGTTTACCAGTCCAAATAAGGGATTAGTTGCTTATTTAATAAAGGGTGGTCCAACGAAAACGCACGATGATAATTGTAAATAAAACAAAAAGTTTTCAGAGAATTATCTTAATATTTTTTATTATGATAGAAGGATCTATGACAATTATGTGTGGAACTAAATATCGGCCAAATGCTCGCCACGGCTTCGGAGGCATACCTCTATCCGATGGTCCATATTTTCAATGACTCTGAGACATAATTGAGGTTCAATGTCGTTAATGTGCCGAATTATTTCATCATTGAGCTCTTGAATTGTTCTTGGCTTATTGACGTACACGTTTTCTTTTAAATATCCCCAAAGAAAGAAGTCCAACGGTGTCAAATCACATGATCGTGGCGGCTAATTAACATCGCCACGACGCGACGCGACGTGAGATAACACGGCCATTGAATTTCTCGCGCAAAAGCAAGTGGCAAGTGGCACCATCCTGTTGGAAGCACATATCGTCCAGTTCCATATCCTCAATTTCTGGACACAAGAAGTCCGTTATCATCTCGCGATAGCGAACACCATTCACTATAACTGCTTGGCCGACCTCATTTTCGAAGAAGTACAGCCCGACGACGCCGCCAGACCATAAACCGCAGCAAACAGTCACTCTTTGTGGATGCATCGGCTCTTCAACAATCACTCGTGGATTTTCATTGGCCCAAATGCGGCAATTCTGCTTGTTAACGAATCCACTGAGGTGAAAGTGTGCCTCGTCGCTGAAGATGATTTTCTTTGTAAAGTCACCATTCACTTCTGTCTGTTCAACCAACCATTCGGCGTATTGACGACACTTGAAATGGTCAGTAGGCTTCAGCTCTTGAGTCAATTGAACTTTGTTAGCGTGTAAATTCAAATCTTTATTCAAAATTCGCATCAGTGATGTTCGTGAGATGTTTTGTTGGGCACGACGACGAGTCGAGGTTGACGGCTCTTCTGCCACACTATCGCAAACAACAGCAATGTTTTCCGCAGAACGAACTGGGCGAGCATGCACAGGTGTTTTCACATTTCCTACAGACCCGGTCTGCTGAAATTTGCGCACAATTCTATCGATTGTGGACACATTTGGTCGGTTAGGCTGACCAAAAAAATCACGAAGTGCACGAAATGCATTTTGATTTGAACGCTCATTTTCGTAAAAGGTTTCAATAATCTTAACGCGCTGCTCAATTGTGTACCTCTCCATGGTTGAATTTGTCAAATACTGAATTAAAGAAATGTCAAATTAAGTTGGGCAAAAAAACTTGACGTTAAGATGTGACTCACAATTAACATCGTGCATTATGGTTGGACCACTCTTTACATTTTTCAAATGATCCATTGATTCGCTTGATGTATGGCATGTAACGGCGTCTTGCTGTCGACGGCATTCAAGTTGTGCATTTTGGCCAAAAACAAAAAAAAACGAAATCATTGAATAAATAGCGGGTGTCGACGGTAACGTCACCATCCGCCGGACCATAAGCGGCACCTTTTTCCGGGTGCATTGACAGCTCTTTTACTTTAGACTTGCTTATCGAACCAAATGTGTCTTTTTGTTTATTAACATATCCACTCGACCAGGCACAAGCTCCGTCGCTGAAGACAATTTTTCGATAAAAAAGCAAATTTTCCTAAAGTACTGTATAAAGATTATCGTAAAATTGTCATAAAAAATATTTTTCGTATAGCTCGAATTTCAATAATAAAATTCAATCATTTGTAAGCATTATCTGGATGTGGGTGTTTTTACAATAAAATGGCAATTGTAACTGAGTATATATAATTTTAACAAATGTCACACGTCACACGAGTGCTGTCAAGAATAGAGCAATGAAAAACCAAACGGAAAAAAAATTACCTTTAATAAGAATTTATTCCGCGGGAATGAAGACAACTTTTTCAAGAAACACGGGTTCTCTGATAAAGATATGTTTCCAAATGTGGCAGAGAGCAACACACTCTCACAATATTAAAGTCGAAGCACGCATTTTGCGTCGAGGAGAATATTAATGTCAAAATGATATCTCAGATCGGAATGCCCTGAGGGTAGCCCATAGAATGTTGGGATTCTCCAAAAGTGTTTGTTCAAGATTGAACGGTTTCTTTTTTTTTTCATTCTGTTCCAAAGGAATAGATGTTGTGATTTATTCCAACTGTCGTAGTTCTTGGCGGATTTTGAGTTCAAACGTTGTAACCTTCGTTTGGGTCAAAAATTCTAGCGTCCAAATCTGTTTTTATGTTCCAACCACTCTATAATTTTAACTTTTGCACGAGATCAATGGTCTCCCATTTTCCAAAGCGGTTTTTTTCTTGAAATTGTACATTTGTACTATCAGATATCGTGGTTCGGAATATTTTTTAAGCGAAGTGCTTACTGCTCTGTGTTACAAATAGATGAAATGGAGTAAGTCATATCAATACCTGGTCGTTGAGCAGATGTCATGATGCTAGTTATGCTGCGACATACTGGCCTTTGAATACTTTCTAGTTTAGTCATGATAGATGTAAGTGGCATTTTTTTTTTAATAGTAACATGGCAACCTGAGTTTTGATACAGTTACCATTATAAGTGCTTCCTCCAACTCCTTTGGATCTAGGGAGGAGAGAGTTCATGACGCACGTCATACGCAGGCTGGATACGCAAGCATATTTTCGACTTCTAGTCAACAGTCCTCCTCAGCGTCTGTTCACCGAGTGGGTGAGGCTGAAAGCGGGCATCTATCGTGACGCAAGCGGGTCGCTGTGAAATTGCTTCATCGGCTAGTTTTGAATCCCGAACCATTTGATCCTCAAACGTAACTGGGGTCAGCCCGATAAGCCACAATATAAAACAGAATCATCAATGACACGGTAAATAGAAAAATATTGGGCTTTCAAGCTCAAACATAAATAGGTACCTGGAACGTCCTCACCCTCTGAGACCTCCAGATTGAATCAAGTCTGCTCCGAGATGCAACGATACCATCTAAAGATCCTCGAACTCTTCGAAATGAGATGAAAAGGGCAAGGTGATTCCAGACGCAAACGGGAGAGTACCTGTTTTTAAGTGGTAATAACACCTACCACAAGAACGGAGTGGGTATTCTATTATCCCCAGCTGCGAAAAGATCGTTGTTGGAGTGCAAACCCATCTCAGACAGGATCATATCAATCCATCTCCACTCGAAGTTCCGCATCATCACTATCAAACAATGTAACGCCCCCACCGGACAAAGTGATGATGAACACAAGGACACCTTCTACGACCAGCTGAAAGCATGCCTCACGACCTCCCACAAGAACGATGTGAAAATTGTCATGGGCCAAGGCAAGCTGTGATAACAACAACCTCAAGGCCGTTATTGGATAGATCGCAACCAGATCGACCACTTCCTGATCAGCAAAAGATTCCTTGGCTCTCTGCAGAACGTGAAAACCGTTCCTGACGCCGATATACATATATAACGATCATCAACTTTGCTGGGTATTGTGAGATTTCGTCCGGCTGCGGCCTACCACTAGGCACCCGCAAAGACACGTTATGATATCGAGCGGCTCCAAAATCTGGTTATATGCAAGCAATTTATCGAAGCGATAGCTCGGCCAGACACAACATCATCGTAGCTTTCAAGTCAAGTGCTGAATAAACAGTGGGCTTTCGACGCTTACAAACGTAAGCGTTGGATCAGAAACGCTACTTGGAAATAGATCGAGGCCAGAAGGAAACTCAAAGGTCAACTACGCCAAACCGGCTCATGGGAGAGAAAAAGACAGATCCCAGCTGCCGAGGCCGAGAATTCGGTCAAGAGCATGGAGCGAGAGGGCAGACGGAATTTCTTCAAGGACGCAAGTAAGCGAAGCAGAGGTTCTAGCTCATTGTGACGTCATGAAAGGTTTCCAAGAGGAAGCTCTATGAAGGTGGGGTGGCTACCGCTCCTCCCTTCATAGACAGAGACGGAAAGACGCTTACATCAGATCATCAACGACTTGATCGCTGCAGGGAATTGTTTGCAGACTCTTTTCCAACTATGGTGAGACGTACATCTCGTTCTCCTCTCTCTCTCTTTTGTGGGTAGAAAACCACGAAAAACGATCCAGACGACGTCTCTAAAAGTGCCCCTGAGCCCGGACACCTTGGCTGCGGAACTTTTTAGTGCAACTGCGTCACAAATGGCTCTGATCCTGCATCCCATCATCGCAGAGACTTGGTCTACTCGCCTTATCCCGAGAGTTGGAAGGAGGGCGTGATCATCACCATTCCGAAGAAAGGCAATCTGCGTGAGTGCCTTCGAAAAGCCTTCGACATGGTCTGCAGAGATACTATTTGGAACGCCTTGGAGAACATTTGAATCCCAAATACTATCATCGACGTCGTACGGGAATTGAACCGAGAGGCATGGTGCATCATGCACGGTGCGCCTCAAGGGCAATGAAAGCAAAGCCTTCATCAACAGCAGAGGAGTGCGCCAAGGGTGTGTTATATCTCCCTTGCTTTTCATCGCTGTCCTCGACCTTGTCCTCATACGCACCAACCCGGAAGCACTTAATGGACTACGCGGACGACATCTGTCTCATGTCTAACTCGTTCACTGGCATACAGCAGAAAGTGAAGGCGCTCAACATCAACGCTTCCAAAACTTAACTTCGAATTAACATTGCCAAAACGAAGCTGATGAAAATCGGTACGACATGTGAGATAAGCCTCTCTTTCTCATCGGGGTACCAATCGAAGACAAGTTCTGCTACCTCGGCAGCATCCTGTGCAACAGCGGGGGATCAGAACTCGACAAGACACGCTCGGCCTACTATCCGTTGAGGAATGTACGGAAAACCAACCAGCTTTCTTCCTCTCTAAAACTCCGGATCTTCAACTTCAATGTCAAATCCGTCCTCCCCTGTGAGACGATGTGGAAGACCACTGACAACATAAACTGGAAGCTAATTGAAAGATATGGGCTAACAAATGTCTGAAGGGGACCCTGAAGATCTTTTGGCCTGAAGCCGAAATGGAGTTGGATTACGCATACTTTGCGTTACTACCAGGGTTACGTGGAGGAAGTTCATACAATCCTTTATACCGCTATGTGCTCCATATTAGCATTTGTGGCCTCATGTGTCGACATGTGTCTCCATGCCATATGTTGGGCCTTATATGGGATTGTTGCAATAAAAACGTCGAGGAGAAGTGATTTGGAATGGCCACCAAGATCGTGCGATGTGTCACTCTTAGACCTCTTTCCTGGGGTTACATTAAATCACTGGTCGATTGTAATACTTCAACAACATAACTGACTAAATGGAGAACAGTTTCAAACCACTGGTGAGATCCAGCCCAACTTTAACAACAAATTTTACAAAATTCGATCCCTCGAATCCAATCCTGGAAACAAGTCTCCGAAGAATATTTGAATGATGTCTTTTTTAAGACAATTTTAGTGGCATTAAACGTACTATGATTCACACTAAGCGCTTCTGTCATATCTCACTCTTATTTATAATTTAAAAGCTAAGGTACCATTGATGAAAAAAAGCTCTTACCTACACATTTCCGTGATTTTAAAAGTCAAGCTAAACTAGACTCGAACTGACTTATTCAAAGAAACTACTTGAGCCCAACTTCCGCTTAAATATACTACGAACGAGGACACCCGAACCGTGAGAGCCTTGCACTTATCTTCAAAATAACCAATATGCGTGATGGTATGGAATAAAGATTCCTTGCATTTAATTGCCCATAACCTCGGCTTATGCAATAATATAGGTACATAACGTCCGAAGCAATTCTGTCACAAGAATGTAATTTCGCCCACCTGCAACGTCAAGCTTAAAAACTAAATTAACATGTCATCACTAATAAAGTCATAACACGAAGAATGCATTCATTAGGGTCAACACTCCACGCCTTACAAGCCTTTAACCGCCCTAACTTATTCCGCCCGCCATCAAGCAAACAATACTTAAAACACGCCGCTCCATTAATTCGCCTGTTAACAAACTGAAAGTTGTCAACCCGCTAATACAGCCTAATAAATATCGAATGCACCCTCAGGCACAGCCCCGCTCATCCAGATTAGTAATCTGGTCGTGCCTTCTCGTCTATCGCAAGTTTCACCAATGTCGTGACTTGACCGCATCATTCCATGCCACTTTTCCGGAATTATCATTGGCCCGTCACAGGGCGTCCAATTACCCCCCGACCACCGATTATGCGTACATATCAACGATGACCATCTTCTGTAAGCTGAGATAGATTACAACCGGAAACAGGGTTCGGCTCTTCATAATTTAACATTCTTGTTTCCTGTTCTGTTTTTGGTTTTGGTTGGCGGCTTCCTGTGCCTCGACATTGTTTATTAAGTTATCAAATGAGATAGTTGCACCCCTACCTGACAGTGTCGGGCGACTCCGTACGTCAGGCGATAATGGGCGGGAAATTAAAAACGACCACATTGTGCCGGGGCTGATGATGATGAAGTTGGGTTTCGTGTCATTGTGTTAATTTGTTTTCTGTCAGAATGTTGGAATTTTTTGTTTTTTTTTTATTTGCTTGTGCTGAGGGGATGTCCTGGAAATCATTTTCAGCAATGGGAAGACTAATCAATTTTTGATTCGTTTTAGGGTGCAGTGACAAGGCAGACAGGTACTCGTAGGTATGGGTGAAGAAATTAGTGACGCTAACGTGTGTTACTGGTTGATGTCGTGCAACCTGCTAGCGGGTGTGGATGGAGTGTTATCTGCTTGGATGAATGGGAAAGAGGATAATTTGCTTCGGGATGGGTGGAAATTTCATTCAGATTAATGGTCGTAATCAATTTTTTTTTGTTTTTGGGAAAACATACAAAAGGCGGGACGTGTTCGGTGGATGGTTGTTTTCATCCATGTCAGGAGGGTGACGCTCGACCGGGCATGTAGATCACGCAACTTTGATTTGAGTTTTTAGTTGATTCATTTAAACCAGAACTGTGTAAAACCATTGAAGTTCAGAGATTAAGGCAGAAGTGATTTAAATTCAAATGGAGGGCTTTTAATAAATAGAGGGAATACAGAAACTGTGTAACAGGAAGAGCCTTTAACAGGGTACTGATTCAACAGGCAAAACATCGAAGTAACAAGGCAATACCTTATAATTGTGGGTAGTGAAACTGATCAGATTTAAAAGCAAAGTCAAAATAACGACGAAAAATATGCTTAATCAATCGCGAGAACGTTGAGAAAGTTAGATAAGCTGAGTCTGGGGTGAACCTGGTCGGGCTTCAACCAACCACACCCTGCTTATAGCTCGATCATTGTCCAGCTGCATCTAGTGTCAAACTTTAATTTGGTTTGGATCTCTTCCATCTAGGAGCAGGATTATCCAAAATAACTTCGGAAAAGCCATTTCGTTTTTGAGTTTATTTTAAATCAAATCGGCAATCGCGTTCCACGATGATCGAATGTAAGCCTATGGAATCTTTTCCCATTCTCGAAGAGGGGCTTTCGAGTGCATCTACACTTTGACACTTTTTCAACTAATATCCGACTCTAAATTGCCCCATATGGGAAAGTCAATTGATGACTGAGGGAAGCAGGAATTTTGAGGTCATTGTGTCGACGAAATGTGAAGCAAGCGGCCTTTTTTTTTAACCACTCTTGATGACACGTGCTTGTGAAGGGTATTGCTGGAACATCCATTCTATCTCTCACTGATATGTCTGATGGCTCTAAGTTTCAACACTATATATGTAGGTGAACAGTAGAATATTTGCAAACAGACGGTAGGTCATTAACAAACATGCAAAAGAGAATTGGACCTAAGATTGAACCTTGTGGGACACCCTGCATAACTGAAAGAAGTGCTGAAGAAGAGTTGCAAGTAACGACTCTCTGGGATCTATCACACAAAAAACTACTTTTAAGTCTCACCGCACTTTCACCTTTCAAAAAAAGTTTCAACTTCCAGCAAAGGGCTCTATCGTCGTAAGCCGTAAAGAAATCAAGAAGGCAGATAAGAGTTACGTTTCCTTTATCAAACGCCTGTCTAATGTCTTCTAAGGCAGGAACAAGTGTGCTGGGTTCTAAAACCAGATTATCCAACGAAGAGAAGGTTGTTGATTGACAGGTGTTTTTGAAGCTGTTTAGTTATTAATTTCTCGAAGGCTTTCGACAGACATGGTAAGATGCTTATTGGTTTTGCTATTTTGCCAACAGGAACCACACGAGCAATTTTCCAGGATTTGGGAAAGATGGAAATAGGTTCAGAATATAGGTTTTAAGTGAGATATTATATAAGGCAGGATCAGCTTTACAAATCGTATGCGTAGCCCGTCTTCACCAATAGAGTTTGATTTTATAATTCTAATACAATTTATAACACCAATTACACTGACGGTTTCTATTTCGAAGTTCCTTATTCTGGATTGAATAGGGTCTTCACTAAAATTGAAATTATTTTCCCCAGAAATACTATCAAGAAAGAAGTTGTTTAGTAGATCTAGATTAATTTTCGCGCACTTTGCCATTTAACATAATTGCTCAGTAGCAAGCAATTCAAGCCAATTTCGTACCAACTTCACACGCTATTGGTCATCAAGCCAGCCACCTGCAGGCGTAGAATGCATACAGAGGAAACTTTTACTGAGGTAGACTGTGATTTATCCGTTCGTCACCATTGGCAGAAATTGGGATTGTGTTACTCGACTAGATGGAAGATTTTACGCAAGGATCTTGGTCTAAGATCTTACAAAATGCAGCTCGCGCTAGAACTAAAGCAGAAAGACCTGCTACAGCAACGAATTTAAAGGAAGTGGGCCTTAAAAAAGCTGGGGAAAGATCCGTTTTTTTATAGAAAAATTGTCTTCATTGACGAAGGTCATTTCTGATTGAGTGGGCGTGTTAATAAGCACGGGCTGCCGTATTTATAATAGTCCGATGACGAACCTCAGACAATACAAGAGCTGCCAATGTACCCAGAAAAAATGCACTGTTTTTTGCGGTCTATGGTCTGGCGGAATCGTTGGCCCGTATCTTTTCAAAAGCGCCCACTTTAATTGAATGATTTCGAAATGATTTCGGTTAATAATTTTTCTGTCATTTTGGATACAAATCACTTAGCGATGGCGATAAGCCAGCTTCAATTGCAGTTTAGGAAATCAATACACGTGTTAGACACTCCATATATACCTCTTAAGAGACAATGGTGTTCAACTTTTACTCAAAGTAATCCTTAGGGAGCGCCGTGGCGCAGTGGGTAGTGTGTCGGCCGCTGACGCAAGATATCCCGATAACACCAATGCCATCGAATAATTATTTCGCGGCTTCCCTCCTCGACGGGGTACTGGCAATTACCGTTGTACACTTGCCATGAAAAAGCTTCTCGGCTCTCGCAGTTCGGAATCGGCATTAAGCTTTAGGTTCCGTTCACTTGTGTGAAAAACAAATGGCACACAGCATAAGTGAATAAAAAGAAGCTTGGCTTTGGCCCACATGAGCTCTAACACCATCTAAGGTGTCTGTCTGGCAGTACAACGGATCAGTATTTGTGTCTGAATGCTCCAACAGATAGCAGAAGCCCCCAACAAAAAAAAAAAAAAAAAACAAAAATCCATAAAAATAAATGGCAAATGAAAAATGAAATTTTTTTGTTATTCTTTTTTTTTTAAATAAAAACCCAAATTCGTAAAAGATTACTTATTAGCATCAAAGCTTCCAAGAGCGCGGATATTGTGCCACTCTTTAAAAAGGACCAGTTGATGAGATAAGCAGTTATAGACCCATTTCGCTTCTTCCATTTATTAGCAACATTTTTGAAAAAGCAGTGAAGAATAGAATTGTTCGTTTTCAAAACAACACCAAATTTTTTAGTTTATCTCAAATTGGTTTCCGTAAGATAAATCAACAGAAGAGGCGCTATTAAACTTCTGCTCTCAAATATTTATTAACCTTGACGATAAAAGGTATACCGCTGGATTATTTATCGATATTACGAAAATCCTTGATATGGTTAACCATGCAATTTTGCTGAGAAAGCTAGTTTCCGCGGGTTCATGTTCAATTGGTTCAGTTTTTACTTGTCTTAAAAAGTCAAAATTGATATGATTAGGAGCGGTGACAAAGTATACTAATCTTGGAGTACCTCAAGGTTCCGTTCTGCGACCCATACTATTCTTAATATACATAAATTCACTTTTTGGATTAAGTTTTAGAGCTGTTTCCACTGCATTTGCAGATGATGTGGAATGCGCTTATGGTTCGGATAGCAGTTTAAATCTAGTTTCTGACATAAATTTTCACTAAAATCTACTAAGAATCTGGTAAAACCAAAATTATGGTCTTAAATTTGTCATCAGAAAAAAATTTCGAAACGAACTTTGTCTACCATGCGGCTAAGTGCCAGGGGTTCAAACTGTCGAGTTGCTCTTGTAATTACAGTTCTCCTTCTATCACCTATTGTAGCGATATTAACTGTAACGATAAATGTTTCGCCATCGAGATAGTTAATGATATTAAATATTTTGGGCTAAGAAATGTCGCTTTCGAAGCACACTGATGCTCTGAGACAATATTTTTGTGCCATTTTCAGAAACTTTTTCTATAGGGTTTACCAAAGAGGACTTGATAACTTTTTTTTAAATAAAACGCAAACCATTTGAGATATTTCAAAAACTTTATTATCGGCTTGAAGTACAATCAAAACATTTATGAATGGAACTCGACTTCGTTCATATGGCCACCGCGAGCACGTTTGCAGTGGTCGATCCTTTGGACCCAATTTTCGATGACTCGGCCACACATTTCGGCCGAAACGGCCGCTATTTCGCGTTCAATGTTGGCTCTGAGCTCTTCCAACGTCGTCGGCTTGTTGGCATAGACCAATGACTTAACGTAGCCCCAGAGAAAATAGTCTAGAGGCGTCTAATCGCACGAACGAGGCGGCCAATCGACTGGTCCATTTCTTGAGATAACACGCTCATCAAACTTACTCTTCAATAAATCGATTGTAAGGTGTGCTGTGTGGCTTGTGGCACCATCCTGTTGAAACCACATGTCGTCCAAGTCCATATCTTCCAATTCGGGCCAAAAATAATCGGTAATCATGGCACGATAACGCTGGCCATTCACAGTAACGTGACGATCGTTATCGTCGACGAAAAAATATGGCCCAATAACGCCGCCAGCATGCAAACCGCACCAAAAGGTTATTTTTTGTGGATGAAGTGGTGATTCATGAAGCACATGTGGATTTTCACCCGACCAATAACGCATATTTTGCTTATTGACGAACCCATCGAGCCAAAAATGAGCTTCGTCACTGAAGATGATTTTGCGATGAAATTCATCATCTTGGCGCATCTTCTCCAGAGCCCAATCGGAGAACGTACGTCACTTCAAATGGTCCATCGGCTTCAATTCTTGAGTCAGCTTGATCTTGTATGGGTGTAAACCAAGATCCGCCATAATGTGGTCTGAGCGATGCCCAATACTTGAGAACGGCGTGGAATTAACTGATTTGGATCGTTTGCTACGGACGCCTGAACGGCGGCGATATTTTCGACACTTCGACCAACCCGTTGTCTCACTGACACGGCAATATCACACAACGAATATGTAGACTAAAATTTTTGCACTGAGCTTGTTATTGCCTGTCTACTAGGGCGAGAATTACGACAGAAAATTGGAGTTAACGTTCTTAAAGCGGTCACCGATTCCGAATTTCGGTAGAAAATTTTTATAATTTGCAAGACGTTGCTCGTTCATGTGATTTACCATGATGAAAATGTTGAGTTTACTGAATAAATTGACAATGACAGTTCGATGATTAGTGAAAGGGTGCGTTCACAAATTAATGTATGCTCTACTAAGTTTTTAAAAACAATTTATTATGGCAATTTCAACTCCAAATTAAAATATGGATTCAGTTGCTGGGGAGAGACCTATTTGAACAAAATAACAAAAACATATGATTAGGAAAATCACAGTTTTGGTTGACCTGAGGAACAAGACTTTGTTGTGTTTTGAGGCAGTTTTACCATCCGTTAGTTGGACTCGGTAGCGGGTCCCTCTGATGGTTATATTTGATTGCAGCTACTCCGCGCTAGTCCCACCAGGAGCACAGCATATTAGTGAAATTCGTTCCATGGATATTTGATGTAGCCGCGGCGTTCTCATCATTATTTGCCTTGTATTTTGGTAATGCATCCACAGAGCGATAAAATTGATGATGTGGCGAGTATTATAAAAAAAAATAAGCTTAGAAGTACCCCAAGGGTCTGCGCTCGGTCCCTTGTTATTTTTCAATCAAATTCTCCTGGAACCCAGGAAATCCCATGCAGATAGCGGGATATCCCTGGCTTTTGCAGAGCCCACAAACGAGCTGAATCATACTTTTCGATCTATCATTGCGCAGAGGACATTCCTCGCGTTAATGGTTAAATGGTTATTATCACATTTTACACATAACAACAACTACTGCTGTGTTGTTGATTCTATTGCTCTTGTTGCAAAAATTGGTGTTACTGTTGTTGTTCTTACCTATACATGTGTTGTTGCTGCCGTTATTGTTTCTGCTTCGGTTTGTTTCTGTTTTGTTTCTAATGTTGTTCCTCATTTTCTGTGAATTTCTTTTTGCTGCTGATCTGCTGCTATTCTTTGTTTTCGTTGTTTCCTTACTAAATCACGCTTTACGATCAATTCTTCAGTGAAGCGATTTAGTTTGGTCTCGTCTGTAGAGATCTTGTTATCTATTTTCTCTTCTCGTGGTACCAGCGCAAAGAATTGGTTACCTTTGTCATCATATGGTTGTAGTCACCATTACAGCGACCTCCATCGACCTCCATCACTAGTAGTTGCTTGCTTTAATTTTAAGGTCAGCCTCGGCTTCCTCTTGGGCTTAACAATCTCACAGCGAACTACACAAATTGCCAGCAGATTCCTATTGGGCTTAATATGGACCTAGATCCAGCAATTCTGCATCTTGAAACGTATACACCGTCCGGAACGTTGCTTGTCTTTCGAACTGAAGATAATAATCAAAGCTCGCTTAAACGACGCCTTTTTTCCTGGAAAGTTGACATTTTCACGCATAAAAAAAAATATGTGGCGTCGATAGAGATTCCAAAATGTGATAATGAAGAGTTTCTGGCAGATGCCCAAGCCTAACATGTGTACTACTAGCGCCATCTATTGGAAAATTCGGATCCCCATTCGTTCACCTGGTATCTTAAGTCTTCTTCTTTTCCTTTTTATCCCGGCGTCGTTATGGTCAGAAGTGTAGGACCATAACCTTCCCACTTAACTGCATTCCTACTGGTCCGCTTGTGGGGTCCACCTGGTATCTTAAGTATTATAATAAAAGTGCTTTAATCAATGGCATGTCATGCCTTGTGAGCAGTTATTCTCCTAATGGAATAACCTGAATGGCAGATAGTTACCCGTACCGGAAAGTCACTAGTAGAGCGTACGAGAAGTTGTACGGTGATTCTGAACATCAGCAAAGAGAATGAAATACACGGAATGGGTGAACAAACAAACCTAGTTAAAGTAACTCATAACTGGGCCTGATCTCCCAGGCTCATCCAATAACAAGTTTCATTTTACATTTAACACTTTCGTGAACTGTCAGCACTACTTTACTATCACTAACATTTAGTAGATGAGGTTTCATAAGTAAAGACGAGGAGGTTTCCAAGCATGCTGAAAATATCGCTAAATCCAAGATTACTGGGAGTCTGATTGAATATCATCATTGAGAATCACCATTGCATCGCATTCAGCATACATCTTGATCTATATGATTATAAGATTCATTTCCCAAGACCATCGAAGCCAGTAGGTCATACATAATGCTTCGATTACGCTGAATGGGTGCTGGAAATTAATGAACAAGATCATAACTTTTTTTCTCAAAATTGTTTTTCCGTCATCAGGCTCATTTCCATGTGTCTGTCTCCAAAAACCCACGAGAAATGGTGTAACCACCTATCTATCCAGAATTAATTTTGGCCGGTAGAGTTGTTTACCCATATCTTCTTTGAAAATAATGCTGTTGCCAACGTTTCAGTGAATAAATTGTGTCTTTTCCTAAAATAGGTAATATGGACGTGGGGCTCATTTTTATTAGGATGGCGTTAAATGCCACACAGCGGATGCAGAGTTATTATTCGGAAAATTCAGTCGAAATCATGCGAAACTTTAATAAGAAGTGCTCGTCAACAAAATAATTGTTTGTAGCTAGAATCGAGGTAGGCATTTGGCAGGTATTCTAATTTGTTGTTAGTCCCAAATTTTATAAAAATATTTTATTAGTCTGTTCATTAAAAGCGACACTTCATAATGGATTCCTCTATATTTGACATTTGGAATATGGTACGCCCTTAATCTCTTTAATAAAAAAGTTCGCTGGACATAGAGAATAAGGGAAGTTATGACGCTATTGAAAACCATAGAACCTACCGATGCTGATGAGACTCAATTCGAAGTAGGCTGCTTAGCCCCAAAAATATAAATTCAACCTCGCGGATAGGAAGGGGAAATGCCATTATATGACATTAAATATGCCTTTTCTGTATTCAATTGCTCATCTCATTCAGACGCCTAAAGCGTGTCGGTAAAAAACCCTCCTTATAAGCGGGCATATTTCTTTTCTCCCTTACATTTGAAAAGCAACAGAAACGATCAAAGCTTAAATTGCAAAATGCTTATCTCGGAAGACAAAGAACCGCCACTTCAGTCTACCCGGTTCCTCCCACCACCATTCTATTGAAAGCCACTTCCCATCACTCGATTAACTTTCTTTCGCAACCGCAGCTCAAGGCATCTTAAGGAACTTCATCATTTGCTCACTGCTATCGAAGCACCGAGACCAATTTTCCGAATCAACCATAATCATTCCGCTCACATAACGCTCTGTCTTTGATTTATGTTTATTGTCCTTAACCCTCATCGAAACGAAAGGACACGCAAACGGATGCAGCCCACACCACCAAAAACCTATCACTTGTCCATCCCGTCGCATCCGCTCGAATAAGCTTTAATGATTTATAAACTTTTTAACGATCCCTAATGTGTTTCCCACCGCCACACAGTTCCCTTCGAACTTCTTTCCCTTTTCTCTATTTTAGTTTGTGTCATTTTAGTTAAGATTAATACCCGATTCGATGGTCAGTTCTTCTTTGTCCCTTGCATAGGTAGAAGTCAATCTTGACCACATGTACACACTTGACAGAGGTTAAAACCTGCCAGTAAGGAAGAAGAGAATTTGTCTTAATTTGGCTTTTATTACTCGCAGGACATCATCTCCAGACCGGATATGCATTGTATAGGGAATGCGAGACCCACGCCCTGCCCTGCCATATCGTCAGTGACTGAATATGCGAACAGCAAAATGAACGAAGCAGACGGGAACAGGAGCGAGCAGAATACTTTGTTGACGTTTCGACCTCGAACTTGGGGACTTTCGTGTGCCTCCTGCGTTGTCGTCGATGGAGAAGGAAAACTTTTTGTCATTTAATCAAAGTTGCACGAGGATGGAACTTTTTTTTTTGTTTTCTTATTAGTCGTTCGTTTCCTTATTTTGTGTTTTGGATGTCCTCTGAATGCCCTTTTCTGGACCTAATAACTTCCCTCAAGAGCAGGAGGAGGGCAGACGTACCGGGGCAAGGGCAGGAGCAGAGCCAAGTCAAGTCGAGAGTCGACGTAAGAAAGTTATTTAATTTCTTCCTGTTCGTCCTGGCACACTGTACTGCCATAAATACTTGTCTTGCACGGATGGATGGACGAATGTTTGTAGCTCCGAGTCCGATTTCGAGTGTGTGTATGTGTGACTGTATATCAGGTAGATGAATACCATGGTCGTCATATAAAATTGATGGAACAAAGTTCTTCGGTCATAAATGGCTAGGTATAGACGGCTGGAAGGCGAGCACGGGGGATGAACGGAAGAAGACGTAATAGTATACATAATACATTTTGGGGATAAGCTCTCATCAGGCTTTAGGTTTATGACCTTCCGTTTTCCGTTTAACTTGCCGTTGCTCACAGGGACATGGTCTTTCTGGTAGAAGAATGCAATAAAACGGAATGACTTGAAATTCCTGAAGTTGCCCAGTGAATTGAGTTTTTTTATGGAATAAACCTTCGTCTTGAGATTGAAGTTCGAGATGACATTAAAAATTCTTTTCAACAAATCCGATGTTCTGTCTTAAGGCGGAAACGTAGAAACCACTAGGATATCTCCTGGTTATGTCTCAATGAAACTCTCTAAAAACTTGATGCAACCCGCACAAGCCCCAGGTAAATTAAGCAATGGAGTCGCTGGAACTTTTTGCTCTCACCTACTTTCCTGGGTTCATTGACCCTCGCTCCCTTTCGCTCACAACACGAATCATATACAAGGTAGCCCAAAAATACTCATTCGATGAGGTTTCCCTAAATCTGTTGATCTGTTGTCGATAACCACTTGGACTCACATAAACGGTGCCCTTCGGTTCCAACTCACCAATTCACAGCAATACAAATTCATTGACCATGATGCCGTATAGCTCAGAAGTCACAGGAACCGTGTTGCCGCTGCAGCGACGTTGGAATAAGCACAACGCAGTCTTTCAAGGTGCCCTTTCACATGTTTTTCAAGCCTCTTTGAACGGCTTAACACATTAAAATTTAACCATTTAGGATGGTTGGGAAGTCTGAAACAAAATCACTGATGAACTATTAATTAGAAAAGTCACCAACATTCTGTACTTAATCCTGAGGACATCTGTCACCATTTAGGAAAGTTATAGCAGTTTTCAATTCGGTGATACATTTTGCTGCAGCTTGTATGAAGGATCTTATGAATAAGTTAAATCAATTATGCAGAAGGGGTCGCCTGGGCCATTAGTACCTTTTTTAGTCGAGTTCTGAAGCCTGGTGGCAGGTTCATGTTGTTTGTATCCCCGGCTAAAAAAAACAGGTTAATACATTACAAAATTCTTTTTGTTTAAGGCAGTAGAACGTAGGCTCGAACTGCTATTATGCGAGCTCCTAAGAAAAAGCACAATGAAGGTGTTTCCAAAATTGTCGATAATTATCAGAGGTTTTTAGCCCCAACAGAATAGCATTCCTGCTTAATACCAAAATTTTTAAGGCAGGTTGATCCCATCTGCCTAATTGCGCATAATCATCAACCAATTTCTAGCCAAGTTGCAAAACAAATCAGTAAGACTATATCGTATATGTGGACGATTTGGTTTGGGGGCTTTGACTGGTGTATGTGCTTTGGCAACAGACCGGGGTCTAAATGTAAATCCTAAGAAAACTAGCCGATGCTGCTTGCCACTAAGACCAAAACCTTCACGGCATTAAAATTTGCCACTATCTGTATTAAACAATGCCAAATACTTAGGCGTCAATCTAGGCCCGAAGCTTAATTGCAGGTGAAATATAAAATACCGGGTAAGGAAAGCTAGCGCTGCTTCCAATGTCTGCAGCACAACTTTCGCTGAAAAGTGGGAGCTCAAGTCCACCCTAAGTGATCGGACTGTTTATCCTGATACGGCTATATGTTAGCTCGCTATTTTGGTGTTCTGCCTTAAGTAAATCTTATGACCTAAACAAACTCAACAAGGAGCAGAGATCAAAGAAATCAGTACCAAGGATAACCTTGGACCTTAACATCGAATACAGGTGGTCTTTCCGCACCTTCAGAATGGAAGACAGACCAATTGCCAAAGTAAAACTGTTGTCATTTTCTTGGCTAGAAAGTCGCTAAATAAAACTTCGATGGAGTTACTGATTTCGTCTACCTCTACAACGATACCAAAGATGAGATCAGATGCATCAGAACATTTGGCAACTTATTGCTCCTACGTTTGGCGAATTTTGCCAGAAGTTTTTGGAATGCATCTAAATAAGATTTAATCCACACAGCCCCGAGATCATCAAACTGGTCGTATGACAGGGTTCTGCAGCAGGTGGAAATGGATTCAAACTTGGTGAAAAACTCATTTTCTTCATTTTCACAATTGAAGAGGGAGTAATTCGCAGCAGTATCAAGTGCTGGCATTTGGAAAAACGTCCTCTTTGGATTTTAGGCAGTCGACATGATCGGGCAATACATCTTCCAAAACGGTCAGATGATGACTATCAACAGCGAATGATATCGGGTAATGATAGCTGACTTTTTGTAGCTTGAGTTGAATGACACCCACCTTGGCAACAGATGATACCAAGAAGACAGCGTAACGTATAAGTTATATTGGAGTTTTCGAAAGAAAAGTCCCCAGAACGCGTTATATCCAGAAGAGACCCTATGACTTTGTCCTCCGGGACAAATTAAGTCACTGCATAATAACAACAAACCAAGGCCAACTAGGTAACCGCAACATTCATGCTATCGGTGGAATCCTGCCTGACATGGGCCATAGAGTCATACAAAATTGTACCTCTTGGAATCGAATCCTGTAAACGAATCGGTGGAAGGAATCAGAATGACATAATTGTTGAAGCTTAGTGGCATTAAATGTGCTTTAATACTAAATTACCTAATTAACCTCTTATATTTAATTCGAGATCCAAGACACCTTAAAATCGAAGACCGATCGGCCATGAAAGGCCAATGAATACCACCACACTAGCACGAGGAGTTTTAGGACCAAACCCCAAATGATGACGTGACAGAGGATGTCATCCAAAGTGGCCAACACAGGATTTCAATCAAATACTATCAAGTCCAACTGAACTACAATCAATTTCAGATGTCCGTAACTTCCAAACCACTTCGTAAAATTAAGTCAAGTTTGCTGCCTTATGACAGTGCGGTTTATTATTTATAAGCGTGCAAAAGCACTTTCGTCTAAGTTTTGCGGAATTTTTGTAATCCTAAATGAAATTCAAAGGTAGCCTTATAGCATAAATCTTATATTAAAGTGAAAATTCATCATAGGCTATCGTAAAAGCTTGCCGACCAATTCACCGGTCCGAAACGAGAGATAAATTACTCACCGAACTCATTTCTCAATTGGTCTATCGATTCGCGTACTGTGTGGCATCTATTTTCGTCTTGCTGAAAAATCATGTCTACTTGGCTTAGCTTGGGCATTTTTGGCAAAGAAAAAGAGTTGGAAACTATTGAACGAACGAACATCCACTGAAGATGAACATCGCAAAGGACGCCCATGCACGTCCCTCACTGAAGATAACGTAAAAAAAGATCGGGCTGCCACTCATATCAAGCTCTCAGTGACTTCTACCACAGAATAAATATGTAGTATACAGAAGTTGCATCTCATAAATACAAAGCAAATTTTGTTCTAGGGTTCCAATATTGGCACCCTATTGAACAGAGAGTACAAGCATGAGAACATGCAAGAGAGTATACAAAAAATTGAGAAGCTGGTGCGAGCGAAAGAGAGTAGCATGTGCGTTTTCGGTGGTTTTGTTTTTACGAGAGCAAAGCAGCTTACGATGTGTATGCAAGTGTGTGTGCGTGTGTATGCATTGATAGCTTCTTCTATCGTAAGCTTGCATGGTGTTGTATTGCTTCTCTTGTTTTCGATTGTGTGGATTGGATTCGAAATCACTTGGGAATTGTACTTTCATGTGAATGGTTGTGTTTTCCTGCGCTTATATATCGACTCCATTTTTACTTTGTATTTTGATATTTAACTCTATTTTTGATTTTGAATTGTTGCTTTTATAATTGTTGACAACTTTGCATACGATTTGGATTATTCTTTGGACTTATTATTATATATTGATTGTTCAGGGGTTGTCAAACGATTTTGAATAGGAAAAATGGATTCTGTACCGGCTGTTGGTAAAATTTTCCAAAAGTCCGGCATTCGATGCTGCATAAAAACATGCGGTAAATCTAGGCGATATGGTGAAAAGATAAGAATGTTTAAGTTTCCTCCCTATGACTCAGCTATGGGTCAAATTTGGCGAGAAAAATGTAATATTCCAACAAAAGATTACACAAAAAAATTGTTGATTTGCGCCAATCACTTCTCAAGTTCTGACATTGGTAAAAAAAATTGAAATTCGGAGCTGTTCCGGTATTTAACTTAGAAGTTATTGAGGAAGATTACAAGTCGTTGGAGCTTGATTGTGCAGCTAAAAAGAGCCGAACAAGTGACTCCGTAGATGGATGTTGTAATGACTGTGAAAAATATCTGAAATCAGCTAATTTTTACAGAAAAAAAATATTACGACATGGTAGCAAAATATAAAAATCTCCAAAGCTGCAAACAAATAGCAACAAAATCAAGCGTATTTCAAACCATCGACTCTTTTCAAATAAGCAAGGAGTCAAAAACATTTTGCAAACTTCTTCTTAGTCCACGACCTAAAGAATATAAGCAAGATGTAAAAGATTTGGTTCAAAACATTTATTATGTCTCACAGTCAACGTACCAATTTTTGAAGAATAAATTGCATCTAAATTTGCCACATATCTCTACTGTTTATCGATGGGCCCCTGTAAATTCCCTACAACCAGGTTTTAAAAATAACGGTTTAGAGTTAATAAAAAAGAGGTGCTTAGATTTAAACCAGTACGAAAAGAATAGTATGATTCTGCTGATGGATGAAATGGTGATTAGAAGGGAATTGCGATACAATTCCAAATTAGATTTAGTGGATGGATTTGAGGAAAATGGGGTTGAAAGAACGAACCAGATTGGTAAACAATTGTGCGTTTTTATGATTAAATCAATGTTTTCCAACTGGGCGCTTACATTTAATTACTTTGTTTCAAAAAATTGACTTTCTGCCGATTTACTAAAAAAGATAATATTACGAAATTTAGCAATTTTGAACAGTTTTGGCATCATAGTTAAAGTTGTAATTTGTGACCAAGGGTCCTCTAACAGGAAGTGTTTCTTGGAATTGGGAGCTACTTTAGAAAAACCCTATTTTATGTATAATGGTAGTAAAACTTTCTGTGTATATGATGTTCCACATCTAATCAAATCATTAAGAAATGGTTGGCTTCAATGTGACCTTACAACACCAAATGGAGTTGCTGGTTTTAAAGTAGTTAAGGAACTATGGGAAATGGAGTGCAAATCTAATACAAAAATGTGTCTTAAACCTACAAGCCAGCACATATTTCCGAACTCTTTCGAAAAAATGAAGGTAAAACTAGCCACCCAAATTTTTAGTAGGACTGTTCAAGCAGCAATTAAAACTGTTATTGAGACAGTAGGTTTTAAAAGTTGCTCAAAAGAAGTTTGTTTATCTACGGCATGCTTCATAGGAAATATTGACAAAATATTTGACTGCCTAAATAGTGGTTCGCTATCTTCAAAGAATTGTTATAAGTCTGCAGTTCAACTTAACAGTCCATCACACGAATATATAAAATTCTTCCTTGAATACCTCAATGAAATCTCATTTGTTGACAAAAAGAAAAAAGTATTTTTTTTAGATGGAATGAAATTTACCTTAAACGCTGTATTACAACTAGTAGACGAGCTATTTCAAAAAAAATTCCAAATATTTTTTTTAATGACAAGAGCATTAAACCAAGATAAGCTCGAAAATATGTTCTCGGTTCTAAGACAAAAGGGTGGAAATAATATTAACCCCTCAGTTGCTGATATAAACACTTTATTAGCACGCTTAATGTCTGCAAATATAGTGCAGTTGAGTTCTTATAGTAACTGTGAAGAGCTGAGTGATACCACATTTGAAACGTTTTCAAATATTTTGTCAAATATGGACTTACCTGATACAAATAATGAAGAACTCAGTCGAAACGAAAACTCTGAAATAGATATTAACATAGAAATCATTGATGATTTCGTATTAAATGATGACTTTCATAATTGTTCGGAATTTAGTATCGATTTGGCGCCTTTAAGATACTTTATAGGTTATATCGTCTACAAAATGATACCGAAAATTAACTGCGATATTTGTGTTTCTATATTGAGAAAAGAAGACGAAGTATTAACAGTTCCTAGTGAACTTTTCATATTTCATAAAAATTACAATTCTCTTAAAGATTTTGGTAACCTCGTTGCTCCTTCACAAATTTTCTTGGAAATTAGCAAGAAACATATTACAGTGTTTAGCAATATTTTTGACACACAACCACAAACTGTTGGTATAAAAAACTTGATAAAATCCAAATGCAAAAATGCCACACCGCAATGGTTTTCCACATGTTCTGATCATAAGGAAATAATATTGGACTTCATGATCTTAGTACCAGAGATGATGAACGAGATATGCAACTTTCGTACGTCTGTTCCCGTGACACCCTAAATTTTTCAGGAAATTTTGACAGGAGTTTTTGTACCAAGCCGACAACCCCCGTTATAAACGACTCTATCCGTGAATACGTGTGAGCTCATTTCATTTTACCGCAGTGTACTCCCGCCACACACACTCATGGAATTATAACAATGTGCGCGATTGTTTACATAATTTTGACAGGACTTTATGTACCCACGTGCTCGCACAGCTTGTAGGCAAACGTCGGCGGCCATTTTAAGTTGCAGGTCTCATTGGTTTGTCTATGCTTAGTACTCTTGAGGAAGCATTGCCCGTGGGCTTCAGAGAAAAAAAAATTTACTAAAGCCCGCAAACTTTAAATCCTGTCGCACTAAAGTTTTTGAGTTATTCTTCCCTACATATATCAGATTGAAATTTGCACAAAAATCCCAAATAATGGAATAACGTTAATCTGGGGGCACGGCAGTGCCCCCGCCAAGTCGAGCAAAAAAGCGGCACGGCCGTACCATCCTTTTCTCGAAGCAGTTCGGGCCATTTTCAACCCCCTATAACTTCGTTGTGGATAAAGCTAGAAGCCTGAATTTTCAGTAACCAAGCAGGCATCGCATAGACACGGTATATTTCAAATTTCATTAAATTTGAACCAGT
This sequence comes from Merodon equestris, assembly GCA_958301585.1. Taxonomy (NCBI): domain Eukaryota; kingdom Metazoa; phylum Arthropoda; class Insecta; order Diptera; family Syrphidae; genus Merodon; species Merodon equestris. Next base: position 20,504,074 of record OY284413.1, on the reverse strand, counting down.
AGGTTAAGAATTATAACTACTCAAAGTTTCTTAATTCTGTCACTCACTCACTCACTCACTCACTCACTGACCGATCATCAAAACTCTAGGGCACTTCTAGCAGACATAGAAGCTTGAAATTTAGAATACAATTAGTGTTTAGTGTATAAATCAAGGAAAAACTAAAATATTTTGCAATTTTGGTCCAGTTTTCTAGATACACCAAATATTATTACTAATAGGATAGTGTCTGCATGTATCCTTTTTCAATTTATCTAGATGGCGATTAACTCCTAAAAATATGCAATGCAACAATCAATTTGCGGTTGGGGAATTGGGTTTAGTGGTCAATGTGGTTCATGTATTTGACGGAATATAAAATAAATATTTTTATTATGTACATACATATATTTAATAACCATTTGATGAACTTATAATTAAATCAATTTTAAAACAAATTGTATGTTCGGTGTCAGAGTTGGAGACTACTAACTTGTACAGTTTCGCTCAAAATTACGATATTGTTAAAACACGCCCAGTCTCCTCTAAAGTCTAGTGCTACGAGATAAATGACGGTAAAAAGTTCCTGAAAAGAAGAGATAACCCATATTTGATCAATCACTATTTCTACGACGGAGAACAAGTACCAGAGAAATATTTCTTCTCTTTACTTCTTTTATTCAAGCCATGGCGTTCCTTAGATGAACTCAAAATGGGGTGTGATACTTACACGGAGGCCTTTAATTTGGCGAAAGAAGATTTAAAAGAAGGAGTCGATTATGGTAATTCAATGATAGAGTCAAGATATAAGATACAAAAAGCATGTGAAATGATAGAATCTAAAGTTGCTGAGATAAACGAAGAAAGGGAAATTGTTGATGATGACGATGGTCCTGAAAACCCTTTAGACTTTGAAGCTGCAAACGCAATGGATGACTTTCACAGAATCAATCTGGTAGAAGAAGAGCAGACTGATCTTCAAAGTATGATCGCAAAACTTAATGCCGATCAAAAAAGAGTCTTCGATATGATCACACATAAAATGGACACAACTGATAATAACGCTGACGTTTTACGCTGTTTTGTGAGTGGAACTGGTGGCACTGAAAGAGCTTTTTAATAAAAACTCTGAAAGTTTGGGTTAAGATGTATTTAAACAAAAAAGTGGCAGTTAGTGATCCAACAGGCATAGCTGCATTCAATGTGAATGGATTGACTATACACAGACTATTGCAGCTGCCGGTGGAACACAAGCAAACACCGAGGTACAAGCCACTTTCCGATGAAGTGCTCCAAGTTCTGAGATCAGATTTGAAAGAAGTAGTGTTGTTTATCATAGACGAAGTGTCGATGATATCCAATGTTACTTTAACATATATTCATTTACGCTTGTCTGAGATATTTGACACAAGCGATGATCAGAATTGGTGGTTTGGAAAAAAAACATCTTGTACTTTTCGGGGATCTTTTACAGCTTCCGCCGGTAAGAGAAAAGTCACCTTTTGAAAAACTCTCAACTGCTGAAACTAACAAGTTGTTAGGTTCCCTCAGTATGCCGAATCTGTGGATTGAACTGTTCGTATACGATGAACTTACTATTAACATGCGACAGCTCAATGATTCTAACTTTGTTGAAATGCTAAATAGAATAAGATTAGGCGTGACTACACAAAAAGACCGCGACTTACTCTCGACTAGATTAATAACTCTAAAAACCAATTCAAATGAAAACAGATTGATTGAAATAATTGAACACCTCTCAAAACTTCCTGATGATACCGTTTGCTTATTACCTACAAAAAACATGTGTCAACAATTAAATACTGCAATGCTTAGATCTCTCCCACATACCGAAATAAAACTTACAGCTGTAGATAGCATAGATTGCCCCAGATATTTAACAAAAAGAGCTCGTGAATGCATAAAAAATTATGAAGACGATGCTTCTATGACTGCGGGCCTAGAAGAGAACATAATTATAAAAATAGGAGCAAGAGTCATGTTAAGGCAAAATATTGACGTGAGTCTTGGTTTAGTTAATGGTTCTATCGGTATAGTGCAAAGAGTAAAGGTTGATCCGGAAAATACAAAAATAATTAAGAAAATATACATTACATTTGATAAAGAACAGGTTTACGAGCTTGGTCCGGTCAAAACTAAATTTGAAATTATTAATAGAGCTTATGTTCATCGCGAACAGTTTCCTATATGTATAGCCTATGCTATAACTATACACAAAAGTCAGGGCCTAAGTCTAAATAATGCGCTGATGGATATCGGTTCTGCAGTATTCACATCCGGTCAAGCTTACGTGGCACTTTCGAGATTTACAAGTCTGGGCGGCTTACATCTAATTAATGTCGACTTTGGAAATATTAAAGCGCAGGAATCCTCAATTTGTGAATACAATAGATTAAGAAGCATTTACCGTCCAGACTTGATAAAAATTGTAACATCAAAGCCTCCGAGAAAAACCCATAGAGACAGGGAGTGGGCTTTGAGAAAAACTGCAGCTGAAGCTCAAGAAGTAGTACCGGAAAAGAAAAAGAGGAAGACAACCTACAAAAATAAGAAAAGCTCATAAGACACAGAGTGGGCTTTAAGAAAATCTGTTGTTGGTATTCAAAAAGTACAAGGTACCGGAAAGGAAGAAGAGTAGGACTATCTACAAAAAGAAATGAGATGCCATCAAAAACATAACTTGTAAAAAAAACCAAGTCTCGCAACTCAGTTCTTCTACCGTAAAAAGTTGTGAGATCTATGTAATACCAAGTCGGTTAATTTATTCAGCCCCTACTTAAGGGACCTTCTGTCTTAAGTTTTTACGTAATTAGCTAACCTAACAACATCTTATATTAACCATATTAATATTAAAAATCTTTTATGTTTTAAATAAATAGATTGACTTGGCAATCGCACTAAACAATCTAATTTAATATAATATGAATTACTTGTGAGATGCATGCGATGGACAAGTCAATCTATTTATTTAAAACATAAAAGATTTTTAATATTAATATGGTCACTATAAGATGTTGTGAACTAATTCATTATTCCTATCTAACTACAGTCTTAAGCCCAAAAGCCAATTTTTTACTGTAGCTAAAAAGATTTTTAAGGTTCTAATGACTCGGATATTCTCAGGGAGTGTATTATAGAGTTTGTGAGACACGATGGAGTAAAAGTTCCTGTAACTTGAGGTGTGGAAGGTTGGGATATTGACCAGCGGACTAAAATTACTACGCAGATTGTGGTGGTCATTTATTGGGCTTTGCAGGTAACCTCCCCTTATAAAAAATATTTTTAGTACTTTAAAATAATAGAGGTGTCTTACTGGTAGAATTTTAAATCTGTTGAATAGCATAAAAGTATTAGTTAGTCGATTTGCATGACATACTTTTCTTATGACGTATTTTTGTAATATTAACAGCTGTTTGATTTTGCTAGCATAGGCGCCTCCCCAGCATATAATTCCATATTGTAGTTTCGAGTGAAATAGACCGTAGTAAATATTCTTTAAGATACTGGAAGAACAGTACTTTCTAAGTTTGTAGAAGTTGCGTAGAGTCGAGAGTAAGTAATTTCTCAAGTGGGTGATATGATCATGCCAGTTCAAATTTTGGTCGATGATGACACCAAGATACTTATATTGTTTAACTATTTCTATACCAAAACAGCTTGCATTACATTTAATGGTATCATTAAAAGAGGCTTTACACGCGCACTCTATCAAGCTGAATTTTTCACAGCATGCTGAATGGAATAGAATATCAACATTCGGAGTCTCAATAGATGTTAAGCTAAAAACATTAATTTGGTCTTACTACTCACGATGAGCTTGTGATATGCAAACCAAAGTCTTATGAGATGGATGTCATGATTAATGTCGGCCACTAGCGTAAAGAGATTGGATGACCCATACGCAAATGCAAAGTCATCAGCAAAAGCCCTTAACTTTCCGATGAATGGAAGGCAAAAAACGGAATTAACATAAATTAAAAACAACAGGGGGCCAAGGACAGAACCTTGAGGAACGCCGATGTTGATGATCTCGACCCCACTAGAAGAATTCCCTATTTTCACTTTTTGTCTTCTATCCTTGAGATAAGAAGTAAACCATTTCAATACGAAGCCGCGGAACCCTGCACAGTATAATTTATCTAGAAGAATTTCGTGGTTGACCATGTCAAAAGCTTTGGTTATATCTACAAATAATCCAGCGCAGCAGTTTTTGATATCTAGGCCCTTGTAGATGAACTGACAAAAATCAAGAAGTGCATCTTCAGTTGAGCAGTTTTCTCTGAAGCCAAATTGTTTTGTACTTAAAAAGTTTATATTTTTTAAAAATTTTAATATTCGACATTTCATAGCTTTTTCAAAGATTTTAGATACGACCGGGAGCAGTGAAATTGGTCTGTAGTTTGTTTTAAGGTTTTTATCTCCTTTTTTGTGAATAGGTATCACGTTCGCACATTTAAGCGCATCCGGAAATACGCCTGTGTAGACACTTAAATTGAATATATAGGCCAATATATCAACCACGTTTAAAGCGATTCTTTTTATAACTTCATTTGATAAACCGTCATTCCCACACGAGCTGGAGGTGTTTAGCGAATTGATAATTTTTAAAAGTTCGAATCCTGAGATCGGATTGAAAACAAAACTTTTATCACAGAAATTTCTTGCTTGGGATAAACTCGCAGAGCAGTTCCCACAAGATATCGTCCAACAAGGGAGGAAAGACGTCCGTGCTACAGAGGTAAAATACTGATTAAATATTTCTGCGACAGCTGTAGGGTCTGAAATGCATATATTGTTATCGATGAGCTTAGGTGATTCAGTATGATATTTTTGATTTCGATTCAGAATGTCGTTTACTGTATTCCATACTTTTTTTAGATTACCCTTTGCATTACGTAGTTTATTTTTAAAGTAGCTATCCCGACAGAATTTTACATTTTTATCAGTTTCTTTACATAAATTGATGTAGCGGTTTTTTAAAGCAGTATTTGCGGGATGTTTATAGACTTTGAGGCGTAATTTATGTTTAAGTTTTATTTGCTTTAGAAGTGAAAAATTCATCCAAGGTTTTAATTTTGCATCACTCAATTCACACTAAATACAAATAATACACCAAACTACATATGTTTAATACTTACCGAAAAAAATTCCACTAAAATCGGAGGGTTGAAAATATATTTTATTCAATATTCACTTTTGCACTAAATGATCAATAATTTCTTTGTCTTCACTCACTGACGTGTCGCACAAAATGCACTTTTGCTGCCAAACTCAACAGTATGAAACATTCAAACCGGTAAATTTATGAAACTATATATTTTCCAAAAAGCTGTAAATTTTAATTGGGCGCGAAATGTTTAAGAATTCAAATTTAGTTAAATTTATGTAAAAGCTGCCTCAGGGCAGCCTTACCTGTTAGAGGGTTAAGTTTTTCTGGAAGGGTCTGGGCAAAGAATTATTTCCTTAGGGAATCCCGGGCTTAGAAAAAAAATTGACTCTATAAGGGACTATGTGCAAAAAAGGATAATTTTTTTAATTATAAATACCGCGTTTTATTTTAATTGTCATTATTTTTGGATCACCCCTAGTACGGTCCATGTATCCACTTCCACTGAGCTTCGTCGTTGAAGACAATTTTTTGGTAAAAAACCGGATCTTTCCAAAGTTTTCTTAACGCCCGAAAATTCAACCCTGTGGCATATTGTTCGGCTTTAATTCCTGCACGAGCGATGACATAGGTTTTAGAATGAGATCCTTGCGTAAAATCTTACAAGTAGCCGAATAACACAATACCAACGCGAACGGCGACAAGTCATGGTCTTCATTTGCACTAGCGAGTACGGTAGCAATATTTTTCTAGGGTAAGATGGCTTGGTAGGTGAAATTGGTGCAAAATTTGGTCAGAGTGGTTCTTATTGCTTGCTTATTAGGTTGATTATGATGACCGTAAAATGACCAAAGTGCGTAAAAAAACATTTTTCACAGACCACGAAATTTAATAATAAAATTCAATTATTTTAAGCTTTGTTCAGGCGTTCCCATGGTAAAATGGCAATTTTTTTTTATAAATTGCGCGCGCAAAAGGGGTTATGACTACCCCTGTCCGGGATCAAGACACAGCACGGGCCGAAGGTATAGAGGGAGAAAGGGAGAGGAGGTACCTGTGCACATTGGTCCCAAATGTCAGTGGATTGTAGTGAGTAGGAAATACTGAGCTGGGAAGAGCATTCCATAATCGTATTGTGCGGCTGAAAAACGAATCTTTGAATTTAACTGTACGTCCGAAAGCAGGCTTAATGTGAGGAATGCAATTGGCTAACTTATTTGAGCAACGGTTGTTAAAATAAAATACTTAAGTTTGACACATGACACGAATCACGCTGGAGCTATCAAGAACAAAACACTGAAGAAAGTAACGGCAAGAAGCCGGGTACAATCTAGAATACACAACTTCTGGTTCCGTAATTAAGGGCAGGAAAAATATTTTAACTTAACAGAGAATTATTTCAGTGGCAGTACAACTGTCAAACATCCCAAGTTTCATAAGAGCTCCATTCTCGTAAATGTGCCCAAAAGTGAAGTTGACGAAGTTGATCAACACCAAACAAATGCTTGCTACGCCTAAAACCCAGGCCTGTCATTGACTTCGAAAAAAGTACTTTAAAATTTTTAATGGAAACTCGGGGGAAGTAGTTTGTATTGTTATCCATATTCGAAAGCAATATTGCTTGCATCGCACCTAGATTTAGAGGAAGAACAACATTTGTTTTAGACCAACCATGATCGTCAATGAGGCCAATACTACTCGAAAAAGTTAATCCGTAAGTCATCAGTATAGCTAAGAAGAGACATTTTTACAGAGCCTGGGTAAGGCATTTACGATCACACAGAAAGGAATTGGTCTCAACATCGAACCTTGTGGTACTTCGACCACCACCATCTGGGTAGTCCTGGCTCCTGCTTGATAGTAACATTTTTATACGACAGGTGGCGTTATTAGTAAAACCAAAATAGCAGCAAGTTGTTGGTATAAAATGTCATGGTTTTTCGTGTTGAAGGCCTTGGAGAAATCATGGAGGCGCAGAACCACTTATCTCTCCTTATCAAGTTAAGATCTTATATCGTTCTTACCATCACAGCAGTAAAGTGCTACAGTCAGCTTGACTTTCAGAGGGAAGATCACTTTCGTTCAGGAAAAAAACATATTTGTTTCGCAGGTATCTGTTCTAGGACGTTAGATTGGCATGGCAGTAAGCTTATTAGGCGGTAGTCATTATGAAGTGGGATGAGATGAATCAGCATTTTGCAACAGGAACTATTCTGCCTTCTTTCGATAAAAGCGGAATGATTGAAGAATTTCAGCCACATCACTGCCACTTCACAGCCACTTGAACGCAGTGTATCATTCGGAAAAAAAAGATAGGAGTTTGACGCGTTTACCAGAAAACGATCAATAAGAGCATGGGGATCGACTGTTCAGCTTAACCCTGCCCTTTTGCCAATCCAATATCGCGCAAATTTGACCTAAGTTGTTTCGAAGAGGTCGTTTAGCTTCGAGAAGGATTAAAATAATTTCGTTTCGCTATCCGGATCACTTAAATGTTTCGGTTTCGTTCCTCGCAGAATAACAATCAATTTTTTAGGACATTTTTCAGACAGTTTGGGTATCAAATATGACTTCGATACGTGCTCTAATTTTAACACCAAATGTTGTGTTGACCAAGTGTGGTGATCTAAAAATCTGTGTTCCCCTCGATATACTCGTATGAATATTTGGTCAATTTTTTTGTGATAATCAAAGACACATATTTTTGACTTATGGCCCTAAGTCAATGAACTTAAACTTTTGCTTTATATCATCAGGAGCTAAGGTCATGAATTTGCAAACACGAAAATTGGTCTCATCGCACTCATGTAGTCCTTAGCTAATTTATGAACCCCTCATTTAAAATTCAATCCTCCGCCTACGTCCTCCGTACCCCACATGCCCCCAATCAATTTGTCTTCTATGAAAAAAGGAAAGAAAAGAGAAAGGAAACATCAATCCATCTGTCACTCGTATATCAATTTCATCTCGGTACAAATTCAATCATTTTCCCATTACACAGTCCTGATTGTTGTTATTTGTCCCATTCTCATTGCTCCGGCGCCCAAAATAAGACCGTCTAACGTATATCTTCCCATCTCCTCCCCATCTCGCCGGCCCTATTCACAAACTCCATCCAACTTCAGCCGCCTTGCGAAATTTATTGCCAACGATTTTTCCAATTTTCATCGTCAAAATGGGAACCATAATTGCGTTCGGGATTACAAATGAAGAGTTCTCTTCCCTTCTCCATTTGTCGCGTCGTCTTTTGTCCTATTCACTTCGATTCTTTGTGTTTTTGTTGTTTGAAGCTCGATTCTTTATCCCCGACATCATCACCTTGCCGCGAAAGGTTAAAGGAAAAACGAATAAATCGCATAACGTACCGCACTTTGGAAAACCCGAAATCAAAAAAAAAAAGAAAAAAGAAGATAAATAATTGCATGCGAAGGTGAAAAAGGAAATAAGGGCGAAGGATCCTCTTTTTTTATTTTGTCAAAAACACTCCCTCGAATACAGATTATCGAAATCAAGGACACCCCCAGCCCGACGCGCCACCCCATCGACAGTTGGTGTCGAGTTTTTTGGTGGAGGGAGTAAATGAAATGTTCATCAGTCAATTTGGGTCTTTCATCACCTTCCCCATGCCCGCTCATTTCACTCGTCCTTTCAGCTACAGTCACATATCCTCCGTATATCATTCGGAAGGTACATGGCTGCTATGCGTGCGAGGCGTAAAAACTGTAACGGACTTGTGAGTTACTGAAAATTTTATTATTTATTTGCCGTCGCGTAAATCACCGGTGGAAGAGGAAATTCATTTTCCTATTTGCATGCAACGCGGGTCTTGAGGTTTTTAAGGAGACGCGGCGATAGAGAGGGGACGGGGGTGATACGTGATAGCCGTAAAAGGTTCTGACTAGTACTAAGTTTTTGGAATACATCATGTGGAATGTGTTAAACATGTGTTGGAAGTGGCGAGGTGGCTGGGTGGGCCAGTCGCCTATCCGAGATTGTTTTTGAGTCGATGATGAAGTGGGTCGTTAAAATGTTGAGCAGACTTACGACTGTATGCAAACGCACGTGAAGTAGAGAGTTATTGCTGGCATAAGTGGGTCGCAAAATGATGACTTGTGTTAATATTCGTAGTAAATGGAATCAGGAAGCAAATGTGTTTGGAGCAGTATCGCTTCGGATTACCTACGGATATGTCTGCTACAAATTTTACAATTTTAAAACGCAGGAAATTAAGTAAAAGTTAGACATAAGGGTAAAGAGTCGTTAGTTCACAGAATAGCCAAGGGTTATACTGTTGTAATAAAGTATGTAGTATTTATCAAGCATGCCCTTTTTAGACCGAAGTGGATTCTTATGTGAATACCAATCTGAAGCCATGTCCGCTACATTAATATGAACATCTGCGTGCAGATCTGAAAGAGAATTTTAAATTTTAGGCTTTTGCAGCACTTTAAGTTATCTTACCCAGTTCCTGAAAGTTCACATTAGTCCCATATGCAATCAATTTCTCCGTTTATTGCAAAATTTATTCCTTCACGATGCTACGTCACTAGCACTTTCTAAGCTTTATCTTGTTCTGTTCCTAAACGTTTGACCTACATTTTTGACCAATTTGTTTGCTGCTTGGTTTCTCAGTGTTATGCTGTTGTGTTATGCGTGATTCGTGCCATGTGTCGAAATCCAGCATACTCGGTTATAATGTTATCTAGGGCATGACATATGTCTTCACTTTCTTTTAAAAAGGCCGTGGGGTAGTTGTGGTTGACATGAAACCTGACTGATTACTTGTCATCTACGAGTAGATAACCACCCTCGTTTTATATCGAATGCTTTGCTCAGAAAGTGCGAAATCGCAATTTGATTCAGAAACTGTCGGAGAAGATACAATTTTCGCAATATTCTAGAAATCAGGAAGAGCAAAAATGGTTATTGTCGTATTACAAGTAGGTGTTATTTAGGGAAGTATGAGAGTGAGTAACTTTTTAACAAAGTTTGGAATAACATTCTAACCGAAGCTTTTCATTCAATTATTAGAACGCAGGAAATTGAAAAGGTTTCTATCTAGCTAAGGGTAGAAATAATTGACGGATTCGGTGGATGTTATTTTCATGTTGACATATTACTCAATTACAAATGGTTGTTTGTCAGAGAAGACGTTCTTTGACAATAGGCGACTTGCGTAAACGGTTTAAGTCCCTTGCCTTTTCCCCTCAAACTTTTTTTCTTGGCCTGGTATGATCTTCATTTTTCCAAATGTGTTGCATCCGTTCTCGGGATATTTTTAGCTCAGAAGCCATTCTTCTTTCGCTTCAGCGAGTATTTCTTTCGATTCTGGCCTTCGCACTTTGAATTACTTTCGACGATGTGTCTCGGGCAATATTCGTAGCGTTTCGAAATTCTACCAGTTTCGTTGATTTTCTGCGATTAATATTATGTTCGTATTCCATTGTCTTTAGAACAAAAGCAATTTATGCACTTCATCTTCTTTTTTCTTTTGATGGCGCTACAGCCCGGTGTGGGCTTGGGCCTCAACCTACAAGCGTCTGCAGACGGTCCGATCTCCTGCCAGCCTTCTCCAATTTCGCACACCAAGTTGGTTGAGGTCCTTTTCCACTTGTGTGCGTCATTTGAGTCGGGGGCGTCTTTTGTTGCGTTATCCCAATGGCTCAGATTCAAAGACTCTTCGGGCCGGAGCTGTGTTGTCCATGCGCTCTACATGGCCTAGCCGTCTTTAGCGTTGTATCCGCAGACGCTTAACCAGGCACATGCCGCCGTACAACCCATATAGTTCGTGATTGAATCTTCTTCTCCAGATACCATCAGCGCAAACAGGACCAAAGACCGCACGCAGAACTTTTCTCTCGACCAAGACCAACAGTTTCCTTATCCGATTTTAACAGCGTCTATGCTTTTGCGCCATAGAGCTGGACTGGGATGATAAGAGTGTTATATAAAGCCAACTTGGTCTTTCGAGAGAGGGCTCTATTACACAACTGCCTCTTGAGCCCAAAGAAACAGCGATTGGCAAGAGTAATTCCGCGGTACCGATGTTGTTGTCCCTATTTACTGAGGAGCCGAGGTAGACGAAGTCCTTGACTACCTCGAAGTTCGTATTGCCCATTGTGACGCTCTGTCCGAGACGTCGATGTTGTGCGTCTTTTCTTGATGACAACATGTACTTCGTTTTGTCCTCATTTTCCGCTACACCCATTTTAGCCGCTTCCGCAAACGCCTCATTAACTGATCGCTGTGTTCGACCAATCACGTCAATATCGTCTGGGTAAGCCAACAGTTGAACGGACTTTTAGAAAATCGTGCCTCTGGTGTTGGTCTGTGAGTTTCGCACGATCTTCACGAGTATTACGTTAAAAAAGTCACATGACCTCGCGTCGCTTTGCCTAAACTCTTTTTTGACATTGAAAGTCTCGGTAAGTTCGTGACCGATCTTGATGGAGCAGCGAGAGTTCTCCATCGTCATCCTACACAATTTAACGAGTTTGGTAGGGATGTCAAAACTAGACATGGCTTTGTATAGCTCGTCTCTATGCACGCTGTCAAGTGCGGCTTTGAAGTCGACGAATAGGTGGTGAGTGTCGATCTGCATCTCTTGTGTCTTTTCCAGGATCTGCCGCAGTATGAAGATTTGGTCTACTGTCGACTTCCCTGGCTTGAAACCACATTGATATGGATCGGGCAAACGACACTGAGATTCCACTCATCGGGCATGCTTTCTCCGACCTTATCTTACAGATGATGCATGCGTCCTATCAGATCATCCCCAGATGCTTTAAACAGTTCCGCGGACAGTCCGCCCGCTCCAGCAGCTTTGTTCGACTTAAGCCTCGATATTGCCATCTTGACTTCGTCAGAGTCGTAGGGACGGAAGCTCACGAGCAGCTCTCGTTCTTCGAAGCAGCATTGCCTTGCAGGCGTCTTGTTTAGCTGATGGGCCTGTCTGCATTCGTCGTCAAACCATGTGTTTTCCTGGGTGGTGTGGTAAAACCCAGCACATCAGGGACAGCTTCTTTGATGGCTTTTTGACAACGTTTCCAGTCTTCTTCTATTCTCAATGCAGGCAGTGCCGTATATTCAGGAGAACCCTGATCATTAAAAGACATGAAATCCGGCTTAATATTGATGGCGGGAATCAAAATATTTCTCTTTATCCATAAGGAACTTGTGATTCACAGAATCGAATGCTTTACTAAAGTCAGTAAAATCCACTTCACAACCGCTTCCTAGCGCATTTAGTATAGATGATTTAAAATATATTAGAAAGAAAGCTGAGCATTTCCCTCACTGAAATATGGTCTTTGGTAATGGTCAAGTTGATGATGATATGGTCAAGTTTGCTTTCGACAGATATTTATTAAAAGCTTAGGAATGCCCGATAGATGTCTCTATGGTTCTTGACGTCTTTCCAGGAGCCAGTTTTGAAAATAGAGACTAAAAACGATAACTTCCAGCCATATAAAAAAACAATTCCGAGCTTAAGCGACGTATTGAAAATGTGCGAGTGCTGCCCTTACACCTATTGTACTTAAAATAAGTACAAGAAATCCATCTACTCCTGCGTTGAGTGGTGCTATATACTGCTGAGAGCCAGAGTAAAGTCCTACAGTTTATGTTTGATAAATTCCATAAACTTTTATTGTCACTATCTTACTCTCAGTGGGCATATTATCATCTCTATGAAGAAACCTAATGAGCAGAAATTTGTACATATTTGCACATATGTACATTTTAAGCTCTACAACAGTGGTAGTATTGAAAGGAGCTTATATCTCGACTAAGTCAAAGGAATTCATTAGAAACTTCAAACGAATTGACTCAAGAATTCCAAACCAATTCGTCCTATGGAAATTGAGACATAGTTTTACTATCAAACGTCTTTAAAATATTGTAAAGTGATGGATCGAGTTATTAAGTAATTCATATGATGCGTAAGATGGATTGTCTTTGAGTTCTTTTACACAAACGAAAACAAGGTATAATAATCTGCTTAGTCAATTATACATCATGTTTACTTGAGAAACATTTAAAGAACATGTGTAGGAAATCTGTAAAAGTATTTCCATGATCTGAAATAAAATTCGAAGAAATTAGTATTAACTCTTGTAGACGTGTTTACTTCACAAATGTAAAAGGTGACATCGAAAAAAGGGTAGCGTTCGCAATTTATTTTCGAAACTTGACTTTTGAAGGACCTTATACATGTATCGGAAAAACTTCTCGTAATGCGATGTTAAATTCAAAACACGCCTATTTCAAAAATAATTCGGTGACGCTCCCGTCCTCGTCAGTGACGTCCGTGATGCCCGCTAGCCACTTAACCTGACAAGGTCATTGACCTGACCAAAGTCGTTGACCTGACCAAAGTCATTGACCTGACCAAGTTCATTGACCTGACCAAGTTCATTGACCTGATCAAGGTGCTCGTCAGTGACGCCCGCGTGATCGTCAGTGACGCCCGCGTGATCGTCAGTGACGCCCGCGTGCTCGTCAGTGACGCCCGCGTGCTCGTCAGTGACGCCCGCGTGCTCGTTAATACGGAAATCCCTAACTACTATGAGGGATGAAGGTTTTGTTTTCAATTAGGAACTAGAGTAATCCTATTGCAATTAGGTAAAAATCTCCTTACTCAATCTGTAAACAAAGCATTGGGAAAGTTAAGGGACAAAAAGCCACATTCGCAGATAAAGTGGTTATGGTTCAATGGGGATTACTTTCCTCTGTAATACAAAATATGGAATGGCTTAACTACAGGCCGTGGTCTTAGTGTAAACTTGAAGAAAACCTACTTGGCGCCCTTTACTATCGTGCCCAAGTTGCCCCAATTCAATATTCCACAGACAAAGAGCCTCACTCTATTTTTATCCTCCAGAGACACAGAACTATCATTCTAGTCCTGTTTCTCAAATGGCAATTTAATATACTGAGATTTAAGTCCAAACTGACTCCGTGGATATACGCAGTTACGACCTGTCCCACCCTCTACTATGGCTCGCCTGTTTGGTAACAGACCTTAAACAAAACTGACAATCTTAATAAATTCTTAATAAAGGTTCAAAAATCAATAGAGATCAGTATCACGGGGGCCATGGAATCATGCCCACCCCAGTCACCCAACAGCATGTCTTCATCAAATATTGAAGGAAGTTGACAATTGGTCACCTAGGCAATATGGCTACAAAAGCGCTGCTCTTGTATATGAATCTGACCTGCCCTAGACTACAACAGTTCCACTATCGACTTTCGTAGAACAGTGTCCTAACGCTTTCCATTAAACGAAGGTGCGTTGGACGGGTTTTCGATACAACAATATTTTTCCAATTCTAGCTGCATGACCAAAATCACTCTTCTCGTGGGTCTCCCACTTTCATCTTCATCATCCTCCATCCTCTTTAAACCGAAGCTTACAGTGAGTGGTATAGAAAATCTAGAAAATCCCAGGCCACGGAAAATCACACGACCTTAAAGAGGCGACGTTCGGACATGGCTGTATTCGTGGCGTTCATGTTGCAAGGCACAGTAGATGGTCTAATACCTATTACCGCAGCTACCATAACTTATAATTGGGGAAGGTTCACACCTCTTTCACTTTATATTTCACGAATACCCTTCACTTCAGGTTTCACTTGTACGTTTGACGAAAACCTCCTTCTGAACCTATCTGAAGTCGCTAACCTCGACCTAGCCAATAATCAACTTCCAAATGGTGGAACTTAACATCCGAACAACTAGGTGAAAATGAGTCACATCTTCAGAGAACGCTTATTAAACGCTATGTGAATTCAAGACAGATAGCCGTTTTTAGTCTTCAACTTTGCAAGGCTGGCGTGGAAGACTTATGCAATGGCTTACCTGTCTGTCCGTATGTCCATCCGTGCTCGTATATCAAACCAAATCTGCCGTAGCTATGAATCTGAAACCTGGCTGTGTTAAAGAGTACATGATTCTGGGCTCATAGTGACGGGTTGTAGAACCCTAGCTACTGTGGTGCCTGAGGCCTATTTAAAAGCTTGCAAAGTTTAAGGTCGAAGACCTGGAATTATAGCTTGACTCCTGGCGGGCTAATCCTTCCTATGAAATGAGTGAAATGCCCATATCACAAGTTTGTGCCTCCTGTGGCTATTAAATTCCGATGGTAAGCCGCCGCACTATATCTAGAGATGAATAGCTCCCTATGGCATTCAGGAATATATGATGGTCTAGCTTCCTTTTAGCCACTGTTTCGCTTAATATTTTGATTCTGATAAACACCATGACAACACCTGTTGGGAGGATAGGGTATCCCAACCTGAGGAGTACATATGTAAGGTTTACCTTTCAATACACATTTCTTGACTTTCCTATTCCCAATATCCACAACCATTCATTATCACTAAAATAGCCAACGGATCCTCGAGCTTCTTTATTCTCCACTGTAATTTGGCAAGGAATGTCCTTTTGGACAAATAACAAAATCCACATTTCACTACATGCTCACGAAGTTTATTTCCTTGATTAGTCCCACCCTTGTCCTACTGTCTGCACAGACTACTTATGGTGTCGCCAAGAGTAATTGTGTGCGAAATTAGTGCTACGTGAAAAATGGAATTGGCTCAGCAGCATTTTCCTTGGAGAACTTAATTCAACCGAATGTGGTTTAATTATCCCGACAATTGTCGTTGAGGAAAACAGAATGAATTAGCTCAGGCCTTATGCCTTACAAGGCATACACAACAAGGAGACGTGCGAACAAGGTTTTCCCGGGATTTCCTTTTTCTTATATCTCGGATAATATGCAGCAGCACGTTCTGCAGTGGCTCGTATATTTACTTTAGGTATTCAGTGGTGTAGCCAGGCCTTTGCTGTAGAGGTGAATTGGAATAAAAACTTTTCTCATAACTACCTCGATATAAGCAAATATTTTTGCTTCTCCTTGTCTCCCTTATTAATTTTAGTTGCGGGCCGAGGACATACGCGTATGCCATCGATCTTTTTGCTGCAAAAGACTAACAAACTGTCGTCCTGCCAAATATAGTGGGGGATGTTAAAAAAATTCTTAGTCACGAGCGACCTAATTTCGAAGCGCCCTTCCTTTGTGTTTGATATTTTGTCGTTTTTATTAGAATTTCTTTTGACAAAAAAAAAATTAAAACAAATCGGATGAACTGCCAATTCGTCGGGCCAGGTGGAGTGGATTTAACAATAAAGGATCATGGCGAAGAGGAGGATGTTTTTTTAAACTCACCCCATAGGCATTTCCGTCAAACAAAAACCGAGAGTTTCGAATATATTTTTTTGTTATCCTCGCTTTTGCTTCTTTTATTACGAAACTAAATTTCAGGATTCATATCCTGGCGAAAAATGTCTGCACATGGTGAAGCGACTCGGCCAGGATGAAAACGGAAATTGTTTCATTTTCAGGTCCTTTTTTATCGCGAAAACTGATCTAACGTGTGCGGAATGTTCCTAATTGAAATGGAAGAGAGACAGAGGCAGGCATCAAAGCAGAAGGATGAAAAGAATAAATAAAAAAAAATATCCTGGATACGGCTGATAAGGACAAAGGAAAGCAGATGCCCCTCTGGCAAGCAATGTCATGGAGTGGCGTGTGGAAATGTGAAAAAGTGGAGAACCAGTTTATGGGACATAAACCACGCCAATGATAAAGTTTGTCAGATGAATGGGAATCCTTGGATCCTTTTTCCATTTTACGTGCTTTTTTTCACAGAAGTATTTTTGCCTCTTATCGCGATATCCTTTGTATCTTTTCTGCACTGGGTGTGGAATAATTGATTCTTCTAATCGAATGACATGATTGCCTAGCTGGTTGCCTAGGCTTTCCTGTCTTTTATGTGAAAGTCGTTTAGATTCTTCGAAAAAGATCCGAGAAATGTGCTTTGTGCCCGTTAAGCTAGATTTAATAGACCGTTGCGAGGATTATCGTTTCAATCTAAACGTTTTACGGCAGGAAGTAATTTTTATTATGCCTTTACCTTAATGTGGGAATGAAGGTGATGTCGTGGAGATGTTAATCAGGAATCACTGTCGTTTATTAGATTTTAATTAGGTGATATTGGAAAATGGAAAATCTAATATTTTCCCCTTACCCTGGTATAATATCTACTCTTTGCTAGACTTCAGCAAATGATAGCCTCTGAAAGACCATTGATGAATAGATTTCAAATGGTCTCCGATTCCTAATACCTCGTATCTCCTGAGAGGTTTTTAGCTCGATAACTGACATAATAAAACAGACTCTCCGTATTGTATGACCGGTTTTTTAATGCAAATGTGCCCTGGCTGCCATTATTTTACTTTTCCTTAGCTAGCGGGAAAATGGCATTCTAATTTTCAATTTTATGACCTTTTTCCACTAGTTATGGGCTTACCGGTAACATTTTTCCCTCAGTCTGATGTTAGCGAAGTAAGATAGATATTTTTAGGATCTTTTAGTAGACAGAGAAATCTGTATCTATAAAATCAAGCAAAAAAACATCCAACAAGAGGTGAAATTTTAAACTAATAAGAAAGCAAAATATTTTTGCGGAAATTTGTCAAATTTTTATTTTAGTCTTACATACAGAGTGATCCAAAAACCTTGATTGGATGTTGTTTTGCTATATCATTAAGATGAAACGGCATGGCTTAGAGGTTTTCCTTGTAAGTACTTACCTGGAGCTTTGATTTTTTTTTTCACTACATTTTGATGGTATTATCGAGAAAGGTACCATTTGGGCTTCTTTTACAGCAATTTTAATGGTTTCGGTGAAAATTTCGGACCAGCTCTCGCGCTCTTGTCGAATATGCTTTTTGATAAGAACCTAAAAAAAAGCCTGTAGTGGTCAAATCGGATTTTACCAATCGCCAAATGCGACCTGGACGCTACATGGTCCTTTGGAATAACATTTAGTCCAGTCGTAAAATAATTCTGCAGCACCAACTAGTTGATCATGTTGCTGTATTGTCAAACAGTCACAGTAACCATGTACATATGACGTCCTCTAGGTAGATTCTCGGCACCCCAGAACCGCATATATAGTTTTTTTTTTTTTCTGGTGGAATAGGACTCGTCGCTCATGGTCAAGTCCGACCGAAAATCATTCACTTTGTCGTTAAGAGTCAGGAAAGTCTAAAGGAGTGTTGGAATGTGTTCATATAAGTCGAGCCGTTCCTGTTTGTGTGGCTGATAGGATGCCAGCGTCTACCAATAATGAGATCGAGCAACACGATTGAGAATATGCAGGCAGTATCTTATAGGGAGCCGGCAAGAAACAGCTTTAAATTTATCACCAAAATAGGTTGCAGAGGCATATAATATAAAGTCGTCTATTCGACGTTAATGATTCATCTGCGACATCTTCAGCTACAACGGCGATATTCTCATCAGAACGAGCCATATGAGACATTTCGGCGCCTCTCCTGTCACTTGTCATTCGCTTTTTTCGTGGAATTCTGAGCCAAAATGGCTGACATACTATTCCGTCGAAAATATTTTCGAGTATTGCGCGATCTCCATCTGTTTACTTCACAAATATCAGAACAAAATTGACAGTTGCCGCCACTTCCAAAGGAGTGGTACATTTTAGGTTCTCTTGCTAAGCTTTTATTAAACTTCAGTATATCAGTGGAATTATGTGCTATCATAAAATTAAATATGTGATTTTATTAATATATAGACCTTGGAGCTATGAAAGAGAAGTCATGCTAGTACGGCGCTCTCTGTATTGCCAGGTTGTCACAACAGAGATTTAATATACTCGTAAGACGGGTAACGGCGGACTAGCACAGATCATAAAGCTTTATTATTAGTTTGATATTGATACATTGCTTTAATAATTACCGAGAAGAATCCAATGTTCAACCACGTATTACGAACGCGTAAAAATGTGTTTTGGCTTGGTGAGGTAGACCTCGGTGGTTTACATGCTTTTTCACTGCAATAAACAAATGTTCTTAGTTGACCAAGAGAAACAAAAAGGGAATAACTCCATGGTAGGCCTTAAAAATACTGCGTCGAACATGGATTATTAGAGATTTTTCAAACTAAAATCTTAAAGTTCTGGATAGCATATACATTTTACGTTATTCGAAGGTGCATAGAACGTAGCGTAGGAATGCGATGATAAATCAAGACACAAACTCCTGATTTGCATTTATTACTATTCGAATGTCAGCAATTTGACTCAAGCGATATCGAAGAGGAACTTAATAACATATTTAAGAGCTGATCATAGTCTCAAAGTTGAACTTGATCATTATATCCCCTTGACTTCCTTAAGCGCGCCACACACACGCTATCGATCCAATCGATCGCAGAAAAAACAAAAAATTTTGTCGACTTTCGATCTGTTGTAAACTGCGCCAATCTGTTGAAATTTTTACAATAATTGTGGAAAATTTCTTTTCTGATTAACAAACGAAATTGCCTCATATGGGGCAAACAATCTCCCACGTGATACACGAGATACCACTGCAGGCCAAACAAATAACTGCTTTGGCGAACTGTGGCTAGGTGGTGCAATAGGGCTATACTTTTTGAAACTGATGATATTGATGTGTGACACGTCTGATTCCAGCTAAATAAAGCAACATATGGGGTATTCCCACAAGAAGTGTCAGCTTAAATCAATAAAAAAAAGCAAGGCTATTATAAATATACAGGGTGTCCCACGAGCAGTGTGCCAAAAAGCTAGAGTGTGTAGGTCTAGTCAAGACAAGAAAAAAATTGTGTAGGGGGGGGGGGGGGATCTATTCCCCCCCGTTTAGCCGGGAGGGGCAATTTTCTAAAAAAATTACTTAATTTGGAAAATTAAAAATCAACAGTTACATTCACAATGCCGTGATATACTTTTTTGTAAAGCCAGAAACCTCTTCCTTCATCTTGTTTTCAAACAAAGCTGTTTTAATGAATAGTTTTTGAGAAATTAATTTTCAAACTCAAAATTTTGAAAAAAAAAATTTCGAACTATTTTTTTTCAAAATTGTATGTAATTAAGTACTAATTTTTTTTCAAAAATTCAATTCCCTTATTAGTTTTTAGTTAAAAACAGAAAACCGGATGCAAAAATCTCTTGCAGGTTTTGAGAAATTAAAAAAAAACCGGAACCATTTTTTTCTAAGAAAAGCCTTTTTTTTGGTTTTAACGCGGCTGGACTTGTAGGCAAATTAATGTATGAAACATTGACCTCTTTTTTATTATTTTCAACAAAATTCGGAGTTTTATGAGGATATAATAAAGTGACACAGTATTGGAATAACCCTGGATTAATCCTTTTTTTCATTGATAACGCCTGAAAACTGACCTGCCAATTTCGTCTGGGTCCGCCCGCCACCGATGGGTTCTACCCGCTAGGACCTTAAGACAATAAAACCGCGATTTTTCTTTATTGAAAAACAAAATATTTGCAACCCAAATGTAAATAAAAGGCATCGCATATTTAATAAAAAAACATTTCCAAATTGGATGTTAACTCATCAACACATTACGATGTCAAACTCATACTCTCGAGAAGAATTAACGGACATGCACTTCTGCTACGGTTTAGCCAATGGTCGAGATCTTGAAGCCGAAAGACTCTACGCTGAAAGATATACCAATCGGAGATGTCTCAGTCGTAGCATGTTTTCAAGAATCCACCGACGTCTGCGAGAGCACGGAGTGCTAGAGCATCGAAGAAGCGAAAGATCAGTTACAAATGGATCAGGAATCTTAAATGACCTCTTGCCCGATTTGATGGACAACGTTCCTTTGGCCATAGCAGATAATTTAATCTACCAGCAAGATGGAGCACCAGCACACTACAGCTTACGGGTTAGAAACTGGCTGTATGATCATTTTAGTGACCGTTGGATCGGAAGAAGGAACCCCACGGAATGGCAACCTAGATCACCAGATTTAACTCTTCTAGATTTTTATGTGTGGGGGTTCATGAAGAAATATGTTTACGAAGTGGAAATAGTATCTTTGGAACAACTGAAAGAACGGATTGAAGTCGCTGGAGTCAAATTGCAGGAAAATTTGTCAAGCATAGACTTATGTGCAGCTATTAGAAGGAGATATAATCTTTGCCTTCTAAAAAATGGGGATCATATAATACAATGAAACTCCGAATTTTTTAAAAATAATAAAAAAGAGGTCAATGTTTCATACATTAATTTGCCTACAAGTCCAGCCGCGTTAAAACCAAAAAAAAGGCTTTTCTTAGAAAAAAATGGTTCGGGTTTTTTTTTAATTTCTCAGAAACTACTAGACATTTTTGCATCCTGTTTTCTGTTTTTAACTAAAAATGAAGAAAAGAATTGAATTTTTGAAAAAAAATTAGTACTTAATTACATACAATTTTGAAAAAAAAATAGTTCGAACTTTTTTTTTCAAAATTTTGAGTTTTAAAATTAATTTCTCAAAAACCATTCATTAAAACAGCTTCGTTTAAAAACAAGATGAAAGAAGAGGTTTCTGGCTTTACAAAAAAGTATATCTCGGCATTGTGGATGTAACTGTTGATTTTTAATAGTTTTTTTTCCCAAATTAAGTCATTTTTTTAGAAAATTGCCCCACCCGGCTAAACGGGGGGGGGAATAGACCCCCCCTCCCATACGATATTTTTCTTGTCTTGACCAGACCTACACGCTCTAGCTTTTTGGCACAATGCTCGTGAGACACCCTGTATATTTTTAACCTAATTCAAAAACTCTGAGCTTAGAAATTATAAAACATTTGCCAAATGATTCTGCTTCCTTTAATATTTCTTTTAAGTGCTTGAATCCTTAGTGAAGCATGCTGCACTCCTTTGGTTGTGTAGCATGTGGTTTCGTCCTGTGTCTTTTAGCAGGAAAAAATAAAAAATCGCAGCCCAGTGATACTGCTAACGCAAGTATAATAGTAAACTGTCAGCCTTTCTGATTGGAGACGCTGTTCTACTATTTCTTCTGAGTTCTTGGAGCAAACTAGAAAAATCGAACAATTGGAAAAGAACCTCATTACTAATAATAGTTTTATCTAAAAATTAGAGCCTTATCAAATCCACTATATGGCATCGGCGAAGTGCCCTTTTATCTTAGACGAATTACTTATTTCCTTTCTTAAAAGCAGTTGCATTGACTATTCGCACCAAGTGTTGGACTTAATATAAATCTGCTCTTGACCATTACAACCCCCGTACACCATCGGTATTACATCAATCGCCATCTATCTTCTGATAAGTATTACCAACAGCTTGTTTGACAGATTGCTTTGAACTGATAGATCAAGGTAGAATCTTATTTCCCTTAAACTCTACAGAGCCTTAAGCAAAAATGGGTGCCAGCCTTCTTCAAAAAAGACTCTCATTCATAATTCTGCCTTTAACGGCTTCATTACACTCAACTTAACACTGGGGTACAAACCCTACAACTAAGAGGAACGCCAACTTGGTTTCACTATCAGGAAACCTAGTGAGCCGTCTTAACTGAAGTCTGACATAATTTTTGTACTGATGTCATTGTATAAACTCCTCGAACTTCAAATCAAAGACTGATGAAAAAAAAAGTTAAAGTTAAGAAAAATATCGTAATTGCCCATTTCTCAATATCAAAGGACATTCAATAATACTTGCCACCACTCGATCTCTATCTCATAACAGGAATGAACATCCCACTAACCGTTGGGCTACAGTAATCTTCAAACACCGTACTAACTACAGCTCTACGACTGCCCATAGGGTAAGGTTCTTTCACTGCTTTAATGACTTTGTGGTCAAAAGCCTGCAATCCACGCTACAGTTTAACTTTGACTGTTGTATCAAAAAGTGCTTACCCAATTGAGATTATTCTACTACTTTTCGTAGGCAAAGGCTTACGCCCTTGCCTCGTAAACTGAACTGAATCTCGTTATAGCAAAACTTGGAGGCTCAAACATTAAGTCATCTTCTGGTTACTTACCGTGATATTTAAACGATATTTAGTATGGACCACGCATAGTATAGACAACGCTATGTCTTCAAAGACTCTTCAAAAGTTGAGAATATCCTCGCTTGATTTGCCCAATAGAGCCTATTGCATAGTTTGCCCCTTGCTATTGTAGCATAAACCTTTTGATTAAAAATAATAAGCCAGACGGCGATAGTATGTCCTCAGGCTTTATCTGCTGCTCTTCAACTATTGGACCAACTATGCCTTATGTTTGCAAAAAAAAAGTTGCTCGTAGCACTAGCTTAACAATTTCCTTAAATAATTTTCTGCTCTACCTTTAATACTAAATTGCCGACCCGATGGTGAGACGACGGTGGACAATCAGGTGATCTCGTAACGAAAATGGTACTCGGTGCAGCGAATGCGATAAAGTATTCGGCGGATTGCGCCCCTCAGGTGTCGGAATGATTGTCACGAATGCCTGAAGTTATTTTGTGAAAACTGGAGTTAGAATGCGCGGCTCAGGCGTTGGCGTATGCAACCTAGGACGGATGTTGGCGGTGGAATGCATATTTGGCAAATTCCATGACTTAGCCATGTTGTGTAGCGATCTGTTTGCCTTGGACTGCGGTAATTTATCTGTCATTAACTTTATGCAAAATGAGATGCTGGGTATTTGCGAATAGGCTAAATTCATATAATCTTCTGATTTTAGATGACGCCCCTCCATATTTAAAAAATAAAATTAACATACTCAATATAAATGTATAGTAAAATTAATACCTATTTGAATAAGCATTAAAGAGACACCCCATGCGGCAGAGCACATTTCTACGACTTTATTTATTGAGGTGTCCGTCGGAAAGAACGGAGTTCGCTTCACGAAGCATTCTGATTATTGGCTCATGGTAGCCGTAGTTCTTTCTACGAGAATTGCTGCGAAAGACGGCTTGGACCGAAGGCTTCCATGATTCATGGGACAGTCAGTATAACAGCTAAGTAGGTTATTGATAAAAGTTTATTTGCAACTTCGCGTCGTTCGTCTAGGGATTGTAACAAATGTAGGGTTTTAAAACATTATTATAAGCGATTTATTATATAGCCTAAAGACCACGAAGAGCCAAGCCAATAAGCCTATGTTAAGCTACTTCAATGCTTGGATCCCGCAAGTGGGGGACCGTTCTTGACTAGGTTATTCAAAAAGGAATGGCAAATTGATAATGTGAAGACGAAAGCTAAGCTCCTGGTGACAGGTAACATCAAACTTAAATACAGATAACGTAGATTCTGGAAGGTGAAGGAAAGCGGTGTTGAGATTGGTAAATTGAAATTGGTATTGAGCACGAGATGCCTTTTTTAACATAAAATAGTAAACTTTTTTAGGTCGGATTGGAGGGAGCAGGAATCAGCAGGAGATGATAAATGTTTGAACATTTTCATATCATCAGCTTATATGGAAAAGTAAGTATATGATGATACAATTGGATGGCCAAGATTGCTACCTTGAAGGCCTTGAAGGTGTTAATTGAGCGCATCATTCTTTCGTCCCTTTGTGTAGATTGGGATGATATAAGCATTAAGGATAGGGTCAGATGATTCGGGCATTTTTTATCAGACTATGACTCGGATTGATGGACCTGGCCAGTGAACGATTGGCTGAGAAAATGGTTGAAAAAGTTAGTACAAATGTTGGGATCATTACAAAAAATATTGGATTGAGGGTTTTTTTCTTTTTATATTTATAAGGCGAGAAAACGGATTATGTATTAGAGGTTGACAGATTCACTTAGTTCTGCGAGTGCAGTTGCTTGGTGTACCAAGATGAACTGCAGTTCTCAATGAAGCTTGGAATTTTAGACTACGGTGACAATATTTTTAGATGACCTTGCCAAATGAATATAAGTCGATTTAATATAATGAATTCACTACTCGCAGCTGGGCGATATGGCAATTTCAAATTATGAAATATTTTTCCATTTTGCAGGTGAATTTTCACAATTTTTATCCACCGACGCAAAAAGAGGGGTGTTATAAGTTTGACGTGTCTATTTGTCTGTGTGTCTGTCTGTGGCATCGTAGCTCCTGAACGAATGGACCGATTTTCATGATTTTTTTTTGTTTGAAAGCGACCGTGATCGAGATGGTTCTTAGCTACAATTTATGAAGATCTGTTCAGGCGTTTTAAGGCATTCAGTTCTGTTAGGTGGCGCAAAATGAATCGGAAGATGTTCTAATTTTTGCAAATGGCGTCGTACCGCAATCATATTTGATATATATAGATAGCTGCAGTATACAAACAGATAAGCAATGGAGTGCTATACTTTGCAAGAGGGTGGAATAATTGTGTTGATTTTTTTGACCAATAATCGGTCGGTGGAATTTCGTGAATTTCGACATCGATTTCCTATGTGTGTTGCGCCAACTGGGCAAACATTCCACTTAGCTACGCGAGTTGAATAGACTGAAACTACAGGCGACCATGCAGGACGTGGCCGCCACTAGACTGGTCGTGTGGCCGAGAATATCGCGGCTGTGGCTACCGATGTCGCTGAGAACGAAGAAACATCAACCAGACGATGGGCCCCGCAATTGGGCATAACCATACGGACCCTAGAGCGAATATTAGTGATGTTGTGCGTCAGATACCGTGCTTTCCCTTTTATTGGGAGAAGAGTATCTAACGGAGCGAATAAAAATACGGTTTTATGGTACTTATTACGTTTTTATTGAGTAACACTCTTACACTGCCGTATTTTGTACTGCTGCTCCTTCCTTTCAATCCTTTCCTTTTATACAATTTGTCGCAGGAATATTATCCCCTCTATCACGTACATGCATTGCGAAATTCCCATAACCATAGATCAGCTATTTTGAATATTTAGTCCAATGCATTGTGCAATCGGTCAAAGGTACAAGCGCACAATGCATTGGGCAACCGGTCAAAGGCACAAGCGCATCATCGGCATTGTACCTATTCGACTGACTCGGTTTGTTTACATTTGGTTTTCACCGTTTGTTTACATCGCATTTGTTTTGCTTTTAAGTGCACGTGATTTAGGGTGTCACTGCTAAGCAAAGCGATGAGTAATGTAGGTCAAGCTCGATCCAAGTGGTGAGGCACTGAGCGTAATGCTGAGCATAGACATTTGGCTTGATCGTGGTTATGGAATGGCTAATCGTGGTGTTGGTACGTGATATAATAGGTGCATGTAGTGTATTCACTACAGTGAAAAACGTACACATATTTCTGTACGAAGTACAAACAGTAATGCCTGCTGACCGTCAATCGCGTGTGAATTACTGTCAAGCCATCCTTAATCAACAATGAAGAGGACCATTTTTGTGCTGAAAATCATCATGAGCGACGAGGCGCATTTACACTTAAGCGGTTACATCAATAAGTAAAATCTTTGTTTCGAAGAGCCATTACAATCACTCAAAGCCACTGTGTGGTGCGGCATTCACGCGGGAGGAGTGATTGGGCCGTATTGTTTTGAGGACGCCATCGACAATACTGACGGAATTTGATGAAGGGGGCTTGGTGAACATTTGGTTTCAACAAGACGGTGCAACCACACACACAGCACGAGCCACAATGGATATTGTGAAGTAAGCGTTTCCTTTTCGCGTAATCTCCTGTTTTGGCGATTTGGCATGGCCAGCAAGATCATCAGATTTAACAGCAAGCCTCGCACGTTCGTGTTCGCAGCTCTTAAGAAGAATATTCGACAGAAATACGAACATTTATCACCGGATTTGTTGTGGACAATCATGGATAATGCGATAAAATGGGTACCAATGTGTATCAACACTGGTGGTAGCCACTGGACGGATATCATCTTTTCCACAGAAAAAAATCATCAATGTAATTTTTTTTATTTAGTAAAAAAGTTATTCAAAAACAAAATTGGATGATAAATTTCCGGCACCTTGTGCATACAAAAAGCTCTATGCGTTGTGCATAATACTTTAGAAAAATGTAATTTAAGTAGTTACCTATCGCAATTAGGGTCCACGACTAATTTAAGTAAATTAAAATAAAAATAAAATTAAAAATTTTAAGTAACCCCCGACACAAAAAATACTTTAAAAGTAAAAAAATAAAAAAATAAAGAAAAATTTTTCTTTTTCTTTTTTTTAACACACATTGATCTAAAATAATGTCTAAGCTTCTACTTGTCAAAAGTCACCGCAATGTTCGTTGACATGATAAATATGAAAACATAACACCTCTTGTTGGATGATCTTATATATGGTTCCACTATATAAAAAAGGTAGATAGTCGCTCACATTATACAACGTGACTAACCATTATTCGTGCGAAATGTGGTTAAATCATTTGATACCTGGCTTGATGACTGAAAAGGTTCTCCGTATACTGTGATACCGCAGTCAGCTTGAGAGCAAATTATATGCTACGTATCGTCAATGAAAAACATGTGTGTGTTCGAGAGGTGTAATCACGGAGGTGACCACTGTGGACAAAATTCACTAGTGCTGGTATATTTACGTCTTAAGATAGGTTAAGTTCAACTCGGAGAAATTTTCAGATTTCCCCCAGAAATACTTTTTCCTAAAGAAGACAGTTATAAGGCTGAAAAAGTTAGGTTCTTTTCTATTTGGACCACTCCAACAGAATCGCTCCAAAAGGAGTGCAAATGATGTAATAATCCTTCCTAAGTGCAATGGAGGACATTTGGGGGTGGGAAAAGACAAGAAAAAAATTTTCAAAAAATTCTGGAAAAAAAATTCTAAAAAAATTTTTTTGGATTTTTTATTTTGATGTACGGCTCTAGTATTCTATCTAGTATTCACTCATATCAGTAGGGGCAATTTTCAGCAGATGATTATTCCACTTATTAGGTCTATTCCCGTACTTTTTGGACAGAAATTCACTTGGCGGTGTGTGCAGAGAAGATGGGCAGTGTTTTTATATGCAGTACCAGATCGCTCGAAGGAGACCTTATTAGGTGTGATCGGTGCATGTATTGAACCAGGAACCACCATTATGTCTGATAAGTGGAAGGCATATGATGGGATTCCTGAAATGGGGGGAATGAACTTTTCCCATTACACCGTCAACCATTCCGAAAACTTCGTGGACTCAGAGACCGGTGCACACACCCAGCAAATTGAAAGTTTGTGGCGGTGCGCAAAGAGGAGGAATACACGAGATTCGGGGACTCGCAGATCTATGGTTGATTCCTATTTGTGTGAGTTCATGTGGAGACGGAGGTAGATTTTTATTTTCGTGTTACTTTTTTGTTGTTGCATTTGCTTTTTTTCAATTTTGAAATTTGCTGGCAGATACAAAGACAAGGACTACTTCGAGCAAATTTTGGAAGATATCGCTGATTTTGATATTAAGGCTTAATTTGGAATTTTCGTTAACGATATTAATAAATTTCTAGTGAAATTTATGTTGGAAAAAAATTTTTGGAAATATTTTTAAAAAAAATTTATGTTTCAAAAATTTATTTTTGCGTTTTTTCTGCCATAACCCAGCAAAGGTCTTAGCATAGTTCAATCGATTATAGGGTACTGTAGATGAAGAGTATTGATGACAGAGGCGCCTGCCTGACGATCAGCACCTACCCCGAGCGGAGCAACGAAGTTGCGTGAGCGGGACCTGCCGCATATGAAAAGAGAGTTTAAATCCCTTAATCCCGCGCAGCGGTCCACCCGGGTACTGTTAATTAAGAAAATTGTTGATATTATTACTATTTTGGTGGAGTGGTCCAAATAGAAAAGACCCAAAAGTTAGAAAGCGGGGACGGTAAAAGTATGATACATATTTTAATAGCAACATTTGCAAGTGCTGACACCTGTCGTCTCCTTATCCGACTACTCATTAACTCCAAGTAGCTCATTAGTCCCTATTCCCAACCTCTATCACAGCCTTTGTACTCTGCACTTAATTCGATTTCATGTTCGCCCGAAACATCCTTCGTTTCACGTCTGATTTACGTGAAGCACTCCCTTCCACAGGTCCCACGACCACCGCTTCCGCCATTTCAACAACGAAAAGTGCTTTACTTTTTAATTGCCAAAGAAATAACAAAATACCGCAATACCTACACCTCCATCTACATAAAGCACTCCTCGTCGACAGCAGGACTTTAGCTGTCGACTTAGAAAACAAAACAAACAGAAATCGAAAAACTTGGCAGGTACAAGCGAGCCCGTAAAAGTGCGCCAAACAAAGTGCACAGGAAAAACTGCCGTAAAACAAACGACCAAAACAGCAACCATAAACAAATTTCGCAAATGGGAAATGTTGCTCATTTAACTCCTTAAATATTCCTAAGTGACTGCTTCCACGTCGACTGTCCGTCGTGGGTAAGTGTATGTAGTATATTGAACAACAGGGCAAAAGGGATTCAACACAGGGATCGCGATGATATTTTAAATTAAAAAGCATTCCTCACCTCTATTACTGTCCGACAATCCTTTACCGCTCACCACCGTGTTGTCTTCTCTTCGCGAAAGTGGAAAACTTCGGAGTGGAAAAGTTCGAGGCTAAGATTTAGATGCGACGACTGTAGGCGTGAGTGAGGGCAGGCTTAAGCATTTTATTTTCCTTTTACCTATTTTTTGAGATTTTAATAGGAATATCTAACGAAAAAACATTTTGTTGCGCGGTGCTTTTGGAGATTTGTACTTCGAGAGTACCTGTTTCCTGCAAGTTAGTCCGCCAACTCGTTCGCTGTGTAATTCAATTTATCTCTTCGTATCCGGGCAGTTTTGTTAGCTCGGTGTTCGAGGGTGAGGACGTAAAGAATTACTACTTTTTGGAGTCTTGGAGGTCGGATGGGTCAGAATTTATGCAAATTCTGTTATTTTTCTTAATTACAACGTTGTGAGGGGGTTATTACCACTGGCGGGAATAAACAAGTGGCCGAGTACTTAGCGCTATATGAAGTATCCGTTGGTGGCTTAAGAAACATTTTATAAAGAGGCCAATCACGAACTGGACGGAGTTAAGTCTGGCGACTTTACATATTAAGCATGATTTATTATGGCAGAATTATCCTCTTTTGTTTTATTCGACCTCCTAGCTTACATCCACAGAAAAGTGAAGAGTCAATTTCCAATCAATAAATTTTGAAATGTTTCACTTGTGTGAAAAAAAATCGAACACAACATAAGTGAATGAGGCCAAATAAACCTAAACCTACGTTTTAGAATATATTTGCAGATCCCTAGATTCCAGATTCAAATATTGCATGAAATGATGGCTATTTTCAGATTTCTAAATGCAAATAAAGAAAAATTTAACTAAAACTCTTACCCCATTGACTGACAGTGAGTAGTGGAACTTTCTCCTCTTCCTTTTGTCATCTTGATTACCGAAGGACAAACTTTTTTTTTTATGTTGGGATTACTTGAACACAACTATTGGTCCTTTGCACTGCAGATACACTTTACAGGCAGAAAAGCTTCATAACATGGAGAACCCAATCATTAACAGAGGACGTAACATAAGATGTGAACAGGGTTTAAGGCTAACCAGACAACTTGTCTTCGCAGATTGTGTTCTAACTGGGTGTTTAAACACGTCTGCTAGAGCTAAATTGTTTAATTCTCTTTAAAAGCCCTTGCGATCAGTTCGTTTCTTTATACCTCTGCTGCACAACATACTCGTAATACATGGCCATTAGGATTGCGTATGGCTTTTAACGACTTCGAACTTTTTGAATTTAAATTGTCCCAAAAACTACGACGCTTGGAAATCTGCTCATCGTTAAGATTATGAAATCAAACTGACCCGTTCTTGCACCAGATAGTCACCTGTGATGAAAAGTGGATTGTTGTATGATTACCGTAGAAGACCGGGACAGTGGATAGATGCAGATGAAAAATCACAACACATCCCCAAGCCTGATCTTCAGCCAAAAGGCTGGCTGAAAAGCAGCCTGCGTTGGTCAGCAGGCACTGTTCGATCCTTTTGCATGATAATGTTGGAACATATACCTCGCAAGTAACGGTACAAAAACTGTTTCAGTTGGGATTTGAAATTCTTCCGCATTCACCGAATCACCTGATATTTCCCCAACGGGCTATCACTTTTGCCACACTTTATATTCATTTTGCAAGCAGAAAGTCCTCCGGAACCGAGCAGAAGTCGTAAAAGCTTTTAAAAGGTTCAGTGCTTCAAAAAGTCGGCATTTCTACGAAAAAGGAATATTTGACCGTTGAAGAATGTCATAGATGCCAAAGGATCCTATTCTAATTGACTGAAAATTTACGGAAAAATATTGGGTTTTAAATTTTTACTATAAAATAGGACATTTCATGTGGTGCAACCCAATGTGTACTTTAAAAAGATATGCAAATTTCTAAATAGGGCAAAGCTTTGAGTTTTTTTTACTCTTGATTCTGACTTTTTTGAGCCATATTGCTTGGTAAGATATACTTACCTAGAAATTAGAAACATAAATCATTTTAAGCTATGCAAAGGTAAGTCATGAGAACGGAAATATAAATTATAGTTGTCCAAATTATAAACTAATATTGTGAAGAAAAAAGTTCAGTTTTTTCGATATTTAGTTCCGATCATAAGTTGATGGCCTGCAAATCAAAGTTGGAAAATCTACCGATATCTCAGCAATACATCGTATCCTAACCCCACGCAATAGTACAGGACCAAAAATGTAACCCTGCAGTACATCATTCTTTAACATGAGCCACTAATTAATTTACATTAACTCTTTGTTTTTTATCTAAGGAATAAGGCGGATAAACGACTCCTATAAAGCGAACATCAACATTGTTTTTTTAAGAGTAAGTCATGACCAACCATGCCAAAAGTTTTAATCTAACAAACTCTTAGGATAGCATCCTCCTTAGACATACCTCCTCTAAGACCGAACTGATTTTTACTAAAAAAAATATTTTTTTGTGTAAAAGCTACAGACAATACACGGTTATTTTCAGTTATTTTAGAGAACGGTGGTTAAAGTGAAGTCTATTATTCGGCATATGTAATTATTATATTTTTTTAAAAAAAAACTTTTCAGCGAGTTGGCTTCTTTGATGATTGTGTCGTTTATGATCCGGTATAATGCGCTGATCGGACGTGTCCGTTTCCCTGATGTCCATTTCAGACCCTTGCCTGGCCAATTCGTCTGCTCTTTCGTTCCCTGCGATTGAGCTGTGGCTCGGGACCCAGCAGAGTTCTGATGGAGTCTGAGTCTGATGGACTTCAGTGAGTCGCGACATTTCTTGACTGCCTTTGATCTCGTTATACAGGATTCTATTGACTTCAGTGCAGCCTGGCTGTCTACGAAGATGGTGATATCAGATGGTGGGATATCGGCTACCTGTAGGTGTTTGGCTGCTTTCTCTATTGCCAGGATTTCTGCTTGAAACACGCTGCACATTTCAGGGAGTCTGAATGATTCCTGTTTGTGGAGGGTATCAGAGTAGAACCCGGCCCCAGTGCCTGTGTCCATTTTCGATCCGTCGGTGAAGAGGGTGATCTCATGGTCGTTGATTACGGCGTTTGATAGCCACTCTTCTCTGTCGGGGAAAACGATAGGTATACTGAGAGAGAAGTCATTTTGGGGGGAATATAGTCGGTCGTAGCTGCGAGGCTACTAAAACCATATTTCCATCCCAGTTCGTCTTATCTTAAGTATGGCCGCATGTCCATAGTTGGCTTGCTTCCACAGAGAGGACTCTCTTAGTCTGAGAGCGCTCTTTGCAGCGTAGCTTTTCATGTCCAATCCTGCTTGCGGCGTGCTTCTCATGGCTCCCGTTGTACAAACAGCGGCTGACCTTTGTACTTTGTTGAGCATGTTCATATAGCTTTTTGTGCTGCTAGCAATCCACCAGACTAGGGCCCCATAAGTTAAAATGAGTCTGATGATTGCTGTGTACATCCAATGAATGATGTGCGGTTGCAAGCCCCATCTTTTTCCGAAAGTCTTTTTGCAAGCATAAAAAGCGTTCAGTCCTTTTTTCATCCTTTCCTCCAGGTTCCTTTTCCAGGAGAGCTTACAGTCAAGAATGATGCCTAGATATTTTGCTTCCGCTTTGAGTTTGAGTGGGGTGCCCTCTAACTTTGGGGGAGCAAATATCGGAATTTTCCTTTTCCTGGTGAACAAGACCAGCTCGGTTTTCTGGGGGTTTATTCTCAGATCGTTCTGTCTTGCCCACGAGGAGAGTTCACTCAGCGCAGATTCCATTAGTTCACTGATAGTTGGTAGAAATTTACCTATAAAGATAACCAGGTCATCCGCGTACGCTATGATCTTTGTGTCTTTTTCCATAAAGAATTTGAGGATCTTGTTGACTGTAAGAAGCCACAGTAGGGGAGAGAGAACTCCTCCTTGTGGTGTGCCTCTAGTTGTCACTTTCCTTATAGAACTGTGTCCAATGTCTGCATTGATAATTCTGTTCTTCAACATATTCTTAATCCAGATTACAATGGATTTGTCTACTTTTATGTCCTCAAGAGCTGTTGTTATGGCCTCTGTGTTTACATTGTTGAAGGCCCCCTCTATGTCGAGGAAGGCTGCCATTGTAAACTCTTTTAAGTTCAGCGAGCCCTCAATTTCACGGACAACACTATGCAGATCACTTTCCACTGATCTGCCTTTGAGGTAGGCGTGTTGAGTGCTGCATAAGTTTCGTGAATTTGTGAGTCCTCTGATGTATAGGTCAAGGAGTCTCTCCAAGGTTTTTAATAGAAATGACGAGAGACTAATTGGCCTATAGTCCTTTGCGGCAGTATGGGATGGTTTACCTGCCTTATGTATGAAAATTACCTTTATTTCTTTCCACTGTGTTGGGATGTACCCCGTGCGCAGGCAATTGGAAAAAATGCTTACGAGATAGGGTACAGTGTGGGTCTGTGTTTTTTGAAGCATCGCTGGCAAGATATCGTCCGGCCCCGGACATTTAAAAGGTTTGAACGAATTTATTGCCCATGATACTTTATCCGTTGTGATAATCTTGTTTATTACTTCTTCTGAACCGTAGGAACCGTCGCGTCGTCTCGAAGGAGACTGTGGTTTCAGGGGTTTTACACCCTGGGAAGTGGCTTTCAGTCAGCAGTTCTAGGGATTCCTGACTGGATTCTGTCCAAGATGAATCCCGGGACGCAGGGGTCCTTGGATAGGATCTTCCTGAGCCTTGCGGCTTCGTTGAGATCCTCTATTGATTCGCAGAACTCCCGCCAGGATTTAGATTTTGCTGCTCTTGTTTTGCTCTTGTATTCGTTGAAGCTGGATTTGTAATTATTCCAGTCTTCGGTTCTCTTGAGATCTTTGCTCTATTGAATAGAGTTCGAGTCCTGGTCCTGAGTTGTTTTAGCTCTGTAGTCCACCAGACTGTGCTGGTCTTCTTGCGAGCACGTTGCAAAGGACAGGATTTGTTGAAAGCCGCTTTCAGAATTCTCACAAGATTTTGGCGGTACTAACCTGTTATCAACTATGTTTGAGAAAAGATTCCAGTCTGTCTTCTGAGGGTTTCTGAAAGGTTTTGGTTTTTCTTTATTAACGTTAAGGTTGAAGAGTATCCGGCTGTGGTCCGAAAAGGAACAGTTAGTGGACACTCTCCAATTCTCTACTCGAATGGAGTCAGACTCACTTAGTAAAGTGAGGTCAATTAACTCTTCAATAACCCGGCTGCGAAACGTTGGTGTATTGCCTTTGTTGCATATGTTGAAGTTGGTGGAGATAATGAAATCGAAAATGGATTCTCCCCTTTTATTATTGTCGCTGCTTCCCCATTTAGTGTGGTGTCCATTGGCGTCGCAGCCTATCAACAGACACAGTCCGCGTGACTTGGCGTGTCGCACAAGTGCTCGGACTGCGTCTGGAGGTGGATCCTCCTAATCGTATGGCAAGTATGCGGACGATAGGAGCAAAATTGATTTGTACTGTTGTTCGTACGTTACCACCGTGAGGTCCCCGTTGCTGTACGTACCTAGGAGAAAAATGTTTAAGTATCTCTTGGCGACTATACAGATTCGTAGCTTACCTTCCGTATGTTGATAGTATAAATTATACTCCTTAGACCTTAATCCCTGAATTTTGTTCCTAAGGGGCCAAGGTTCTTGGATTAAGGCTATATCCACATCTTCCTGCAGCACGTACATCATCAAGTCGTCGGTGGCTGCTTTGGAGTGGTGTAAATAAATTTGCACCACTAGCAGCCTCCTTTGACTTGCCGCGTTCATTGGGGAGCCTTACCTTCAGGGTTCCCAGCCCGAACTTGATGCAGCCTGTTCCATCGAAGTTGATCTCATCGCTGCTATCTGCGATAAGCATCACTTCTAGTATTTTGGCTTCAACCGTGAGCCAATTGTCGGTTGTAATCTTCCCATCCGGGTTGGAACGGTCGACAATAGCCACTTGTAGACTCATAGGAAGGTTGAAGCTGGCTGATGTTTTCGCCTTTTTCGCTTCCCATAGAGTTTCTTCCCCGGAGCGCCCCCTCTTGACGTTCTGCTTCGATCCTGAGGCAGTGTGTCCTTTGGAGGTGCTCGGTTGCTGTGCGCTCTTTTCGACAGTGGCCGGTTGTGTTGGCTGTTGTCGAGTCAATTTTGGGACGTTAGGTTTGATAAGGGCCGTGTTCGATGGCTTCTTCTCTCGCCCTGTGTCCTTTTTAGAAGCGTGAGTGGAACCCTTACTAAGAGTATTAATTTCAAGATTTCATTTGACGTGTTTGATAGGTAGAAACAAAAAGCTTTTCTCTAGTTGCGTATAAATTGCTGTCGATTAGCACGATTAGTACGATTTTTTTTTTCACAACAGGTTACGAGTGCCCTTAGATGTCAAGGAGTCAAGACACAGCACGGGCCGAAGGTATAGAGGGAGAAAGAGAAAGGAGGTACCGGTGCACATTGGTTTTAAATGCTTGTGGATTGTAATGAGTGGAAAAAGTTGAGCTGGCAAGAACATTCCACATTCGTGTGGTTCGGCTAAAAAACGAGTCTCTAAATTTAACTGTGTGTCCGAAGACAGGCTTGAGGGTAAGTTGATTAGCATTCTTGAAGGGAGGAATGCAATTAGCTAGTTCACTTGAGCATTGTTTGTTAAAATATCGATAAAACAGATATTGTATTGTTGACCTTGTCATTACAACTAGGAGTTTTATTAACATACATACCATACCAATAATGGAGAGTCTTCCGTTTTCATTGACACAAGCACCGTTCAGGGATAATGGCTATTATTATTGATGG
Organism: Merodon equestris; assembly: GCA_958301585.1. Classification (NCBI taxonomy): domain Eukaryota; kingdom Metazoa; phylum Arthropoda; class Insecta; order Diptera; family Syrphidae; genus Merodon; species Merodon equestris. The sequence goes on along the minus strand of OY284413.1, from coordinate 20,467,895 downwards.
TTAGCCGAGTGATAGTAGACAGTTTGTGTTTTGGAAGCACTAAATTCCACTCTATTGTTTATTTCCCATTAAATTATGTTTACAAGGTCGGAATTTAATGTGCTTAACATACGCTGCCGTTCCAGTTCTTCGACCAAAGAGCAGGGACATAAGTCTTGGAACGAATATGAAAAGCTAAGGGTACTGTCATCAGCGAAGGAGGGTGTTGGTTAGGAGATCATTTATACTAGCAGGCCGCAGTCACTTGTTGTACCGCTTCGCTGCAGCATGTTTTTGAGCGAAGCGAGGTAAAACTTAAAAGTAGAGTTGATCTCAAATTACCAAAAACAAATATAATGAAATGAACACATTGCGGCCCTAAAATATTTCAATAAACTTTTGATACTACGTATTGATTTATCATGAGTCATATTGATGTTTTTACTGTCCATTGCCACCACAAGCTTTTACTTGATATATTCGTAAAATTGGATGTACTCGAGCAATATGTTCAATGGGGGTGAGGCGTTTAAGTTCTTCAGGCTGTGTGCCTGGTTCCATGTTGTTTGCAGCCGTAAACTTTGTTGGATGCTTGATGCCTCTTACAAATTTCATGTTCATTCAATTTGCCCATATCTTTTCATCTACAATTTGAACATGTGTTATATGTCAGGTCCTCTAACTTTGCAGTGAATTCGTTACGCGTATTGTTATTGTGCGCTTCAGATGTATCATCTCTGTCGGACTTCGGGTGAATTGCGCGGCTTCGAATGTTTGCATTGTATGCTGCTGCCTGACGTCCAATTCTTGCAACTGGCCTCTGTGACAGTCCAGGCTCTCTCGCCGGTCGGCCGCACCGTCTAGCTACTTGCACCTGAGGTTCTTCGATATGGTCAGACATAATATTCATATCTTATGAATAAAATAAACGAACTGAAGCTGAATGAAGAGTTGAAACAGTTCCATTAGTTTCAAATAGAGGAATTCAGATAGAAATTCAATTTACTGTTTCTTTGTTATTTTATTTGAGACTTAAATGTGGATTTCTTTTTATTCAAGAATAACTGCTAAAATGTATTCTATTGTAATGAATTTTGCAGTCTAGCTGTTAAAGAGGGCCGGAATGAACAACAATATACAAAGCTTCAATATTTTGAACACGGATTATGTTTGCTTTTATTGGCTAAAAACGTTCGAAAAGAAAGAAACTTCAAAACGACAAAAAATAGCGCGTGCGAAAATCTTGCACTTTCAATTTAATTTGTTTTTCATCAATTTTAATCAAAATGTTGTTTCGACAACAACCTAGATATTTTAAAATACTTTCTGAGGGTCCAAAAATCATAAGGATCGATTAAGAAATGGCTGAGAAACAATTTATCTTAGATCGCAAATAAAGTCACCCGATGGGAGCTCCATTTCGCTTCGCTCAAAAAATGAGGATGATTGTCGGTGACAAAACAAAGCCCTGGGGAACACCAGCGTTTATTTAGTGAATACTTGAAACCGCCCAAAATAACTTGAATTGAACGGCCCGAAAGGTAATTTCCAATCCATAGAAGAAGAGACTCATCGATACCATAAGCATGCATTTTCGACGTCTAAAGTCAAACTCTGTTAAATATTTTTGAAATATTGAGCGCAACAATCTTGCTTTCGTCGAAATGGTGTAACGATTCGTTCCATTTTTGGTGAGATATGCCATCAAATCACCAGTGGACCTGTTGCTGCGGGTACCTACCGTCAGTCATTAAGAAGTTTTCACGATTCAAGATATTTCATAAGCTGACGGTTTATCAGCGTTTCCATGACCTTGGGAAGAAGGGACATTAGCGCTATGGTCGGTAGGAGGTGGGAGACGAAAATTCGTCCTCTGTCTTAGTTTTTCTGAGTTTTATTCATTAAATTTCTTAAAACCGATAACTGAAGCTGTGTAACAACAACTACTTATCTCCACGCTATTTATACCTATTGGTTACCTAATTTTTTCCAAAATGCAACCAACTACCTTTCATTCCTTTTTTTAATTATCACGGGCTCGTTTTACCCAATCATAAATAGTTTGCTATTTATATTTTGAGCCTTGGCAACACTAAGTGTTTAAGGGCGCCAACTGACGTTTGAAATTTTGACCTTTTTAATAATAACTTTCTTTAGAAAATTTCAAAACAATTTATGTTGTTTACAGTGATTTGCAAATTTTGTCTCAGCGAAAAAATGGAATTAACTCGTGAACATTTTCATGCGATGATTTAGGAGTGCATAAATCAACTTACTTCGACTTCTGGCGATGAAGCCCCATTCATGGCCACTATGAAACGCTGGTATAACGAATTTAATCGTGGTCGCAGTTCGCTCAGGGATGAAAGTCGTGAAGGTCGTCCAAAATTAATTGTTGTGCCAGAAAACATTGATGCTGCGCGCGAACTGATATTGCAAGATCGTCATGTGACTTATCGTGAGATTGAGGCATCCTTGGGCATTAGTATGACGAGCATCAATAGGATATTGCATGAACATTAAGCTGTGAAAAAGATTTGTTCCCATTGGATCCTGCATAATTTGATAAAAGCTCAAAAGATGGTCGTGTTAATTGGCGCAAAGAAATGCTCAAGAAATACAATCGTGGCGCATCAAAAAGTGTGTATAACAGTTACAATTCCAAATTCCCTTACACCGAAAAATAATATAATTTAGCTGCTGATTCCGGTCACACGACATGCTAGTGATTCCACGAACGAATATGGATATAGGGTTACACAACCAAGAGAGTTGCAATACCCAAATAAATGCTAACGTCGCGTCTGGCGAACATGCCCCGATCATGGCGATTCGTGGAATTACCTGTATTCGCTTGTGCACCTGAATCAGCAGAAAGATAAAGAACTGTAAGTAGCATAAGTTAGACATTAAGAAAATATTGTAATGAAATTTAGTCTTAAGGAAGATTCAAGCGTGAAGAAACGCAATAAAGCACAGTCGGAAAAAAACGAAAGAGTGTTTTTTTTTTGAAATCCGCTAAGTAAAAAGTTAAAACTTATAACCTCTACACAGGCGACGAATCTTGGATCTATGCGTATGAGCGCGAAACAAAACAGCAATCCATTTTATGGGTCTTCCAAAATGAGCCAAATCCGACAAAAGTGATTCGTGCGCGAAGCACTTCGAAACAAATGATCGCCTGTTTCTTCGGAATAACTGGGCATGTGGCAACCGTGCCATTAGAACTACATAGAATGGTGAATTCCGAATGGTACACAACCATTTATTTGCCGGAAGTGCTTGGTGAAATATGAAAAAAGGAGCGCCAATGAAGGATCATCCTTCATCATGATAATGCAAGTTCTCACACATCGACTGAAACAATCACCTATTTGTCTGGCCAAGACCTCGAATTGATGGGTAATCCTCCATATAGCCTGATTGGCACCAAATGATGACTTTTTATTCCCACATATCAAGAACAAATGGCGTGGCCACCGGTTTTCAGAGCCTGAAGAAACCGGTGATGCATTTAAAACCCCTGTTTTGAAGACGGGTACCTCAATCGGAGTGGAAAAAGTGTTACGAGAATTGTTTCGAGCGCATGCAAACGTGTATTGATAAACACGGAGAATACTTCGAGAAACAATAAAGCCATTTTTGAAAATTAGTAAAACTTATTAGCCGTTTCTTCATCATTTTTGCGCACTAATTTATACAATTTTCAAAATATTGTTTAATGTTGGTTGTTTTTGTTGTATGTATTGTATAGATAATACGAGTACGTTTATGAAGCGCAATCGTACAATGATCTGTTAGTTTCAGATCTTAACCAATTCAATTATACCAAATTTTATATTATTATTATTATTATTTTTTTTTTATTGCATTGTATTTTAATGGTATTCATATAACTATCAAGTACAATTCATTGAATTGATTTTTTACAACTTAAGCGCACAGATAGAAAATTATATGAACAATTGAGACATTCTGTATTTTACTATCACAAGTAGTGAAAATAATTTTGAATGCCACTTCAAATATACATATTGAAACTTAAATTAACATTTATGATGGGGTGGCCGTAAAGATCAAGGAGAACAAGGAAATTTAAGTAAGAGTGATTAGAAATTGGTCGAAAATTTCGATTACCAGATTTCATAAAGAAAAACTTCTACACTTTAAAACAATACAGATGACGAACGGAAGGATTTTCAGGTCACAGAACATGTGGAAACTAGGATATCTAACAGGTTAACGACATGAAATTTTTAATATGTGCTTCTGTAAAACTAAGAGAGGTTGCATTTTGTTAAGATAAGCATAAGATCCCCAACAAGAGATCCCATATTGAAGCTTGGAGTGAAAAATACCATAGTACATTTCTTTAGTAGCATTGTGAAGCATACATTTCGCAAATAATAGAAGTATCTTAGAATGGAACGTACATAGATACTTCTTCAGTGTGGTTCCAGAAACTCATATTCGAATCGATAATAAGCCCTAGATATTTATATTCTACTACTTCTTCGATAAGATTACTCAATTATCACTGCAATTGAGAGAACTACAAAAAGTGGAAATAGTAGGTTTCTGTGTACAAACACTGAGGTGCATGAAAGTAGACATGTGGCGCTGCATTCTGTACCGAGGACAAAGAAAAATACATTATTTTTGTCTTGGAGCTAATTAACAATTTCTGATTCTCGAGAGTTCAAAAGGACTATTTTGACCATATGAAAAACCTATGTCATCCGCGAAAGCGGTTGGTGTGCCTCTGAAGTCAAGTGCAAAGAGTGAGTTAATGTACATATGTAGATGAGAAATAGAATTGCACCCAGGACTGAGCCTTGGGGTACACCCATGTCAAACAATTTTATTTCGTTCCTTACCTCATCAATTTTACTCTTTGTGATCTATTTTTTAGATAAAGCATGAACCAATCAAGCACAAAACCACGAAATCCAGCTTTTTCCAGTTTCCAACCAAATTATTGTGATCGACCATATCAAAGATTTTGGTAATATCAATGAATAAGCCAGCTGTACACTTTTTACCATCAATATTAGACATTGTTTGGGCACAGAACTGTAGTAGAGCATCTTCGGTAGATTTGCCTTTCCGAAAGCCAAACTGTTTAGGACTAAAGTAATTGTTGATGTCTAGAAAATTTACTATTCTGTCTTTTATACGTTTATCAAAGAGCTTATTTAGCACAGGGAAAAGAGAAATGGACCTGTAGTTACACAGCTCTACGGCAGAGCCTTTTTCGAACAAAGATATAACATCAGTACACTTCAGTTCAGGAAAAAACCCTTTAAAAACGCAGCTATTAAAGATGTGCGTTAAGACATACACTATAAACCAAACAACTTTTTTGAGAATCAGACTTGAGGTACCATCTGTGCCACTTGAATTTGTGTTTTTTAAACTGTGAATAGCATTAAGCATTTCCAGAAATGTTATAGGTTAGATGTTATAGGTTAGATGTTATAGGTTAGATGTTATAGGTTAAAGCTATTTCTTTGAATTGGTTCGGCACACAGACAGAGATCACAAAAAGGGTCGACTGGACAGGGTTGTAAACTACTGGAAATATGTACTTGTGTAATTGTCATTTAGAGCTTCAGCGATTTTGTATTTGTCAGAGACTAAACAGTTGTTGATACGCATAGAAGATTGTGTTTTGGAGGTAGAAGGTTTATTAAGTAAACTGTTCACTATTTTCCATTCATTTCTAAGGATTCCTTTGGCAGAATCAAAACAATTACGGTAGTAGGTATGACGACAAATTTGAATCTTCTTTTTCAATTCAGCACATAATTTAGTGTACTTACTTTTTAATCTCAAATTACTGGGGTATCGATAGCATTTCAATCTAAGTTTATTTTTAGCATTGACTTTATTCACTAAGTCCATAGAGATTCAGGGCTTGAGTATTTTTCCCATTTTTTTTCTGAGAAAGAAAGAAGTAACAATTGTAAATATGCTTCTTAAGGCAATCAATAAATATTGTTTAGGAATTCGATACTTCACTACATGAATAGACATCTTCCCATAATTCATAAAGCAGATTGTTTCTGAGTTTACTGAAGCTAATTTTTATAATTTTTTTCAGTGGTTTTGAAAGGAAGCTATTCTTTCTGTAAGACGTTTCAATAAGAAGTCTTGTCATACAGAGGTAAGTAAGCATCAGATCAAGAACACATTTATCACATTTATTAGAAGAAGCACATTTGAAACGACCATAAATGTGATCCAAGCATCTACCTGAAAGAATCCTAGTAGGCTCATTAATGAACGAAATAAGTCCATGGGAAGCTAATAGGGCTAAATATGTTGAGACGGTTTCGCTACTCTCTAAAATGTTGATATTGAAATAACAATAAGATTTTTGCTTTCGATTTAACTAGAAGGTTAGAAAATTCTTTCATAAAGATCGAGACATTGAACATGTGTTGCCTATAGGCATACAAGAAATGGAAGACTTCATTGTTAATTACAATAGAAACTTTTAACACATCTGCACCTAAAAAATCAACACACAAGACTTCTTGAATCTGGTAGCCCTCTTTTATATGATCAATCGGTTACTCGAGTAGGTTCATTTATAAAACTCTTTAGACTGTTTTAACTCTTTTAGTTTGTGTATAACCAAGAAAGACGAAAAGTGTGATCGTTGGCACAGCTAGTGAGTCGGCTAATTTTACAAAAATCCATTTGTGTGACAGACCTGGACCCTGACCATCAAGTAGAATGGTGCAACCGAACATACGGCTCCGGAATCAAAAGACTTTTTTAAGGATACGTTTCTGATCGGCAAGATCATGGAATTTGATCGCACCAGATATTTTTCTTTTGACGTTTATTTGAAGTAACGAATCTTTGAGAACAATCCACTGACTTTGGAAGTTCTCAAAGGACATTCGGACTAGAGTTCGGAAACATATGACCTGAAGTTCTCGTTGAGGAGATTTAAAATAAATGGTAAAGAAAGCCGAAGAAGGCGAATGGAGGAAACTTTACAATCAAGAACTCAAGGAACTATGTATATCCAGCCCTAAGTATTGCCGCGTAATTAAATCGCGAAGACTGAGATGGGCAGGACACGTAGAAAGAATGTCCAGATAAATCAGATAAACATACCTATAAAAAATTGTAAAACTATGCCCACTCAGCAAAAATGCTAAATTTAGTTACTGCACTCGTCACATCAGAAGAAAACGAAGACTACCTGCGACAGCATCAAGATCTTGTTTCGTTGCTTAAACAATTTATCTAAAGTCGAATTCGATTTATTCGCAATGTTGAAATCTCATGCAAAGATGTCCTTCCAATCGATTCGTACAATGGTGAAAAAGGATCTATTAAATACAATTTCCACACTGCTGCACATGTCTGACTATATACTACCCATCCACCTTCATCCGCTATCACAGCTTCCATTTGCCATACTCCCACTGCTCTGATTCAAATCCGACTTCAACAAGGAAAAGATTTTCACGTCTAGCTCGTTCGTACCTCCATTTTTCTAATTCGATGATCAAAAACGGATTTATTGTACATCTCGTGCGGATGCATCGGATATGTGCACACAGTCAACGTTCGTCCCGTACAGTCCTTCCGCTCAACCTTTAAATCCTACTTGTCCCTGCATAGATTTCCTTTTTCCCTCAACGCATTCCTGAAATTCATCCTGTTGACTTCGTTTTCCCAGGTTTATTCGATATTCTGTCTTCAACTGCAGTTGTTGCTTTTGACTTGATTTTTTTTTCTCTGTTTCGATTCGTCGTAGTCCTTCGTCCTTATTGCAATTCGTTTTATACCTTCCCCATAATCCTTTATTCAGATCTTGTGATTTTCTTGGGTTGAAATACGTATCTGCGTCGTTTCTTAGATGATATCCATCCATTTTTATCCGAAAAGAAAATTATGGATTTGGTACGAATAATCCGTTGGGTGCATTGGTGCGGTTTATATTTTGAATAGAGCGATGTGGATACAGCCAGGATGGAGACGAGTAATATATGACACGTTGCATTGCACACGTTCTTGCTTACCTGGGAGTGGGTCGAAGCAGCGGGGTGTTCGGAAATAATATGCATACGTGTGGGAGTAGATATAATTCATCTGTGATGAATGAATTTCAGATTCTTTTTACGACTTTTACGAGTTGTGCAATATATATTTTTTTAGTTTATTTTTCTATTCCAGGGTTCCAACTACTACGGTAGAAACGATGGGACGTTCCTTATATTTCGAACTCAGAATATAATTTGATGTTTAACAGACTCAATTTTGAAGTAGTATCCAACACTGGTATTCAAATAGCTATTTTAGATTCTCTTAGTCTTCAATCAGCTTGATTAAAAAGTAAAATCCTTTATTGGGCTCAGCCTAATGGAAGACGGGGTCTTGTCACTAAATATAACGTAATTTTGAGTTAAAAACATATGTTGGAGATGATTAGCATAGAAGTTACATGGGCTCATCACGAATGGAAAAACTTAGTCATAATTCCGGGATTTAAGGAGGGCGTCCGAACATGATGCAAAGAAGAATATCGCTGCCATTAGGCCGTTACAAGGTGCTGTCAAATATGATATTAAGGAGACTGGTATCATATAATATGGAAAATAATTGGAGACTACAAATGTGACTTCAGAAGGACCAGATTGACGAGAACAGAGTGCCCAGATTCATACTATACGGCAGCTTTTAGGAAAGAAATGGGAACTCCACGAAATGGTCTACCAACTAAAATGCTTAACCATTCCTTTTTAAGAATCGGAGCCTGTATAATCCACTGGTAATATTAGAAATCCTTGTCAGGGTTACAGGAGCACTCAAGAGTGGCAATTACGCTAAATCAGATTCTCCTGGGTTAAAGTACCAGTCCTTACTATAACCACCAAATGAGTAGTTAGTGGTGGACTTGTCTAATCTTATTCGTGCTATCAAGGCCTGGTTACTGTTCCACTCATCTTGGTACGGGCCACATTATACAAACTTTGCTAAATAAAAGTAATTCAATTAAGTGCAACGTCACCCTTAGGTTCGCTCAACACTAATTTCTCAGAATGATTTCTTAGCAAATAGTTAAACGGCGATGTACACAGCAGTTTTATAGTCAACACTGACATTTCCCCTGTTTGATGGATTGTCAACTGTTGGGATAGCTCTTAGTCTTTTATGAGGATTAACCGATATCGTGAATGACATGTGAATTCTCAGTGCTCCAGAAAAAAAAATTATTGTACATATCTATTTAAATAGCCTCTCCGCTCATGACGATTTTCGATCGAGCAACATTACGAGGGTGGTCCGGTAAGTACTTAGCATCACCGCTAGATGGCGCCAGTATCGCAAGAGCAACTTACTATCGTGTAGTACATTCTAGTAGACGGCTACTGTCGAAATTTCAGCCAGATCGGACCCGCAGTTTTGTTTTGACCGCGTGTGGAAGCGGGAGTGTCCGCGGATTTTAGAAAAATGGAAAAAGAACAATATCGGTCGGTGATTCGATTCTTGTTTTTGGAAGGGAGATCGCGCGGCGAAATCAAAGAGCGTTTGGACTAGGTCATATCCTGCATGAAATTTTGGGCATGAGAAAGCTGTCGGCGCTATGGGTGCTGCGTTTGCTCACTCCGGACAACAAGCGCAACCGTGAGACCACTTGAGAGCAGTGTTTGACGCTGTTTAAGGGCAATCCGAAGAGTTTCTGCGTCGTTTCGTGACAGTCGACGTAACATGGATCCACTGGTACACACCAGAGAACAGTCGAAACAGTCGAAGAAGGCAAAGACTGTCCCATCGGCCGGAAAGGTCGTTTCTGGGATTCACAAGGTGTGATCTACATCGACTACCTGGAGAAAGGAAAAACGGTCACATGTACTGCGCCACATTATTGGGCCGATTCCACGCCGGTTATCAGCGAAAAACGAAGAACAAGTTAACAAAAACTACAACAACAAACAAACTTAAGTTCTTCTATCAAAGAGTAATTTCTCCTTTTTTTTTTCTTTTTTCTACAAACTTTTATTTTTCATGTTTGTTTCCTTTTCTTGAGTGTATTTTATTTGTTTTAAGTCAGACTTACTTCTTCTTCTTTTCCTTTTTTCTCCGGCGTTGTTATGGTCAGAAGTGTAGGACCATAACCTTCCCGCTTAACTGCATTCCTACTGGTCCGCTTGTGGGGTCCGCCGGTTTGACCTCCGAAAGTAGCGGCAGGCTTCCCGGTTTGGGATTACTTCATCGCTGAGGCCAATCAAATGCTGGTCTTTTTGCATTTGTTTGCACCAATTGTTTTTCGGCCTGCCTTTTTTGCGTGTTGAAATTTGAAAGTTGATTGATATCGCCTTTTGGACGGGGTTCAAAGGATCTCTCCTTTGAACATGGCAATACCAACTGAGTCGGTCGCGCACTATCTTTCTTGTGATGCTTTCTTTTACGTGGAGACTTCCTCGGATCTTTGAACTTCTAATTCTGTCACGTTTTGTTACTCCCGCTGTCATGCGAAGCATCTTCATCTCAGCTGCCGTTAATTTGCTCTCATACTTTTTGTACATTGCCCAGCATTGTGAACCGTATGTGAGCGCCGGACGTACAACTGAAGTGTAGAGCCTTCCTTTCAGCTTAGGGGGCATTTTTCGATCACAGAAGATGGCGGAGTTTTCCCGCCACTTCATCCACCCTACGCTTGCGCGATGTTTGATGTCGTCATCACTTGGGAAGCACTCTTCCATTCAAGTAAATGTCTGGAATAGGCTGATGAGGGTCAGAGAACGGGCAGCACAGATACTCTGTCTTCTTTGAACTAATACGATACCCGTGTCCCTCAAAAATGTCCACCCACACATCAAGTGCTCGTTGTAGGGACGCCTGATCATCACTTCTGGCCCCATCGTCAGCAAAGAATAGCTGCTGCACATTGGGGTCCGTCACTTTTCCTTCCAACAAGCAATCAAGGACTGCTATAAAAAGCAGTGGGCTGAGGACGCTCCCTTGGTGTACACCGACTTTGATTGCGAACTCTTCGGTGACTCCTGCGGTGCATCTTACTCTTGTCGTTGCTCTCTCGTATATGTCCATAATCACTCGCACGTAGGTTTCTTGAACTCCTTTTTGTCTTAGCGCTACCCATAAAAGATCTCTTGGCAAGGTCAAAGGCATTCTCGAAATCAACCAACACCATATGCAAGTCCTTTGAAGAATCACGATGCTTTTCCATCATGATCCTTATACTTTGGATTGCATCTGTTGTTGATTTACCCGAGACACAGAATAAATAGTATACAGAAGTCGCATCTCGGCCTGCGATGATTTTTCACTTTAAGGTGCGGGCGGAACAACTGAAGGGAAGATCAAGCAACGAGAGAGCAAGCATGATCAAAGAGTAACAACCAGAGAGCAGCCACGATCAGAGAGAATCAACGAGAGAGCAATCTTAAAATGTTTATGTGCAATACAACACCATGCAAGCTTACGATAGAAGAAGCTATCAATGCATACACACGCACACACACTTGCATCACACATCGTAAGCTGTTTTGCTCTCGTAAAAACAAAACCACCGAAAACGCAGATGCTACTCTCTTTCGCTCGCACCAGCTTCTCATTTTTTTGTATACTCTCTTGCATGTTCTCTTACTTGTACTTTCTGTTCAATAGGATGCCAATATTGGAACCCTAGAACAAAATTTGCTTTGTATGAGATGCAACTTCTGTATACTATTTATTCTGTGCCCGAGACAAACCCGCACTGGTCATCAGATAGATATTATTTTCCGCAGTCGGCTATCTAATACCCGTTCAACGATCTTCATGGTGTGCGCCATCAGCTTGACAGAACGGTAGTTATCACAATTTCGCGTATCACCCTTTCCTTTGTGCAAAGGTAGAAGATAGCTTTCCCTCCATTGATTAGGCACAGTGTCGCCTCTCATAAGTTTGGAGATAAGAACCATGAGCCATCTAGACCCGATGTCTCCCATCTTTTTCCAGAACTCAGAGGGTATCCCGTCCGGACCAACAGCATTTCTTTTCTTGGAGTTTTTAACCGCGTACCGAACTTCTTCGACTGTGATGTCGAATATTTCGGCATGATTCGGGGCGGCTCTTGGAAAGTACACTCGGGGAAACTGTTCGTTCAGAAGTTCCTCGCAATACTGTCGTCATGAAGCATTTCTTCTTCTCTGGGCGGCTATCTTAAAGATATTTGCTTCTTTGTTCAAATTGCTTTGTCGACGCTCCTGGGTAGCCTGGTTCCTGTCAGACGCGGAAGACGATATTTCTAGCAACTCCTGATAGAGGCCTTCCATGCTTTTCGCTTTGAATTCGGCGCACTTTTTCTTCGCGATACCTTTACGGCGAGCTTTTTCCTCTCTATTAGTAGAAGAGCACTTTGACCAAGCTTGGAAAGCCATTTTCTTTTCGTGTATCACTGCTTTGGCTTCGTCTGTCCACCACCAGGTTTCTTTTGCATGTTGGTAGGGGCCTTTAGATGTTCCGAGCAGTGATTTGGCTTTCTCCAGGCCAGATTGTTGTAGGGAATTCCACATGTCTTGTGCTCTGCACTCCTCATTTCCGACCTCATCGATAATGGAAGAGAGGTAGTTTTTTATGATGGTAAAAAAAGCTTCGCCTTTTCCTTTATCCAGCTTATACCACTTGATTCTCTCAGACACCTTCGTTTGCTGCTTTGACTTCTTTCTCGCATCCATAAAAAAATCACTCAGGAGGAGATAGTGTTGAGGGGCGAACGCGTCTCCCAGGATCACTTTGCAATCTTTAGCTCGTGGCTTCATGAAACTGGATACCAAATGATAGTCTATTTGAGTTTCATTTCCGCCGCTGCTATAAGTGATCAGGTGCCGGCTTTGTTTGACGAACACGGTATTTAGCACTATAAGACCGTACGACTTGCACATGTTAGGATATCTTCACCTGATGAGTTCCTGGTGCCGTATCCCAGCCCTCCGTGGTAGCCTTCATAGTCTTCGCTTGTCTTCCCGACATATTCGTTTAAATCTCCCTAAACAAACAAAAGCTCTTCCTTTGGGATGATTTTGACAAGGTTGTGGAAATCTAGCCAGAATGCATCTTTTTCTTTTTGTTCGCATCCTACTTGAGGGGCATATGCGCTTACGTTCCACACCTCACCATGCATCACCAATTTGAGAGCCATCAAACGGTCATTGGACTTTGAAATGGTTAAGACGTTGCCAAGTAACTCTGCCGCAAGGATGATGGCGATTCCGTTTTTTCCTTGTTCCAATCCATAGTAAAACATCTTGTAGGCTTTTGTTTTAACGTCCAAGAAACGTGCCCGACACGAGTCAGACTTACTATTATTTATTATTATTATTTCAATCTTAACATATTAAACCAAAAAAACAGACAATTTAAGAGCTCTATGGAATCGCTCGGCTTATATTTTGCTAATACCACGCAACCCACCTAAATTGTTCCCCGTCTTTAAATGACATCTGTTCAACATCCAACAAAAATCTTATACTTCTCTGTGACCAACTTTCTGTACCCGCGTTTTCTTTCCATGATCTAATATTTATTACACTAAATGTGTACTCGCATCCTGCAAAAGACAAAAACGTGCAATATCATAACTTTACAGCCACCAATGTACCTGCTCTATTCGAGGACTATCTATGTATTGACTAGTCATCATATATGTCAAATGATGTTAACCTTCAAGTGATCTTTTTCACTAAATATAATGTTAGTTTGTTTGAAAAACATGTACCTGTAGTAACTACAATAAAAGAAAAAAATCACGCATTCCTTGGCTAACACAGGAGGTTATATCTCTTATGAAGTCTCGGGATTTATTATATTCAAGATGGAAAAGATACAGATGCTCATCGATTTATAATGAGTTTAAAAAATTACGCAACTCTGTTACGTCCCTTATTCGTAAAAACAAGAGGCTATATTGTAAAACTAGGGACTGTAGTTCAAGCTCCAGTTTCTGGAAAAACATTCTCCAGATTCACATTCAGTCAAATAAAGAATCAATAACGGACAAAATAGAAATAAGCGCATTAAACTCCAATTTCGTCCATCGCCCATTTAATGTACCAACTGTATCAAATGTGTCACCTGCAATAGCCCCTTTCACTCCGTCTTGCAATCGATCCAATGTTTTCTCCTTTTCTTGTGTAGACGAATTTGCTGTTGGTAATTGTATTTTTAGTGTAAAATCGAAGGCAAAAAGACCGGATTATATTCATCCGGACTTTATAAAAATATTACTTCCGTTCGTGCTCCATCCCATTACATATATGTTCAACACCATTCTCACTACTTAAATTTTTCCTGATAGTTGGAAAATAGCAAAAATTATACCATTACCCAAAGCATCTACCTACAGGAAAATCGAATATCGTCCTATAGCCTTACTTCCATTCCTAAGTAAAGTATTTGAATGTATTGTGAGTCAACAACTAAAAAAAACATCTGGCTCGCTCGAACCTAGTCACTGAGTTTCAGTCGGGTTTTCGCGCTAAGCACAATTGCACAACTGCTTTACTTAAAGTGTCTGATGACATTCGGGCCGCTTTTGACCGTGATATGGTGGCATACTCCTGTCAAAACTAACAACAGAATTCCAGTTTCAAATGTCCTCCTGTAAACTAATCAACTCATATCTCTCTAACCGTTCGCAATATGTGTACTTTAATGATAATTGTTCTGCACGTTTATCAGTTGCGTCAGGTGTCCCACAGGGTTCTGTCCTAGGCCCCCTTCTATTTTCTTGTTTTAATAATTACATCTCAAAATGTTTTATGTACTGCAATCACCACATCTACGCTGACGATGTTCAAATATATTTTATGTTTCCTAGACCACATTACTCTCAGGCAGTAAATCACATAACATATGAACTAAATAAGGTCCATATGTGGTCTAAAGCTAATAGATTAGGTCTTAATCTATCAAAGACGAAAGCATTAATCATGAACAGAAGTCGACAACCATTCACTATCCCGCCACTGCAGATGGATGGATCTCCAGTTGAATTTGTTGATAATTTTAAGAACCTAGGTATATATTTCACTTCCAATCTTAGCTGGAGCCTCCACATAAATAAAGTCACTTCCAAAGTTGATAGTGCTCTCCAGCTCTCCTTACAGTTCAATACTCACCAGTAAATGTCAAATGTAAACTTATAACGACATATATTTTGCCAATTATCCTATATGGTTGTGAACTATTTTCGAGTATGGACTACGATTCCGAAAGAAAACTGACAGTGGCATTCAACTGTTGTGCAAGGTATGTATATGGCATAAGAAGATATGAGTACATTTCCGAATATACAAGAAAAATAGCTTATTGCCATTTAATAGTTAGTTTTAACCCTGTATACTACACCAGCTCACGCATATTATGAATACTATTATAACCACCTCCACATACCCACAGTGCTGGAAAATCGCCAAAGTTGTACCGATACCCAAATCATCTTCTGCAAATAGCACTGATTTTCGGCCAATTGCAATCCTTCCATTTCTAAGCAAAGTGTTTAAAAGTATAGTAAGTAGTCAACTTAAGTCCCATCTAGAAAATAATAAACTTACTATTGAATTTCAATCTGGCTTCCGCGCTAAGCACAATTATACCACGGCACTGCTCAAAGTCTGCGAAGATATCCGTGTAGGAATGGATAAGGATATGGTTGGTGTATTAGTTTGCTTAGATTTTTCCAAAGCCTTTGATAACGTAAAACACTATCTGTTTTTAGAAAAGTTAAAAAAGCAATTCCTTTGTGAGGGTTCTGCATGTCATCTTATGTCCTCTTATCTCTCAAATCGATTTTAATACGTATTCTGTAATAATAAACATTCCTCTAATCTCCGTGTCTACTCTGGTGTTCCGCAAGGCTCAGTATTAGGTCCACTTCTATTTTCTTGTTTTATAAATGAAGTTTATAAATTCCTCGTGCAGGGACGGGTTAAGAATATCCCTCCAGCGATACCTATCGCTTGTCTTAAAAGGCGACTAAACAAAGGTAAACAAAAATCACATCTAGGCAATTTAGAAAACACCAAGGTGAGCCTAGGGACACATATACCACCATTAAACTGCCCCACAAGTGTGCATGCAAATCAGTGGGTTGACACGACTGGAGATCACCGGTGTTGTAAGAATAAGATCAATCAAAAAAAAAAAAAAAAATCTGGAGCATGCCCGTGTCAAAAAAGGAAGGGAAGAAAGAAAACGGTCAAACCGTAGCATTATGGAAAAGAACGCTAAAAGGAAAAGCACTACCCCGCCAGGCACTACTAATGGTCGTGATCCTGGGACGAGCAGCAATGCTCGGGTCATAGCTATAGGATTTCCGGGGGATAGCAAAGTAATGCAACGGCGTAAGCCACATTTAAGAGTCGCGAGTTGGAACGTTGGAAGCATGAGTGGGCGCAGCTATGAGCTTGAAGAAATGATGGTTAGAAGGCGAGTAGACATCCTGTGCGTCCAAGAGACGAAATGGCGAAACACCGGTAATCGGGCACGTTTCTTGGACGTTAAAACAAAAGCCTACAAGATGTTTTACTATGGATTGGAACAAGGAAAAAACGGAATCGCCATCATCCTTGCGGCAGAGTTACTTGGCAACGTCTTAACCATTTCAAAGTCCAGTGACTCAAATTGGTGATGCATGGTGAGGTGTGGAACATCGTAAGCGCATATGCCCTTCAAGTAGGATGCGAACAAAAAGAAAAAGATGCATTCTGGCTAGATTTCCACAACCTTGTCAAAATTCTCCCAAAGGAAGAGCTTTTGTTTGTTGGGGGAGATTTAACCGGACATGTCGGGAAGACAAGCGAAGACTATGAAGGCTACCACGGAGGGCTGGGATACGGCACCAGGAACTCTTCAGGTGAAGATATCCTAAACATGTGCAAGTCGTACGGTCTTATAGTGCTAAATACCATGTTCGTCAAACAAAGCCGGCACCTGATCACTTATAGCAGCGGCGGAAATGAAACTCAAATAGACTATCATTTGGTATCCAGTTTCATGAAGCCACGAGCTAAAGATTGCAAAGTGATCCTGGGAGACGCGATCGCTCCTCAACACCGTCTCCTCCTGACTGAATTTTTTATGGATGCGAGAAAGAAGTCAAAGCAGCAAACGAAGGTGTCTGAGAGAATCAAGCGGTATAAGCTGGATAAAGGAAAAGGCGAAGCTTTTATCACCAACATGGAAAACTACCTCTCTTCCATTATCGATGAGGTCGGAAATGAGGAGTGCAGAGCAAAAGACATGTGGGATTCCCTACAACAATCTGGCCTGGAGAAAGCCAAATCACTGCTCGGAACATCTAAAGGCCCCTGCCAACACGCAAAAGAAACCTGGTGGTGGACAGACGAAGCCAAAGCAGTGATACACGAAAAGAAAATGGCTTTCCAAGCTTGGTCAAAGTGCTCTTCTACTAATAGAGAGGAAAAAGCTCGATGTGAAAAGATATATAGATGTTGCAAAGGTATCGCGAAGAAAAAATGCGCCGAATTCAAAGCGAAAAGCATGGAAGGCCTCTATCAGCAGTTGGAAGAAATATCGTCTTCCGCGTCTGACAGGAACCAGGCTACCCAGGAGCTTCGACAAAGCAATTTGAACAAAGGAGCAAATATCTTTAAGATAGCCGCCCAGAGAAGAAGAAATGCTCAGGAGATTCGTTTCCCAAAGTTTATTAACAATGCTGAAGGCCAACTCCTTGTGGAAGACGAAAAAATTCTCCACAGATGGCGACAGTATTGCGAGGAACTTCTGAACTTTCCAAGGAACGAGTGTACTTTCCAAGAGCCGCCCCGAATCATGCCGAAATATCCGACATCAAAGTCGAAGAAGTTCGGTACGCGGTTAAAAACTCCAAGAAAAGAAAAGCTGTTGGGCCGGACGGGCTACCCTCTGAGTTCTGGAAAAAGATGGGAGACATCGGGTCTAGATGGCTCATGGTTCTTATCTGCAAACTTATGAGAGGCGACACTATGCCTAATCAATGGAGGGAAAGCTATCTTCTTCCATTGCACAAAGGAAAGGGTGATACGCGAAATTGTGATAACTACCGTTCTGTCAAGCTGATGTCGCACACCATGAAGATCGTTGAACGGGTATTAGATAGCCGACTGCGAAAAATAATACGACTATCTGATGACCAGTGCGGGTTTGTCTCGGGTAAATCAACAACAGATGCAATCCAAAGTATAAGGATCATGATGGAAAAGCATCGTGATTCTTCAAAGGACTTGCATATGGTGTTGGTTGATTTCGAGAAGGCCTTTGACCGGCAACCAAGAGATCTTTTATGGGTAGCGCTAAGACAAAAAGGAGTTCCAGAAACCTACGTGCGAGTGATTATGGACATGTACGAGAGAGCAACGACAAGAGTAAGATGCACCGCAGGAGTCACCGAAGAGTTCGCAATCAAAGTCGGTGTACACCAAGGGAGCGTCCTCAGCCCACTGTTTTTTATAGCAGTCCTTGATTGCTTGCTTGAAGGAAAAGTGACGGACCCCAATGTGCACCAGCTATTCTTTGCTGACGATGGGGCCATTATAAGTGATTATCAGGCGTCCCTACAACGAGCACTTGATGTGTGGGTGGACATTTTTGAGGGACACGGGTATCGTATTAGTCTGACCCTCATCAGCCTCTTCCAGATATTTACTTGAATGGAAGAGTGCTTCCCAAGTGTGAAAAGTTTAAATATCTGGGATCTATGATTAATAGAGAAGCAACTTGTGATGACGCCATCAAACATCGCGTAAGCGTAGGATGAAGTGGCAGGAAAACTCCGCTATCTTCTGTGATCGAAAAATGCCCCCTAAGCTGAAAGGAAGGCTCTACACTTCAGTTGTACGTCCGGCGCTCACATACGGTTCACAATGCTGGACAATGCACAAAAAGTATGAGAGCAAATTAACGGCAGCTGAGATGAAGATGCTTCGCATGACAGCGGGAGTAACAAAGCGCGACAGAATTAGAAGTTCAAAGATCCGAGGAAGCCTTCACGTAAAAGAAACCATCACAAGAAAGATAGAGCGCGACCGACTCAGTTGGTATTGCCATGTTCAAAGGAGAGATCTTTTGAACCCCGTCCAAAAGGCGATATAGATCAACGTTCCAATTTCAACATGCAAAAAAGGCAGGCCGAAAAACAATTGGTGCAAACAAATGCAAAAACACCAGCATTTGATTGGCCTCAGCGATGAAGTAATCCCAAATCGGGAAGCCTGCCGCTACTTTCTGAGGTCAAACCGGCGGACCCCACAAGCGGACCAGTAGGAATGCAGTTAAGTGGGAAGGTTATGGTCCTACACTTCTGACCATAACGACGCCGGGATAAAAAGGAAAAGAAGAAGAAGAAGAAGATAAATGAAGTTTATAAATGTTTTTCTAACTCCAAATATCATATTTATGCTTATGATATACAAGTATACTCCATGTTCCCTAAGTCAAACTGTATTTCATCTATGGAGTTGCTCTCGCACGACTTAAATCGGGTCTACCTTAAGCTTAGTCAACTAATAAGCTTAGACTCAACGCATCCGAAACAAAGACTATAATACTTAATAGATGCAGAACAACCCTGGAACTACCGCCATTAAAAATAAACAACTCACCCATTGAATTTGTATCCAAAGTAAAAAACGTGGCTATCTATTTCGATCGGGGATTGTGCTGGAGCACGCACATAAATAGCGTAACTTCAAAAGTATACGGTGCTCTTAGAGGCCTTAGTCCTACTACAAATTACTTACCCGTTACTTACACGTTAAGCAAAAGCTTGTGACATCCTTCATCTTGCCTATATTACTCCATGGATGTAATTTTTTTTCTAAATTGGACTACGAGTCCTTCAGTAAGTTAAATGTGGCGTTCAATAGCTGCGCCCGATATACAGTGAGGTGCAAAACTGTTTCAATGTTGCAAATAAAGTTGCATTTGTCCCCACAAGTTTTCATACAGTTAAATCAAAGCAAGCTGCGTTCCACTAACAGATTCCTGTAAGTCTGTAGTATTCAGAAACATGGATCGTAGAACCCATATATCTCATTTCTGAAGAACAGTTACTTTTTACATTGAAATGGTTTTGCACCAATTTTGCAGGGGTTCATTCTCTTATTCGTTGTTAGCTTTTCTTAGCGATCGGTTGTTGTACCAACAATTAAATTATTATTATTATTATTAAACAAACCAAAAAAGATTTAAAATAATTAAAATAAAAACCAACCTTTGAACAGAATAATACAATGAGGCCTCTCCCTTTAAATGTGCAACTACAAGCAGAAAAATTATTGAAAGAAGGAAGAACTATGGGGTTTGTGGCCACACAGTTAAACATAAGTAAAGCAAGTGTCAGCAGATTAAAAAAAAAACGGTGCTCCAATATAAAAGTCTCAAAGGGTGATAGGCCAAGAAAACTTTCCGACCAGGACGAGCGGTGTCTTTCAAGGTACATTATGTCTCAGAGCGTTAGAACAGCTGCAGAAGCGACGAAAGAGTTGGAAAAGGCTACTGGAAAAAGGATAAGCCGATGGACTACCTACCGCACACTTCATAAGCTAAAACTTGAAGCGTTTGAAAAGGAGAAAAAACATGCGCTTTCAAAGAAAAATGTGAAGGCAAGGCTATCTTTTGTTAAAAAATATGAAAGCTTCTCGGAAATGGACTGGAGTAAGGTAGTTTGGTCTGATGAGAGAAAAATTAATCGGTATTGCACGGATGGAAGGTCTTGGGCCTGGAAAAGACAAGGAGAGTCATTGAAGCCAAGCCATGTAAAGCAAACTGTGAAATATGGTGGGGGTTCTATCATGATGTGGGGCTGTTTCACCGCATTTGGTGTGGGTGAGTTGTATCTGATAGATGGTACTATGGATAGAAATGTGTATAAAAGAATCCTAAGACAACATCTTTTAAAAACAATTCAATCTTTGCCCATTTCTCCAGAAGAGATAATCTTCCAGCATGATCGGGACCCTAAACATATGGCAAAAACGGTATAGCAATGGCTTGAAAATCAATCGTTCTCTATCTTAGATTGGCCCGCCCAAGGTCCGGACCTGAATCCTATAGAGAACTTGTGGTCATACCTAAAGTCCGCCCTTTATAAGGAGTATACGTCCCCACCGTCGTCTCTAGCCGTTTTATGGGAGAGGGTCAAAGAGCAGTGGACCGCCAGCTACTGCCAGACACTTGCTAACAGTTTACCACGACGCACCAAGGCAATAAAGAAAACTAAGGGGTTGTGGACGAAATATTGAGTTCTGGTTTTACAGCCAACATTTTTTGGTGCAAAACCGTTTCAGAAATAACAGTATTGACAGCCAATAAAACGCAACTTTTATAAATTTTATTTTTATCTAATAAATAAAATGAATTACATACTAATAAAATGTTAGTTTCATTATAAATAAATTGCATTTATTTTTGAATAAAAATGGAAAATAGTTTTTAGTAGGTACTATTGAAACAGTTTTGCACCTCACTGTATATACGGCATTAAAAGACATGAACATATTTCCGAATTCGCCAAGAAAATAGTAGGCTGTTCCCTCAAATCGTTGTTTAAATTCCGTACCTTGCTACTATTACAGGACATAATTAACACCAAAGAACCTGAATATCTCTACAAGAGTATTCGTTTTTCTAAAGCTCAGCATGGCTCATTATTAATTGTCCCTAGACACAAATATTTAGCAACGTCTCGACAATTTTTTGTGAATGCGGTTCAACTTTGCAACATGTTACCCCTCCACATCAAGCAAGCGACAAGCACAAAAGACTTCAAGTCGAGATGCTTTAAATATCTTGCTGAAAATGACTAGTGAAATCCTCTCGTCTTTCTTCTCTATTTTACTGTTCTATATTGTTTAATTCTTTAGTCTCTTCCCACTTTTTCTTTATTTTCAATTAGCTTAATTTTATACGTATATTTTAGTAAAGTAAAGGATGTTAATCTTAATTGTTTTAGTTTCTTAAACTCGGCAAATTTAAAAGATGTTAATCTTAATTGTTTGAGGATTTTAAATAATAATAAATAAATAAATAAATAAATAAATAAATAGAACTATTAAAATATCGAACTATTTTATTATTACATAAAATTATGACCACAAAAGAACCTATCGGTACCTTTACCGAAAAATCAATTTTGCAATAAGCTATCGATCTCTACATCTTATATTGCCGAGACACAAATACATGGCAAGCAGCCGTCAGTTTTTTGTACATGTCGTTCAACTTTGGAACTCACTCCCCCTACGCATCAATTTAACGAATAACACAAATGATTTTAAACGTAAAGTTTTCAATTTTTTCGCTAATAATCGCTACCAATAATAACTCACTCTCATTTAATTATTTATATTATTATTAATTATTTGCATAAGTTTCCTTTATTTTATCTATTTTTTCGTATATTTATTTCTCGTTTAATGTTAATTTTATACTAAATAATTGTGTCAGTCTAAACACACATACATAAAGTTTGTACATCTTTAAAAGACTATGCTTGTCTTATCTGTACATTATGCCATTAATAAATAAATAAATAAAAAAAGAAAAAAAATAATTGAAGAAAAAACGGCCCCACTTGGCGAAGAAAAAAAGTGCTCTTCCACCATGATAACGCACCGGCTTACACCTCCGCCCTCGCCTCGGCCCAATTGGTCGAATTAGGCTTCGTACTGCTACTCCATCCACCGTATTCTCCAGATTAGGCCCCGTGCGACATCTTTTTGTTTCCATACTTGAAAAAGTCACTCGCCGGGCGGAAATTTCAGTCGAATGAGGAGTTCATCGCCGCCACGGAGGCCTACTTTGTATACCTCGAGAAAACGTATTTTTCAGACGGGTTAAGGAAGTTGGAGCATCGCTGGGTCTAGTGTATCGAGCTAAAAGGAGACTATATTGGAAAATAAATCGCCATTTCTCCAAAATTGTTGTTTTTCTTTTGTAGGCTAAGTACTTATCGGACCACCCTCGTAGACTTCCCGAAGTACCAGATATACAAGAGAAGACAAAATGAGACAAAGCCTTAACTCAAACTTTTGCAAGCTTAACCAAATGCTTCTTATGTTCTTATGTAACGATGTTCGCACTTATTTATTATATTTTAAGCAAAGTTTAGCACAAAAGCCTGAGGCCAATTTAAACCTGCTAAAATACTACCGCATAAAGTGCTAAGTATATTGAATGTTTAATCAAATGGGAAACTTTTTTAGATAAATCAATTTCGAGTACCTGTCCTCTAGCATGGGTTCAATATTAACATAGTGCACCACCTTTCGACCCGGGTTTTATATAGTGTAGCCAATCGAAGACCCTGACCAAATACGATAGTTAAAAAAAAGTATAAAGGAAACTCCCATACTTCCTATTTATTTTTCTTTATTAAGCTCACAATTTCTTGCTTCTCAAAGTCTCTATTGCCTTAGTTAACTTTTCTCTCGATAGCCTTTTTCTGAAGGAGAAAGATCATGAATAACATTTCAATAAACTCAGAAACTGCCACTTCTCCGAGCAAAGCAATATCTCATAATCTCAGCTGGTCAGTCGCCACAAAAATGAAAACTCCCCAGGAAGAGAGCAAACTTATGCAATTGAGGAAGTAAGTCATCCTTTAAGCAATCAACCGCATAACCACAAACTTAATATCGGAATGTTTTCTCAACTGCAAGACTACAACTGAGCGCTTAAATAAACACCAAAGCAACTGCTTGAATGCACCAATTTCCAATCCTTCGACTGCCCCCCCCGTTGGCAATCACAATTGCACCGCACCCCACCTGACGACAATGGATAACCGCAAAGTAATGGCACTCAAATGAAAAACCATAAATTTTCCTCCTTCCATTCAATTCCGTCACTCGACATCCATGCCATTGTGCTAGTTGTAACCAGGACTAAGGAATCGCACAACTGGAAGGAAAGTGTCGCAAGTCCAGTGTTCGACACGACAACGACTTGAAAATTCCCATTTTGACCGCAGCAGTTTCATACGGGGCAGAATGCTGCCCCCTGCCCGGGACCAGTCAATGCCAATTCAACACAACTAGTTCAATGGAGCGGCATTTGCACTTCATTGGGTTTGTGGAGCGCACACCATCGACACATATGTACGCGTCCGCATCGGTACACACTCTTGCAGGATTTGTAAATTTGGCAGAAGGGCGAATATATATTGGCCTTTTGCTTTGAGTGATTTGGGGCGCTGACGTGTTCGGTACCAGTCGTGAGTGGCAGTTGAGGAAGAGGGTGCTCTGCAGAGAAATTGGTTATCATTGGACTGCAGGGAAACGTGTCTGTTGCAGGATTTTTTTGTTTGAACGAGTGGGATACTGGTTGTTGGTATCGTGATTTTATAGTAAACCTTCAATTGGGATCTGTTCACCCTTAGGCCTAATGTCAATATTCGCAGGACTTATGGAATTCATTGTCGGGAACATTTAATTTTCCAAATGAACTAGAAAGATGTATCGATTAGGTTATTGGAATTAGAAACGAATGCGGTTGGTTTTAAATACAGCATGCCCGATGGAAAAATATTTAGAAACCTTGAAGTAAGTGCACATAATCTAGAGATGCCATCATGTGGAGCAAAGACAAAAACAGAATTTTCCCCTCTCTGATTCTAGACTAGAGCGTTATCCAGCAAAAGGTGTCATTTTAAACTTTGCGCCAATGTTGAATTATTTACTCTCAACTTCCCTTGCGATGACTTTTGATAACTAAAACAAGGAGATTATTAAACACAACATCAACACACACTCACGCAAGGTTTTGAAATACTACAATTACCCCTATTTATGGCGGGAACAATTCGTAAATTTAGTGCCACTTTTAGCCACGCTCAATCTCCCACAGCTAATGAATTGCTTTCATTACCGAACCATTGACCTTTTGATCCTGGAATTGGAGTTACAGACGTGGACGACGATATTCGCTTTGGAAAAACTGTTCGTCTTTGAGGTGATCCACAAATCGACCCAATTGTTGACTTTTTCGAAAGACTCGTGCTGTTCAGGTCATGCGCGTGAAACATTCGATGATCGGAAGGGCTGATATCTGGAGAATACGGGCACAAAGTTTGAACGTCCTATTTCAGTGTTTCCAGGTATTTTAAAATTCCTTTGACGTGCTTTCTTGTGTCTCTGTTGATATTGTGGCCGTTCTGCTTTCACCTCTGAAGCAGCTTTCTGCGAAATTTTTGTTGCGTTTGATATCGAACTTAATCGAATACTGCCTTCAAATCTGCGACCGCTCTGGAGCCCTTTTTATTTTCCAAGTTGAAATCATTCGCTTCTTCCGTTCTTTCTGTAACAGAAGGCGTCTATAGTTGTTTGAAGGCGAATAGCAAACATTGCAGTAAATTACGTTTATTTGGCTCGAGAGTCGACGTTGCATTTTTCTATTAACCCAAAATGACACCTCTTGTTGGATGGTCTATTCGCCTTCATTTAGGACAATGAACCCCGCCATAGTTAAATTTCAACACTAGTCCGTAGAGATGAGAGACTGGCGGCAACTATCAGTTTAGTTTTGATATCTGTAACGTAAACAAATGCAGAACACACTCTGACATAACATAAAGACCTAGAAGTCTCAAGATCGCGACTTAATCGAGGCCCAGCACAGCTTTCCCCACCGACCTATCCCAAACGGTCATACATTAAGCCATTTAGCTGCTGACCTCTAATAGACTGGAAGAATATGTCGTCGAAGAGGCGCCGGAAGGCTTCTTACTCGTATTGGCACCGGTCTATCCGCGAAAATGAGTGTTCGTTAATGCCAAATGTTGCGCGCGTTGCGCCCATTTTACGATAGTCGTGGTGGCCCTTCATAGTCGACTTTTCAACGCTTGGTGGCCAAATTTAGATGACAGATTCGGTTATCAATCAGCCAATATTCGTACGTCAAAGGCACGCAAGATTGGCCGAGAACATTGTCGTGGTCCGTGGTCCTCTGGTTCTGCCAGTCCTCTCCTCGCCGCGCAGAAGAATTCGTCCTTTCGCAGACTTCTACTTAGCAAATTTTGCGTCAGGACTCGAGTCTACATCCTT
This sequence comes from Merodon equestris, assembly GCA_958301585.1. Taxonomy (NCBI): domain Eukaryota; kingdom Metazoa; phylum Arthropoda; class Insecta; order Diptera; family Syrphidae; genus Merodon; species Merodon equestris. The sequence goes on along the minus strand of OY284413.1, from coordinate 20,441,844 downwards.
ACAAAATCCAACTGGCCCAGGAGCTCAAAGTTTATAGACAACACCGTTTGTTTGCTGACTGGGCTTCGGAGGGTTTGAACCATCTTTAGCGAAGATGTGCATTTTTGAATGAAGGGCTGTGTTAACAAGCGGGAGGACAACCAATCCACACGAGGCTCACCAGGTGACAATGTATCCTCAAAAACAGTTTGATGTGAATTTTTTTCTAAAACGACGTTGTTGAGGCGGTCACCCTCAATCGCGAACGCTACAGAACGATGATAACCAAATTTCAATTGGAAAACCAATACCAATGGCCCAAATTGAACAATATGGACTTAGACGACATGTCTAGGACGGCGCTACGTCCACATAAATGCCACGATTGACATTCTGCATAAATGATTTAAGGGTAAGGTTATCTCCTGCAGAGGTGATATGAATTGACCAGGAAAGTCATGCGATTTCACCCCGCTAGACTTTTTCTTGTGGGGTTTCCTCAGGTCGCAGGTCTATGCGAATTAACCACAGTCAACCCATGCCCTTAATGTGAACATAACAAAGGCCATCGCTAAATTTCAACCGGATGTATGCAGAAGAGCTATTGAAAATTGGATCACTAGGATCCGTGCCACCGTAAAAAGCGGAGACGGGAATTTGAACGATGTTATGAACCCTTTAAATAAAAAAAGAATTTTGTTAATACCTCACATACAGCGTTTTTTAATCCATTTTAACACCTTCCCGCCCATATTGAAATACCCTTTAGATAACGCCACTATTAACAATCCATAGGATTTTTAGAAAGTAGCAACTTTCAACCGATAGGTGTCAAAATTGTACGAAATCCTAACGAGCGATCAGGTTTTCACTATACGACAGCTTTAGAAAAGAAATCGGAATCTCACGAATTGGTGAGCCAAATATTCTTACGAGTATATTTTAAAAGGACAAGAAAGGACATATGGCACCAAAATGGAAAATGCATCATGTGAATGAAAGGCTGGGAATCCCAAAAAAGATTTTGAAACAGATATAGGTATGCTTAAAGAGAAACAAAGTACAAGTTAAAGTAGGACACGTCTTATCTGAATCATCCGAGATACGTGAAGATTTAAGCGTTGTCAGCTTTTTGACAATGCAAAGGTCATATTGGCAAAACATGGGGCTTATCGCCGAAAAAGGTCCTATGGTTCTACACGGCAATGATAAGACCGACAATCTCATACTGGCTAACACGCAAACCCGTCGTAGTCTCTTTCATCGAACTCTAAAGAGCGGTTTTGTCTCAGATGTAAGAGGCTTTTCCCAACATACCGGGCGCTGCTCTAGATGCTATGATGAATCTTCCACCCTTGACATATATACCAGAGGGTGCGCACTGAAAGCCACGTTTCGCCTCAAGACAAATAGTTTTTGGTACAACTCGCATTGTACCAAATGCGCGAGAAATATCCTACGACCCCTGTCTCATGGATATGCCTTCCGACACACTGACATCTGCCATCCTATTGCGCTATAATTTCACAATCAAATTTTCATGGCATCAGGACTGACTCTGGCCAGATACTGAACTGTCTTCGCATTTTTAGAGAATTATTCAGGTCTGGCTGGGGGTCCGACACTAGGGTTTTCTTTGAGGGCGAAAACGTTAGGTAAATTTGCGTCGATCCTTCGATCAGAGATATACGCCGTCCTAATGGCCATGCACTATGTTGTGAAGCACAAGTGGAAGGGAAAAAGCATAATATGCGTCTGCGGTGACAGCCAAGCTGAACTCGAAACTGTGTCCAACCCTCTATCCAGCTCTAAATTAGTGCATGAACTCAAGAGTTTTCGAACAAAGTCGGAAGACTAATTTCACTAAGTCACTCTGGGATCCCAGGATATGAGATTAACTCGCTAGAAGGGGCACAGAGGAGAGTTTCTCAGGACCTGAACCCGCCTTAGGTCTACCTGCTTGAACGGTAAAATCCGAGTCAATATCCCCATTTATTGCGCCTAATTCAAGGTACATACTTAATTTAACTAACAATCTAGGAAACTACGGAAAAGGGCTGATGTTGAAGTCGAAACAGTTTTTCGAATTCACATTCCGCAGCATATGGAAGATAGGTTCATTTTAGCCGTAGGACCATGCTTGAGAGGCGTATTCGAGAACAAAGGTTATATAGAAAGACCGAGTGACTTAGTGACTGGAAAACTCTTTAGACCATCGTTTCACGAAGCCGAGTGCAAAATTGGCCTTAAGAATTATATCGCTTATATTGAGTTCCTGGTCGCATAATACGCCCAGATCGCGGATTATGGAGAAGTAGAGATGGGGAGGAGGTTTGATGAGTTTGTGAGAGAAAGCAATAGATTGACACTTGGAAATGTTAAGGTTCAGGCAGTTCATGTAGCTCCAGGTGGAACAACTGTTGAGGTCCGATTAAATAAGGGAAGAGTCATGTTCTGAGGAAATGAGGAAATGAAGATCATGATGAAGCTAATGGTAAGTATAAAAAAAAGGGCGGAACTAAATAACTATCTTGGGAGACACCGGAGGAAGCAAGGAAGTGGCTAGCAAGATCAGATTTCAAACAAACGCTGTAGTAGCGATTTTCCAGGTAAGAGAGAGGGTTCAAGGTCAAGGGAAGATAGTTTGAAGAGTATTAATCTGTGTGAAACTTTATCAAAGGCCTTACTTAAATCAGTTGTAGCATCGACTTCCTTGCCATTTTCTAAGACTGAAAGGGCGAAGGATATGAATTCAATAAAGTTCGTGCTTGTAGACTTACCTTTGAGGAAGTCGTGTTGTCTGGGGGAGATTAAAGACTTGCATTAAAAGCTTAAATTATCAGACAAAATACTTTCAAAAATTTTGAGCATATGTGACAGTTTGGCAATGGGACGGTAGTTACTATTGGGTATATAATTTAATTCGTGCGGTTTTTTTTCAAAATTTGAACGTTTATTTAAGAAAAACATGTACAATAGTATTCAATCGACAATTTGCGAATCCCATCCCAAAAGAACTGCGCCGGATTGGCAGCCAAGAATGAATCAAGCCAATTTTTGATATTCTGCTCTGATGTGAACCGTATTTCAGTGAGGGCGTTCTGCATCGACTGGAACAAATGGTAGTCAGAAGGGGCAAGGTCTGGGCTATAAGGCGGGAGCGGCTATTGCTCTCTTCAAAGGGATTAATTGTGTTTGGTAGCGTTGTCCATTGATGGTTTCACCCGGTTTTAGCAGCTCATAATACAGCACACCCTTCTGATCCCACCAAATACAGAGCATTACCTTCGCTCCATGAATATTCGGCCTTGCCGTTGATTTGGCTGGTTGGCCGGGTTTCACATATGATTTTTTGCGCTTGGGGTTGTCGTAATGGATCCATTTTTCATCACCAGTAACAATCCGAAGCAAAAATGACTTCCTTTTGTGGCGTTCCAGCAGCATTTCGGACATGCAAAACCGCCTTTCGACGTCTCTCTTGAGTTCATGTGGAACCCAATTTCCTTGCTTTTAAATATACATATCCAGCTGATTTTAAACGTTTTGAAATGGCTGCTTGAGCGACACCCAAAGATTCTGCGAGCTCTTCTTGTGTTTGGCAACAATCTTCATAGAGTAATGCTTCCAGTTCTTCATCTTCAAACTTTTTTGGCTGCCCAGGACGTTCATCGTCTTCCAAGCCAAAATCACCACTTTTAAATCGTGCAAACCACTTTTGGCACATTCGCTCAGCTAGCGCATGTTCACCATAAACTTCCACCAAAATACGATGACTTTCGGCAGCAGTTTTCTTCATATTAAAGTAATGAAGAAGAACTCCCCGCAAAAACACTTTATCAGGCACAAAGTTCGACATATTTGAGTGAAAAAAAAATTATTGTTGTTTACGCTTCAAATGAATGACATATACTGAAATGACGTACAATGACAGTAGCTTTCCAACGCATGTTCCAATGGAATAATAACAATGGAACAATACAAGTTACGCCGTCTCTTAGCAAACCGCACGAATTAAGTTATAGACCCAATAATTTTATTCTTCGGACCCTTTCGGATAGGCTGAAGATTTTTGAGAGAGGTAGAGAAAGGAAGGGAGAACATTACTTTATTTAAATATTGCAAAATAAGAAGAGAGAGAGTTTGCGTTGCCAATAGATTTAATTTTGCATTTAACAGACTGAAAGAAGGACTTGAGATCATTTATATGGTTGGTTTGCATCTCCACTAAGTAATTTTGATAAAGAGAGTTATAAAGCTCTATGAAATGCAGGTAAGTGCCGAAATAGTTAATTGTCTTGTTCCGCTTGTTCCGTTTGTTTCTCAAAGAACGGAGCCTGCGATTATACCAGGGTGGAGCGGTGGAGGAGGTTTTGTGTGGAGAAAAGGCTACGTAAAGGAAGATAGCAATAAATATTTCTTTGTAGAATATAGATATGGCATCATTTACCGTAAGGTTGTTGAAATTTAATGGAACGCTATTGAGATATTCATTGATTTGATGGAAGTTGGCCTTATGGAAGTCGTGAGAAATTTTAATATTGGGGGGAAACGTAAAACGACTGGACAGTGCACAAAGAGTTAAACGAATAGAAAGTGGAGAACTTGAGGAGAAAGACCACCAAGAAGGCCTCAAATTAAATGTGGGGACACCTGCTTGAAGAAATGGTAAAGAAAAGTGAAACATGAAAGGAATATACTCATTACAGGGGGCTTGGTGAAGGGTCGCCAATGAGACTATGATCTGCCGAATTCCAAAAGGCCGTTAATAATAAAAATAATTACAGGTAGGAGCAATAGTATCTGAAAATTTGAAAGCATTTGAAAGTATTAGGTGGTACCGCTGCCAGTCTTCCTAGAAGAAGTCAAGTCAGCCACTTCAATTTCTTTAAGCCACTGTAAAATTGTCACATGGCTGCATATTGGGGTTTTTAAGGGACTCTCTACCAGTGTACCCATTACGATTGTAGTTGCGCGAGGCTCAGCAGAGGCGAGTTACCTTTTGGCTCAACATTTCATAAGATTCAGATTGCTTTTCTATGGTAAAAGCTGTCTTATAGTGAAAATCTGGTCCCTCGCCAATGGTCTTCCCTGAAGCCACATGGGTAGTTGATTTCATTCTCCATCACCTCATGATTATTGTCATCTACCTGAGCAGGGGTGACGCTACCGAAATTAATTGGTAGCTTATGACAGCTCAAAGTGGTCCAAATTGCATGTCTGCTTCTTCCGCAGTTTACTACTAAGGGTTAAGTGTTGAGGGACTACTCCTACATTTATAAAATAAGGCCAATATCGATGTTGTTACTACTTAGAAATGAAAACAAAAATGTTAAAAGCCTTGTTACGAATACCTCTAAAATTCCGAAATTCTTTTCCGTTTCTACATTAAATTGTTATTAAGCAGTAAATCTGTTGAGGAAGGTGCTTATAGCATTTCTTCCATACGTTATGGGGAACATCAAGTAAGTTTCGTCTCGGCTTATGTATCACAAACCATAACATGTTCACCCCATAGTACATAGCAAGGACGAACAACATAAATCGGAAATAAAACTATTTCAAGTTAAATTAGGTCAATAAAGTTTCCCTTTTATTCAAGAACCCTGTGGAGTCGAAAGTCAAGTATTTGCAAAACGTTCCGGAAAATTCAGCACTCTTCCCAGCAATATTACATCATAATTCGAAAATCAATTTTTGTGCATCTGCAGTAACGTCCATTTGAATTTCAATTCTCCTCGAGCAATAAAAAAAATCCAATGCGGCTCTGAAATATTTGAGAAACAAAGTTTAGTTAACAAGACCAGGAAAATACTGCCAGAGGGAATACCATCCGGGTTCATAATCGAAGCAGATATGATACTTTTTATACAAAGTCCTACATCCAAGTAATTCGGAGTAAGAATTTCAAATATTTTGCCTTAATTCGCCTCCGTTCTAAACAAACACTACGTGCGCAAAAGGACGGGCATGGCGAGTGAATCAATCCATCCGTCCATGAAGCAATATGACCGGCAGGAGGAAGCGGAGCAGTAGGAATATGAAATCCTCGTCTTGGTTTTTTCGTTTTGGATTCCGATGAGATATCCTTTCATTAAAATTCAAACATAAATCAAGTGGCACACCAGGTTTGCTTTTAGATTCATTTCTCGTTGAATTTTGTTCTTTTTTGCAAGTCCGTTTCCTGATGCTTCTTCATTCGGCTGACTGAATTAGATTGGCAGGGAAGGATTCAATAGGCATCCCTCTGTCAATGTACGGCAACCAAGTTTTGAGTATTCAGGTAGATAATCTCTTCTCTATTCGTCCTTCTCATGATTTTACTCGTTTTTCAAGGCACGTAATCGCATATTGAACGGTGGACACGTACACAGGTAGTGCCAACACCCATCTAGGGTTTCCTTCGACCATTTTCGGATCGGTAGCCAAGGATTTTTTCCAACATATTTCGTTGAGCACTAACCCACCTTTTCATCAGTAAATCACAATTGAATAGGAATTACGAAAGGGAATGAATGCGGGGGTTATAGGTTAGATGGTAAGGACAGGATCCAATTTAAACGTTTTATTGGGCAAGAGGATTGCCGAAAGGGAAATGATTTCGTATCGGAGATGACGAATGCCTGGCGATTGATTGAAATCGTTTACACTGACTGACTTGTTGGCATGCTTGGATTTAATACTACACTTGATTGCCTAATGAATTCGAATTGAATTTTCATATCTGACGAAGCGAATTTGGAAAAACGATTGGGTTCTTGACCCGACATTTTTTAGTGTAGGTGGATTTTTGAATAAAACCTTATAACTGTCTTTTCACTTTCATTCGGAGATTTTTAGTGTTGGCAAATATTGTAATATAGTTAGCGTCAGCGACACCTGGTGGACTATAGCAGCCTGAACGCGTATTAATGTGGTAAAAATGCTTGGGTAAAGAAGGTGCTTCACCATGATTCCAGTATTTTTGGAAGTGTTTAGTGTCTACGACTTTTCTATCTCTCCGATACTATAATGGATAGAATCACTGTGCCACTGACGAAACCTTTGGATTACTAGATGACGAAACATTACTGCAATTTCAGCGCCATAACGTTTAGATTGCTGGATGGCAGAATACACTGTTATCAATATGTCAATACGGTGTAACTGAGCGAGCTTAAGAAAAGTATTGAACTGTGATTGTCTAACGGTAAAGTGTGCACTGAAAATGCAAAAAGCATCTTATTGGATTCGAACCAGCCAACATGCTCGTATATGTATTTAAAATATGTTTTTTTAGACGTTTAATTTTTAATTGCCGAAAGAGAAACAGAGAAAAACTGTAAAGGTACACAAGAAGTTACAAAAATGATAAATTAGTGTACGGCATCTAATTCTTAGGGATTATTTTGTGTAAACGTCGCTCACGACTACATGTTAGATCCATAAAGAGAGACGCGTTTTTATTCACTTTTACAAGCACATTAGCTGGTCTCCCGCTAAGGCTGCAACTGACGTTGATTTATCTGAAGAAATGAGTGATTTGTAATATCCCCATAAAAATAGTTACTCGTCTAGCAAAATATGACAGTTTTGTTTATGGTAGGTTAATACCCATTCAACCAGGAATGAGCTTCTTCGCTGAAGACAATTTTTCATTAAAAAAGCGGAACGTCCTCCAGCTTTTCTGAGGCCCACCTACCGAAAATTCGATGCCGTGCAGGGCTTTTGTACCAGTCTTTTGTAAAAACTTAGATCAAGGTCTTCGCGTAAATTCGTCCACGTGGTCAAGTAACACAATCGCAATTGCTGCGAACGGCGACAAATGGACAAATTACTGTCTTCATTAACACTGTACGCATACAAGTAAGTGGTTTGCTACCAGTGTCATTAAATTGGTGCGAAATTTTACCATTATGCCTAATAAGCAGGCTGATTATGCATTATTATGAAACTAGACATGGTACCGTATAGCTCGTCTCTATGCACACTGTCATACGCGGCTTTAAAATCGATGAATGCGTATCGATTTGAAATTCTTGGGTCTTCTCCAAGATCTGCCGCAGTGTGAATATTTGGTCTATTGTGGATTTGCCTGGCCTGAAGCCACACTGATAAGAGCCGATCAGGTTATCCACAAAAGGCTTCAGGCGTTCTCACAATACGGCAGAGAAGATCTTGTCTGTGACGTTGAGGAGACTTATTCCCCTATAATTGGCGCAATTATTGAGGTCTCCTTTCTTGTGGACCGGGCAAACGATGCTGAGATTCCATTCGTCGGGCATGCTTTCCTCCGACCATATTTTACAGATAAGTTGGTGCATGCGCCTTACCAACACATCTCCAGCCGCCTTGAAAAGCTCAGCAGACAGGCCGTCCGCGCCAGCGTCTTTATTAGACTTAAGCCTCGATATCGCTATTTTGACTTCGTCTATGTCTGGTGGACGGGATTCTCTTACGTCACCGTCCGTGGCGAATGGATCATTCTGCCTGACAGCGGTATCTTGTCTATCATCGCCGTTATACAGTCTGCAGAAGTGGTCCTGCCATATTCTCAGCATCGACTGTAATTCTACTACTAGATCGCCGTTTTCATCCCGGCAGGCTTCTGCTCTGGCTTTGTAGCCCTGACATGTTCGTTTTACATTTTGGTAAAACTTTCGAGCTGCATTCTTGTTATGACATCTCTCCATTTCCTCGATCTCACGCTTTTCGTGCTCCTTTTTTTTCTTTCTGAAAAGCGCATGTTCTTCCCTTCTTTTCTGCTCGCAAGCAGCTCTCGACCGTCTATGCAGCATGGCTTTGTATGCGTCTTGCTTTGCTGCATGGGATCGTTCGCATTGCTGGTCAAACCAGTGGTTTCTAGGCGGTCTCGATTTGAAACCCAGCACATCAGAGGCAACGTCTCTGATTGCGTTCCGGTCTGTGGATAGTGTCGTCGTTGTTGGGTTTTGAGAGAGCTTGAGGGAAACGCGATCGGCAAAGATTCTAGCGGTCTCTTGCGATTGTAGCTTTCCGGCGTCAAACTTGCCTTGTCTTACTCGACTCGGTAGCATTCTCGATATCCTCATTCGTACCCTGGTTACAACAAGGTAGTGATCTGAGTCGATGTTGGCTCCTCGGAAAGTTCGCACGTCGAGAATGCTGGAGGAGTGTCTGGCGTCGATCGCAATATGATCAATCTGGTTGGTAGTCGATTGATCAGGGGACCGGCAGGTTCCCTTGTGAATGTTGAGATGTGGGAATCGTGTACTTGCTACAATGAGATTATGCCTTGCTAGAAAATCAATTAGCCTGAGTCCATTATCGGACGTGGTGTTATGTAGGCTACGCTTTCCTATGATTGACTCAAAGATGTCCTCTTTGCCCAGTTTTGCGTTAAAATCTCCTAGTACTATATTGGTGTCGTAACTGGGGCATTGTGCGGTGTAGGAGGTCGTAGAAATCATCTTTGAGTCGATCATCTTTTTCTTCCGTAGGGGCATGAACGCATATGAGGCTAATGTTGTTGAAAGTGCCTTTGATGCGGATTGTTATGAGGCGTTCGCTTACATGTCGAAAGCTTAAGACTTTTTGCCTAAGTCTACCTCGAATAACAAATCCGCATCCAAATAAGCGTCGCCTATTTTCCTTGTAGCAGTCACCGTAGTATATATCACAGTTTCTCATCCGTTTTTGCCTGGTCCATCCCATCGCACTTCTTGGAGTGCCGTTATATCTGCTTTATAGCAGTCGAGGGTTTTTTCCAGTTGTTGACCTGCACCTGGTCTGTTAAGAGACCTTACATTCTAGGTGCAAACTCGTAGGTTGTCTTTTCGTTTATGGGGGTCGTCAACATGGTATCCGTCCGTATCCGAAGCTTTTGTTGGTTGCTTCGTAACAACTGGTTTTTTCCGTGATAAGGATGTTAGTCCTAAGCACAACCCCCTACCTGGAGGGCCAGGTTCCTTTTTTCCCCAGGAACGTGGGGTCGGCATATGCCGTTCCTAATCGGCCTGAGCTCCCAATATGTAGGAGTAGCCCAGTTTGGTGTGCATCAAGTAGTTCTACTCACTCGAACTGTGGGCGCCGCCGTTGATTCCATCCTGGGAATTCCTCCGCCGCCGCCATGTTGCAGAAGCCTTGATGGTAGCTCAAGGCCTCCCCCCCTCTCTCGTTTGCTGCCCCCAACAACCTTACAAAGAGGATTCTAACCCCAATCTACAGTTGAGGTACTAGGCACCCGGGAGCCACCGCGGGGAGGTGAGAGTAGGAGTTGGTAGACAGAGGCTAAGTGTTGACGCTGGTGTTCGCATCATCTTCCCCTTTGGCATCCAGCTATCTGTCTATCTATCATAAGTGCAATTATTTGGGCTAAAGCATTTTGCCTTATTTTAGTCTTGTCCGAACTTTAACAATTTATATATACATACATATATGCCCTAACGTTTTAAGTAATGCAAGGCTTATTCTCAAATATTTGTGTATTATCGCAATTTTATCATTAAGCGCTACAATATTCAACAATGCGTAGGTATTGTTTAAATTTATTTAAAAAAACGAATGTTCTTTTCTGCAATATTTTCGCGAGCTACGAAACATTTACGGTCGAAATGATCGTACATCCAAGCAACCAATTTAAAGAATTTTCGCGATATTCGGAAAGAGCGATCCGGTTGCTGGTCCAGCAGACCCTATACGATGTTGAAACGCGCGGTTGAGCCAAAATATTGCCTCTGTTGTATAAAATATTGTATGCCTCCAACTGACAGAAGAAATTAAACCATAAGATTAGTAGGCTCACCTACTAAATTCACTGATTGGGCTCTAGAGCATTTGAAAACACGTCCAAATTTCGGTGAACGAATCTCCGATCTTAGGTGATGAATCCGATTTTTGGCTGAAGGACTGAACAAGCCAAGGTGCCTCATTTGGCGAGGGAATGATGTTTAGTGCAGTTTTTATCCAAGCAGCGGCATAATTTTTTTAGAAAAAAAAATCCCCAAACCGTGGTTGTCAATGGTGAATAGTACAGGGAAATGACAAGTGTCTGGACAACTTGTGTTTCCAACAAAGCGACATAGCGTGCCTTGCCACTCAGGCGCTGAATTTGAATTGCAAGAAAGTTCTCAGAACGTGCTATTTCCAGAAAAGGCGATGTAAATTAACCGCCAAAATAGTACCATTCAAGACACTCAGACTGTCACTGGTTTATGAAAACAAATCAATTAATTAAGAAAGTATTTATTTTATTTAATATTTTGTTGGGTAGCCCTTAGCCTTTATAACTGCCTTCATGCGTGAAGGCATTGAATCCACCAACTTTTTAGTCACATTTTGATCAATTTTAGACCATTCCTCTTGAAGACCACGTTTTAATTCATCCTTGGTCTTTATATCATATGTTCCAATTTTTCGGTCAAGATGCTCCCATAGATGTTCGATTGCATTTAGATCCGGTGACTGTGGTGGTGTTTTCAGCTGCGTCCGAACGTTATATAACAGCCATTCTTGGACAACGCGAGAAGTATGTTTTGGGTCATTGTCCTGTTGGAAAACAAATGACCTCTCAACACCTAACTTTCTGGCGCTTTCTTGTAAATTGTTCTTTAAAATGTTTAAGTAGCCATATCTATCCATTATAGATTCAATAAAAACTAAATTCCCGACGCCAGATGCTGTCATACACCCCCATACCATCACGCTTCCCCCACCATGCTTTACTGTTCCTGACATATTGATAGGATCAAGCTCTGTATTTTTTTTCCTCCAAACTTTTTCACGCCCATCTGAACCGCGAATATTAAATTTACTTTCGTCAGAAAAAATAACGGTGTTCCAGAAGTCTGCGCCATAATGCTGATGCCCTTTAGCGAACCGAAGTCGTTTTTGACGATTGACTTTGTTTATATAGGGTTTCTTCCGAACGTTTCGACCATAATAACCGGCATCATGAAGCACGCGACGAATCGTTTGGGGATTGCATGATTTACCCGTTTGATTAGTGATGTCAGTCAATATCCGTGGGGCACTAATTTTGGGATTTTTTTTTACTTTTCTAACTATAAGCCGATTTTCCTGTGCTGTAAATTTGCGAGGTCTTCCGGATGGTCTATTATTTTGAATATTGCCAGTGTTTTTGTATTTTGTTATTATTTTGTGGACTGTTGATGAACTTTTGTTTACAATTTTACTAATTTCGCGCTCTGACATGTCTTCCAAAAAGTGTTTTATTATTAATTCTTTTAAATCTTTGCTCAACTCCTTTCCTCTTGGTGCCATTTTCTTTTTTTAAATACAAATAACCTGTGAACCATGAAAATATGAATGTAAAACGACCTAAAATGAAAAAAAGAAAAAAAATTACCAAAATTAGCAGAAGATGTGTACACCAGTCAGCGATAAGCTTCCAAATGCCGACAGTGCTTACTTACTTTTGTGACGTAAAAAAATGCATATATTTGTAAATGGTGATCGAGTTCATATGGTGAACGAAATTTACCGTAATTTTTGATCCGTAAACATTGTGCAGATGCCAAATGATATTCTGAATACAGGGTGGCAGCAATATTCTTCACGGGGATTTATATTTTTAGAATTATACGTGTTTTTAATATGTGCTTACTTACTTTTGTGATTAACAGTACATGTTGTCGACGGCTCAAAGTCAAGGGCAATTAGTATTTGATTGGCAAGGTCAGCTGAAACCTCTCAATCCATAACGGGTGACAGTTTATCTGGTTTTTTGAGCTAGCAGTGTCTGTGGACTACTTTACTTTTTATTTTGGAATTTGATGGTTGAGGGTGTAAAATCCGAAGAATAGGAAGAATGGCCATAAACCGTATCACAAATCACACAGTTTTCCCATTCCCAAGGCATGCTTGTGTACAGTTGCATTATTCTTATGAAAGTTGTTCTTTTTTTTCTTCACGCCAAGCCCTTTCTCGTGAATCTTGGCATCCAATTGGTCAAAACGGTTGGACTTTTTTCGGCAGATATGATCGGCTTCGCTTTCTTTAGCGCTGAACCACCGGCCTTCACCTACTGATTTCGACGGCTGTTTCGTTTTTGGTGTATAATGGTGAACCCGTGTCTCATCTATGGTGCCAACTCGCCGCAAAAAATCCTTATTAAATAAGGGGCCCAGAGTTTGCTGCGAAGATCGTTACGTATTTGGTCAGCATTGATCAAAATGCAGCCAACAATCTTTTGTGCAAGATGTGTCGCACCCCTTTCTTCCGATATTTCCGCAGCCTTAGTTACCTCACTTATCTTCACTCGATATCATGCACTTTTTCGATGGCTTCCGCTGTGGTTGCAGTTTTAGGCCATCCTGCACGTGGGTAATCTTGCGGTCGTCCCAAAACACGAATCAAAAAGCGAAAATGGGAATTAGCCGTAACATAAAACTGATGTCCAGTCCAAGGAAACACCCTGCGCCTGACCTGTTCGTTCGAGGTGAACGACCTACAGGTTAGCTTGCATTCCTACATAAATGTTGAAGTGAATAGATTACGTAACCGAATGATGTTGAGTGCCTTTTTTGGCTGGTATTTGAGCTATGGATGTGGTTGACGATTATTTAGACGATTCGATCAGCCACCGATATTTCACAGTTTAACGCCATTAGATTAATGTCGATAATAATATAACATAACATCTACATGCATGGGAGTTTGACAACCAAAAACAGATTACTGCTCCAACAAGCCCTTCGCTTGAAACGACACAAACAGCTGTTCTCGGTCCACACCCACCTTGGTTCCGTTTTCGTAAAGGAAAGTGCAAACGGGACGTACGAAAAAATAGAAAGCGACGATCCTTAAAAAACATTGCTGCGAGAAATCAACATGACTAATAAGAAGAATAGGGTTGCCATGCTACTAAAAATTAATTTTGGTTTTCTTTATATTTTTTGCGTTTCGCTTTTTTTAATTTTATTTCTTAAATTTCTTTTTATCTCTAACTTTTTAATTTTTTTATTTTTATTTCCTTTAAATTTTAAGTTGAATTACTTGTTTCCTTTATTTTGTTTTGAATTCTCTTTTAAAAATAATTCTTTTAATCTGTGTATGCTAGCTTCACTGGTTATTGTGAGCGAGGAGAATTTAGCTTCCGATTTTTTTATATATGTGCTGTTCGTCTCCGGTGGGTCATTTTTCTTTCTTGCCCCTAATGGATGAAAATGGCCGAGTTGTGACCTCCATGGCTCGCAGTAGTAATGAGATTTTGCATAGCATGATTAAAGTCTTTTGTAGTCGAAAAGACGGACTAAAGATATCCCACATTAGCGCCCAAAGCTTAATGCCGAAAGTTGACGAGATTAGAAATATTTTTTATAACTCCGGGGTGGACGTAGTCTGTGTGTCTGAAACATGGTTATCGAGTCATCTGAATGACAAAATCTGCGCTTTGGATGGATATAAGGTTTTTCGCGGTCGTACTGGTGGAGGTGTAGCGATCTACAGTGAGTGTCATATAAGGGATGATATACCATGTAGGCTGAAATCGTCACCTGCGGTCGGAAGATCAATTGAACATATCTTTTTAGAAATAGTGTGTGGGGAAGATAAAGTCCTTTTAGGAACGGTCTATAGACCAAACAGAAATGGGGCCGTTATATCTTTTGCTCGAAGAAGAGTCGGCGACATATGAAAACATAATTATTTGCGGCGATTTGAAGGTAATCTTCTAAAAGATAAACAACTATCCGACAACATGCTATCTTTTGACTAACATGCTGTAAATACTTCTATTCCAACTCATTTCACAAACATTTCAAGTACCCTGTTAGATGTGTTTTTTGTCAGCAAAACAAATAGTGTTCTCTTCTATGATCAGCTTTGTGCACCAGCTTTCTCTAAGCATGACTTGATATTCCTTACATACGACTTTTTAATAGACCACCGCTCTACACAAAGAACTCTCAGTTATAGAGATTTTAACAATATAGACAAATCGTTCTTAGAACGAGACATAAGAAATGTATCATGGTCCTGTATCTCTTGTCTTCTCCCAACGACCAAATTGAATTTTTACACAGCAACATTAATTTAATTTTTGAGACACATGTTCCACTAAAAACAAGAGAAGTTTACACTGCGCATAACATGTGGTTTTCAAGAGAAATAAAAGACTTGATGACAGAGCGTGATCACACATACCGCCAATGGAAACGTTTCCGATTGGATTTGCTTTACCAATGCCTGCGAAACAGAGTTGTTCAGGTAATAAAGACAACCAAAAGACGGTTCTTTTCCAATCGTCTCAATAGGAACACAAATGGAAAAAAACTGTGGAACAAACTGCGAAATTTGGGAATTGGTAAACAACGTTTTCATTCTCTGAGTAATGTCGAGGTAAACGAACTTAATCGCAAATTTGTATCAACTGGCTCGAAAGTAATAAGTGCAGGACTTGTGACGCTTAGTCGGTCTTTGAATTCCGCAATGTGAATGAGCTTGATGTGGTGGAAAGCTTCCTTTCCATAAAATCACACGCGGTGGTATTCATCCTGGTTTTATTAAAGCTATCCTCCGTCTTTTATTACCGTACTTAAGGCATGCGATAAGCACAATTCTGACTAGCGGAACTTTCCCAAGTCAGTGGAAAATGGCAAAAATCATTCCAATACCAAGAAACTCTACATGTGAAGAATTTAGACCCATTTCTATTCTTCCTTCCCTGTCTAAAGTTTGTGAACGCATAATGCAAAAACAACTAAATATGCATATTAATTCGGGTAATATGATAACTTAATTTCAATCAGGCTATCGACAAAACCACAGTTGTTTAACAGGCCTAATGAAAGTAATTGATGATATTAGAACAAGTCGGATGGTAGTGAAGTCACTTTTCTGGTACTTTTGGACTTCTCTAAAGCTTTCGATATGGTGAATCATTTCGTGCTAATCAATAAATTACGAAACAACTTCAACCTATCTTCGTCTGCATTGAATCTTATATCCTCCTACCTCTCCGGTCGTAAACAAGCAGTATGTGTGGAAAATACGATGTCAGAATTGTTATCACTATCGACAGGAGTACCTCAAGGCTCCATCTTAGGACCTCTTTTATTCATTATGTATATTAATGAAATTCCAAATATAGTTAATAATTCATCAACTCACATATACGCTGATGATGTGCAAGTATATCAAAGTTGTCCACTTGGACTTATTGATAACTGTGTCTGCAACATCAACCAGGATCTGGAGCAAATATGTCAATGGTCGTTGAGAAACAGCTTGCTACTAAATCCAGCTAAATGTAATTTAGTAATTTCCAAGATGATTCTGACACTTGACTATTTTCCATTGGTAATGCTAAACAATGCTCCATTAGAGTTCGTTAACACCTCCAAAAGTTTAGGCGTAACGTTTAACAGAACCCTAACTTGGAATGACCACATTAACACCGTGGTGGGAAAAACATATGGCGTTCTTTGTGGATATCACAACAATTTATCCCTATCAACACCCGATTGCTGCTCGCTAGAACTATCGCAATTCCTGTACTTCTATATAGTTGAGAAATTTTCCAAAACTGTGATACATGTAGCTTCAGGAAACTTAAGGTTGCATTTAATAGTATTACTCGATACGTTTATGGGCTCAGAAGGCATGATCATATATCACATCTGTCGAAAAACCCCCTCGGAATGACGCTGGTAAATTATATGAAATTCAGAGCACTGTCCTTCTTATTCAACACACTACGACTGCCTGCACCACGGTATCTTTACAATAAACTACAATTCTCAGTATCAGCTAGGTCCAATTGTTTAATTTTACCGAGATTTACTTGTTTGACATCTGAAAGGCAATTTTTTATCGCTACTGTGCGCCTGTGGAATTCACTCCTGCGATATTTAAGAGACCAAAACAGCACTCTTCTTTCCGCATTAACCTTCTTTTCACTTACTCCTTTAACTTTATACTTCTTCCTTGTTTATCTTGTTTGTTTTTTTATCAAAATTGTCTATCTTATCAATACCAAATGTACATGTAATTATTTTAGAAGACGATATTTTATACAATTGTTTTAATTGTTTTGTAAATCTATCACAAATTAAAAAGATAAGATAATGTCTTAATGTGGTAGTATATAAGGAAATGAAATAAATAAAATAAATAAATAAAAATAAATAGACTCTGTGATTTGGGTCCATTTTAAAGATAAATAGACAGTAAGAAAACATCGAAATTTAATAAATAATAAAAAAAAAAAATTATCCATAAAAATATAAGTTTTAGATTCAGGCTAAAGGAAGGCAGTGAATTGTCGGAACTTGTGTTCCATGACCTATCTTAAAGATTTAAAAAAAGCTGTGTTTTTCAATAGATTTACAATGACATCCCTTGATGGGTGACCCTATACTCATAAAGCTTTGCTATAATTATATCCAACGCAAAAGTTCCCAGCTAATAAATCTCACACTTTCTTCGTCCAACGTCACGTTTTCGAAATAATTTTTAAATTAAAACAATTCAGCCACACGTTAGCTACGTCATCCACTCAAATCTGCACCGGACAGATACACCTTTGCGCACACGTTTCCGCAGTAATTTAATTACAAACACAAATTAAATGCAAATAGAACCTGTCGAAAGCAAACACCGTTCCAACGAACGACGGACGCAGTAGTTACGAGTTTCTTTTTTTCTTTCTGTTTATTTATTGATGACTACCGTCAAACATTAACAAGACAAGAAGAAAAAAACAGAAAACAACTGCAAAAGGCAAAATTAAACTTATTTGTTGATTTAAATTGTTTTTCTTTTTTTTTTTTTAATCACTTCGCTCTTTACTGAACTCAATTTAATTGTTTAAAGAGCAACAAGAAGGAAACTCAATAAAAGCAAATAAATAAATTATTCATGCAATAAACAAAGCTTTGTTGAGCTTGTGCTATTTGTACATATTTACGATTTTCAGGTGTGTAGTTCGAAACATATTTGTGTGTCTGGACATCGCAATGACCCGGTTTATTGAGTCCGAATGCCGACAAAGCGCGGCAGCCACGGCCCACTTATGCCAATGAATATTCATTTAGCACACATTCAGGCGGTGCTGATGCGATTAATTTGTTTGTTTCAATGTTGTTGCCTTTTGTTTTTGGCTTTTTTTTTTCTCGGCTACTAATCAATGCGATTTAATTTTTTGATGCACTTTTCGCAAATTCACCAAAATACTATTTTAGCAATTAGGCCCAGGAGTTACAGATAAACGTGATTGTTGTTTGCATAATCTGCTCATTGGATTTGATTTCTTTTTTTTCTGTATAAAAATAAATAGATTAACCCGAATTTGTGATTTAATAGCGGACAATTTTAGAAACAATAGTTGCAGCTTTTAGTACCGTCGATGCTCAGTAGTAGGGTAGATTTACTCTACAGAACAACATTTAGTTTACACTGTTTTTGAGTACCCATTGTGATGACAGAATCCCATTATCCCACAGGTTCGAAAACTTACTCGCCAGTTTTCTAAATTTACTTCTTGATTCGGACTCCCGAGTACATAGCGTTACCAGCATGCAAGTCAACAGGTTACTGAACAGAATGATGTAGTGTCACTCAACCTTCTTGGTGTGCTTGAAGCTCATGGAGTCAATACGAATAAATAGCGCCTGTAGGTCCAGTCAATCCCATTTTTTTTTGAAGATGATTTTGACACGAAAGGCAAGAAACGTCCCGGACAGCCAAAAAAGTTTGAAGATGAAGAGGAAGTAAGACTCGTTGAAGATCCTTCAAAAGTAAGCAGAACTCGAAGAATAATTAAATGTTGACTAAGAAAACGTTTCCAGACGGTTGAAGTTGAGCTCATTGCGAATGATTCAAAAGCAAAGGAATTGGGTACCATAAAAGGAACACAAAGGCGTCATATGTCCGAAATGCTGTTCAATCGCCAAAATGCATCGAAGAAAAGCGCACAAAATCATCAAACCTGGGCCACCAACCAAATCGACTGCAAAGCCAAATATCTATGCTACCAAGGTAATGTTGTGTATTTTGTAGGATAAGAAAGGAGTGGTCTATTATTAACTGCTGACAAGTGGCCAAACAATCGATGGAGCTCTTTCCCGATAAGAATTGATACTTTGGAACCAAGCAATAAAGAAAATACGGCCGGAATGGGAGACTAGGCACGACAAATTGATTTCCATGTTCATGTTGTGCAATCCTTGAGTTGTGTGTCAAAGTCTTAAGGAATATATGATTAGATGTGATTCAGTGAAGATCCACAATTACAGTGTGGGATCAGCCCACATTCCCGAACTTAACTATACCGTCTACCTTCTCAATACCATCTCTGTTCTTTTTTTGTGATGCTAATCCTGCCACTGTTTGATCCTTACCTTCAGGGAGTGATCACTGAAAATAGGTCTTTGACCATGGGTAGCCGTGACCATGTTATTGGGGTGGATTCTTACGCCAGTGCTCAGTACTTCTGGTGGGTAGATGTTCGAAGAAGGGGATGAAAATTGGAAATATTTCATTGGGTCAAGAAACCATCACCTTATTGGAAAGGAATCGAAAAATAGAGTGTGTCTGGCACCTATATAAGACTACACCATATATTCCAGACCTACTTGGAGGTTATACAGTAAAAACAAATATTATATAACATGTGTGGACAACTTTTGATTAAAACAGATTCGAGGCCACGATGCAAGAGCAACGATCTCAATCAATTACCTGATCTTCGAGATACTTTTACAAGGTGACAGAGCTATTCGAAAGCGGCGTCAAAAGGGAGCAGGAGCTCGAACCGGAAAAGGTAAGAGCGCTCGCAAACGGAGAACGGCCGCCGGGGACAATCTTGCTAGGGAGAGTGAACGTGATGTCTTCTCCTCCGACGTTTCGGAGTGTAATCGGAGTCCGAAGGTAGATGCGGCGATCAACAAAGGTCAAAGCAAAAATCTGAAGACGGAGAGGACCAAAGACTGCTCCTCGGAAGCAGGCACCTCACACAACAAAACCCTTTCCTCTGGAAAGGAGATACAAGTCACCCTTTCCGCTGAGAGGTCCGTTCTGATGAATGGTACTTTCGTGGTGAGCTGTTCCTCACAGCAGACATCTGCCTGGATCAGGAATATGGTGACGAAAATCTCTCCCCTGGGAACGACTACCTATCAGGTATTTAGTTTCCCAAAATTAAGGCGCGCCATCTGCTGGATTCCGGGGAAACCTGAAAACAAACTGAAAATGCTGACGCGACTACGTGAGCAGAACCCGGGACTTGACATGAGGGCCTGGACTGTCTATTCCTACAAAGAGAGTAAGGACTCTCTGAGAAAAGAAGGCTTCACTCTGGTTGTGGGATAGGACAATGGCTCTTTTGAGACCTGAAATCCGCGTACGATTCACGTCCTTACTTCGGCCTTGGTAGGATTTTATTCCATTTTAATATCAAGTAGTCCAAGGATGGAAGGGCTCCGCAGTCTAAATCTATGATTTATAATCATGCTAATCATGCCTATGTGGTTTTGGTGGTAAACGTGATGCTACGATTCTTCACGACGAGCGATCCGGAGGGCCTAGGGTCTGCCTCATCTAATCAAACATGCTATCGGCAACCAAAGTTGGTAAATTCTGTGAACAAGATCTGGTGGCTGCTAGAGTTAGCTACAAAGCGCACGGAGAAATTGAAGACTTCGTCGTGTCTGCTTTTTTTTTTTTTTTTTTTTTTTTTTGTTGGAGGCTTCTACAATCTGCTGGAGCACTCAGACACAAATACTGGTCCATTGTACTACCAGACAGACACCTTGTCTTTATTGTATTTTCCCCGTTGTCCGGAGAAAAGTGAGGAGGGGCTTCAGTGATGTTGAGCTAAGAGATTCGGCACCCACCACGTCGGCCCCAAGGGTGCGCCACCGTGCACGAGCGAAGGCGGGACAGTCGCAGAGAAAGTGTTCCGCTGTGTCGTCCTCCTCGCAACAAGCAGCACAGGTAGGCGTCTCACTGATGCCAAGCACGTAAAGATGCCTGGCAAAAGTGTAATGGCCCGTAATGACGCCCGTTAGCCTTCTGCAGTCATTTCTTCTTAAGGATAAGAAGAATGTTGCGGACTTTTTACAGACGTCAGGGCGTACGCGCTTAGTCATCCTGCATCCTGGATATTCCTTCCATCTACGACTGTGTACGTTAAAGACCCAGTCATTGATGTCAGATTTAACCGTTGACAGCTACCCCTAAGGCGGGTTCAGGCCCTGAGAAACTCTCCTCTGAGCCTTTTCTAGCGAGTTCATCGGAGATCTCGTTTCCTGGAATTCCAGAGTGACCTGGAACCCATACAAGCCTAAGTGAATTAAGTCTTCCGACTTTGTTCAACAAGGTCTTGAGTTCATGCACTAGTTTGGAGTTGGACAGAGGATTGGATGCAGCTTTGAGTGCAGCTTGGCTGTCACTGCAGACACATATGCTCTTTCCCCTCCATTTGTGTTTCACAACATAGTGCATGGCCATTAGGATTGCGTAAATCTCCGCCTGGAAGACAGACGCATATTTTCCTAACGAGAAGTGCAGTCGAATGTTTTCGCGCTCGAAGAAAACTCCGGCGCCGGATCCCTGATCAGTCCTGGAGCCATCTGTGAAGATGCGAAGACATTCTATTCCAGGTTCAGTGTCTGGCCAAAGCCAGTCCTGACGCCAAGGAAATGTGACTGTGTAGTTACTGCGCAGTAGGATGGCAGGTGTCATTGCGTCAGAGGACATATCCATGAGACAGTGATCGTAGGATATTTCTCTCACAAGTACACCCTCACTCCACTGCGAGTTGTACCAAAGACCATTCCTCTTTAGGCGAGAAATTGTTTTCAGTGCACACCCTCTGATATATATGTCAAGGGGTGGAAGGTTCATCATAGCATCCAAAGCAACTCCCGGTGTGCTGGGGAAAGCCCCCGTGCAACTGAGGCAGACCGCTCTTTGGAGTTTGGTGAGTGAAGCCACAACGTGTTTTCGTGTCAGCCTGCTCCACCAAACAACCGATGCATATGAGATTATCGGTCTTACCATTGCCGTGTAGATCCAAAGGACCTTTTTCGGCGATAAGCCCCATGTTTTGCCAAAGGCACCTTTGCATTGCCAGAAAGCTGACAGCGCTTTGGTGGTTTTGGACTCAACATGTTTTGACCAGAGAAGTTTGTTATCTAGAATGACTCCCAGATACTTAGCTTCCTTGGATATAGGGATGGGAATGCCTTTTAGCACCAGCTGAGCAATGCCAGTTGTTTTCCTCCTTCTCGTGAAGAGAACGACATCGGTCTTAAGAGGATTAACCGACAGCCCATTTCTCGTGCACCAGTCATCGATCACGTTTAGCGCCGCCTGCGCTTTGAGACAGACATTCGCTAAACATGAGCCGACAGAGAGAACAGCAACATCATCCGCATAGGCCTGGGCATAGATTCCAGAGGCATTGAGAGCATCTAGCAGAGAGTCGACCACCATGCACCATAGCAGCGGAGACAAGACGCCACCTTGCGGGCAGCCCCTGTTTACTCCAGACTTGACACATTGTTCGAGGCCTGTATCAGCGATCAATGTCCTGTGCACAAGCATTGCTTTGATCCACAAAACCAGTGCTTCATCTACGCCATGCCGTCTAGCAGCGTTACACATGCTGTCGAAGGTAGCGTTATCAAAAGCTCCCTCAATGTCGACGAAAATGCCCAGTACGTACTCTTTCCTTTCGAGAGCGCATTCAATTCTCCCAACTAGGTTTTGAAGCGCAGTCTCGCAGGATTTTCCGCGTTGATAAGCATGTTGCATGTCCGACCGAGGATGCAATCGAAGGGCATCTTTGCGCACGTGCAACTCTACTAGTCTTTCCATGCTTTTCAGCAGGAATGATGTTAGACTTATTGGTCTAAAACTCTTGGCTAGTGAGTAATCCTCTTTCCCTATTTTGGGAATAAAGACCACTTTCACCGCGCGCCAAGGGATAGGTATGTAGGCAAGTGCCAGGCTAGCAGTGAAAATTCTTTTCAGTGTAGGAAGCAGCTGTCTTATACCTTTTTGCAGCATAACGGGGTATATCCCATCAGTGCCCGGCGACTTAAAGCCATCGAAGGATGCCACAGCAAATTCAATGGCCTCAGTAGTTGCCACGCGTGACGCAACATACCAGCTACGCCGAGTTGTTTTCATCGCTACAGCCGCAGTATCCAATGAGGGAGTGTGCAACGAGCCGATGACAGTCTGATTTCCCGGAAAATGGGTCTGAAACAGTAAACTAAGAGTTTCTGCTTTAGACTCGGTAAAGGTACCATCAGACTTTCTGAGTACCTCCAGCCTTGTCGATTTTCCTCGTTTGAGGACTTTAACCAACTTGCTGGTCGCGCTCAGAGATTTGATCTCTTCGCAGAAGGACTTATAGGAATCATTCTTCGATTTTCGAATAAGCTTCTTATATTCCTTCTGCTTCGATCGGTATTTATTCCAGTCATCTTCCGAGTTCGATTTAAGCGATCTGTTCAGAAGACTTCTGGCTTCCCTACGAAGCCGTTGGAGCTCAGCATTCCACCAGGGAACCGGCTTCCTGTTGGGAGGTTTTTTGACAGGACATGCGAGTTCCTAACATTTGGTGATGGCGCTGTTCAGGTTATGAACTGCATCCTCCACCGATTGATTAGTTTTGAGTTTAGGCGGGGCTTGAGTGGATTTCTCAAGCTCCTCCCTAAATCGCACCCAGTCTGTTTTTCTCGGATTCCGCTTGGGCTGCGAGGGGGAGATCCCGCACTTCAATTGGAATTCGATGTATCTATGGTCTGACAGCGTAACATCTGGTGAGACTCTCCAGTTAGTGATGGCCTTCGCATGCCTATTAGATAAGGTTAGGTCAATCACTTCCTGTCGTCTCGCCGTCACAAAGGTTGGTAGAGAGCCAACATTGTTGATGAAAAGGTCAGACGAAAGAATGAAGTTTAAAAGATGGTCTCCTCTCCGGTTGCATTTGCTGCTGCCCCAAAATGTGTTTTGAGCGTTAGCATCGCAACAGATGATGAGTCCAATCCTTCTGGCTTCACAGTACTCTACGAGTTCGGAAACCGCCTTAGGTGGCGGGGGTAGTACCGAGTCGTAGGGGAAGTAAGCAGACGCCACGACGAAGTGTTCAATTTCTCCGTGCGCCTTGTAGCTCACTTTCGCAGCTACCAGATCTTGACCACAGAATTGACCAAGTTTGGTTGCCGATAGCGTATTCGATATGACGAGGCAGACCCTGGGCCTTTCGGATCGCTCATCATAAAGGATTGTAGCATCACGTATGCCACCAAGACCACACAGGCGTTTGTTCCACACCCATGGTTCTTGAATGGATACAATGTGATGATTTGTACTACTGCATGCAATTCTGCTACTTAGAAGAGCGGTAGCAGCCTTGCAATGCTGTAGGTTGATCTGAGTAAAAATCATGGATTCATACTGGGGAACACGTTCCATCCTTCGACTACTTGACATCAAAATGGAATACAATCCTACCAAGGCCGAAGTAGGGACGTGAGTCGTACGCGGTTTTCAGGGCCTCAAAAGAGCCATTGTCCATTCCCACTACCAGAGTGAAGCCCTCTTTTTTCAGAGAGTTCTTTTTCTCCTTGTAGGAATAGACAGTCCAGGCCCTCGTGTCGGGTTCTGCGCACGTATTCGCGTCAGCACTTTCAGCTTGTTTCCGGGTTTTCCCGGAATCCAGCAGATGGCGCGCGTTAGTTTCGGGAGACTAACTACTTGATAAGTGCTAGTTCCCAGGGGGGGGATTTTCGGCACCATGCTCCTGATCCAGGCAGATGTCTGCTGAGAGGAACAGCTCACCACGAAGGTACCATTCATCAAAGCAGACCTCTCCGCTTGAATACAGAAGCCTGTTGCTTCTGTATCCAGTCATCCAGTAGATGATCCTCGCAGTGTTGGCAATCTGCGCTGGTCATTCTGCTGTCACTGCCAGCCTTCCCTATTCTGACCTTTTCGGAGGAGATGGCTGCCTCTTTGTAGGAGATGTGCTTGTCTCGACTCTTTACGGTCATTTGTGTTGCCTTTCCAGAGGAAGGGGTTTTTTTGTGTGAAGTGCCCGCCTCCGATGAGCAGCCTTTGGTCCTCTCCGTCTTCAGGTTTTTGCTTTGATCGACTCCGATTTCCCGCCGCCATATCAGAGGAGGAGACATCACGTTCTCTCTCCCCAGCAAGATTGTCCCCGGCGGCCATCTTCCGCTTGCAAGTGCTCTTACCTTTTTCGGTTCGAGCTCCTGCTCCCTTCCGACGCCGCTTTCGAACAGCTTTGCCAGCCTGAGGATTGTTATGATCCAAGACCGCTTCGCCTTCTGCGATCAGAGTCAGTCTGCCAGCATCATCACCTTTTTCGGCGGTGGCACCGACCATGACAGGACCCTGAACATCTTCAGCTCCGTCAGTTTTGGAACTTGGCACGCTCTTATTGGGAGTTTGACCGTCACCAATAAGAGGAGGAGTGTTTGAGGCGCATGCCGAAAGTGCTGGCATGCTTGTGCCTCCAGCAGCAGCCTTTACTAGCCGCCGACGTTTTCTGCGCTGCGCGCCGGCAAGAAGTGCGGGATCTGCAGGTCAGAGGGTCGGATGGGCTTCGGTAGGGGATACCCCCGCCGATCTGATCCTCTTACCTGCCTTTCCCAGAGGTTCGCCCTCAATCTTCGTGCCTTCGGCTGTGCCAGCCTCTTTGCACGATTTTCGGGCACGCCTTTTCCTCCTTCTTTTTGGGCACTTAGCAGTGCAATCTACAGCACGTCCCAATTCTGGGGCTCGTTCAACCTTGGCGGTTTCCCGTGCCGCACCATCGTCGGTGTCGCCTCTGTCGGTTGCACCGCTCACGCTCAGTCCAACCAAGTGGTCGGACAATGAGCCGCAGGAGTCGGTGTCGTTCCGGGCTGCCGGAGAGTTGAGAATGACTGGTGGGGCCTCCAGAATCCTTGCCCCGGCCGCGATCAGGGAGATCGCGGGTGGATTTCCGCTATTGCGGGTGCCACCTGGAGTATTTTCATCCATCTGGTTGTCCATTCATTCATTCGTGTCTGCTTACTTCCCCTATGACTCGGTACTGCCTCCGCTACCGAAGTCAGTTTCTGAGCTCGTAGAGTACTGTGAAGCCAGAAGGATTGAACTCATCACCTTTTGCGATACTAATGCTCAAAACACTGTTTCGGGCAGTAGCAAATGCTACCGGAGATGAGACCGTCTTTTAAACTTTAATCTTTCGCCTTGGAATCCAAGAAAGACGAACTGGGTTAGATTTAAAGAGGAGCCTGAGAAATCCACTCAAGCCCTGTCTAAACTCAGAACAAAACAATTAGTGGAGGATGCTGTTCATAACCTGAGTAGCGCCATCACCAACCCTTTTGAACCCGCATGTCCTGTCAAAAAAGCCTCCCTGCAGGAAATAGGTTCCCTGTTGAAATGCTGAGCTCCAATGTCTTCACAGGGAAGCAGGGAAGGAATAAATATCTATCGAAGCAAAAGGAATATAAGAAGCTTTTTCGTAAAATGTCTAGTACGTACTCTTTCCTTTCGAGAGCGCATTTAATTCTCCCAACTAGGTTTTGAAGCGCAGTCTTGCAGGATTTTCCGCGCTGATAAGCATGTTTCATGTCTGAGAGAGGATGCTATCGAAGGGCAACTTTGCGCTCGTGCAACTCTACTAATCTCTCCATGCTTTTCAGCTAGAATGATATTAGACTGATTGGTCTAAAACTCTTGACGAGTGAGTAATCTTCTTTCTCTATTTTGGTAATAAAGACCACTTTCCCCATGCGCCAAGGAATAGGTATATAGGCAAGTGCCAGGCTAGCAGTGAACATTCTCTTCAGAGTAGGAAGCAGCAGTCAGTGCCCATCAGTGCCCGGCGAGGACATCGAAAGATGCCACAATAAATTCAATGGTCTCAGTAGTCGCCACGCGTGACGCAATATACCAGGTACGCCGAGTGGTTTTCATCGTTTCAGTCGCAGTTACCATTGAAGGAACGTGCAACGAGCCGATGACAGCCTGATTTCCCGGGAAACTAAGAGTTTCTGCTTTAGACTCGGTGAAAGTACCATCAGATTTCTGAGTACATTCAGCTTTGTCGATTTTCCTTGCTTGAGAACATTAACCAACTTGCTGGTCGCGCTCAGGGATTCGGTCTCTTCACAGAATGACTTATAGGAATCATTCTTCGATTTACGAATAAGGTTTTTACATTTCTTTTGCTTCGATCGATATTTACTCCAGTCATCTATCGAGTTCGATTTAAACGATCTATTCAGGAAACTTCTGGCTTCCCTGCGAAGACATTGGAGCTCAGCGTTACACCAGGGAACTAATTTCCTTCTGGGAGGGTTTTTGACAGAACACGCGATTTCGAAACAGTTGGTGATGGCGCTGCTCAGGTTATGAACGGCATCCTCCACCAATGGCTTTGTTCCTAGTTGATATCATACCGATGGATCTACTATTGAAGCTGGAAGGTCTGCCTCAGTCCCCGGTGCCTTGGAAACAGGCATTGACCATTCTACCGTCTGCCCGAGACCTGCCGCCATCTGGGGTGAGATGGTTGGTATTTATAAACCATCTGAGGAACGTTTCTCCTAAGACTTCTGATTGCGAGTCAGGTTTGATATTTGTTTGTCTTGGATCTTGGGACATCCCCGATAGTTTGCAAGGTACCCATGGTTTTTATAGAGCACTCACTCGAGCTGCTCCCTGTTTACCACCTCTCAGATCGCTTTTCTCGTTTTCATTGTTCTTTGCACACTTAACGCATCATAAATAAATGTTTCGTCGCCTTAATATTTCTCATTTTACTGACTGGGGTGCTAAGGTAGTAGTGGTCTTCAACTTCTCTAGCTTGCCGTTGGGTGTGAACTGAACCAGGAAGAAGAGCATACCCGCTGAGGTCATCGCCTCGAAGTCTTTGAGCTCTGAGACCATTTTCTCGGAGATATTTACCCTCCAGAATACCATATTTGTTATCATTAACGCATACCATAAGTAGGTGTTATGCTACCTATCATGCACACATCTTCTATTCATGAAAAACCTCGAGGACGGACCTTTCAAAGGCTTTCTGTTTAAAAAATTTTAATTAAAAAGTCCAACTCATTATAATAACCGAATTGATCCCGATCTTCTTCTTCTTTTCCTTTTTCCGGCGTTGTTATGGTCAGAAGTGTAGGACCATAACTTTCCCACTTAACTGCATTCCTACTGGTCCGCTTGTGGGGTCCGCCGGTTTGACCTCAGAAAGCAGCGGCAGGCTTCCCGGTTTGGGATTACTTCATCGCTGAGGCCAATCAAATGCTGGTGAATTGATGACCCGATCAATATGCATTAACCGATTAATCTTCAATAAAAGTGTTATCTGATAAACAACCTAATTGGGACTACGGACTGATCACCCATCACCATACCATTGCTTTCTTCAAAAAGGTTTAGCACAATTTCCATGCTTCATAATCATTTGCAGCACTCTACCAACACCGTGGTTGGCAACATATTTACCGCCAATAAACAAAAAACGAACAGAACAATAACTGAATACCAAAACTTTCCACACTTCCCAAAAACAGCATAACATCATCTACTCGATTATGCACAAACGTATACGACCTGGAAAGTCAAGAAAAAGCACTTACTCTTCCACAGAGTTCATCTGAAATTCCTCACCAGACTTTATCACTTA
Source organism: Merodon equestris (assembly GCA_958301585.1). Classification (NCBI taxonomy): domain Eukaryota; kingdom Metazoa; phylum Arthropoda; class Insecta; order Diptera; family Syrphidae; genus Merodon; species Merodon equestris. The sequence goes on along the minus strand of OY284413.1, from coordinate 20,413,220 downwards.
CTTATGCGGCGTTAATTAATTTTCAACAATATGTTAGTATCCCGGGCCCAAGCACCCCAGCCCGACACCATAATTCCTTGTTAACTGTTCTCTCAATGTGTGTCGTTATACAAATCGCTCCCTTTCGAGTGCGTAAATAAATTCGTCGAATTCGTGATCCACTTATTACTTTTCCACTTATAGGCTCATATCCTCGTACGACTATACCCTACCCACACTCAATCCCCGACCTTTATCTCATGGAGGAACTACGAGTACAAGCCCAAAGGAATCGAATTTGATTAGGTTTCTTAATCCTGAAACGGGGTTCCGTTGCCATACGAACCGAGTGAATTCCTTCAAGGATGTGCGTAGATTAACCACGTGCCCAAATAATATTTCCATGTCTGTCGAAATAATAAATTTTCCAGCCGAGAATTTTCACGAAAATTTTCATCATACGAGCGAGTATTTTCTCATTTCCTTTCCATTCCACTGCTTCGTATGCGTTGCAAAACCCCAACCAGGCCAAGGCAAGGATGTGACTTTATTGAGCTACTAGTGCGAGTGTGGCATGTACTCGTCTCGCTGTAGAATCAATGCCGGGATGTTCCAAGATGGAACGATAGAAGGATATACTCGTGACGGTGAGTACTAAACAAATGACTAGCGATTTTTCCTTCTTTTTTTTTAAGGATTCCATCCTCTGCTCTTAGGCTGTTCTTGCGATTCCGACTGACATGCATGTAAATTCTCATGAGAGGACACTGAGGAATAGGAACTAGAGGGGTAGCGGATCAGGGGATTGAAAATGGAAAATTACTCCGATATATGTACATCATATTTTGTAGTGTTCCAGTTTTTCTCATTTTGATTTTCCGCCTCCTTTAGGATAAGGATAGGTTTAATAAAAATGTGAAGTGCCTTCTTGTGGGCTCTCGGTGGTTGTGGTGCGTGGAGCGATCTAGTGCCTCGTGGATCCGCGTGTTCTTTGTTTTAGGGAATTGGGATAGACTTCTCCAAGGTGATTTGATTGCTTTTTATAACGTTTTAATGATGAAAAATGGGATGCTGGATTGTAAGAGGTTCGTAGACTTATCCTTTGAAGCATAAATAAATTTGACCGCACGAGCCTTATTAGAGATGATTTATTGACTCTTAAAATCTTTTTCTTGTGAGAGAGCAACGTATTATTTTGAATCCGGAAGAGATCCTTAAGACGAGCTGACATGTCAGAAGATTATCAGCTTTTATGCCTTGATGTTGAGATGTAATAAGTTAGACAAATGAATAATACGATTCTTGTCTTAAACCTTCATAATCGCTTTAATCAAAGCAAAAGCTTCTACTTGGCATCACAAGTCCGATGGCTGATTGATGAGGATTATAACATAAGTACCATCTCTGTTAGGCTGGTTAAACTAGTGATTTTACATATTCCTAGAGATTAATCAAAAGGATTTACAGAAAGTTTTTATATCCATAATCCGATTATCGATTTTGATCTCCGTGCAGGGACGGGTTAAGAATATCCCTGCAGCGATACCTCTCGCTTGTCGTAAAAGGCGACTAAAACAAAGGTAAACAAAAATCACATCTAGGCAATTTAGAAAACACCAAGGTGAGCCTAGGGACACATATACCACCATTAAACTGCCCCACAAGTGTACATGCAAATCAGTGGGTTGACACGACTGGAGATCACCGGTGTTGTAAAAGTAAGATCAAACAAAAAAAAAAAATCTGGAGCATGTCCGTGTCACAAAAAAAAAAAAAAGCAGGCCGAAAAACAATTGGTGCAAACAAATGCAAAAACACCAGCATTTGATTGGCCTCAGCGATGAAGTAATCCCAAACTGGGAAGCCTGCCGCTACTTTCTGAGGTCAAACCGGCGGACCCCACAAGCGGACCAGTAGGAATGCAGTTAAGTGGGAAGGTTATGGTCCTACACTTCTGACCATAACAATGCCGGAAAAAGGAAAAGAAGAAGAAGAAGAATCCGATTATCGATTATGTGGAGTTTGATATAGAGCATACGCTTTATGCAGAGACAGACGAAGGAATTTGTGGTGAACTTTGTATTCGAACTCCTAATTTCATATTGAGGTGATGAAGGATACCTTTGATGTAGATGGGGTAACAATCCGACATGACAGATCTTGGCGGTGACTTGATCTCAGTGAATTTCTACAGTGGCAGGTCAGATCAAGTAGATGTTAAGCCCTTTAGAACTACTCCATAGTTGCTTCGGTAGTTTGAAGTAGAGAAATTGAGAAAGAATTTGCTTTTATAGATTAGGGATTGCATGTATGCCATAAAAAGCCATAATTCACGAACATCAATTCGCCATCGATCTCAACAGCTGAACATTTCACGCACTAGCCTAAGGAGAATTCTGCGGAAAGATTTCAGATTATTCGCTTACAAGGTCCAAATAAATTCATGACAGATATGGTGGGTTCTAGGTTGTGGAGGGAAGTTCTTACTGGAGTAATTGATAGCTTGACGTTTGCCAACATTGGGCATTGTTTTTCTGACAGCAAATAATGAACCTGTTTAGACGGGATTGAAGGAAGCAGGAATCAGTAGTGGAAGGTATGTATATATCTGGGGATTTTCATATCATCACCGACATTAGTAGATATTTGACATCGTCGAAGTTTAGGATAAATATCAGAGGGCCGAGGTGGTTGCCTTGGGGGACTCCGCAGGTCGCATTAATTGGATTAGAAATAGAAGATCTGAAAATAACACTGTAGTAACGAAGTAGAATTTATTCCATAGAATAAAACCGAGAGGAAATCTAGAGCAATCAATTTAAGAAGTTTAATTTGATGAGAGATTTTTTCGAAGGCCTTGCTGAAGTCTGTAGCAACAACGTCTACCTTTTTACCGTTCTTAAATGCACAAAAGAATCGTGAGATAAATTTAATCCACTAACCTTTGCAGATGTCAGCTTAGAAAAAATATGAGCTTACAATATAGTATGGGAATGCAAGAAAGTTCAGCAATCGACCTATCATATGTTACAGATTGTCCTGTATATCCCACGGAACTTCAGGGTTCTATTTCTCAGCAAACTGGAATAGAGCTATTGAGAGCCCTGATGAGAACGGATCTAATAACCTTTTGCCTTCGACATCTCAAGTAATTAAAAAAAATTCGCCAGAAGTTGTTATGCCGTTTCTGAAGGCTGGACCGTGAAGGTAGACATTAACTAAAGGTAGGAAGGGAACAAAATCGTAACAGCGACAATATTATTCTTCTGCTATTCATATTTTCATTTTTACGAGCCCCATTAGGAAGTCCAAAATCCATTCTTTCTGCTGATCCCAGATTCATGGTCCTATTGTGAATAGATTTATAATTATGTGTCTTCAAGTGGAAAATGATCCAACAAGCCCCGTCCTAACCTACAACTATGTACATCATCTCTACTGATATGACAAAGTCAAAACAAAAAATTGAATGGACAGTTGCAATATTCTTTCCATCCATCCATCGTATAGGTATAAAAAAAAGGGCTCAATCAACAGCTTAACGGTAGTAAATCACTCTTCCATGTCCTTTTTATCTTTGCAACTGACTCACCTTCCTATAAACATACACGTTTTCCACTCAAATAAAATGCATCATAAACTCCTTTGACTTATGGCCCAGCAGCAATTAACTGCCCTCAAGTTGCTGAGTCCACACACATCCCATAAATTCCCAGCACGCCCATCATTCGGCAAACATGGAATAGATAACCTATCCCTGAAAACAAAAACGTCCATCTAATTCCCAACACGCACAGGACTCCACATAAAACATGCCTTCGCTCTGCATTTCTAATATCCTGTCAAAAATTCGAAGGACAATCAATTCAACCGGCTATCGAAAAACACCCACCGAAAAAACAAAAACAACTCATTTCCCTCGAATCTAATTTATGACCGATCGTAGATAAATATCATTTATTTCATACATATCATACGTATCCATATGACATGAGGTGTCAAACGTCAAACTTGTGTTTTGTTTAATTTATCGAACCCGTGCACGCACGCAGGAACGGACCATCACTACACCCGGACGATTAAAATTCGGCGGGAAGTTAATTTCCTCGCTTGGACCTGTGCCACTCGCCTTTCAATCTTCCTTCGAAAATGACTGTCGTTAAAATATGATTGTCGGTTATTTAATTTCAATCGCGACACCTTCGCGGAGTAAATGAGCCAGCATAGGTAGACGGGTCAGAAGTCGTTTCCATCCGGTGCTCACGGCAGGTCGTAAACATCTCGACAGTTTGTCATTTGCAGCACGTCTTGAAGGAATTTTGACACGTTAAGATCCGCGCTGGATAAAAGAATTAATATTTATCCGAAACATAAATTGTGGAGGATCATGGTAATAAAGTAAATTGCTCGACTGGTTTCGAGTGACTGGGTGGTTGGTTGGTAATTTGGTTTTAATTAGCGTCGTTAATTCGAACACATAAACGTGACTTGGATATGCAATTTGTTGTTGAGCTTGCAGTTGACTTGCTCATATTAGGGAAGTTATAAATATCCTAGGCAGCTGCTGTATATCATATGTATATGCCTGTATATCCGTAATTTGGTGATGCTTGTAATAAGCCATGTACAAAAGTATGAATTTAAAAAAAAAATAAAAATATATATATATGTAGGCCCTTCGAATCTTTAACTCCATAAAAAAATTGTTATTAAAGGAATCGGTTTTCTGTTGAAGAAAATAACGCATCCGATTTCGCATTAGTCTTTTCAACCTGCTCAAAAATCGTTGAGGTGCTCACTAAGACTGTATAAATCTGAGCACTGATACCAGATGGACGTCTTGATGTGGCATTATGCTACGTCACAATTCTCACAGACCGCATAAGTGAAACCAGTACACTTTGGGAACTAGCACCTTAATTTTTTTTCCGCCTATTGAGGCGAATATCCGACTTAATCTTGTCGGACTGTTTGAGGAGATACAAATTGAACAGGTCCTTTAGGTTCGCGGATGCCATGATTATTTTGTGACAAAGGCTTTTATATTTGAAGACTCTCTTACAGTGCAGCTATGAGTTAGCCATCGTGAGGTAGTGATAGAACAGGCGCATCTGCCAACCTTTGCTCCTTAGTTGTATCTTGTGTAGACCACTCATACCTACCCACAGTCTTAGGTCGCGGGATGTTAATGTTCCCCTAGTTCCTCTTGTCGTATCTCCGGACTTCAGATTTTGGCCGGCAGATGTAGAAATTAATGTAACCAATTACTGGTACTTCCATATCAATCTTTTTTCAAACTTACTTTTTCTGAAAATAGCCAAACCCAAGACTACCTTCTTTTGCTAAATATTCCAAAAGACGCACAGAAGTGAAGTAATTATCGAAGAAGAGCATTTAATTTTGGTAACGCGGAATCACGCTTGATAATCTCACTACCACATTGGAGGAGGTAGACTTCATCAGCTCTGACAACTGCTCTGTCGTATAAAAGACACCGGTGACACCACTCAAAATATATAATTTATAGCTAACCCAACCTATGGGGTTTTATTGGGATCATATCTTTTTAACACATTTTGCTTTTTTTGTGGAAAACATTTTAAGTCGCGTTTCTAATGGCGTATGGCGTATGCTTCGTTCGAGGCATCAACTACTGGATGAATTATGAAGATCCTATCAGCAGAGGGATGAGTCCCTGGAAGACATTTGGAGTTTCGATCGAAATGCAGGTATTTTCGTATCTTTACAAATTTATTAATAGGCATAGGCTGTCGAATTAGAGATGTACTCCAGACGGTTGGTTACTCTGGAAAGCTGAACCAGTGACATAATATACGAGCGTGGTCTCAAAAGTTTCCTACTTCAATGTGAAAATAGCAACACTGGTAAATAAAAGCTAGAGAATGTATTTTGACAGTTACTCACCAACATTTCAGCCATTTTGGACGCGTAGTTTTTATTTGACAATGGTCTGAGTGAATCGATGTGAGTGTTTTTGTGAAAATGGACAAAACTGAGTATCGAGGTGTCATTAAATTTTTGTTTTTGAAAGGCAATACGCCTACGCAAATCAAAGGTGAGTTGGACTCTGTGTATGAGACCTTGCACTATCATTTACCAACTGGGCAGCTGGATTTAAACGTGGTCGTGAAAGCTTGGGAGACAATGATCGTTCGGGTCGTCCGAAAACTGAACAACATAACATCGCTAGAGTTCCCTACATGATGCTAGGTTACCGCCGAATTAGAATGAAAGAATTAGCAGAAGTGAAAGAGAGAGCAATAACGTGTTTGTCACATATTATATCAAGATTTAGACATGAGAAAGATGTCCGCGCGTTAAGTGCCGCGTTTGCTCACGTTAGAAATCTAGCTAGATTAGTAAAACGAAGAGATTTTAAGTATCCCCGAGGAATGGAAAAACTCGGCGACAACATAATGCAACAATTTCCGAGGGAATATTTCTACTATCAAGTTGTTACAAGATGTTATCAAATATTCTCTCAAAGAAACTATTCATAGATTTTTGAAAGAAGTATTACCCTATAAGAGAGCATTGTGGGGCAGTGGCTAATATGTCGGCTTCGCGTCCTTTCTCCTGTACTGTCCAAACCCCTGTCCTAGTGACGAAGCATTTAAGATAAACGCAAAAAGTTTCATATTGGCAGGAAAGGAAATATGCTTAGAAGTAAATGAAGAAAAATCCAAATATATGGTCACCGACTTGAATCGATCTAAACCACGCACCTCACTCTTTACGGATATAAAATTTGGTCCCTGACTAAGAACGAGGAAAATAGATCTTTGAAACAAGATCTGAGGAAAAGCTTAAGCGAACAGGACACATAGAACGAATGGACAAACTCAAACTCTTGTACAGGCGGTTTACCGACAGACAAAACTCGGAGGTCAGGATACTGAAGTCACTGATTAAAAATAGCCAACAGTTGATCAAGGAAAATTACAGAATATCTGTAAGTTTGCATTGGAACAACAGAATTCGTGCTGTAAATTCCAACAGCGCGAGTATGTTTCCGCAAATAAATAAAATATTTCGGAGAAATAATCAGAATGGCATTCAGGATCTGAAACATCCGAGAACGTCAGACAACGAACGTCTTTTACGAACAGTCAGCATTGATCCGGAGAGCGCCGTCTTGGATGATGATTTCTTCGTGATCGAGGATGCTCAGGAGAAAGTGGCGACAGTGGGAGCTGTTTTCCAGAAAGTGTATAAAGTGAATGATAGCATTCGCCCAAACCACGAATTGGAAAACAGAGTTCTACTTCATCACTCCTATCTTAGAAATGATATCGAACATTGGCGATCCCAGAATCTTGGTTTTACCAGGTTCGATGACGATTACATGGCAAATAACGCCGTCACCAATGAACGGGCGAATACCTTGTTTATTTCGACGGGGGATCTCCAGATGATCTTGGAGTCAGTGAAGAGAAAAAAATCCGCGGGAATCGACGGAATATCTAATGTTGTGCTCAGGCATCTCCCATCAGTGGCTGTAGATCATTCTGTTCAACAATACACTGAATATTGCATATTATCCAGTGGATTGGAAAACAGCGGTGGTGCAACAAATACCCAAGAGGGGTAAAGATGCCTCTAACCCATCAAATCTTCGGTCGATAAGTCTCCTTCCAAGTATTAGCAAAGTTTTCGAGAAGGTGGTTCATAGAGCCCTGTCTAGATGGGTTCAGGACAATAAAATCATTCCGGATTACCAATTCGATTTCAGAACGGGGCATAATACTGTTCATGCTGCGTCGAAACTCGTGCCAGATATCCAATGGAACAAATGCAAGAACCAATGCACCGTAGTGAAAATTGCCAACGTGACTTCTACCCAAACATTTGATATTAACAATGGACTGCAGCAGGGTACAGTAAACTCGCCGATCCTTTTTAACATTTACCTCAGTGATTTGATAGCTTCTCTTCGCCATTCAATAGCGTATGCGGACGATTTAATCGCGTACAGATCAGGTCCAAAGATCGACGTCATTGTTAATCTTCTGCAGCGTGACTTCGAAAAAATTCAGCAGTGTTGTGATGACTGGAAGTTGAAAATCAATTTCCAGAAATCAGAAACTATATTGTTCAGAACACCTTTGTCTAGGGCCTCTTGGGACACTAGAAAAAATTGGCGCAGCTTCTCAATCTTTGAACCGGACGGGTGTCCACTGGCAAAACAAAGTGTATTCAGATACCGTGGGATCGTGCTCGATCAGTATCTATATTTTGACAAACATGTAGATGCTGCTCTGGCAAGAGCCCGGGGCACTTTCGCTCTGACAAGATGGCTGTTTCATGGCAGCCAACTTGATTCCAGGGTGAAGGTAATCTGCTACATGGCCTTAATCAGGCCAATGATTGCCTATGGATGTCCCGTGTGGTTCAATGTGAGAGCCAGTTTAATGGAAAGGATTCGGGTGTTTGAGAGACAATGTCTCAGAACTTGTCTCGGATTACATAGAACACCTGAATCTGGGTACACGAAATTTTACTCGAATGAGGTCCTATACAATAGGGCCAGGATTGTACGGGTGGATAATTTTCTAATAAAACTGATCCGAGGTCACGTTTCGAGGGCAATGACTTCGGTTAATAATCTGATCTCCAGGGCTTACTTCCCTAACTGCATGTACCACGAGAAAGTGCGCCTTAGCGGCTTTGTCCCCCCAGAGGCATTCATCTATTTAGATCAATCCAGGATGAATTGGCGATCCCGTTAATCTTCCACGTGGCTCGTAAGTCCGTGGAGCGACGACTTCTCTACGAACGTGATGTTGCGCTCCGTGAGCCCGAGCGCCTCAGGTTCAGTAAATCGGTGTCACGCCAAGATCAGAGAGACGTCGTCCGACAGCATCAACGCTTCTGGTGGCTGGAGCGATCTGCGTCAGTGGTTAATTTTAATAGGTCGGCCTCTTTAAGGCAAAGCCTGCCACATGCCAATGGCAGCCTTATATAGACTAGGGTAGGTTAAAAGAGGTTAGAGTAGTTAAGGGCATGCTACGGCAGACCGGTGACACGTAGGTTTAGTTTAGTTTTAGCTTTAATTAAAAAAAAAAAATAATTAAAAAAAATTAAAAACAATAAAAAAAAAATAAAAAATACAAAACAATAATGAAAACAAAAAAAGATGTATATACAGTGCAACCTCAATATAACGACTTCCTCGATTTAACGAATTCTTCGTAATCCCCTTGAATTGTCCATAGGAGTCAATATAAAATATACCTTTACATTACGAACATTTTTTGCAAACAACCTCTTTATAACGAATTTTCAACTATCAAGAAAAAGTATAAATACCTTTAGTTAACGAATTTTGTCAACCCAATACCTTTATACATATAAAGTTCCCACCAATGTATGACTCTTAAGCCTGATTCACAATTCTGCGTTAGTGCTACCTTACCTTTGATAATGATTTAACCGTCTGTGGAGAACTAACTGATGCTGACATTGTCACATCTGTGTTGCCGGTTACTATGCAGAAATGGATGAAGACGAGGAAGAAGGGGGTGAAATTGATGAGCATAACTTCACAATACAAGATGCTTATAATGCTTTAAATATAATAAAATCTGTGTTTCTCAAAAAGGGAGGTTTGAGTGACGATGTAGTCAAATCCATCACGAAATTGGATTGCGCTTTGGATGTGATAACTCTTACCGGTGGTAAACAGACAACTATTTATGACTTTTTTTCTAATCAAGATGAACAAAATTGAAATTAAGCTACTATGTATAACCACATTGTTCATTCTTTACCTCTAATTCGTGAGTTTTATTGTGCGAATCTTTGAAATTAACATTAAATTACCTACATAATGTACATATGTACCCACCAAGATATGTACCTACTTTTACGGATTTTACTGCATTTAATTTTGATTATTAATGTAAGAAAAAAATGTTGTTAACTACCTAATTGTTTTTAAATAGAAAATACGTACAGTAATTTGATAAAAATGTGTTATCATTTATTAGTAGAATTTGTTCGCTATAACAAGATGCGTACGTAATGTTGAGGTGAATAAAACTATTTTTTTTACCTCTTTATAACGAATTTTAGACCAACCTAACCTCAACATAACAAGCCTCAGTTCAACGAATTACTTGATATAACGAATATTTACTTCTTCCCCTCCTATTTGTTATATCGAGGTTGAACTGTATATACATATATATATTTTAGTTGAGGTAGGGTTAAGTAATTCTTAGTTATAAGTTTCTTTATAAAAAAAAAAAAGAGGATCTGATGTTAAGTTTTTTAAAATATCACTTTTCTTGGCCTAAATTGTTTATTTATTTTAATTGTTTTAGTTATTATAAATTAATCGTAAGGCCGAAAGGCATAGCCTTAAGTAGTTCTATTTGCTTTAGAGTGTCCGTATAGGGCCAGTAAGGTATTTTATATCAGTTGTTGTTTAAGCTAGTTTTAAGCATTTTTGTCTAGGATAAGTGTGTTCTACAAAATAATAAAAACAAAGATGAATAAAAAAAAAAAAAAAAAAAAACGAATGGACAAACAATCAAGGGAGTAATGAATGGAAGACCCGTAGAAAAAAGACCGTCAGAAAGGCCACGCCGTAGAGGGGAGAAGAATATTATATAAGGATGGACATAGAAGAGGTCGAAAAGACTGGCGAAATATAGACGGAGTTGTTCTCCATGATTGTTTTATAACAAGGAAGCTTGGCGAAAGTTTGTCAACGAGGCTTTGACCTCCCAAGGTCCAAATGTTCGGTAATAATAAAAAAAATAGATGAGGCTACAGAGAAAGATCCGCCCACTTAATTGATTGAGATTCCTTCCATCTGCCGGCACTTCGCTTAAAGTTGATGCTTGGATCCAGAACTATAATATCAACATAGGCCATATTTAGGCATACCCACAAATCATCTAAATTTTTAGAGAGCAGCATGGCGAATTTGATACTGAACCTAGATATGTATTTGTATAGCCCATTAGATTGTACGCAGTCATACGTGATTTTGAAGTAGACAAACAGAACTTGAGCCCCGTATCATCAGCGTCAGAAATCAACATATTATCCTCCGACGTTAATTTTTTTTAAATATCATTTTTCTCTGGCCTCAGTTCATTTGCTTTAATTATTTTAAGGTAATCACAAGGTCGAAAGGCATAGTGTTAAGTGGTTGGGCTTGCTTTAGAGTGTCCATATAGGGCCAGTAAATATAAGCTAGTCTTAAGCATTTTTTGCTAAGTTTGTTCTAAAAAATATAAAAAAAAAAAAATGAATTTAAAACTAAAATTAAACTCAAAATGTCAAACTCTGAGCCACAGTGCCCCATATCAACATCAAAAATGGAAAAGAAATTGCGTTGTCCATCGTGTCCAAGTTTCTTTATGAGGATTAGGATCGAAGGTAAGTGGTAGTTATAGGCTCAACTAAAACAGGTGTCATTTCGAATCAATGGAAAAAAACGTAACATCTTCATGAAAAGTGTAAAGCAGATATATAAAGCAAATATAAAAACGTAGTACAATTACTCTCTTCTTAAATGTTTGCCTGAACCTTTAAGTTTTTTTTTTTTCAATAGCTCGCAATTGAGTGTCAACATTACAGACGACTATTTGGGCTTTTTTACCGCATTTTCAAGCGGTTTAGCGAGGTTTTCGGGCATCGTGACTTTTTAAAAACCCAATTAATGAAATCGAAAACTGCCAGAAAAGGCGATCTAGTGGCCGCAAGCAATAACCACTTAAGTCGACTTAAGAAGAAAAGTCAGGCCATTGCTCAATAATAATCTGCATGTTCTGTTCTGTTATATTGTACCTGGATTTATTTTTCGTTAAAATAATTTTCATGGTTAAAAGCATTTATAATAATCGCTTAACTCACAAAATAAATTTGGAATTACAACATTCCGGTACAAAATAATGGCTATGTGGATTTAAAATACTTTTACAAATTAAAAAACTATGCACAAATCAATGAAACATATTCTACTGAAAACCCATTGGATCAGCTCAAGTTTTTATTCCAAATTTAAAAAAGTTTTTCGCCAAACGAAGATAAGTTCTTATTGCGAATTTCCGCTGGATACTTCGAAGCACATTATGTAGGGTAAGCGGTTTTCTTGTGTAGGTTCCAAGGTACCTGGGTACTTTCGCAACATAATTTTACAAAAAAAAGTGTTCCATCACAACCACTTTGTCAGTATTTTCAGTACCTTCCTAAAAAACCTTTCTATGTTAAATGCGTTATTCAGATCGAAAATCGAGTCATATGTTTCTTCTATAGAATTTTTTTGTTGACATGCTCTCGAATACGTACCTGGGTACCCCCATATACAGGAATACCTCGACTTACGTCGCTAATTCGTTCCGGAGAAAACTGCGTAAGTCGAAAACGACTTAAGTCGAAGCATACAGATAATAGCTTGAAGAGTAGGTACATATATAGGTATAGCGATATAGCGGTTTTCGTCTCACTCACATGCAAAGCTGCATTTGAGTGGCAATTTCAACTGATTAGTCAAGCTAAGTAGACGTTTCGGTATGGCCTCGTCATCTGGTGTTAAGGGTTCACGATTTTGTTTTTGTTCAGCGCGTGCAGTGAATAAGTAATATTGACATTATGGTCTTTTCTAGTTTCTTTACTCTTTTTTTTTGGGGATTTCAGACGAAGTACACAAGAGCAGGAGAATTATTGTGCGACGGATTTGGATGAGCTTGAAAGCGATGGCGGTGATTTTAGCGATGGTTCTGAAGACGATTATGCACCACCACAGACAACTTTATCATCCTGTAGTGGTAACGTTAGTGGAGTTTTGGAAGTAATAGGGGAGGCTTCTGATGTAGAGAATGAACCTGAGGTTGAGTGTGAAAATGTCGAAATAGACGATGATGCGAATGTGGTCGCAGAGTTGCCCACTGTAGGGGAAATCATGACTGGCAAAGATGGAATAATGCAGTTGAGCACAGTACGACCAAATACGACTGTTCGGACATCTGCCCATAACATCATTCGACAAAGAAATGGGCCTATTGTTGGTTTGGAGATGAAAGCTGAAGCTGATATTTTCATGGCATTTTTCACTCCTGTTATGGCAGACATTGTGGTACAGAAACTAATCGAAAAGCTTTTAGTGTGTATGCCTCGATCAATTCCAATAATTTGAATAAGCCAAAAAAGGTATGGAAACCTCTCATTATTCCAGAATTGCAAGTGTACTTGGACGTCCTCTTTATGGCCGGTGTGCATCATTCAAGTGGTGAGCACACATCGGCTCTCTGGAGCTCGGACTCTGTCATCCATTTTCGTGCTGCAATGTCTCTTTGCCGATATTCAGCAATTACGCGCTTTATACGTTTCGATAATATGCACACTAGAGCTTATCGAATGTCTACTGACAAGGCCGCCCCAATTACTGATCTTTGGAACGAACAGCTGCATTGAAACTACAGGCCATCGACAGACATCACTATCGATGAACAGCTGTTTCCGTACAGAGGCCGTTCTAAGTTTACGCAGTACATACCCTCAAAACCAGCCAAATATGGCATAAAGGTTTGGTGGGCCTGCAATGCGTCAAACTATTATCCATTGCGTGGCGAAATCTATACTGGAAAGGAGGCAGATGCAGCACGCCAGACAAACGTTGGAGAAGCGGTAGTTAAGCGATTGATGCGAAGGTACGAGGGATCAGGCCGAAATGTAATCACCGACAACTTTTTCACTAGCTTGGACCTTTAAAAATTCCTTCGCTAAAAATTTAACTTTGCTTGGCACCGTTCGCCAAAATAAAACGTTCATTCCGCCACAAATGAAAAAGCACAAGGACCGTAAAGAGTTTTCGAGCGTGTTTGGCTTCCATGAATCGAAATATAGTATGGTATCATATGTACCGAGAAGAAATAAGGCTGTGATTGTTTTATCGTCTATGCATCTAGATAACTCTATCGCCGATTAACAAAATAAGTACAAGCCAGAGATGATACTCTACTATAACAGCACAAAGAGCGTAGTAGACATGATGGACAAAATTACTGCATTTTACACGACAAAACGCAGAACCAAAAGGTGGCCGCTCGCCATGTTCTACAATTTGCTCGATGTCTGCGATCTAGCAGCCTATGTCGTGTATTCTTTCAACAACCCGGACATCACTGCGACCAGTAATCGGAGGTTGTTTCTCACCAACATGGCTAAGCAACTCATGCTGCCAGGTATAGAAGAGCGGTCGAAAATTCCGAGAATGATGGCTAACTTCTCCACGTCGCATTGTATCCAGTTAGCGCTCGGTAAGCCGATTCATCCACCAATGGCTGCTTTACCTTCACCAGAACGCGGAGCAGACAAATATCTTTGGAAAAATCTTTTTTCCACCAATATCTTCTTTTTTTATATAATTCACACATTAACATACAATTACCATACAAAATATAATATATTACCTGGGTACCACAGCACTCTTAACTGTAATTTTTTGTTGCCACTCACACAAGGGTTAAGACAATTAAAATTCTAAGAACTACAGAATTAAGTTGAGTCTAGGAGTTCATTAAAATACCAGGATGAAATTTCAGTTGTCTTAAAGATTTTGGCAAGTGAAGTTCGTGGTTGAATTTTATTAATTTTGAGGAAAATGAAAGTGAAAATAATTACAAAAGTGGAGCAATATGAATTTTCGAGCTTTACAATTTTTTAATTCTATCTAGAAAAAGTGTACTTGGTAAGCGTGAAGAAAATGTACTTGAACACCTTCAATGGCAGAAAAAAAACGATACTTGTGAAAAAGCAACTGATTATTTATATTACGTTCTATTTTTTTATGAATATATGTTGTTAAATTTTCCTTTTAAAATATTTGGCTAAACGTGGACCTATAGCCCCCTAATCTTTTTCATATTGATGAAGGCAAATGTCAAAAAAAAAATAATCATAAAATGTGCTTTATGGCCTATAAGGATCTGATGGCAAGTTGTTTTTTGAAGCCGTAATCAACGAAACAAAGTCATCTGCCACTGAAGTCGATTACGAAAATCTGGATATCGTTTTGAACAGTTTGGTGGTGATAAAAACGCAGAATTTGAACATGATTTCAGTTCAGATGGCTCTGTACGTGATCCTAATTTCAAGCTTGCAGACATGGACAGTTCTTCAGATTCTCCTGACGAAGAACTCTTGCAGATGTGTAGGTAACTTGAGAACAATTTGCTTGATTCTCCTCAAAAAACAGCAGTTGAAAACCAATCGGAATTTGATTCAAGTAAAGTGATTGCAAAAAAAAAGAAGCAGAGGAGAAACATACACTCAAAAACTAGCACTCCAGAGGTTGAGCTTTTTAGGAGCTGAAATTACTCTTCAAAAACATAAAAATCTCCAAATCATGTTGGGCATTAGATTGTTCAACCAAAGAATCATTTTTATTGGAGCTTTGATAGAAATAGAAAATAAGAAATAAGAAAGAACATTGAAAAAAGTGAGATTCGACTTTATCAATTTTTACGAAAAGGAAAAAATTCGTGTCTGTTCATAGTGCTTTAAACAAAGCTTCAATGAAACTGAAAGTTTTCTAAAATCAGTGGTAAAAAAAAATTGGAGCAACCAAATATTGCTTTTAAAGATAATCTTGATTCCGTTGGTGGAAAAAATAAAATCTTGTTTTATGTGGCACGAGTCAATGGCTAAGCGAAGTGGCAATAAAGTTGCATCATGTATATGCAAAATGTAAGTTCCGAAAAAAAAGTAAGACATTTTATATTATATATGTAGTGATTCATGTGGCGGTCAAAATAAGAATTCATTTGTGAGCACGATGTTCTTAACAAATGTGGAAGCCAACGCCAGCCTTGAGATTATAGATTACAAATATTTAGAGCCAGGTCACACTCATATGTGACGTATATCCTACTTATAGAACAAAAAAAAAAACAAACAGAGGTACGGACTCATCACCCTCACGATTAGTTTAATTTTGTCCGAACAGCGGGTAGAAAAAACCCATACAGTGTAATAAAAATGACCAGCCTTGATTTCCACAACTTTGATTCTATTTCATATTTAAAATTTTTGTGAAGGGGCCTGGATGAAAATTCTAAAGATTTTGTGTGGAATAAAGTGAGATAATTGAGAGAGGATATGGCCAATTTTGGTAAGATTGAATTCAAAACAACTATGGATAAAAATCAGTCTTCTTAAACACTTATAGTTGTAATACGTCGTATTTACTCACTTAAATTGAGTGAAATTCCCAACTCAGCAAACAAAAATTTAATAAGTTAAAAAAAAAGCTGATCTATAAGGCTTATTGATCCTGCTTTTCATGAATTTTATAACAACTTAGATACGGATATGTAACTAACTCTTTTCTTAGTTTTAAGTTTTTTTTTAATAAACCATCTATTAACTTTAATTCACTGTTCTTTATTTAATAAGTGTTTTTTCATCAATTATTGTTTAATTTTATGTTTTATTACAGCAAATATCGCCTAATAAAAATAAAAAATGATTTTCAAAAAATGCTAATTTTATTTAAGAAAGCATTTTCAGCTTGCGATAAGAACTTAAGTGAAATAGGTAAACAAAAGGAAAAATAGTTTAAACAAATACGGTCGAAGCTCTCTATCAAAATCTGTATCATTTTTTTAAATATGTCATTTGTTTCCAGACTTAAAAACAAATTTTAAAGTGCTTTTCTCGACAATTGAATTTTCAGACTTAACCGGTTTTTGCCTGTAGCCACAGAAATGTCCTCCAATCTCAATTCATCAATTTGCAGCAAACTCGATGATCGTGGTTTTGTATGGCTCACCACTCTCATTAATCGCCACCTGAAGATAATGCAAAGAGCTGCCGCCAATTCAGATCTAACATAACCAGGTCGAGTTGGGGTCCCGTCAGGACACGATCTTCACAGAGTCAGTAAGTAGGCACCAAAAAACGGATAAAGATTATGTAGACACCCCGAGTAAACTTCCAGAGCAAACAGTGGCTGATAAACCGTCTGCACTTTGAAAATTTGTAGCCGACGTTAACGGTTCGTCCGTGATATCTACGGCGAAGACCACGATATTCTGTATGCTTGGTGACTCGTTTGTGATATGTTGTTCTTTTCATTCGTGCAGCAGAATGCGAAAGTGTTTCACCAGTTGGCGTGTTTCATCTGCGTGGAAATTCACATTAGTCCAAAATTATTGGCGAATTATTGCATAAAAAATGATCACGAGCAACCCGCGATCTTAACTTATGGGGCCCTAGTCTGGTGGACTGCTAGCAGCACAAAAAGCTATATGAACATGCTCAACAAAGTACAAAGGTTAGCAGCTGTTTGTACAACGGGAGCCATGAGAAGCACGCCGCAGGCAGGATTGGACATGATTCTTCATCTCCTCCCCCTGGATCTTTTCATAAAAGGCTACGCTGCAAAGAGCGCTCTCAGACTAAGAGAGTCCTCTCTGTGGAAGCAAGCCAACTATGGACATGCGGCCATACTTAAGATTATAGACGACCTGGGAAGAAAACATGGTTTTAGTAGCCTCGCAGCTACGACCGACTATATTCCCCCCCAAAATGACTTCTCTCTCAGTATACCTATCCTTTTCCCCGACAGAGAAGAGTGGCTATCAAACGCCGTAATCAACGACCATGAGATCACCCCCTTCACCGACGGATCGAAAATGGACACAGGCACTGTGGCCGGGTTTTACTCTGATATCCTACACAAACAGGAATCATTCAGACTTCCTGATCTGTGTAGCGTGTTCCAAGCAGAAATCCTGGCAATAGAGAAAGCAGCTAAACACGTACAGGTAGCCGATATCCCACCATTTGATATCACCATCTTCGTAGATAGCCAGGCTGCACTGAAGTCAATAGAATCCTGTATAACGAGATCAAATGCTGTCAAGAAATGTCGCGACTCACTGAAGTCCATCAGACACCATAAAGTTAAACTCTGCTGGGTCCCGGGCCACAGCTCAATCGCAGGGAACGAAAGAGCAGACGAACTGGCAAGGCAAGATTCTGAAATGGTCATCAGCGAAGCGGACACGTCATTGCAACCACCGATCAGCGCATTATACCGGATCATAAACAACACAATTATCAAAGAGGCCAACTCGTCTTGGCTTATAAGAAACGACAGCTACACGACAAGATCATCGTGGCCAGAGCTCAACGTGGGAAAAACAAAGAAGCTCCTGGCGCTGGACCGTAACTCGATCCGTATGCTCGTCGGGGTGATCACAGGACACTGTCCCATTGGAGCAATGCTCCGGAAATGGGACTCGGGATCCAGCGATCTCTGCCGGAGCTGCGGCGATGAGGAAGAAACTGAGACGATCCAACATCTGCTCTGCCACTGTCCAGCTCTCCAGAATCGACGCCTAGTGTCTCTAGTGGCCAAAGATTCTTTACAGAGATTGCGGACGTGGCTAATGCAGATATATCGGATCTTCTAAGATTCATCAAGAGCACGGGGTGGTTTCAGCCACCACGTGATAGGACAGGTTAATTTTATGTGTACCCACACAAACGAAGGGAATCACAATGGGCCTCTTGGCCTCCGAGTGGAAGTGATGTCCACCATCACACTCCCCTTCTCTAACCTAACCCGCGATCTAAATAGTATGGCATTCCATGAATCCTTCAATACGGTGTTGGATATTTGAGCCGCCTTGTGCATCATAGTTAGTCCTAAAATGATTTTACCAGTTATCCACACACCAGATTTGAAAGCCAAAGCTCTCATCTACCACTACTACCTTCCATTGAAAGATATTTAACACCGAAGTTCAGAGATTCTTACATGTACTAGGAATGGTTTCAAAAAACCGATCCGCACCGACGAAATGAGCTGCGGAAAATAAACTCATCTGGGATAATCAACTCGATGCCCCCGCTGTAGCAGCAACCGTGATCATTTCTGAATCTTCTGCCAAGTTCTGCCTCTAAGTGAAGCATATTTTTTCCCACAATCACCGAACAATGCCTTTAATATAATGAATGATATCACAGGAATACATGCATTCGCTGCAATTTAATTGGTACATCTCCTAATTAACCATCTGAGCCGTCATGTAGCTTAAAGTTTGCTGACAAATCGCATTGTCTATTCCGCCTTTCCGCCCCACATTCAAATGTCGACATGAACTTTTTAATGATTATTTTAAAGTTTCTCGGTGTTCCCTCTTCCCCCCCTGAATGCACCGAATGAACGAATCCCCCAGAACAAAGGACTTAACCCCCAAACTTTTTTTCCTCAACTAACGAGCTATATTAAGCAAATGACTAATTCCCCATTCCTCTGCTCCTGACTTGTCTGCCGCTCGGCCATCTATTGCCGGCCAGACAACGTCCTAATTTATTCATCTGATTAATATCCTTCGTTCATTTGCTTTCTTTTCATTCCTCATGCTCATCCCATTCCGGATCCTTTGGTTCCACTGTCTGCATTCTCCGCACATGATTTCGTCTCACACTCGGCCAAACGGATTCCGGAAAAACTTTTTTAATCAAATTTAATTGATTCGATTTTTCTGTCGGTATCTCTCGCCTTGATCAGGACGAACTTCCGCTTCGGTTTATCTTTCAACCGATTCCTTCTCATATTGCAATGCCGGACGATCCATGGTGTCAGCCCATGCTCCCCAGAGAGCCGTGTAATTACAACCTAATGTCACGGTTTCCTGGATGTAACGCATTTCGGAAATTTTATTCTCCGAATAATTCGGAATAATTCTACTGGGCGGTCGTGTAAAATCGACCGAACGTGAATATTTTAATAATAAAATCGAATTTATGAAGTTGGCGGTAAGAGGATCAGCGTAGTGCGGGATTGGACTTCATTATCATATCGTCCATTGTGCTGTGCATTATCCCTGTCGTATGAATTGCACACATTCTTATTAATTAGATTGCGCCCGACTGATTAACCCGCGCGCACATAATCACATTAATTCCGCACTTTGTTTATATATTTTTTCCTTTCATTGTTGTTTTTGTTTTTATTCCAATAAAATATTTCAGGGTTCAGGGCCGTCTGGCGGGGCTTTTTTTTGTTTCTGTTCTTCTGTCTCGCTTTTTATTGAGAGCTTATTGGCACCCGTTGCCCTTAAGCCTATCCGAGGCATGGGACACTCGATGGGGCTTGAAAATTATTCAATTAAGACTTGACATGAAAACGCCATTCATTGGAATTATGGTGTGTCTCAGCCTGTCTCTCTGTGATGCATGATGCAGGATGGACGAAATTGTCCTATAGTAGATACTATGCGACTCTGTCCCTCTGTCCTGCATTACGACGACTACCGACAGGCATATGAATATCCTGAACGATTGCCTTGACGGGGTTTAATGCAATTCGAGTGAATCCATCACAAGGATACTCAATAAACAACAGAGACGCAAACAAGAGGAGATGAGACGAAAAGATATGCGAAGTGATGATGTTGGTTATGTGTGGCACGGATAGTGACCCTTAATTAATTGGTTAATTAAAATTGAGGATTAAAATACTTGAGCCCTGGGGCAACCGCAGGAATCTGTGAGAAGATCGAGTGCGAACGGCTGCATCGAGTGCGTTCGAGATCCAAATTCGATTATATGGAATAAAAAATGTAAATATTTGAAACACTGATGGACGAGATTACTGGAGTGCTTTTCCTGCTTAACGGTGTCTTTGAATTCAGAACTAATTATGAAGGAATTCTCCCGATTTTCATTGAATGTCTATGAATAGTACTTAAAACGCAAGACGAAGAGTTGCGATCGGGGAACGCATTACAAGTACATATATATATGCTTGATAAGCCAATCCAAAAGGGAGAGCTGTAAGATAACAGTTAATGCGCGAGTGGGGCAGGATCTGATAGTCTCAGTAGTCCCTATACATACCGCCCTCTGGACATTCTTCACTTTTGTATGTTTTGTTAAAGGTAGGAGATCATTAGTTAACTCTCTAGGTGAGGCGCACAATGTCGCTTTTATTATTTTTATAGCTGGCTGTAGCGTCCATGAAGGACGAAAGCATAGGCTTCTTTCAGTCACCTTCAGTTGTGTGTGATTTATTTATTTCTTCTTAGGTGGAAGGGACATACTCTTAACTGCGAACGGAGATTTTCGGAAAGCATTGTTAGTTACGTGCTGAGGAGAAACAGGACAGAATATGATTTCTATGACTTGGCTGCTGCGGTAGATGAGTCCCGTATCATCATCATAAACTAAGTTTGGTAGTCGGAAGAAGCATTCTGCTTTTTTGCTCACATTGGCAGCAATCAATAAGAGTAATGTTCCATTACGGCCTGTTTTTTGACTATTTCTAAATCACAACCGTCAACATTGACAATCTTACCGAGACATTGGTAGAATGTCTAACCAGGTCTATGCTCAGAAATATAATTACGTTCTTATAATAACGCTAAAGTCGTCTACATACATATGCACCCAGTTATACGGCTTTGAAATTTTGTAGTCCTTGCTTCTCCCATTGACCAGTTTTAAAGGATTTCTCTTTGGCGAGTTGATTTTTGCGGCTTGTTTCGGCCATGTTATTTTGATAACATCTGCCAAGTCTGGTGTTTTAGTTACTGATGCCAAATCGCCACGGCACTACGTTGATCGAGCATGCCTAAATGATAAGACTTTCTTTTCAAAACGAGTGTTCGTTAGTACAAAAGTTGCGACCTGGTGGCCCTTGACAGTTCACTTTTCAATGTTTGGTGGCCGAATTCGAATCAAATTAAAATTTGTAATCGAGCAGCCAATATTTGTACATCAAAGAAACCCAAGATCGGCCGAGAACCCCGCCGCGGTCCGGCAATCGATTTCCCGCCGTGTACAAGAACTTGGCCTTTCGCAGATTTCAACTTGGCGAATTTTGCATCGGGACTTAGGCTTACTTCTATACAAGATCCAACTAACCCGGGAGCTCAAAGTTCATGACCATAGACAGCGCCATTTATTCGCTGACTGGGATTCGCAGCGATTGGAAGATGACCCCAATTTTAGCCGAGAAATCATCTTCAGCGACGAGGCGCATTTGGCTGTGCTAACAAGAAACATTGCCGTATATGGAACGACACCAACCCCCAAGAGGCTCACTTGATGACGATGCATCTTGAAAAAGTTACTGTTTGGTGTGGATTTTGGGCTGCCGGTATCATTGGTCCGTACTTTTTCGAAAACGGTGTTGGTGAGACTGTCACCGTCAATGACGAGCGCGTCTTAGCTAAAATCGTAGAAGAAGTTATACTCCCTTGAAATGGTATGTAGATAGCTAGCTGATTCTGGTCTGCAACTTGCCGGTCATAAACCTGAAGCAGAGCCTATCACAAGCAGAAAACTCCTTCAAACTATATCGTTTAGAGTTGGGCGGCGCGAAATAGTCTCACAACTATTTATTAAGTACCTAGGAGTAATTATCGGCGCGCGGTTGAATTTGAAACACCACCAATAAAAGAGGCCCGCCCAGGCCTAGAGCCGTCTGTAAAAATACAAAGTGAGTCCTTTCCAAGTTCAGTATCCGGCCTGAGCCAGCTCTGGCACCATGGCAGGCATATCCATGAGACAGGGGTCATAGGATATTTCTGCGCTGATAAATATGTCATCATAGCATCCAGAACTGCGCCCGGCGTGCTGGAAAAAGCCCCCGTACAGCTGAGACAGACCGCCCCTTTCTCCCGGGTTGCTGGTATCGATGAAGATACCAAAGAAATTTATAAGAGTTCCTTTGTTCTGAAGTTCGCAAAACTGGCTTGATTGGGAAAATCTTAGATCTGGGGAATTATGTGCATGACTCTTGGGTTATATTTTTCGTCAACAATAAAAAAAATTATTTTTTTACTACATTAAAAAGTTTCCGAGAGGTGGGAAGAAGTGTCGTCCAATAAAGAACATTATATTGACGAATATTGTTGATATTCATGTCATATTTATCTTCTTGGCGTAAACTAACCAAAAGTTCTCCAAACATACGCAGTACTGCTTGTGATTCTGAGTTGCTGCTATTTGGTTGTTTCCTTTTAAAACTTAAAGAGCTAGAAGATAGGCTCGATTCAGACCGTGGGTTGTCAAGAGATGTGCCCAATACTGGCGTTTTGGAATATCGAATGCTCTCTATATTAGACTCTATTGTTGAAGGACTCGGAAAAGGAAAATAACAATATATTTCCTTAAAGTTTTCATAGATTCAACAGGTTTTGATTGAAAAAGCAAAAGGATTTAAATTAAGATGCAACGTTTCCATTTGTATTGTTTCGTAGCCCAATTCGACCAATTTGGCCGTAGCGAGGGCGGAGGTGTGAGCCGATGCGTTATCATGGTGGAAGAGCACTTTTTCTTCGCCAAGTGGAGCCGTTTTTTCTTCAATTCGGCGTCGAATCGCCCCAATAATTTGGCATAGTACAGCCCTGTGACCGTTTTGCCCTTCTCCAAGTAGTCGATGTGGATCACACCTTGTGAATCCCAGAAAACGGTGGCCATCACCTTTCCGGCCGATGGGACAGTCTTCGCCTTCTTCGGAGCACTATCGGCGGGTGAAGTCCACTGTTTCGATTGTTCCTTGGTCTGTACCAGTGGATCCATGTTTCGTCGACTGTCACGAAACGACGCAGAAACTCCTTCGGATTGCGCTTAAACACTGCTCTGAAGTGGTCTCACGGTTGCGCTTGTTGTCCGGAGTGAGCAAACGCGGCACCCATCGCGACGACAGCTTTCTCATGCCCAAAATTTCATGTGGGATATGACCCACGGGATCTTTTGAAATGCCTGCTGTCTCAGCTATCTTGCGCACCTTCAATCGGCGGTCTGCCAATACGAGATCGTGGATTTTTGTCACGTTATCCTGCGTAGTAGCCGTTTTCGGGGTACCTGGACGTGGCTCATCAAAACCCGACGTGCGACCACGTTGAAACTCATTTAACCAATTTTTGATGGTCGCAACCGAAGGAGAAGAGTCACCGTGCACAGCATCCAAACGCTCTTTGATTTCGCTGCGCGATTTCCCTTCCAAAAACAAGAATCGAATCACCGACCAATATTGCTCTTTTTCCATTTTTCTAAAATCGGCGGACACTCCCGCTTCCACACGCGGTTAAAACAAAACTACGAATCCAATCCGGCTGAAATTTCGACAGTAGCTGTCTACTAAAATGTACTACACGATAGTAAGTTGCTCTTGCGATACTGGCGCCATCTGGCGGTGAGGCTAAGTACTTATCGGACCACCCTCGTACGTCATAATTGCCTTCATAAAAATGTATTACCTTCCAGCTAAGAAGAAGCTCGCCAAAATAAAGCCCATGCTTTAAGTTAGGAAGCCCTTAGATAATCCTGAAAACTACCGTCAACAATCAGCTTATTCAGTAACTAGAGTAAAATGAAATGGTGCTTAAGGAAAAGAACATGAAATTCATTGATGGTAAATATATTTTTCCTGACCAACAGTTTGAATTTAGACCATATTATAGGGCATCCCATCAAGTACTAAGAAATAACTGAAAAATTTACCGGTATGATCTTGCTCGATATTGAAAAGGCTTTTGACACTATTTGGCAAATGATAATGGGTCTAAATTTTCCTCCTTATCTGCACAATGTAAATTCTATCCGATAGATGTTTTCAAGTGCATGTTAATTCTGGTGTAACTAGTATAATATCTTATAAGGAGGGAGTATCTCAAGGCTATGCCCTGGGAACAATACTATACTAATACAATATTTACCGTGGATTTTCCTGAATAATCTGATTAAAAAATATTTTTTCTTTGCTGATTACACAGCTATATTTTAGTCTATTAACTTCTTCTTCGCATTGGAACATGTATAGAAGTCACGGAAGTGAACAGACGTGTTTTGGTTTGAGAAGTGGATATTAAAGATTCGAATTATTAAAAGTGTGTATTTTAGTGTGTCCGCGGGTACTCCGGGAAACAACTAATCAAAAGGCGAAAAATAATTGAATTTGAATTAAATGCCAGACTGTGATAAATGTAAAAACTCCATTCGTGGAGAATCTGGTATAAGATGTGCGGGTGTGTGCGGTAAACTTTACCATAACGCCGTAAAGTGTAGCGGTCTTGATCAATGCATTAGTAATATTCTAGGCACCAACGGAAGGATTAAATTTATATGTGAAGATTGTATCATGTACATTCACAACGTAGATATGGTACTCAAAGAAATGCAAGAGGATGTAAAGAGAAATGGAAACTACCTCATAAAATGGAATTTGAGGAGTCGTTAAGGAGAAGCGAAAAAGAAATTAAAAAAATACTCGAAGCAATCGAAGCACGATACACCGATAGGCTGAGAACCATGAAAACCGCTCAAGAAACATGTGAAAAAGGTATAGTGGAAATGAGAAAAATAAGCGAATTCAATGAATGCTTCAAAACACAAAGCGAAAAAATAATTGACAATGTTAAGAGCTTTGCGGAAAAAAGTGTAAAAGAGATAATAAAAGAGATAAAACATGATGAAGTAAACACATTAGGTCTGTTCCCGTACCTGACAAAAACAGTCCAAATCTACGAAAAACTACGAAAAACTACGAAAGTCTGTTCCCGTACTCCAAAAATTCACACTTTTGGACAAAAGAGAGCGCTCTCGAGAGAGTAAAAAATTTCCCCATGCTGCGGATTTCAGCCCAAGAAATTTATGTGGGTAGGATGTCACAGCTTTGTGAAATCAGCTGATTTCCGTCATTCCGTCATACGACAAGAGCTCAATTTTATATTAAAATTCTTTTGTGCATTTTTAAGATGTGCATTGTCTCTATATGGCGTTATTAAATGATGAATGGATATGCTGAATCATCTAATAAATAGTAATCTGAAAATAATATGTATGTTTTTGCAAATTAGTATATTGCACCTGCTGACGAATCCAAGAATGTATCAAATTCAAACATATGTTTTTGACATTTAAAATGTGTGCAACTTTTTTGGTTCAACGCGTTCCCGTACATTTTTGTGTTTCCACTTCTCTTTGAGAGAATTTCATCCCCACTCTTGGAAAAATGAGAATCTGTGAATTTCTGCCCAAAAAGTACGGGAACAGACCTATTGATAACTGACATGCGTGAGAATATGGAAGGAGACCGAATTATTAATGCAATAAAAACCCAAAATTATGTAGAATGCGCCGATATTAAATGTATTAAAGTATATAAGTCTTTTAAAAATCCAAGAACTTATAACGCATTAATTGAAATTGACGGAAGAGGTTTTGAAAACATAATGAAAGAAAAAAAAATAAATATTGAATGGGATAGATGTCCAGTATATGAAAGTCTAAATGTATTACGTGGTTTTAAATGCTGGGGATTAAACCACACATCAAATCACTGCAAAGAAATTAATCAAATTTGTGCTAAATGCAGTTTACCAGGACATACATACAAGGAATGCCAAAACTCAGAGTTTAAATGTATCAATTGCTCAAGGGCAAAAGAAAATTTACGACTGTCTGATATCGCAATAGACCACGACTGTAGAGACAGTTGTTGTCTCACACTTCAACGAAAACTACGGATTGAAACTGAAAGAATAGAATATTAACAATTAAAGCATAATTTGAGGTGCTTGTACGTAAACATCGGAGGAAAGAGTAACTTAACAAAATTAGAAGTATTAGCTCTAGAAGAAGATTTCGACTTTATTTGCCTAACTGAAACGCATATAACTAAAGACATAGAGGACAGCGAAATTAAAATTAGAAATTATCAAATAGTAAGGTGTAATAGTACATCCAGTCATACTGGTGGAATACTTTTTTATATAAAACCGGAGTGGGAGATAGAAATCTTGAAGGATATGGCAATCGGTAAAATGATTTGGTGGTTAGCAATAAAAGTTACTTTACATGATAAAAATCTGATTCTGGTTGGGACTTATAGATCACCAGATAATCACCTCTCTCCAGAGCATGTGTTTTGTAAATTTTTCAAATCGAGAATTGAAGAATTATCCTGTTTATTTAAGGATGTAATTATAATGGGTGATTTTAATATTAATTGGTTTGGTAAGGACATTTATCAGGAAAGAATTGCACAAACCATAATAGACAACTCATTTCAACAAATAGTTAGCGAACCAACGAGAATAACGAGCACTTCATCGACGTTAATCGAATATATTGTAACAAACTCTATGGGTGTAATAGGTGGCACAAACACCGACTATAAAATAAGTGACCACGAGTCTATTGATGTGAAAATTATGATTATGTCAATCAACCATATAAAACGTCAGAGAACGTATAAAACTGTAATTTTTAATAAAGAAATATTCAAGAATAATCTACGAAACAGAAGAAACTTTGCAACGATTTTAACAGATTATGATGCTAACTTTAACGAAATAGTAAAAGATTTTTGTTGTGGAATTAATGATGCAGTACAAAAAATGGTAATTAAAAGAAAATGCAAGGACAACAACGAATGTAGTGGTTGGTTCAACCAAAATCTATCATACTTGAAACGAAGTAAAATTCAAAGCTATAGGATCGCTGTATGGACAAACACAAGTAATGCATGGAGCACATATAGATACCTTAGAAACAAATACACTCATGAAATTACATTAGCAAAAAATAACTATATCTCAAATAAGGTGGATAGAGCCAATAACCAAAAAACAATGTGGGAGACAATAAAAACACTTGTATTAAAAGAAGAAAAAAGTGAAATTAGGAAAATTAATTATAATGGAAAAATTATAACAAATAAAGTACTTATAGCAAATACATTAAACAAATTCTTCGTCACTAGCGTGCAAGAAATTAACAGAAATATTCCGTCCAAAGCATATATCAATCAAATAGAGAACATTAATATAAACTGTTTTAAATTTCAGCCAGTACAAATAAATGAACTGAAAAACACAATGAAGAAAATGAACAATAAAAAAGATATCAATCTTCTATCAGTCAAAATGTTATTAAGTGTATTTGAAATCATTGGTCCGATCTTCCTACATATTATTAATAAATCGCTCGATTCAGGAATTTTCCCCGACTGTTGGAAAGAAGCAATTGTGGTGCCTATCGAAAAGGTAAAAAATACGGATAAACCAGAAGAATTTAGACCAGTAAATATGCTAATGACGGAGTGCAAAATTATTGAAAAATTGGTATTCAAACAGTTAACCAAATATATGGAAGGAAATAACCTACTATCCGAATATCAGTCAGGATTCCGGCATCGACACAAATGTGAAACACTGTTAAACCTGGTGGTAACTCAATGGAAAACCGACGTTCATGACAAAAAGGTAATAGTGGCTGTTTTTTTAGACCATCAGAGAGCATTTGAAACGATATCAAAGACAATACTTATCGAGAAATTAAAAAAATATGGGGTAGGAGGAGTGGAACTGAATTGGTTCAAAAGTTATTTGACAAACAGACGACAACGAACCCGAATAGAGGAATCTATCTCTGAATCATTGACCGTAGAACTTGGAGTACCACAGGGAACAGTTCTTGGAACAATATTGTTCGTAATATACATCAATGACATGGAAAAGGTACTTCAATTTTCGGAAATCAGACTCTTCGCAGACGATGCACTTTTATTTGTATCCGGAAATTCTGTAGATGATTGTATTGATCTACTAAATATCGACTTGGAAAATGTTTCTAATTATTTAAGAATGAACAAATTAAAACTTAACACTAGTAAAACAAAAGCTATGGTCATTAATGCGGAATCAAATAAAAATATTACTATTGATAATGTTACAATTGAAAAAGTGAGTGAAATTAAATACTTAGGAGTTATAATTGATAAAGAATTGAAATTTGATAAACATTTAAACAAAATTTGTAAAAATATAGCACAAAAAATAGGTTTTTTCAAAAGAATTAGACAAAAACTATCAATACAAACTTCATTAAAACTATATAATGTTATGATAAAACCACATTTCGAGTACTGTTCAACAATTGTATTCTTAAGTAAAAATGAATTCATAGTGAGGTTACAAAAATTACAAAATAGGGGAATGAGATGTATTTTAATGTGCAATATGTTAGCGTCAGTGAGATTGATGATTAATACTCTAAAATGGTTAACAATAAACCATAGAATAATAATGAATGTACTTTTATTTATATTTAAAATGAAAAATAATCTTACCCCTAAATATCTAACAAATAAATTAGTTTATGTGGGTGATGTGCAGCCGTATAATTTAAGAAATAAGGATAATTTTAGACTTGGTTTTTTTTTCTAACAATAGATCCCAAAACATACTATTGTATAAGGGATTAAAATTACATAACTGCCTGCCAAATGAAATAAAAAATGAATGTAATATTAAGGCATTTAAAAGAATGGTTATTCCATTTATCAAAAGAAACTATAATTAATTTATTATCTACTTTATATAAGAACATTTGTAAAATCTTTATAAAAATAGCGGAATCCTAAATAAATTAAAATAAAAAAAAAACTTAAAGTTGCACCGACAATTGTATTGATTTTCTACAACGAATGGAAAATCTAGCTTAATGAAAACTAATTTCAAATCACCTTTTTCATTCGAAAAGAAAAAATTGATTTCTCCCTTCTACGAACATACAAGTTACGGGAATTAATATGGGGTGACAAAACTTGGTAAAATACCTAGGGTCAATCACACAAACCATTAACAAAATTAAAGCTGCAATCAACATCCTTCAGCCCTTTATTAACAGAATCATTCACAAAGTTATATTTCAGGCTATTTTTTTTATATCTAACTTATTTTAGACAAAAATGCTTAAGTCTAGCTTTATTATATTATCTAATTGAAATCACCTTACTAGCCCTGTGCGGGCACTCTAAGGTAGAAAGCATGTTCTTAAAACTATGTCTTCGACTTAATTAATAACTTAATAAACATAAATGAACAATAAAAGCTAAGAAATTTTCAGGCTATACTACTTTACTGAAGTCCAGTCTGGACCAATTCCGCACAGTAGCACCTGAAAATGTTAAAAAACAAAATTTTAAGAATGACGTTAGATCAGAACTAAGAAAGGTGCATTTACAAATATAGAGTTTCAGGAGCTAGACGCATCACAGAAATTTGGGTTAATGGTAAGCCCATTTCAAATATTGGAAGGCAAAATACACGATCTTGAAAGCACTAAGCCAACAGTATTAGCATGTTCCTTAAGACGAAATATCCCGAGCACTTAGTATAGTGCTCCGCCGGAATGCCGGACCAAGAATATATTAAACTGGAGAAACAATTAAAAGTCTAAAAATCAGAGAAGGAAATGTGACATATAGAAACAGTTGTTCAAAAAATAAGATGACTTTTTGAATTTCACGAACTAGGTAGATCTAATTTTCGAATTTTCATTTTTGTTATATCGGTACATACATATATCCCCTTATGTATCTTGCTCTTATGAATTTTGTTTTAAATATTTAGTTTGTTTTTCCGATGTTAAGTACAAGCTTTTCACAGAAGGCCAAGAAGGTATTAAATGGCGATGCCGTCATTGGACGCCCCAGCACATCAGCGATGGGCGAAAACGTGGAAGGAGTGGATTTTGTTCCGAAATTGCTAAATTTTGAATTGTGGTGAGCTGGCTCTTCAGCAAGAATCGTATCTTATGGGTGAAACGCTTAATATATGCATACATTTCTGATTACAAATTAGGTAATATACACACACTCACAAAAGTATCCGTACGCAGTTGATTTTTTACATTTTTCTTAAATAATGAGCAAAAGTTGCAATTCTTTTTGATAATATTATTTATTTACTTAAAAAAATAACAAAATAACTAAATAAAACTTATTTCATAAAGAAATTTAAAAAAAAAACACAGTTTTTCATATTTTTGGCGTTGGGCGATCTCACAAAAGTATACATGCGCTCGATTACGGATAAATTTACCGTTACATTTTCAATTAATTGCGTTCTTCTTTGTTTGTCCAGTATTCAGTCATCGTATTTCTGTGCCAGAGAACGCTGCATTTGTAAAAATCGGGAACAAAATGCCTAAGTCAAAGGAAATTTCTTTGGAAGTCCGAAAAATTGTGGTAAAGTTGAAAAATGAAAGAAAATCTCTTGGAAAAATTGCGGAAACTTTGAATTTACCGAAATCAACGGTACAAACAATTATAAAAAACTTCAATGACAGTGGAACCTTTGAAAATAAGCCACGAAATGGCCGACCCCGTAAGCTGGATGAGAGAATGCGGAGGCATATTGTTCGATCAATCACAGAAAGTCCGAAGCAGAGCGCTGTTAAACTTGGGAAAGATACCCAAAATAATCATGGGGTGTCTGTTAACGCAGAGACCATTCGCCGTTGCCTGAAGGAACGCGATCTCTATTGGAGAGTAGCAAGGAAAAAGCCATTCTTAAGAGAGATTAACAAGGCAAAACTCATTATTTAAGAAAAATGTAAAAAATCAACTGCGTACGGATACTTTTGTGAGTGTGTGTAGTTTTTAAAGCTTGGTAGTTACAAGATTAGAGTAAATTATAGTATATTAAATATCTACATGATTTTATTAAATATTTGAGTGAGTTTATAGATTTAGTTATCATTGATCAGGTGTTGGAAGAGTAACATTAAAAATTTGTTGGTGTTTGTGATATTCCTAAGCAGCGGCGGACTAAGGCTAAAGCGGGCCCTAGGCAACATTGTAATTTCGGACCTATTTTCAGTCATGACACATACTTTGCGTTTGGTAGTTTGGTTTTAAAGCATATAGTATGTAGTTCTGTTTAATTATCGGATTCCAAGAAAAAAAAGGAAAAAAACAATATACATGTACAAAAATTAAAAAAAAATAATTTATTAAAACAAACAATAATACTTAAACAATTATACCCAGATTTATTAGTTATATTGCCTTTTTATCTCTCTTTTAATTCTGCAAATTCGTCAATTAGTTGTCATAATTAATAGAGTTATTTAATAAAAAAACTCTTTTTCTAGATAATTTGATAATTTGATTACATTTTATTATTATTAAATATTAAATCTTCAGAATTATGTTACAATTAGGGAATGTTGCAATAATATTACAATATTTTCCTGAATAACTGACAACATGAATACAGGCGAAGCAATATTTTCTTAACTTAAAAATCTAAATTTCTGCCACAATAAATAAATAAATACATATTCTAAACTGTAATATTTAATTCTTCAGTTTTGCTAGGTTTAAATTTTGTTCATAACATTTTAATTCCTCTATTGAAAAGTCACTAACATCATTATCATGAAAAATTGTTTTGAATTTATTGTTAATAGTTTAATATCCCTCAGATTTGTTTTTAATGTTGCTAATTAAAGAATCACATATAACAAAAAAAATATTAACTTTAAACTATTCTTTGCCACTAAATCTTATTTCATGTTCTGGAATTTCATCATGAAATAGTTTTCGTATTTTCTGCCGTTTTTTATCATTAGTATATGCAATATCTTTAACATTTTCTGCTTCTTTTTCTAAATTATCGAAATTATCTCTAACAGTTTGTGTGAAATCTATCAATGAATCATATATTAAAACTGCTTTATTTAGGGATTCGTCTTTTTGTTCAAGAGTCTTGTTCGAAACATCTATTCTCTCTATCTTTTCCCATATAGTAAGCAACAGTACATACTCAAAATCTAAATCTATATTATTTCAAAATTCTAAAATAACTCTCTCCAAGTTTTCACCAGTATGAGAAAATATAGGTAGAAATTCCAAAAATCTTTCTTTTATACCACTTGGAAGAACATAGCGAATAATGACGGCCAGCTGATCTACGTAAGATATATCAGGTGTTGAATCAATAATTAGAGAGTAAACTTTGGCTTCTTTTATTTCGTTCACTATTGTGAGTTGTAAATCTTTCGATATAATAGAAAAAAAATCATCACATATTGTAGAGGACAAATACGAGGGTGGTCCGATAAGTACTTAGCATACAAAAGAAAAAAAAAATTTGGAGAAATGGCGATTTATTTTTCAATATAGTCTCCTTTTAGCTCGATGCACTTGACCCAGCGATGCTCCAACTTCTTTAACCGGTCGGAAAAATACGTTTTCTCGAGGTCTGCAAAGTAGGCCTCCGTGGCGGCGATGACCTCCTCATTCGACTGAAATTTCTGTCCGGCGAGTGACTTTTTCAAAAAGAAGTCGCACGGGGCCAAATCTGGAGAATACGGTGGATAGGGCAGCAGTTCGTAACCCATTTCGAACAATTTGGCTGTGGCGAGGGCGGAGTTGTGAGCCGGTGCATTATCACGGTGGAAGAGCACTTTTTTCTTCGCCAAGTGGGGCCGTTTTTTCTTCAATTCCGCATCGAATCGGCCCAATAATTTGACTATGAAAGTTTTGCCCTTCTCCAGGTAGTGGATGTGGATCACACCTTGTGAATACCAGAAAACGGTGGCCATCACCTTTCCGGCCGATGGGACAGTCTTCGCCTTCTTCGGAGCACGTTCGCCGGGTGAAGTCCACTGTTTTTTAGTTTTAAATTCATTTTTAATTCATATTATCTTATATCTATCCTACCCTAGTCAAAAATGCTTAAAACTGGCTTAACTATCTTAACAAATGTAATTATCTAGGGCGAGTAAGGTGGGCACTCTAAAACAAACAGCACAATTGAAACATATGTATGTCTTTCGACGACTACTTAAATTTACTATTAACATTATAACTACTCGTAACTTAAGCTAAGAAAACTTTTTTTTTTATTAAAAAACTTAGCATATGATAATTTTTTTTTAAATATTTTATATAAAACTTAATCCTACCTTAAACTAATTAAACCTAACTAAACCTATCAACGAAGTCCACTGTTTCGACTGTTCCTTGGTCTCTGGTGTGTACCAGTGGATCCATGTTTCGTCGACTGTCACGAAACGACGCAGAAACTCCTTCGGATTGCGCTTAAACAGCGTCAAACACGGTTCTGAAGTGGTCTCACGGTTGCGCTTGTTGTCCGGAGTGAGCAAACGCACCCATCGCGCCGACAGCTTTCTCATGCCCGAAATTTCATGCGATCATTTGAGATGCCTACTGTCCCAGCTACCTCGCGCACCTTCAATCGGCAGTCCGCCAATACGAGATCGTGGATTTTTGTCACGTTATCCTCCGTGGTAGCCGTTTTCGGGGCACCTGGACGTAGCTCATCAAAAACCGACGTACGACCACGTTGAAACTCGTTGACCCAATTTTTGATGGTCGCCACCGAAGGAGAAGAGTCACCGTACACAGCATCCAAACGCTCTTGATTTCGTTGCGCGATTTCCCTTCCAAAAACAAGAATCGAATCACCGACCGATATTGCTCTTTTTCCATTTTTCTAAAATCCGCTTCCACACGCGGTCAAAATAAAACTACGAGCCCGATCCGGCTGAAATTTCGACACGACAGTAGCCGTCTACTAGAATGTACTACACGATAGTAAGTTGCTCTTGCGATACTGGCGCCATCTGGCGGTGAGGTTAAATACTTATCATACCACACTCACAGTTTATAGTACCGGTGCCGCAGTTTGCATATTTTTGCATGTGTTCCCGCAAAAATCGATATCGGATAAATATTCCAAAGCACCTATATAATTACCATTATTTTCACTAAAAAACACTTCATTTTTACCAGGAAAGGCTGAAGAGTATGAAGAAATAAATTTGATTGTCGCTACCACACGTTTAAGTACTTCCCTCCAATATTTTTTTTTTTTCATTTATAATTTGGTTTTCCAGTTCAGTGTCAATGCGTCCGGTAATTTTAGAATTTGTTATAAAACTTAAAATGGCGTTAATGTGGTCACTGGAGTTTTCATGCTCTGACAATTTTTTTATGTCATTTTTCCAATCATTCGTCCCTGTCATTAGCGTTGTTTGCTTGGAACATAATTTACAGACGTAACAGTACAATAAGTTGTTGGTTTCAGTATAAGCCAACCAATTTCTTTTAACTTTTTCCCCGCTATTAATGGTTCTGAAGAAGGAGGCAATAGTTAACTTTCTTGTGATTTGTTTTTACTCTTCGTTGCATACGTTCAGGAGACACTCATTTTAAATAGCTACGTTTGACTTTTTAAACACGTGCATAGTAAAGGCTCGATAGGCGCGAGGCTCGATCGAATTTACACACATCGACACTCACGGGCGTGGATGCATAATCACGATTCGGCATAATTTGGACACGTTTCAGAAATAATTATGAATATCATGTTTTTCTGTTAATTTAATTATTTAAATTAAAAAATTAAAAACCTACAATATTTTTCGGGCCCCAAAAATTACGGGCCCTAGGCACGTGCCTAGGTTGCCTAGGCCTTAGTCCGCCCCTGTTCCTAAGCATTGGCAGCAACAAAAAACGAAAGTTTTGGTTGAAGGCAGTTAAATCATGGTCGTATAAGTATGTTAGTGCGATTTGAACTGGGAAGAATGAGTCTGTTGTACAAGTAATTCAGTTGATGAGTTTGCACGTTTTTATATACACAACGTCTTAGACTGCTTAGGATTAAGGGATAAGTTGTGTTTCAATGCTCACTCTTGGATTTTCTGCAAGTCTTCCTTTATTAAGCTTATGCCGTTTGGAATGTTAGCCACCGGACTTGTACGTCGTCGCAAACATATGCATTAAGCAATGAGTAACACGCTTCGCAGGCTCGTTGATGTATAATGAAAATAGTAATGGTCCAAGAATGGATCCTTGCGGAACGCCTGCCGAAATCTCAACGTATGATGATGTTTGGTTATTGGTTGAGACACATTGTTGTGGACCAGATAGATAGGAAAATATAAGTTTTACAAATGAGAAAACCTGAAATCATGACCTCAAAAGTACCAAATTGTACCGAATGTTCGCTC
This sequence comes from Merodon equestris, assembly GCA_958301585.1. NCBI lineage: Eukaryota > Metazoa > Arthropoda > Insecta > Diptera > Syrphidae > Merodon > Merodon equestris. Next base: position 20,377,412 of record OY284413.1, on the reverse strand, counting down.
TATATTTCCACATTTTGTTATGCTCACTTTTCAGGCTCTTGGCCAATGTCGTCGCAACCCGACCTATCCCATTACAAAAACGGTAAAACTGTAAATAATCACGTGAAGCAAACTCTGTAGTTCGAATAGTTAAAAACAACTTTTACATACGAATGACTAAACCGGAGCAATAAGTTTGAATATTTATTTTCTTACTCAGCGAAAAGTGGCTCCGCAGCGTCTACTTATTTAATCCGATCCGACGACTGTTAACTAGTTTAAGTGCCGCTCAAAGCCCGACAAGTTGATGTCAAATGACTTACCAAACAAGAAATAGTCGTGGCCAATGTTAAATCTCCTATAAAGATAACTGACTACCAACCACATCGAGTACATCTTATCCCGCTGGTCGAAAACATCGTGAATACCCTCGTTGCTCTTCACCTCGACAACCAACGAAACGATGTTATAAAAACCTCCGCTACACTCTTCACAATCCAGATCGGCTCGAGACGCAATCTCCACTAATTTCATTCACAAGTTCGTCGGTTAATTGATTTTACGAGTATTTGATAAGCAGCTATGCATGGCCTTGAAAATGAGCAAAAAGACAATTTTGGGCTGCGCTACCTGCGCATCGAAAGACCGCACTACTCTGAGGGTATGGAGAATCTACATCGAAATCATCACCGGCCAGGAACGGTCAAGCTCTGATTCTCAATTTGTGATACCAAAGTCAGGTAGTGTTCCCGATATCTAATTTGATCTCATACTGTCCACTTCCTATGTTTAACTTAGCATTTGATTAAAATTTAATTAATTCGTCACCAGCTCGTGTACCATGGGCGGTCCAGTATTTGCTCTTCTTTATTTATCACTTCTTCGCACTTATCTTGCCGTCAAGTGGCCGTGAATCGTAACGGATGGTCAGTCGTATAAATTGTTTGAAAATCTGTCGTGTGGTCATCATTCGATCGCTTGCCTGTTGAGAGAGAAGAAGACCTGAGCTTTGGAAAATGGTAAGATAAATTCGCCCCGAATACAAATGGTACCAGTCACCAAAGTGTGCTAACTCAGTCTCTTTTTTGTTCTTGTAGAAACTGTTTTTGATTGGATTAGCCTTTGTGGCGGGGGTTGCTGCAATTAGCGAGTATCTGCCTCCAGCTGAGGAGGTCAACGCGTTGCAAGAATCAAGCAATCAATACTTGGCTCCGATAGAACTAGACACAGTGCCAGTGGAACAACTGGCTGGTGATGGATATCGCTATAAAACAGTGAAGCGCCTGCGCTATAGGAACCGTCGCGAAGGAAGCGAGTTGCCACCGAGTGATTACCTGCCACCTTCACCAGTTGAATCGGGATATTTATACTCTGCTCCATCACCGGTGGAGATTGTCGCTCCAGCTCCAGTAGAAATTTCAGCTCCAATTGCGGCACCAGAAGCAGTTGAAGTAACTGTCCCAGTAGAAATTCCTGCTTTTTTTCCTAGCGCTGAGCTAGCCAGCGACGGATATAGATACAAGACAGTTAAACGTATTCGCTATAGAACACGTCGTGGCGTTGGTGAACTTCCAGAGGAATATCTACCACCCGCAGAAGAGCTGTCATTGCAGGAACCCAGCAATGAATATCTCGCACCCTTTGCAAGTGCTGAATTGCCAGTTGAGGAGTTGGCTGATGATGGATACCGCTACAAGACCATAAAACGTCTTCGTCACAGAAACCGTCGCGATGTCAATGAACTTGCTTCCAATGACTACTTACCCCCAGCAATTGACGGTCCAGCACCAGGACTGATTGAACAAGGGTATTCCTATCCAGCGCCAGCTCCAGTCCAACGTACTGAACTGGCAGGTCCATTGGGTAGTCCAGCAGCAGTGCCAGTTGAAATCGCAGCTCCAGTCGAAGAATCCGCAGTTCTCGCCGACGATGGCTACAGATATAAAACCGTTCGTCGCATACGCTACCGACACCGGCGTGATATTAACGAACTGCCCTCTGAATATCTCCCACCCGGTGAAGAGGAGGGGCTCGTAGTTCCTAACAACCAATACTTGGCACCAGATGAGATCGCCGCACCCGCCGTGGAGCTTGCCGATGATGGTTATCATTATAAAACTGTGAAACGCTTACGTCACAGAAATCGTCGTGATGTCAGTGAATTACCATCTGCTGATTACCTTCCTCCAACATCTGGGTACTATTATCCAGCTCCAGTATCAGTTCCTCTACCAACAACAAAACAAGAACCAATTCAAATATCAAGTCCAGTAGCCATCAGAGCCTCACTCAAAGCGCCAGCTAATGTTGAGCCAATTGAGACACGTTTCGAACTCGGAAATGACGGCTACCATTACAATACCGTGAGACGCATCCGATATAGACAACGTCGTGATGTGAATGAACTTCTCAGCGGAGAGTACCTGCCCGCTGATGCAGCTGTTGGCCTTCCCGAGCCCAGTAACGAATATCTAGCGCCTGCAATCGAAGCCGAACAGCCAATCGAACAAATCGCCGTAGATGGCTACCGTTACAAGACTGTCAAGAAATACAAGATCAAACGTCACTAGAGGACTGATTTAAACAGCCAATTAGTTTAGGTCGGACAGCTTATGTCCGACAATTTACATCGAAGCGCAACAAAGTGATTGATTTATACAAAATATTGTACAAATATACAACGAAAACAGATTTTAGAAATTAAAAGTGTTTTAGTCTTTAACAAAGTCCTTAAAGGTATCATACCCCCGAAAATAAAGAAAGACTTCCACGTCGTCTGGTTTTTTTCTTTACCAGCGGCACCTCCTGTGACTTCGACCTGTTAGGTACTTTGTATACCTCGCCTCTAAAGCCTAGAATAAAATAAAGCCTGTCTTGTCATACCAGCCTTTTTCTATAGCTGAGAATATAGAACACATTTTGAATTGAGTCGAATGGTACTAGAATTGAGATTAGGACCCAAGTAATTTGATGGTCTTCCTTGAAATTTTTTTATTGGCTTATCGTAGCTTCGAGTAGTTTTAGGCTTAGATCTTGACAAATTTAAAGTCTTGGTCGGCTGTCATATGATTTATTCAACATCACAGAAATCACATTGAGCAGAGATCCCTTTTAAAAGTATACGAGGGTAGTTCCGAAAAATGTCTGACCTAACAAAAATACAACACCCTAAACAGATAAATTATAATAGAATAGAAAAGAAGAAGGTACCTAGACCAGCCAACCCTAGATGCTCCTTAAAATATCCTAAAGTGATGTGCAAAAATGTTGCCTAAGTTGTCGGTGTTACGAGATCTTTTTATACCAACCATGATCGAGTTCCATAGCCTTCGGACGTAAACAGAAAGCTGTTTTTCTGACACCTTATAATTTAAATTAGGTTACATCAATATTCCACTTCTCTCAGATGTCGCTAAATGAAGTCTTTGATGAAGATATTTTTATAGGCTTCGCACAGGTTCAAGACTTACGCTCCTATGATGTTTTTCACACCACCTGGACGGGGTGCAGATGGTTTGTGTTGAAGATGTTCGTTCACTACTCACCGGGGGTGGTTGTCCTAGATAGGGTTCGAGAGATTCGATTGAATTTGTCGTGTTGGTTGCAGTTCCCAGATTTTTTTTTTTGTTTCCATTTCATTAAGGTGTTGTATTGGAAATGCGCACACAGAATTTGTGTATGAATTTTGGAGTGATCTTTTACTGCGGGTCATTTCGGCCTTCGTCAGCATTTTCCTCATTCTCTCTCATTCACAACTGATGTTCTCGCACAGTTTTTCCGAAGAGGAATTATTCTTGGCTATGGACAGACTTGAACTACAGACCTTCCGCTCAAGAGTCGGTGATGATTACCCTTTGAAAACGAAGAAAGAGACCGACCAGACACCATGATAGTACCTGACGAGTTCGCCGAAATGGCAGAGTATGTCCAAACACAACCTTCGATTACAGTAGGGCGCGTGTGCAACGTTTTACCAATTCCCTGACGAGAGCGTTCACTTTGAGTGCTTCCTTCCCACCATTCAATAGGGACCTGTCACACTACGAGAATGACAGGTACCTCCAACAAGTGGATGACATAATTAAGCAGAGGATGGGCAGTACGATACTGTGCCAATGATATTACTATAGCATGAACTTATAACGAAACGCGACGATCGACGCACCGCAGAGACATTAAAGGAGAGCTTGTCAAGACCCAAACTCGTGCTGTAAAATCCAACAGCGCGAGTATGTTCCCGCAAATAAATAAAATCTTTCGGAGAAACAATCAGAATGACATTCAGGATCTGAAACTTCCGAAACGTCAGATAATGAACACCATTTGCGAACACTCAGCGCAGGTACCTAAGTTACCTGCTAGTCTTTATCGTCATTCTTATGTGCTTACACGCATGACTTAATCGCACACAGGTCAGTTCCAACGGTCGACATCGTCATTCTCTTGCAACGAGGCTTCGAAAATTTTTTTGAATTATTTTGATTACTGGAAGTTGAAAATGAGGATGCCCTTGATCGCTTCGACAGGAAAATTCTGTGTTCAATCTATAGTCCCGTTTGTATGATCTGTACAGCGACATTGGCTTAGTACGACGTCTTCAGATCCAACGTCTGAGATGGCTAGGCCATACAAAGCGAATGGACAACACAGCTCCCGCCCGGAGTTTTCGAATTCAAACCCGACGGACAACGCGACGCAGCGGAGGACGTCTTTCGAAATCCGTACTGTTCGTCCACCTACTGCTTCAATCGCTGCCTGCAACATGTTACCGATGATGCGCTCCAAAATGTTTCATTTCATTTGAATTTGTTGAGCTGCTATAGGTGAATCTTCCTGCCGTGGAATTTCCGATTGTCTTGGCATTAAGCCTTCATCTAAATATTTGTTCCAATTTAGTTGAAATTTCAAATTTTGCATTAGTACTTGGTGCAGTCTTCAGAAGTCTTCATCTGCTCCATTGCATAGTTCGGCGAGGCTTCAACGTTTGCTAGTATTATTGTAATTGCCGTGCTCTGCTGTCAACCGATGGTGGAGTTCGGTTTAATAGTCCCTTCCTCTGCTGCGCTGGCACTGCCTCCTTGCGCCGTGACATTTAGCGCGTAGCAGTGCGATACCTTCATTCCACCAGTAAGCTGATGGATTCGTCATTCTTCTTACCATAGATGCATCGCACGCCGTTGCGATGTTGGCTCTGAGTTGCGCAGACTTCTAGTTGGCCGATCCCGTCAACGTAGCATCTGCGATAAGGGCGAAAGCCTGTTCATCGAATTTATTTGTCTTCCACTAATCGACTGTTTTCGACTTTTGGCGTCGACTGTCTTCGTTCATCGTTTCACATAAATAACTTGGTGGATATAGTGGGGGCTGACCTTCCATGTTGTTGTACTACATCAAGGACCATTAAGGCCTCCAGTAATTTGATTCCCCTCCTCTTTGTCCTTGGACCCTTACATTCCGTGCATTAAAATCTCCAGCTATGAAAGCCGGATTTTGATCTCTAACATCTATTTTCAACCTATTTATCGTAAGACTCGGCGGAGCATAACATTTCTATTTCTTGGAAGGCACGTTTACCGCAAGTCAATATTGCGGGTTTGCCAGTTGCGTCCGTTGTCCCTACAATATTTATATATTGCCGATACGGCTTACTTAAGATTGCGACATCTACACTTAGTTTACGGATTGTTTCTGTTAAGAGGTCTTGGGTCACCTCACAATGGTTAAGGCTTAGCTGTAATAGTTTCACTGTTTCAGCAGCAGCTCTCTCTATGCTCGTTGGTATAATGGACATCTAGCTTCCGATGGACAGATTCCCGTAAAATGGTTAATGCAGCCTTAGGTCCCTCTGGTACCACAAAGGTTTTAACGCTAAAAATAAACCTATTGGGATTCATTTATTCTGTTGGATGGCTTCAATAGTCATATTTATCGCGGAAGGCTGAAAATGGTTCGATCATAAAACCTACGTAGACTACGCTGCTGGATGTTCGGAAACCACCGAAAGAATTCCACTAAACACGCTAAAAGCTGAAAACTGTGCTATAAGTTATATAAAATTCTCGGAAAGCGTAGAACAACCGCTGGGAATCTGTGAATAAATTTGGAACAGGGGATTTGACACCATAATGTTGAAATAATCGGTGATTGATGCACTGAATGGCACCACCTTTGGTTAGCGACCATTCCTTAGCCTGCATCTCTTCTATTCTTACGAACTAGCACGCCTAGAAAATAACTCAGGTGTATATTACTGAGTATCTCTAACCTCCTCAGACTAAGCTTATTAAATTATTGGCAAGCAATTATTTTAGAAATGAAATACCCTGCCAGATATACATGACACCTGTTTACAGGCGAACCCCTGAAGCCAGCATCTAATTACAAGCCCTAATTAGGTACACGCGCCAAACAGATAGATAACTAATTAACTCTTTTATCCTAATCACGTTTCCAACTACACATTCCCCCATTCCCATATATCCCCGCCGCCCATTCGGCCTCAATTAGCCGTATTAGGCTCCTCGAGCCATTTCTCTGCTCACGTTTCCGACTTAGAAAACTTTAAACATTTCATTTGGTTTTACCCATTTTTCCCTAATTGAATTTCTTCCCGACTTGGGTCTCGTCATATGCATCTAATGTCTATTGCCCGTGTCACCAAATGGCCAACAGTATCCTGCCATCCCGGCAAAAACATTAAAATCATCCTTTCCTCAACTTAAGCCACTATAAATCGCCCCCACACGCGTACACAAAATATCGTAATTGAAGTCCCCGTACACATTCCCAGGGCTATCGCAGTCATCACACCCTCACTTGCCCGGACACACACATGCCGCCGTGTGCAGAGCTCCTTCGAACAATTACACTCTGATGACACAACCGTGAGTGGAATTAATTTGAATATCCTTGACTGGGCGCACATATGCTGACTGGGTAATTAATACGAGACTCTGCATGCGACTGCCATTACCCCTGCCGTAGTCGTTGTCATCATCGACATAGTCGTTGTCCTCGTAGGACGGATTTAAATTCGAAGATTCCTTATTACAGTTGATTTACCTATCACCTGTGTACGTAAGGATTTCGGTAAACCAATTAGACTAAGCTTGTTGTAATTTCCGCAGCCTGCCTTGCCCTTACCTATCTGATGGTTATTGTAGGTACGAAGAAAGGATAATTGGTCGAACACTTCACGTAGGTACTCAGCCCTAATTGATTCAATCACATACTTCAGACGCAAATATCGCGCGAAATTGCGAACCGACTCCTAAATCCTCGCACACAGATACATCCTAAAAGAGCGAATTAAATTCAAAGGATCAGCAGAATGCTCGTCAATTGTCACCGTGCACACCACACGGATGATGTGATGGCAGCACATCCAATCGATTACTGGTGCGCGAAGAGGGTTGTATGTGCATGTGGGCGAAATGCAATTACCCCAACCATCGGGAAAGGTCTCTGAAAAGTGTTGAAAGTCCTTCGCCAGCATTTCTGTTGCGTATTGAAGAATCACCACCTAACCTGCGTCTCGCGGACGAAGAAGTGCATGTGTGCTTATGCAAATCGCTCGTAACTGCCGCCCTCCAAGCAATCTTCATCCGATTCCTTATCCATTTGACGACGGTGTCGTCGCTTAACCCCAGAATTCCCTTGGTTGCGGGAGCCTCAATCGTACACAAGTGTGCAGGTGGCAAATTGATGCTCTACATGTCATTGTCAGATGTGCGGGCGTCATTGATTCCCGTTCGCTCACAACTAAATCACTGACTTGACGTTCAAGGATTCAAGTTCAATTAGAGTCGAGCCAAAAGTTTTGTTAGCTTAGCTAGCTGGAGTGATTGTATTGTAGCTGGAACCAAGAATGCAAAACGTTGCACGCACTTGTAACCACCGAAGTTGATTGTGGGTAGGGGACTATACCTATACATAGACCGAGGGCTTTTGGCTTTTGTTTGGTTAATCAGTGGCAGCGATTTGCGTTAGACGTGAATGGGAGTCGCTTTGTTTGCAAATAAAAATGGGAAATCGATTAACACTCGAGTGACATTGACAACACGCCAGACGCTAGCCGGGGCTGAAACGGATGGAGAGTACGTGCTTGCGAATTGATATGTCAATTAAATTATTGCACCTTTGAAGGAATGAGTAATTGAGAGGCCGAAATGAAAGTATATAGTGACTGTGGCTTGGAATAATTGAGAGAATGTTGGGTGGTCCTACTCATGGTGCTATCTTGCATTAGTTTATGTGATTTAATGCAGCTGCAGCTACATTAACTAATCCTGCAAGGTATTGAAAACATTATCAATATGGATTAATGCGACCTTAATGGAAACGAATCTTACATTATACCCTTCCTAGTCGTATACAATAAGAGGTCACAATTGGAATTCGATGCCCTTATTGAACATTCAGCTGTTATAATTATCGGCCATTTGGAACTTGGATGCTCAGAGCCTCATTGACAACCCTTCGCCATACTTCTCCGCCATGAGTTTATTCCTTCCATGTTTCACTATTATTAAAAAACTTTTGATTAATAAAAGCTTGGAGGAATGTGGAGGCTTTCACTTTTTAAACTGCGCTACAGCACACAATAAACCCGAGCTTTTAGCAACAATTTCATCCAACAAGTGCCTTCTTCAAAGAGTGATTCCGCCGAGTGCCTAGTTGATGATGGGTGCGTCACGTCTACTGGGTCAATCCTCAGGCTTGTAGGCGTACGTTCTCTGGCTCGGAGCAGTAGTGTCCATTTATTCTACACGGCCTTTGGGATTCATAGGCATCTGACTAAACCGATACCGCTGTGCAGCCGGTAAAATTCCTGATTGTTTTATCTACCTTCCGTTAATACAAATTTTGATAAATTGTTTTTCAACTGCCTCTTGAACCCAAATATGGGGCAGTTGGCAAAAGTCATTCTTCGTCTTGTCCGTCAACCCTGGTGTCGTTGTCGCTTCTCAAACGAAAGCCTTAACTTCTGAATGCAACTCGAAGCTATGAACGTTGTTATAAACGGCTCTAAGATCTGCCGAAGAGGTAATGATCGATATCATGTTATATGAATGATGTCAGTCGTTCACATAATCCCCTAGAAGAGAAACGTCTTGAGGGCCACGTATCTATCTAAGGGTTTTCCAATGGGGACTTGACAGCTTTGAATTTAATTTGTGAACGCACCCTTTCACTAATCATCGAACTGTCATTGTCAATTTATTCAGTAAACTCAACATTTTCATCATGGTAAAGTAGACGAACGAGCAACGTCTGAAAATTATAAAAATTTTCTACCGAAATTCAGAGTCGATGACCGCAACTTTAAGAGCGTTAACTCTTATACTAATATACTATACTTATAACTAATTCTCGCCCTAGTAGACAGGCAATAACAAGCTTAGTGCAAAAATGTGAGTCTACACATGCGTTGTGTGATGTGTCAGTGAGACAACGGGTTGGTCGAAGTGTCGAAAATATCGCTGCCGTTCAGGCGTCTGTAGCAAACGATGCAAATCAGTCAATTCCACGCCGTTCTCAAGAATTGAGCATCGCTCAGACCACATTATGGCGTATTTTGCGTAAGGATCTTGGTTTACACCCATACAAGATCAAGCTGACTCACGAATTGAAGCCGATGGACCATTTGAAGCGACGTACGTTCTCCGATTGGGCTCTGGAGAAGATGCGCCAAGATGATGAATTTCATCGCAAAATCATCTTCAGTGACGAAGCTCATTTTTGGCTCGATGGGTTCATCAATAAGCAAAATATGCGTTATTGGTTGGGTGAAAATCCACATGTGCTTCATGAATCACCACTTCATCCACAAAAAATAACTGTTTGGTGCGGTTTGCATGCCGGCGGCGTTATTGGGCCATATTTTTTTGTCGACGATAACGATCGTCACGTTACTGTGAATGGCCAGCGTTATCGCGCCATGATTACCGATTATTTTTGGCCCGAATTGGAAGATATGGACTTGGACGACATGTGGTTTCAACAGGATGGTGCCACAGGCCACATAGCACACGTTACAATCGATTTATTGAAGAGTAAATTTGATGAGCGTGTTATCTCAAGAAATGGGCCAGTCGATTGGCCGCCTCGTTCGTGCGATTTGACGCCTCTAGACTATTTTCTTTGGGGGTACGTTAAGTCATTGGTTTATGCCAACAAGCCGACGACGTTGGAAGAGCTCAGAGTCAACATTGAACGCGAAATAGCGGCCGTTTCGACCGAAATGTGTGGCCGAGTCATCGAAAATTGGTTCCAACGAATCGACCACTGCAAACGTGCTCGCGGTGGCCATATGAACGAAGTCGGAGTTTCATTCATAAATGTTTTGATTGTACTTCAAGCCGATAATAAAGTTTTTGACATATCTCAAATGGTTTGCGTTTTATTTAAAAAAAAAGTTGTCAAGTCCTTTTTGGAAAACCCTTTATAAAGCAGTCGAACGATGCTGAGATCATTGACTGTCACTACCGCTACACAGAATGTAACAGTGAATTTTCCATAGCCTCAGGGTCGGCTGCTGAAAGATGACCCAGCTCGTCCCTACAACTCGTCTTGGTTCTGGCTTTGTAGCCCCTATTTGATCGCCTTGCACTTTTTCTTAATCACCTGTCATGTTGGAAGCGTGCGCTCTCCCCCAAACTGAGCTCACGAACAGCTTTTATCAAGCTGGAACAGCAAGGAAAAACAACGGGGTAGAAAAAGCCATTCACAGAAAGCAGAATAAGACGAGAGAGGCTTCTATCCGACTAACCAAAACGAACTCAACGAATGGGTATGTCGGAACTAAAGTCTGAAAATTCTGCTGGCGCAAACCTACAGTTAGTGCAAAAAGTCTGCGTACAAACTATTTGACTTTCTTTAATATGAAAAAACGAACGATTCGAACATATAATGTAAATATTTTTTTATTGATTTCACTTAAATTACTTTCATTAACTAATTCATAAACAAAAAACAAACATAGCTGATACAATATTCATAAAAAAAATGGATTTATATAACAGGGCACATAAACAACGCACAAAAAGTCTGCGTACACCATATAACAATACAACAAAACAATACAAAAACAAGAAATGTCAATATTTTGTTGGGTATCCTCGTCTGAATATGACTTCTCTCATTCGTTTTCCCATTGAATCAACCAAGCGTTTCGTATCTTCTGCAGTAATTTTATGCCATTCCTCAAGCAGCTTTTCCTTGAGCATATTTTTGGACGATATGCTATGTTGACGGATACGTCGGTCCAGCAACTCCCACAAATGTTCGATGGGGTTGAGGTCTGGTGATTGCGGGGGTGTATGCAATTGTTTTGGAACATTATACAGAAGCCAGAGATTGACAATGTGAGCAGTATGTTTGGGATCATTATCTTGTTGAAAGATAAAATGATCTCCCAAGCCGAGTTTGCTGGCGCTTTCACGGAGGTTTTTTTTAATAATACTCAAATACTGGAATTTATCCATTGTACTTTCAATAAACTCCAAATTCCCAACCCCATTTGCTGCCATACACCCCCAAACCATGATCCCACCACCACCGTGTTTCACTGTTGGTAAAAGGTTTTCTTTGTTCCACTCAGTTGCTGGCTTTCTTCACACAATACCGCGCCCATTCAGCCCAAATATGCAAAATTTGCTTTCGTCTGAAAATAACACGGTATTCCCAAAGCTTTCCGACTTGTCAATATGCTCCTTGGCAAAAGCAATACGCTTCCTTCTGTTGATTTTCGAAATATAGGGCTTTTTTCTTCCGGAGCGTCCACGATAACCTTCTTCTCTAAGGACGTTTCTAACAGTAGATCTGCTAACTGCTTTGTTGAACTTTTCGTGAATCAGCTTTACTATTTTTGGAGCACTTGTTCGGGGATTTGTTCTTACTTCAGCCAAAACTGACCGTTTTTCTCTGACTGTAAGTAGTGTTGGCCGCCCAGATCTGTACTTAGAAGTAAAATTCCCAGTTTGTGCGTAGTTTTCTAAAACTCTTTGTACAGAAGAATGTGGTTTACCAATTATTTCACCAATTTCTCTTAGCGTTTTACCCTCCGAAAGCAGTTTAACTACCAATTTTCGAATATCTACTGATAATTCCTTGCTCATATTTGCAGTTCCCAGAAAACTCTCCAAAGGGAAGAAAAGAATTATAATATACTGTTTCTCACACTCCCAGTGATCGACTGAATGAAAGACAGATATGTAAAAATAAGTTGAAGTGAGAAAAGTAACGGTAATGGAAATTCTCGCAAAAAAGTCTGCATACAAAATAGTTTGTACGCAGAATTTTTGTGCGAGAATTTTTGTTGTGATTTCCAATAATTGATGCCAGTCGAGTTCTTGAATGTAGAAGATGAAATAACAGCTACAAATCGATAAGAAGAACATCTCGACATCATTTCTACATAAAAATATTTTCGTTCTGAATATAAATGTAAGCGTTGCAGCTTTTTTTCTAAAATGAGAAGTAATGTACGCAGACTTTTTGCACTAACTGTAGTTGAAAGCATGCATCAGCTTATCTGTAACATATGGTCGATTCATAAGAAAGGAAATCCTTATAACCGTACCAGCTCTAGGGGCTTAAGTCTTCAAAGCATCGCGTTATTAAACTGAAATCTCAATAGTAAATCACATTATGGTCAACCTACAACTTTCAGGTTCATACACCCTACTTTTTTGCCGACTCTAAAGATGATCTTCACACTTCGCCCAGCATACCAAAGGCGACGCGGCCCCTTGATATCCGGTTTCGAATGTCAGCTGCTGAGCCGCCATTTTTAGTGATGTTGCTGCCGAAGTAACAGAATTCGTGGGCTTCTTCGACGTAGAACCGCAAATCTGATAGTTGTGCGAATCGTTAATGTTTGATTTTTCGGCTGCAAGCTGGTTAACTGCCTCCATTTTGAACATTATATGTGAATATTTGTTAGACAGCAGGCAAATGTCATTCGCATAATCGAGATTCCACCCATACCACAGGATATGCCTCGATTTTCCGCAGATGCTTGCCGCATTACCAGGTTGAATAAGAGTGGTGATAGTACGCAACCCTGCCTAACTCCAGTCTGCAATTGAATATTGTTGCTTAGTATGTTTTCGTATCTCACCCGACATTTAGCACCTGCATACAGTTCTTTTACTCACATAAGATTTATAACTTTTTTGAGGCACTCCTTGCGCTTCCCTTAATTTGCTTGTCGATGACGCTATAACGTTGCTGTAGAGTTGCCTAGGAGGATCGGGTTTTAGAGCAGTTTAATTGATTTTTTGTTGTCTTACACTCATTTATAAAGCCTACTTGTGCTTTGAGATCCAACACTTGGGTCTGTTAATTTTAAGGCCTATGTGCTCTTTAGCTGACTTTTTGCTTTATCTGCTGCCACTCGTCTGCAAGTGGTTGAATCGAGGCAACTGTTGTGTCTAATGCTTCAACAAATTTAGTGGACGTCCTCTTATTTTCAGTTTTACGATGCCGAACTTTCGCTGCATCTTTGGTTGGTTTTTTTGGCAACGACCTTTAGACAAACTACTCTTAAAGGAAGGTAAACCAAATTAAAAAATTAAAAAAAAATGTTGCAAAACTGCCGATGCTAACTTTTGCCCCCCATTATTATCCAAAACTTTTTAAATTGGGCATGGTATTGAGTCTATTAATTTTCTTCTCTTTACCAGCTTTCCATAATTAGTCCCTATATGAACCCCTATTTTTTCTTATCCTCAATGGGATTGGGATCTACGGATTGACTGGACCATAGGACAAACACTTTTTTCAACAGACTCGCCGAGTGTTTTGGATCGTTATCATACTGAAAGTGCCATCAGAGAAGCATGTTTTCCTCGACTGGTAAAAACATAGCATTTTCCGGAATTTACCTTTATCCATTTTATGTCATGATGTTGTTGAAATATAGGGCCGATACAATACCATGAAAAGCAGGCCCATATCATGATATTTCCCCGTCCATGTTTCATGGTTTTCATTGTATAGCGAGAATCCGAGGAGGACAAATTTATTTTCGTCTCGTCACTCCAAGGGATATTAAGGAACTCTTCATTCCTTTAAGTCCGTTCCAGCTTTCATGACTTGTGGCAAACTGTTTTCGGGACCTTAAGTTACTCTAACAGTGGAAGTTTCCTAGAATTTCTTCCTGGCAGATTCGAATTCTGTAGTTTTCTTTTTATTGTGCCTGCCCTTACTTCTTTGTCAATTTGTGCAGCTATAAACTTCGACGAGGCAAAAGAATTTGATTTTGTTCAAAGCAAAAGGCGGCGGTCAGTAGTTGCTGGGTTTTCTTGGGCGTTCCTATATTTCCGCGCACTTTTGTAGGCTTAAGGGCGTCTGTGACGTAGTTTTTAGACTTTTCTAGGACCACCGCTTTATATTTACAAGTTTTACTCCCATATTTAAAACATGAAACCAACTTTCTCTCTTTCGCCAACTTTTGGGCTTTTCGTCCTATATTAAAAACAAAATATAACTAAAAGCTAATAAAAGGCTTAAAAAGAACAGACCTGAAGGTACACACCTTTTTCGACCAGCTATGTATGTTGCCATCAAAGAAATATGGGCAACATCGATGTCCGGACCAGTTTTCAACTTTCGCAACTATAACATTGAAATAGTCAAGAATTTCCTCGACCTTGGCTTACTAGTGACAAATTGCAATGGCACTAAAGCAAGGATCGCACGTGTTACGTCAATGCCTACAATGCATTCAAAGGCATTGACCGAACCCCGGTGCTCGCTACTTCCGCACAAGAGGTTTATTGCTTAATCTACAAAATCAAGTTCGATGCGCTTTAGCATATTTCCATTCTCTTTCGGCCGTAATTTCCGCTTGTCCAAATTTTGCCATCGAACTAATGCTCCTTCTGTGCTGAACTTGCTAATTGTAATTTTTTATTAGGTCATAAGAAATTTTATTTATTGTAGAGATAATAAAATAAAGTCAGTCTTAAGGCCGCACTGAAAGAAATCACAGTGTTTTATTTCATAACTCACGCAGACAAATTTTGGTCAACTGCTGCTTCTTTGGGCTCAAAACACGATTGAGAAGTAGAGCCCTCTCTTGAAAAACTCTTTACAAGACCTTGATCATCCCAGTTCGTTTCTACGGTGCAGAGGTTTGGACAACCCCGAAGAACGACGCAACAGAGGACGGAGAGTTTTAACTAAAGAAGTATGTAGGTAAGTAAAAAACAGCTTAAGGAGAATCGAGGGCATTTAGGAAGAATTGTAGAAGGTTGAAGCCCGTTGCAAGATATTTTTAAAAAATTGTATTAGGAGCGCAACGAAGTTCTCGGTGTTTTTTGATGAAAATGCAACTTTATTCTGAAAAAAACGGTTACAAATGAATCATTCAAAGTATTGCCCATCGCTAGCGATAACTTTTTCCCATCTTTCTGGCAGGGCTCGCATGCCGTCACGATAGAAGTGTTAATTTTTTAAGGCTATCCACGAATCAAACCATTTCGAGACGTCTTCATATGATGGAACTGCTGATCAGCCAGACCATGTGCCATCGAACGGAACAAGTAATAATCGGACGGCGCAATATCTGGGGAATATGGCGCGTGGGGTAGGACTTCCCATTTGAGCGTTTCTAAGTAGGTTTTAACAGACAAAGTGAGGGCGAGCGTTGTCATTCTGTAGAATCAATTTTTCATGCCTCTGCCCGTATTGAGGCCGATTTTCGCGCAGTGCTCGGCTCAATCGCATCATTTAAGTTAAATACCGTTCCCCAGTGATGGTTTCGTTTGGTTTCAACACCTCATAATAAATAACACCGTCCTGATCCCACCAAATACACAGCATAACCTTCGCAGCGACAATATTCGGCCGAGCCCACGACGTAGAAGCATGACCGGGCTGTCCCCATGCATTTATGAAATGGTTGCTACAGTGAAACTTCTCTATAGCGGACACCAGCGGGACCATCAAGATTGTCCGTTATGTAGGGGTGTCCGTTCTAGGGTAAAGAATTTTATTCATGGAAATTAAGAAAGTGCAAATTTTATTTATATTGAGTAAGAATTAGTTTGTACATATGATATTTACATACTTTCCTACCTACATACATATGTATTTATATTTTTATAAAAAAAAATGAAATGTTTAGTTCAATATACGAATTATGTCCATATTCTACGTATTCACTTCTTTTGAAAAAAACGAAGTTATTAATTTTTGTCTTTTTAATTTTGATTTCACCATCTCAAGCTCGTGGTTAATTATCAACCCATTTATTATCTCAAATCCCGTTTCATCCCCTTTTGCTGGGTAAAACTCGCGGACACGTGTGAGTTCTTTTAGTACATCTGAATAGTTTTGTATCGTTGTAATTTTTAAGTCACTATCCTGTTCGTTGTCATCGCTGTCTTCATAGTCTTCATGGGATGTAGAGCTTGTTGAAGGACAAATTGTTTTAAAAATTTCCACAACATCTTCTGTGGAACATTCTGTTGGCAAATTTTCGGCGATGCAGAAATAGTCTTTGTTTGTGTCTATTGGTGAAACTGTTATGAGCTCATTCAGCTCTGTTTCACCAATTTCATTTTCTGTGGCAAGAAGTTCACTTGATGGAAATCCAGCTTTTTTAAAACAATTTTGTATTGTTGTTGAAGTGACTGTTTTCCAAGATTTATTAATCCATGTTACAGCTTTTAGTATTCTTTTAGTATCTTGGGCACATTTAACACTATCTTCTCCTAAATTCGCAATAAGATGTCATAAGGCGAACTGGCGATAAAAGATCTTGAAATTTTGGATTATTCCTTGATGCATCGGCTGAGAAGTTGACGTTATGCTGGGAGGAAAAAAAATCAACCTAACGTTTTCCAATTCAATGTGAGCATGTGAAGTGCCATTGTCGAGAAACAATAAAAATGTTCTTCCTTTAAGTTTCATATTTTGGTTTAGGTGCTCCAACTATTCTGTCATAATAGGTGTTGTCATCCACGCCTTTTGATTTGCTCTCCAATCGACTTTCAAAGATTCAGAGGCAATACCTTTAAAGCATCTAGGCTTTCTAGCTTTCCTTATGACGAGTGGCTTAATTTTTACGCCATACATACTTGCACATAACAGCACTGTCGAGCGCTCTTTGGCAATTTTACCGCTGAACAAGTCTCCCCTTTGTAGCAAAGTGTTTTGTCCGGTAATACCCGATAAAATAGGCCAGTTTCGTCGGCGTTAAAAATGTTTTTCTCTTCGTAGCCTACAATTAGTTGAATAAGTTTTGATTGCCACTCACTTACTGTTTCAACATCAGCAGAAGCTGACTCTCCACAAACTGATTTAAAAACTATTTTGTGCCGAGTCCTAAAACGATCCAGCCAGCCATTAGATGCTTTGAAATTTTCCATTTTCAATTCCCGCGCAACTTCCTGAGCTTTTTCCTTAATCATAACTCCCGACACTGGCACTTTTTTAGATCTGACACGTTTAAACCATTCCAGCACCGATTTATCAATCATTTCACCTGATCCTCCTTTTTGAAACCGATACCTACATTTTCTCATTTGTTGAACTGTCATGAAACAAACACAAAAGCTCATCCTTTTTCTTCAAAATATCCGACACTTGCGTTTTACCAATTTTGAAAATTTCAGCAAGTTTACGAACAGAAGTTTACTTTTTGTTTTAAAGTGAGCGATTTTCGCGTTTTTTTACTAGCCATTATGTACAATAAAAGTGTGCACCAAAATTTCATGAAACTGAACAGCGTAACAGTCAATGTGACACTATACATTCAGTCCTAAAACACATACATGTACGAATCGATTACTCACATTCACTGTTTCTAACGGTTTAACCTTTCTATGATGAATTATAGAAATAGAATTCATCTGAAACAGAGTGCGTTCGTCTCTAACAAATGCTGCAAATATTTATGTACATATCAGTATGTACATATATGTATGTAGAGCAATGGAATGCATACATACAATATTTTTCTGTCTCTACCATCTTCGTTTTTGCTTCGTGTGTCCGTTATAAGAGGTAAAACTGTTCAATAGGTGTTGAAATTAGTGTCCGTGTCCGGTATAGAGGGAGTCCGTTGTGAAGGGGTCGAAATACGCGAATGGCCCTATCTTCATGCCGGGGACCAGAGGAATTGTCCGTAAAGAGGGGTGTCCCTTATAGAGGGGTGTCCGTAAAGAGAAGTTTCACTGTATAACGAATCCATTTTTCATCACCCGTAACGATGCAATGAAGAAAACTCTTCCTTTTTTGCCGCTGGAGCAGTTGTTCACAGGCGAAAAAATGACGCTCAACGTCTCTTGGCTTCAAATCATAAGGAACCCAAGTTCTTTGCTTTTGAATCATTCCCAACGCATGCAATCGCTTAGAAATAGTGTTGTGTGGGTTGGTGTCGTTCCATATACGGCAATTCTGCTTGTTAATAAGGTCATTCATTGAATATTGGGGTCCTCTTCCAATCGCAAACGGCGTTGTGTATGGTCATGAACTTTAAGTCATAAATTTCGTCAAGTTGAAGCCTGCTAAAGGCCGAGTTCTTCTATACAGCGAGGAATTGACTGCCTTAGGTTCTGCTGTATACTTTCACGCACCGCGGCGATGTTTTCGGCCAATCTTGCGTTGCTTTGATATACGAATGTTAGTTGATTGATTACCGAAACGGTCGTCCCAAATTTGGCCACCCTACGTTGAAGAGTCGCCTGTGAAGGGCTACAACGTCTATCGTAAAGTGGGCAATGGGCGCAACGTTTGCACTAACAAGCACTCATTTTGATAATAAAGTTTTATCATTTGGACATGCTGTTTAAACGTGTAACTTGCTATGGGGATTTGGCATCAGGAACAACAGATTTGGCAGATGTCACCAAAACAACAAGGCCGCCTAAATCTACCCGCGCCAATTGAAAAATCATTTATAACTATGTGCACTGTCATCTTATCAATACCTTATCAATCATCGACTTGCGATCATGCGCACACCTAATCGACGGTCAGAATTCCGATGAGCGTGCGACTCGCCCTCCACACTCTCTCGGCTACTTTGAAAAGAACTTAAAAACTGCCTTGCAAACTTGGCGAACCATGACCAACGTCTTCGTAGTTGGTTTTCCCACTTCAACACAAAATTTGACGGCGTACCGCTCTTCAATCTTTCGCTGCATTTTGAGCTTCCATCATGTCACTCAGCAGGAATCCAGTACAAACTCAATCTAACATAAACGAACGTTCGCAGGTGACTGATACTCAGCATGTTTTGACGGTCAAACCCCTCGCCACCTAACCCAGTGCGAGCGCGAGACT
Source organism: Merodon equestris (assembly GCA_958301585.1). NCBI lineage: Eukaryota > Metazoa > Arthropoda > Insecta > Diptera > Syrphidae > Merodon > Merodon equestris. The sequence continues at coordinate 20,358,134 of OY284413.1, read as the reverse complement.
TTTTCAGTCTGTTCTGGAATTGTTTCCACAACCTGAAATTAACTCAGCAGTGGCTTCCCACAAAACCGTTAAATTAGTTCACTATTAGTCTTCTGCACATGGAATTTGTCAATTATCAATCAGTGTCACTGCCAAGATCCTGTCGTTACCATAGTTACAACAAAAAGCATTTCAAATTACTCAAAACCCTAATGAGCGACTATAAAGCTTTCGAAAACTACTAAGCTTCATACCTCTTCATCATGATCACTTTAACTCAAAATACAAACTTCAAAATCCAATCTACAACGACGAGCCACCAGAAGCACATCTCCATTCCGGATGCTCAATTTCCAATTCCACCTCCCAATCCCATCCATTCAAACAAATCACTCAATTCCGCATCGGCAGAAACTCACTACATCTACACACTAGCCGCACACATCCACTTTGAAATTGAAATCGAATTCGAGAAACCAAGAATCCGTTCAGAATTGACTGTGACCAACCCAGAGAGACGACAATCCGAGGTTTCGTTGTCGTCAATTCGATCAAAGGGAAATTTCCTGTTTGGATTTTCCGCAAATTTCCCAAAGAGTCTAAATAACCGAAAACACCGGGAAGTGGATAGGCAAGTAGCATCCTAATGCAACCTATTGCTTGCGACCGTACCCACCAACGGCATTCATTCCGATTGACTTTATTCCATCCTCACAACAGGAAGGCATTAATGTAGAAATGTATGTGTGTGTGTATGGGCAGGATGTGCATATTTGTGCCCTTGTGGATCTTAAGAGCTTAAGTAAGAGTAGCATTGCCATGGCATTGGCACTGGTTGAAATGGTTCCATTGAAAATTGAGTCAAGTCGTGGAATGTTAAGAGGTTTGACTTTTTGGCTAAGAACAGGATTCAAAGGATTTTTCCCACTTTCTCGATTACGATTTCCTCTATTCCGGGTTGCAGCGCTTTTAGTATGCAGCTACTGTCGACGACATCTGCAGATGGTGTAATGGACCAACCGGATGCAGGGCCATGTTATATCGAAAGGATGCTGACAAATCGCTGTTACAGAATTGGAAACGATCCCAAATCATTTCCATGTTAGTCAGGTCTAAAATCGGGTCACTTGTCCGTCTCTGGTGATGACGGTAGAGATGATGGTAGTCGTGAGGTTATCGAGGGTGTGTTATAATCTTGAAATGGATGCGACGCGAACGCAGTACAAGAGACCGATGTTATGAGGAGGATACGAATTGTCCTCGTATTTGGTATGCGAGAGGAGTCGCATGGTGCATATCTCATTCGGAAACTGTAGCGAAGGAAGGATAGATGGCAGATGGCGCTTAACGATGATTGATACCGCTTAATGGCTACGTGCGATGTATGGGAGTGTCTGGGCACTGCAGATTCTTGAAGAGATTGTACAATGCACATGTCCGGTGATTAGAGAAGGGTGGCGAGTGGACCAAACCAAATCCACTTAGGTTGCTTAAAGATTTTAGACAGATTAGTGTGGACTGATTAAAGTCATTGTAAAATTCATTAAGAGTACTATAAAGTGGGCTTGAAAGGCGTGGTACTTCATCCTATGGGTCCCTAAGGTAATAACTCTTAATTATGATGCATTACCTATGTTGACCATTTATCAAAGATGATTAATCCTTCGCTTCACGTAATTTCGGATTTCCAAAAAGTATTTTAAGCAAGTCCTATCAATGCCATTGCTGAAGGCGTTCTCCGGCTCTGGTAAGGAAGAACAGTGGTAAACGACAGCACATCATCTGTTTGGTCAAGTCAATTCGTTAGCAGCGGAAGCACATAGAGCTGAGATATTCAATAACAAAGAAGTTCTTTATGTTGCATGTTGCCCACCTTAGGTGGATATATAAAATTCCTTCGAGACTCTGCTGGCGAATATGATGTTCCTTGTAGGTTGTCACAGGCCGAAATAATAAAATCGTTATGAGCTCAAGGGAAGACAGAGAAATTCATATTCAAAGTCGAAAGTAAATTCTCAAAATACTTTATTGATACTTACTGTCGGTAACATACATTTAGGCGCAATTGTTGTGTGGCTTGAATCATCCAACAAGAGTTGTCAGTTTAAATTTCGTGCCACTGCTGAATTGGTACCAGTCAACTCTTACTACGATGACTTTTGATAGCTTGTTTATTTTTATATTGTTTATTTATTTTTACAAGTTTTATAAATAGTATATTAGATTTTTCTGGAAAAGCTTACAGGCTTGCCTTCAGAAGACCATTTACATAGATTACATTACATTGATACAATAGGTTAATTGGTTAGTTATGTTCATAGCTGCATTACATTATTTAGGTATAGGTTATTTCGACACTGACAGCAGTTTCTCACTCTAAATCTTGACAGAAAGTCAGTATCATCAGTATCATACAAAATGAGTCGCTTTACGCTTGAACAATACAGGGAGATATTGAAAACTTATTTCCAAAGTGCCAGCACTCACTTTAACCCTAACAATGCGTTTTTTTAAATGAAGTCTTGGCCGAAATGAAGTACCCACCGCGGCTGCTGTACACAAATTCGTGACACTGGTATGCAATTGGACAACACTCATGGTCCTCGTCATCGTACGGTGCGCACAGATGAGAATGTGGCTGCTGTGGCAGTGTGAGACTCAATTCACGAACATCAACTCGCCATCGATCTCAATAGCTCAACATTTCACGCACTAACCTGAGGAGAATTCTGCACAAAGAACTCGGATTATTCGATTACAAGGTCCAATTGGCTGAGCAATTGAAAGCTGTTAAAGGTTAAGTTTATATAAGCTAAATATTCTACTCTGGCAACGCTGAATTCCTCTTTCTGTTCCTTTGTTCTCATGTTCTTATATTCAAATAAAGTTCAGTTCTTTGTTAGCTTTTCACTCGTTAACATGCGTTTATCTAAAAATCTCAAACAAAGGCAGCAGCTTGAATTGGACAACGATTTTGGGTGAAAAATCATCTTTTCTGACGAGGGGCATTTTCATCTCAGCGGCTACGTTAACAAACAAAATTACCGCATCTAGAAAATCCGCACGTTATTGTCGAGAAGCCAATGCATCCACAGAGAGTGACAGTTTGGTGTGGATTGTGAATTGGTGGCATCATTGAACCATTTTTCTTCGAAAATGAGGCTGGGAACAACATTTCGATCAACGGTGGGCGGTACCGAGCCATGTTAGCCGACTTTTTTTTTACTGAAATTAAAGACATGGTTTTGGAGGACCTCTGGTTCATGTAGGATGGCGCGCCATGCCACACAGCCAAATTTCCAAATTGTGTTATCAGCCGTCTTGACGATGTCAATTGGCCGCCTCTAAGCTGCGATTTGGACTTTTTTTTTGTGGGGAACCGTGAACGACAAATGTTGTGCCGACAATCCGTAAACGATTCAACTACTTAAGGCCAATATCATCCAAGCACTGTCTAAGCTACAGCCTGAAACCATCAACAAGGTCTTGGAAATCAGCCGAGGCAGCCACTTGAACGACATTGTGATATGCTTTATTGTGAAAAAAACGGTTACAAATGAATCATTCAAAGTATTGCCCATCGCTAGCGATAACTTTTTCCCATCTTTCTGGCAGGGCTCGCATGCCGTCACGATAGAAGTGTTAATTTTTTAAGGCTATCCACGAATCAAACCATTTCGAGACGTCTTCATATGATGGAACTGCTGATCAGCCAGACCATGTGCCATCGAACGGAACAAGTAATAATCGGACGGCGCAATATCTGGGGAATATGGCGCGTGGGGTAGGACTTCCCATTTGAGCGTTTCTAAGTAGGTTTTAACAGACAAAGTGAGGGCGAGCGTTGTCATTCTGTAGAATCACTTTTTCATGCCTCTGCTCGTATTGAGGCCGCTTTTCGCGCAGTGCTCGGCTCAATCGCATCATTTAAGTTCGATACCGTTCGCTAGTGATGGTTTCGTTGGGTTTCAACAGCTCATAATAAATAAAACCGCCCTGATCCCACCAAATACACAGCATAACTTTCGCAGCGAGAATATTTGGCCGAGCCAACGATGTAGAAGCATGACCGGGCTGTCCCCATGCATTTTTTTTCTCTTTGGATTGCTGTAATGAATCCATTTTTCATCACCCGTAACGATGCAATGAAGAAAACTCTTCCTTTTTTGCCGCTGGAGCAGTTGTTCACAGGCGAAAAAATGACGCTCAACGTCTCTTGGCTTCAAATCATAAGGAACCCAAGTTCTTTGCTTTTGAATCATTCCCAACGCATGCAATTGCTTAGAAATAACTTGGCGGATAACTCCTAATACTGAAGCAAGTAATAGGTAATAGGGAAAAAGTCATAGCTTCAGTCAGTGTGTACATGTTTTTTTTAAATAAACGTTCAAATTTTGTAAAAAAAACCGCACGAATTAAGTTATATACCCAATAGTAATAACAAATATTCCCATTAATTATAAAATTTTAGGTGCGCAACTAAGTTCTCGCTGTTTATCAAGAGATGGCTCCAGTAGTAAGTGCTGGTCGATTGTGACGTATCCAAAACGTCATGAACCTAGCTTTGACTTAAGGTAAACGAACCCCTTTGACACATAAGTGATTTCGTTTTTGCGTCATATACTTTTGGTTGTGTGAAAACGTCTGATTTTCTGCCAAATAATCGTCATTTGTGAGAAGTGTTGCTTTTATTCTTTCATTCGAAGAAAATGGCGGCTGAAGCGCATCGAGAACTCCAAAAAGTTTACGGAGATGCTGCTCTAAGTGAAACAACGTGTCGTGATTGATTCCGTCGCTTCAAAGACGGTGATTTCGATGTTGACGACCGTTTGCGTGAAGGAAGGCCAAAAACCTTCAAAGACGCTGAATTGAAGGCATTGCTCGATGAGGATCCCTCCCAAAAGAACTGCGCCGGCTTAGCAGCCAAGAATGAATCAAGCCAATTTTTGATATTCTGCTCTGATGTGAACCGTATTTCAGTGAGGGCGTTCTGCATTGACCGGAACAAATGGTAGTCAAAAGGGGCAAGGTCTGGGCTATAAGGCGGGTGGGGTAAAACTTCCCATCCACTGTTTTCCAAATAGTTCTTAACCAGAATAGCAACGTGGGGCCGAGCGTTGTCATGATGGAAAATTATTGCCTCGTGTCTGGTCGCATATTCCGGGCGTTTTTCGGCTACTGCTCTCTTCGAACGGATTAATTGTGTTCGGTAGCGTTGTCCATTGATCGTTTCACCCGGTTTTGGCAGCTCATAATACAGCACACCCTTCTGATCCCACCAAATACAGAGCATTACCTTCGCGCCATGGATATTCGGCTTTGCCATTGATTTGGCTGGTGGGTCGGGTTTCACATATGATTTTTTGCGCTTGGGGTTGTCGTAATGGATCCATTTTTCATCACCAGTAACAATCCGTTGCAATAATGACTTCCTTTTGTGGCGTTGCTTTCGACGTCTCTCGGCTTGAGTTCATGTGGAACCCAATTTCCTTGCTTTTGAATATATCCAGCTGCTTTTAAACGTTTTGAAATGGCTGTTTGAGTGACACCCAAAGATTCTGCGAACTCTTCTTGTGTTTGGCAACAATCTTCATAGAGTAATGCTTCCAGTTCTTCATCTTCAAACTTTTTTGGCTGCCCAGGACGTTCAACGTCTTCCAAGCCAAAATCACCACTTTTAAATCGTGCAAACCACTTTTGGCACGTTCGCTCAGCTAGCGCATGTTCACCATAAACTTCCACCAAAATACGATGACTTTCGGCAGCAGTTTTCTTCATATGAAAGTAATGAAGAAGAACTCCCCGCAAAAATACTTTTTCAGGCACAAAGTTCGACATATTTGAGTGAAAAAAAATTATTGTTGTTTACGCTTCAAATAAATGATATGCTGAAATGACGTACAATGATAGTAGCTTTCCAACCCATGTTCCAATGGAATAATACAAGTTACGCCATCTCTTAGCAAACCGCACGAATTAAGTTGTAGACCCAATAATAAAGCCATAATACATGGAAAAAACTTAACTTCCTTGTTTATTTTATATACTTTTAAAAAGAAACTTGTCTTTGGCCGATTTGAATAGAGCAAACGACGCAAAAAGAATGACTGAGATCATTATTCTGAGTAGTGAGGTTCAATACCATTGGCCTATATCCGGGTCGTCCAATTCGTGGTCCGGATTTGACTGCCCTGTTCCATCCACATAAAACAAACAAACTGTGATCCAAGATAAGGTGTTCATAAAGCATTTACCATATTACAATAAAGATCATTTAGTAATCGCTAAACGTGCCATAATAGGGAAAACTTACTCTAAATTTAGTGTTTCTGTTACGAACAGATTATGGTCGACATAATCGTCCATCTGAGCTATCTATAGGAAAATTAAAATAAAATCGAGAAAACTAGAAATAAAATAAATAAAAAAAATAAATAAATAAATAAAAAAAGATTCAAATCTATGTTAGTGCCCAGCCTTAGAGTCCTTGGCCAAATGTTCACCAATTTTTTTGACTACAAATCAAAGATATAACTGTGTACGACCCGTACGACACAATACGACACGTTTTAGTTTTATCGTAAGATCTGATCGTGTGATCTGGCCACCAAGACCTTGTGATTTTTTGCTCTTGGATTTCTATTTGAAAACGTCAAGCTATGGCTGATATGCGTCAAGAAGTCGTCAAAAATTACCTTGTCAGAACTGAGTTTTACCATATTATCTATGAAAGACATTTGAACGATGTTATATTCCACGCATAATAGCAAAATTACGGCAATATACAGATCACAAATGTGTTTTATTTAAATTCACTTTCGGAACCACAAATTGGATAACCTTATAGTGGAATAATTCCTTCACCATGTTTGATGATGCCATTGGTCTACATTTTTCCTGTTTTTTCGAAAATCATATGAATGTAACCGTTTCATTGAATAACGGGCGGGCCATTTAAGCCTTCAGGATATTTTCGGTCATAATTAAATATAAAAACATTATTTATTCGCCGCGAAGTAATTAATTAATTAATAAAAATGTTCTAATAATCTTGAGATCGCATGGTCACAGGAAGAAGTACAATCACGGTCCAACTTTATCAATTTGCAAATTAGTCGACCGAGTAACAAAAGACGCAATGTGACACTGTCTTGTTGGAAGCAACATTTATCCTTGCCCTTATCAGCTAAAATTGGCAAAAAAAAAATCCACCGATAACTTTTTCCATCCAGAGGATCAACAATTTCGTTTATTAGCGATCCCAGTCAAAGAGAAATAAGCCTCATCTTTTATGATAATTTTTTAGTTGTCGATCGGTGAAAATAAATTGGTTTTCCTTACGAATTATACGTCGGCGACGCATGCGATGGATGCCCAATAGTGAAAATGGCGACGAATCGTTGTTGTCAGCGCTCAACGCAGCATCGATGTTCTCATCAAACTGCTTCGATCGATATCTGCCTTGAAGACTAGCATTGTCATTGATGCAGTGTGAAGGCATTCTTTGATCCAAAGCTGCCATGTACATATGTACTGCTTCATGGCACAAATGATAGCAGCAGGATTGTCAAATGCTGAATGCTTATGGCCCACCTGAAAACGTAATCTTAAAACAATGCTTATTGACTTTATCGCTTGAAATGAATGCAATGGTCGAGGACGGAATTATATTTTCACCAAAGCGATGCCTCATGCCACACAGCAGGTAAAACAATGGCTCTATTGCGTGACAAAGTTTTTAGACTTACACTAAACATAAATGTCAGACCTGTTAGTGGTTGAATGCATCCACAATCATGAGAAAAGGTGGTGTACAATTTTATCCAAAGAATGACACCCGAGGCAGATAACTCAAGAGCTATAACTATTCTAATAATCAACGTTACAGCCCCGGGAAGTGATCAAGTCAATTTTCTTCTCGTAGATGATAACATGTATTGACTATTTGAACGACGTAATTTGAGAGATACCCCGATGAGGAGAAATTAAAATTCCGATGACTTAGCTGTTGCAAGGTTTGAACCCGGTGACCAAACTCCAAGTACTTTGGATTAAAATAAAAATATCACCACAAAATATTACATTTTTCCATTAATTTATAATAACGTTTCCTGGTGGATGGATCTTGATCAGCACGTTATTAAAAAAAAAGTCTCAATATGTCAGCTATAGGCGTCGTCAACTTGAAAGTCGTAGAAAGGAAGTTAGATAAACTTGTATAAATTAATATCATCAAAACTAACTCAGCAACAAAACTTTGACTTAAGAATAGCTTTTACTCCCACCAGACCAAAGCCCAAAGACCCAAAGCCCACACGTTTTGGCCGATAATATAGACCCGGCACTTGTAGGTAGCCTTATTAAAAGACTTGGAATTTGAGCCCATACTTAATGCATTATCAAAACAAAAAAAAGAATCTCTACGATATATGTAAGCGCGAATTAAAGAACATTATCTTATTAGAAAGTAAAAACTATTTTTGCCAATACTTTTCTCAAGAAAAAACACTCGAAATCTATGATTTCCGATTTCAATGATTTTTATTGTATTGCATATATGCTGCTTTATTTGATTAAGTAATTATTATGATTATCCAAAAGGAATTCACGCAACGCTCAAGTTTCAGATTTCTCTGAGAACGAAGAAACATCAACCAGACGACACGACGGGCAAGCAATTGGGCATCACCAAACGGATCCTACAGCAAATTTTAGTGAAAGACTTACTCAAGTTCTCGCACAAAGTGCAAACAGTGCATCAATTAATGCCTGCTGACCGTCAGTCGGGTGTGAATTATTGTCAAGCCATACTTAATCTCAAAAAAGAAGAGGACGATTGTGTGTCGAAAAACATCATGAGTTGCAAGGCGCATTTCCACTTAAGCGGTTACGTCAAAAGCAAAATCTTCGTTTCTGCGGCATTGAAACTAGAGATCTGCATGAATACATTCATTTGTTCCACTGCAGTATGTACAGTACTATGCTGTACTCAAATTTACTGAACACTATTCGCGTTGTACTGTGTACACATGCAAGCGAAGGAGAAAGGGTTCAATGTTTTGCTATACTCAGGCTAAATGAATGCTATATATGCTCTTTGTATAAATTAAACTACTTTAAATTACTTTTACTTAAAAAAAACTTTATTTTAAACCTTGATGCCTTCGCGGCTTACTTAAGACTAAAATACAAATTGATTTTGTGGCTCTATTTATACTCGAATTTGTCACTAAAAGCTAGATGCATGCCCATGCAGGCAAACGCCTCGTCAGCAGTAGATATCCGTTGTGCTGTTGATCTTTCTTGATGCTGTGATGGAATGTGCAGTGGTCATCACATCTCAATTGCTCCAGATGAAATGTAGTCAGTGCTTTCTGTGGAACGAAGTTTATTTATGTTATGATCAAGTGGAAGCGTCGTCGTAGGAGAATTTGAAACGTAACATATTTGTCGTTAACTCTTCCGCCCTTAAAGTCGAACGTCCTCGTGAGGTGTTGTTGGCGTCACCAGGTGGGGGATGTCTTCGAGGCCTATGGTTATAGCTGATGGCCTGTTAATGTTGAGGCATTTATCTTTGGTCAAGACTTTGTTTCTTATGACCCTATATGCGTGGATGGCGGTTGCCAAGATTATTACCACTATGATGATGTTTACAGATAAATTGATTTTGTGTTTTGTATCAAGTAGCGCAATTTGTTCGTTGCGGTTGACGTACAGCTCCTTGATCCTTTCGAGGGACAATACCTCCTCTATTTGGTCTGGCTTGTATGACGGTTGGAGTATTGCTGGTAATGGTTGATGGCTCGTGATCTCCTTGGACATGATTGTTCTCCCTCTGACTTCGATGGTGGTGTTGAAGTGCTTGATGATGAACGTTCCGTTTAGCATCATGGTTTCATTGTTGACTATGATGGGTCCTTCGAATTGATTTAGTAATAGGATACCGGGAGAGATTTCATCTATTGCTGGAATGTGCTCGTTGTTGATGATGGTGCAATTTGCCTTTTCACTACGGATGAGCTTCGGGATGCATGGGGCTTTGCTTAAGTTTACAATATTGTTGCTGTTACAAATTGTGAGGCTACTATACGTTTTACATTGCTTACTTATACCATAAATTTCTTTCTTACATTCTATTATCGATTCGTATTTGATGTTATTTGTTATTTTCTTAATTTTTACTGGTTTTATAATTGATAAATTACATGTTTCATTTTTCGTGGTTGGGAAACTTAAAATATAAATTAGGTTATTATCGTTGGAGGCTATCTTAACCTGGGCAAACTCTACTGCCTCATCAATGTTAACATATGGTATATTCTCGGTTTTCATTATGTGTTCTGTTATATTTATTTCTTCGTTTGATAATATAAATGAGTTTACTATATTGGCTTTAGTCCAGTGTATTGAGTAACCTATGTTAGTAACTTCATCCTTAATTATATCTAACTTATATTTAATTCCTAGGATTACATCGTTTTTTTCGTTTTCTTTAAATGTTTTGAGTATTTTATTAGTGACATTAGTCATCTCGTTGATTTTTTCTATCGTTAATTTATTAATGCCAACTTGGTTATTATTACTTTGTAGTACATTGTTCATTTTATCCATAAGGATTTCATAATCGTGGTGGTCGGGGTTGCCCGCGATCCATTTCCACGCGCTTCCTATAAAATCTAATGATCGCCTAACTCTGTTTACTTTTAGTCGGTTCAAATGATTTTTTATCTTCTGAATTTCGAATTGTAGGATGGGGTAGAAAGGATGGCTGGATTTGACATGTTGTGTGACTAAACCTTCAATATTGGTGATTAGATCTTCGTATTTGCTGATGTCAATTACGTGAATTATTTTAAAGGAACCATTCTGGATAACTGCGCTTCCTACATGAATTTTTATTAGCTGTGAAGTTGAGTAATCAAGTATCTGAAGGTTTGCAGTGCATAAAGGCACTAGCAGTATGCTATTGTGTGGGAAAAGGAAAAAGATCAATTCTTAATTAGACTCTTGTGAATCGTTCTGCCAGATTTTGTGATGATTGTGGAATTTCGATTTTCGGCTACTATTTCTGTCTTATACCTAGGTGTTAGTTTGTTTCCTATGCGGCTGTTAATTTTGACATATACTGTTTCTCCAATGTTGTAATTCTTTGGAGGATCCTTAGATTTGTTATGGTAGTTTAAGTCAGTTTCTTGTTTTTTTCTAATCCTTTGGGTGTTTTCTTGTCTTACTCTGCCTAGTTCTTCGGGATCGTTATATAAGTGTTTTGTAAAGAATGTATCTATGGGTTTTTTTTTGGTGGTGGAGTGGACGGATTTGTTGTATTCGTAAATGGACCTGTCGAGTAATTCAGCGAATGTCGCGTGAGGATACTCTGCTTTTAAGCATCGGATTAATTCCGAGAGAGTTGAATGCAGTCTTTCTACTTGACCATTTGTGGAGCTTGTGTATGGGGGTACTTTAAATATTTTTATGTTGAAGATATTCTCCAACATGAACGTTAGGGAACAAGAATTAAAAGACTTTTCGTTGTCCATTACTACAATTTGTGGAACTCCAAAAGATAGTATAACTTCTCTTAGAGTGTCTTTAACGTCTTCGGTTGCCCTTGATTTTAGGATTCTGGCGAGGGCGTATTTGGAAAATTTGTCTATTGCAGTTAAAATAATTTTTTTATTTGTGAAATATATGTCGATGTGAATAATTTGGCCAGGATATTCGGGAATGGGAGTTGGTTGAATCTCGGGTTTATTGGGGTGTCTGTCGTATTTGTTTAATCGGCATGTTTTGCACTCTTTAGTGACCTTTGCTATCTTCGCACTCATATGTGGGAAATAATAATTTTGCAAAATTTGGACTTTATTTTCTCTTCCGTTGCGATGTGCTCGGTTATGTTCCTTAATAATTTCTGTCTCTTGACGGTCCTCGTCTGTAAGGTCGGTAACCATTTTTCTTGCAAATCGTGTTCTAACTTTGTTAAAATGAATCGGGTATATTCGTTGGATTATGCCTAGGGTTCTTTCTTCGGTCTTTATTCCATTAATAACTGACGGATTTAGGTATTTCTTTAGAATGTCTATAAGTTTCTCTTCGGTGTATTCTAATTCTGTAACTGTTTGTCGGTGGTAGGTAGGAAAGATTATTTGGAATTCATGAGAGGAAGTGTCGCCAAGGTTCAAGATGATTTGGTTTTTGAAAACATTTATAGGTGTGTCCGAACATTGGATTAGGTCTTGACCGGAGCTTTCGTCGCTGTGTTGCGTAGCTGTAAGGGAATTAATATGGGAATTTATGGGCGGTCGCGACAGGGCGTCGGCAACGACGTTGGATCTTCCGGGTTTATATTTTAACTCGTAATTATATTCTTCGAGTATTGCTTTCCAACGTTTGATTTTGCTATTATCATTTTTGGGACTGAGGGCATATGTTAAGGGTTGATGGTCAGTATAGATTTTGAATTTAGTTGAACCGTATAGGTAATTTCTTAATGATCTTAAAGCCCATACTATGGCCAACATTTCTTTTTCATTGGCGGCATAGTGTTCCTCTGCCTTGGTGAGTGTTCTTGATATAAAGGTAATTGGTTTGTCGTCTTGCGACAATACGGCTCCCAAAGCGTAGTTCGATGCGTCGGTGGTTAATTGGAATTCTTTAGAGAAGTCTGGATAGTTGAGAATAACTTCCTCTGAAATAAGTGAATTTTTAATTTTTTTGAATGCGTCTTTTGCGCTTTGGTCCAAGTGGATGACTTTTTTGCGTGAAGCAGTCTTGGACGTACGTCCGTCCTCCCCTCTTAAAAGGGCTGTCAGGGGTTTTGCTAGCTTAGCGTAGTCCCTGATGAATCTGCGGTAAAATCCCGACAGACCGAGAAATGATCTTATATCTTTAAGCGTTTGGGGATAAGGGAATTCTGCAATTGCCTTCACCTTGGATGGGTTGGCTTTTATGCCTTCGGAAGAGATGATGAACCCAAGAAATTCTACCTCTGGCTTAAGAAATTCACACTTATCCAGCTGAACCTTGAGATTGGCGTTTTGGAGGGTTTGGAATATTTTTTCTAAGTTTTGGAAATGGGTTTCGACATCCTCGCTGAACACAATTATGTCATCAATGTAGACATAGCAGATCTTACCGATGTGTTCTCTAAGTATGTCATCTAAAGTTCTTTGGAAAATTGAGGGCGCATTTTTCAGCCCGAACGGAAGTCTTAGGAATTCATATTTTCCGTTGTTGACGGAAAATGCGGTCTTTTCGACGTCGTCCTCGTGCAGAGGAATTTGATGGAATCCGCTCTTGAGATCGAGAACCGAAAACCATTTATTTTTTCCTAATTGCGATAAGACCTCGTTTGTTTCCGGAATTGGGTACCGGTCACTTATTGTTACGGAGTTGAGCTTCCTGTAGTCAATTACCATTCGGTACTTCCTTTCGCCAGAAGCGTCCGGCTTTTTCGGTACGATCCATACTGGTGAGTTATATGGCGATCGTGAGGGTCTTATTATGCCATCACTTTTTTTTAACTGTTTGACGCTCTTTTTTTTCGAAGATAGGTTGTCATAACTTATATGAGTAGCAAATACTGTTCAGCCACCAGCTCTTAATGTTGTGATAAAAAATATCGACTTCATCAGCAGGTGAAGCATTCAATCTGTTTATCAACTTCCGGTTTTAATGACATGGGATAGGGGTAGGATTTGGAGTAGACGGGGTCTATAGAGGTTGTTCGGATTCTTCCCTTGACTGTGGTCGTGAAGGTTAATTTCTCGTTTGGTTCACAAAATAAGTTGGGATAGTTTGTTGTTAAGGAGAGTAGTGCATCTTTTTGGCCCTGGGTCATATGGTCAGTTCTTAGAGATATATTATGTATTGTTTCGGACATTTGTTGTTTTAGCCTAACCTTGATGTTATTGTTAATTATCATATAGTTTCGGTTTGAGAAGATTATGGCTGATAGTTCTTTAAGGGTATCGTTCCCCAATATTGCGTGGAAGGATTTTAGTGTCGGTAAAATGAAAAATTTTATGTCTTTCTTAAGACCGAAAAGATTAAGTAGTGTATGATGAGTGATTTCTATATTACCTCCGATCGAGTTAGCAAGGAAATTTTTCTGATTAGGTATTTTAGTTTTGGCAAGATGGGGTTGAATATAATTTTTGTTGGACCCGGTGTCCACAAGGAATTTTAGGATGTTGTTGTCATTCGTCTTGCACTCAAAGTAAGGCAAAGACGAATTAGTTAGTCTAAAAAATGAACGTCTACGAAATCATTCGCAGCGTGTGTGGTCTCTTCGTTAAATTCTTGTTCGTTCAAGTATTCGTTTATGGATTGATCGTTTATTTCGGAACCACACATTGCAGTGTTGTTGCTATCGGCTTCGTTTTCATAATTGGGTGGAAACTCTGAGTTGGTTCCAAGTTCCATTGTAGATGTTTCAACATGGAAATTACGCTGGAGTTTACTTGGTACGGCATGTTGTTGAGACGGTGTTATAGGTCGCTTAACAGCTGGTGGCCAGTTTTTAGCCCTAGGCCTATTCGCATAATTTATATTGTTGGTTCTTATTGTGGACGTATCCATTGGTTCTGGTTGCGAGGTAGATTTTGGATAAAAGGTGTGGTTTCTTTGGAAATGGAATGAGTTAGGTTGGAAGTTTGGCTTTTGGTGAGGTTGGTTATTCGGTGGAGATTGTTGATAAGTTGATACGAATTGTGGACGCTGTGGAAGCGGAAATTGGTTATGATTGGGACGTGGTAAAAGGCGTGTAGAGAAGTTGGGTTGCGGTTGTGGCAGATATGCCAAACGGGGGTGAAATGGTTGGACATTCACGTTTTTCCGTGGAGGAATTGGTGGTAGTCTACGCACCGCTTCAACGTTGTGGTTCGCGTAATTCGACCTAAACTGCTGGTTTTCCAGTTTTCGGCAGAGATTAAGAGCTGTGGGTAAATCTGCTGGCTCTCTCATGGCCAGTAGCCTAGGTAAATCACCCTTGAGGCCCCTAATAAATGTATCTAACGCATTTAGCCTGTAAGATTCGGTTAAATGGTGTAGAGCTTCAGGCGGAAGTTCCATGCTAGAAACTTTGTTCTGAATGAGGGACAGGTAGTTATATACTGCCTGATAGTAGGTTTCGACCGAGTTGTTACCTTGAGTTAAAGTGGTCATCTGGTACTCTAAGGTACTGAGGTCACGTCTATCTGCGTAGTGCAGCGTGAGGCATTTGGAAATACACTCCCAATTTAAGGGTGTATTATATGATTCTAGGATCGCATCTGCATTCCCATTTATTTTATTCCGAATGACGTTTAGTATGCCAAAGTATTTTGGCGTCCCCTTAGAATGTTCGTAAATACCTAGGATTCTTTCGACGCTTTTGCGCCAGGAACTAAATTCACCTGGAGTTCCAGAGAACTCCCTTAGGCTTCTTACGACGTCTGGTACTTTATCTAGATAGTTTAGATTAGATCGGTATCGCTCGTGTATAGTTTCGTCGACACCTCTCTGAAATTGAGTATTAGGATTTACAGTTTCCCGAATTAATTGTCTACATTCGGAATCGCAGACCTGTCTTACGATTCTTTCGATCAGCGCCTGTAATTCTGGCGTAGCACCGACCTGCGATCTGTTCAAACTTTCGGGGTCTAGCACCGCTGGACGAAGGATAGGTTCAGTCATGTTCTTGGGATGATTTCAAAACGGAGGGTTGAAAAAAAGGGGTTGGGAAATTCGAAATTCTTTTCAGCACGCACTAAATTTTGTTTATAATGAATTATTTGTTAATGAATTATTTGTATTCACTTTGTCTTGATATTGGCGAAAATCTTATAGCTACTTCTACTCAAGTTAATAATTATAGGCTAATGAATTATTTGCATTTCACTTTGTTTTTTGATAATATGGGAAAACAAAAATCTTATAACTATGCACTTTGGTTGTGTAGTTATTCAATATGTTATTAATTTTTACTTATTATTATTAATTTTCTTATTAATTCTTTTGCAAATGCTTCTTAATGTCACTTATTTCTAATTAAAACTATCTTACATGATAATCCAGCGCTGGTGGAGGGGCTGCATTCCCTTTTTCTTGATGCTTGGGCACTCTTGATACTCGGGCTCCTTTCTCCACTCTCCCTCGCTGGTGACTTTGTCTATCGACGTAAGTCTTTGTGGGTGGTGGCCCAGTTGCTGGCGGAGTTGTAGTCTGGCTGGAGCTGCTTGAGGTCCTTACGCGTCGTGCACTTGTTGTAGCCTGGCTGGAGCTGCTTGAGGTCCTTGTAGTCTGGCTGGAGCTGCTTGAGGTCCTTGTTTTGGCACACGCGTCGCGCACTACTTTTACTTTTCGTAATTAAAGTTTTAACCGCACTTACTACTGGGCCCCACGTTGGGCGCCAATTAAACTACTTTAAATTACTTTTACTTAAAAAAAACTTTATTTTAAACCTTGATGCCTTCGCGGCTTACTTAAGACTAAAATACAAATTGATTTTGTGGCTCTATTTATACTCGAATTTGTCACTAAAAGCTAGATGCATGCCCATGCAGGCAAACGCCTCGTCAGCAGTAGATATCCGTTGTGCTGTTGATCTTTCTTGATGCTGTGATGGAATGTGCAGTGGTCATCACATCTCAATTGTTCCAGATGAAATGTAGTCAGTGCTTTCTGTGGAACGAAGTTTATTTATGTTATGATCAAGTGGAAGCGTCGTCGTAGGAGAATTTGAAACGTTTGTCGTTAACTTATACAATCGTGTACACGAGATAAAAGGATGTGTATAGTGATAATGCGACGAATGCAACAAGATCAGTAGTGTACAAAGTGAAGAAAGCGGACACAACAAAAATATATGTTGCGAAAATCAAATTAAAAAATCAAGAAATCGAATCAAACCCGAAAATGAGTTTTTTTTGGAAAATGTAAGTATTATTGTTGAAGTGAATTGATTGTTCTGTCTGTTTGTGTGTGAATTGTCTTTTTGCATGCATGTACATAAGTTTAGTGTTAACCCAGATGTACCTGACGTCCTACATGTAGGCCGGTCAGAAGTTGCACAAGCTTGAATAAACCGTATGGCACGTGTTGTGCAAACAACAGGCCCACATGTATGACGGCAGGCACATCTGGGCACGTGTCTTTGGTACAGTCTTTTCTTATATTAATAAATAAAAATCGTGTTCAAATTAGATTTCAACATTAGATATAACGAACGAAGCGTCTCCTCCGAAGTACGAAAACGCACTTATTAGTGAGGAATTTTATTTATATTGATTAAAAATATTGAAAATGTGTTAGAATAATAAAAAAACATGTACATATATTTATTATGATGTTATTTACTTCGTTTTAGGTCGCTGTAATAAATCTATTTTATAAACTATAATAAACATATAAAAAAACTGACCAAACCATTTCATTCACTGCACAGTAAGTAAAGTGTGCAGTAAACACTATACTCTTAATTTACTGTACACTATTCAGCATTCAACCAATAATTCATGTGCATAGGAATATGTGAATAGGGACACTATTCTCTTAAACAGAAACAAGTACATAATCCATATGCAATCACTTAAAAGGGAACCGCGAAACATACATGCGTTTTGAGAATGAATGTTTCATATGCTACTTTGAATGCATTCATGCAGATCTCTAATTGAAACTCCGCGTATGATGCACGAAGAGCCATTACATCCACACCAAAGCCACGATGTTGTGCGGCGTTCACGCGGAAGGAGTGATTGGGCCGTATTTTTTTTTTTTTTTTGAAGACTCTATCGGCAATACGGTCACTTTTATTCTCTAGGGCCCTGATAAACGACTTCTTACTGCTGGAAATGGATTAGCGGGGTCTGGTGAATATGTGGCAAAAGACGATGCAACCACACACATAGCCACTGTGTAAAGAAAGCTTTTCCTGGTCGCGTAATCTCCCGTTTTGGCGATTTGGCATGGCCAGTAACATCGCCCGATTTAATCATCCCAGATTTCTTTCTTTGGGATTACTTGAAGTCACGGGCTTATGCCAACAAGATTCAGGAAATCGCAGCCCTAGAGAAGAATATTCAACAGGTATGCGAACAGTTATTACCGGAAATCTTGCGGAAAGTCATGATAAATGCGATAAAACGGGTACAAATGTGTATCAACATTGGCGGCGGCCACTTGACAGATATCTATCATCTTTTCTACTTAAAAAAAAAAATTGCAAAGATCCAAATACAGATTTCTTTCACTCAGAATCATTTTTTTTTTATTTACTAAGAAAGGAATTCTATTGGGACTATAACTTAATTCGTGCGGTTTGCTAAGAGATGGCGTAACTTGTATTATTCCATTGGAACATGCGTTGGAAAGCTACTGTCATTGTACGTCATTTCAAATGAAAGACATATCATTTGAAGCGTAAACAACAATAATTTTTTTTCACTCAAATATGTCGAACTTTGTGCCTGAAAAAGTGTTTTAGCGGGAAGTTCTTCTTCATTACTTTAATATGAAGAAAACTGCTGCCGAAAGTCATCGTATTTTGGTGGAAGTTTATGGTGAACATGCGCTAGCTGAGCGAACGTGCCAAAAGTGGTTTGCACGATTTAAAAGTGGTGATTTTGGCTTGGAAGACGATGAACGTCCTGGGCAGCCAAAAAAGTTTGAAGATGAAGAACTGGAAGCATTACTCTATGAAGATTGTTGCCAAACACAAGAGGAGCTCGCAGAATCTTTAGGTGTCACTCAAGCAGCCATTTCAAAACGTTTAAAAGCAGCTGGATATATTCAAAAGCAAGGAAATTGGGTGCCACATGAACTCAAGCCGAAAGACGTCGAAAGGCGGTTTTGCATGTCCGAAATGCTGCTGGAACGCCACAAAAGGAAGTCATTTATGCACCGGATTGTTACTGGTGATGAAAAATGGATCCATTACGACAACCCCAAGCGCAAAAAATCATATGTGAAACCCGGCCAACCAGCCAAATCAACGGCGAAGCCGAATATCCATGGCGCGAAGGTAATGCTCTGTATTTGGTGGGATCAGAATGGTGTGCTGTATTATGAGCTGCTAAAACCGGGTGAAACTATCAATGGACAACGCTAACGATCACAATTAACCCGTTTGAAAAGAGCAGTAGCCGAAAAACGCCCGGAATATGCGACCAGACACGAGGCAATAATTTTCCATCATGATAACGCTGGGCCCCACGTTGCTATTCCGGTTAAGAACTATTTGGAAAACAGTGGACGGGAAGTTTTACCCCACCCACCTTATAGCCCAGACCTTGCCCCTTCGGACTACCATTTGTTCCGGTCGATGCAGAACGCCCTCATTTCAGTGAGGGTTCACATCAAAGCAGAATATCAAAAATTGGCTTGAATCATTCTTGGCTGCCAAGCCGGCGCAGTTCTTTTGGGATGGGATCCACAAATTGCCAGAAAGATGGGAAAAAGTCATAGCTTCAGATGGGCAATACTTTGAATAATACTATTGTACATGTTTTTCTTAAATAAACGTTCAAATTTTGAAGAAAAAAAACCGCACGAATTAAGTTAATAAGAAATAAAATTTTTAGAATTTAGATTAATTTTGCGCCACCTTGTAGCAGACCTAAGGCCCATACATCATCAAAATGCACGCTCTACAGCAAATATGACTCTTCTCGAGCCCAGCCTTTGGCTAAATTTAGTCGCATCTCACACGACATGGCCCGTTTCGGCTTCATTGTAAGAAAAAATTCTGGTTTGGAGTTTTGAACTTGCCACCATTCTTGGAGTTCTGTTTGTGAGGCAAAAGTTCGTGCTCAAATCTTTGAAAACAAATATTCATCAAGTTATGGCCGACATATGTACATATGTCGAAAAGTCGTCAAAAATTAGTTTGGCAGAATCGAGTCCTATAAAAGCTCCTGTGCAAAGAATTTGAGAGATATTATATTCCAGGCGTATAGATAAATTCCAAGCAATATGGAAAAATAAAAATTGGACTGAAATCTGAATCACAAATGTATTAAATTTACCTTCGGCACCACAAATTGGATAGCCCTGTAGTGAAACAATTTCTTTATCATGATTTTCGAGTTAACCGTGCCATTTGGCTATATTTCAGTAAATGACGGGCGGGTCATTTTAGCCTTCCAGATATGAAGTAATTTTTCCTGTTCTTTGAACCTAGAGAAAATTGTTATAATACTCTTGATATCACATGTTCACAGGAAGAATTATAAAACAGGTGATCGCGGAGACCCGTCAAAATTTCCATTTTGCGAGTTCGCCGACCGATTAACACAAAACGGATTATTGTATCTCAAACTTATTAGAACAAAATTTGATCTTTGCATTTATCAGTCCGAATTGGCATCAAAAACTCCGTTATCGGAAAAAAAAAGTAACCTCGGAGCTTATGATAATTTTATGCTTGTCGGCCAGCCAAAGCCGATACGTTAATTAAATTTTCATATTTCGAAAGTTCTCGATGTTGTCGGTGATCTCCCCGGCTTATGCAGCCTCAATATTCTCATCAGATGGCCTTGAAGACTGGCATTACAAAGAATGAATGCCGCACCGTAGATAGAGCGCAGTTTAAGGATGGATCTAGAAGAGTTGGGATAGCACAGTGAAACATGGTAGGAATACACTCATGACAGGGAGGCTTGGCAAAAGGTGTTCAACAAGGTTCTGAGCTTTCCAGTCAGTAATAATAAAATTAACATGATACGGACCTATTTCTTATTGGTAAATACGAATATAAAAGACGAATTCCGATGAACTTTAACCAAAGAAGTACACCGCTGAGGAAAAACATCAAGAAATATGGCATGGTCGTTGTGGGATTCGGACCCTGTGCCATCGACGACCAAAGTCCGAGTACTTCAGATTAAAAGAAATATATTTCATACTTTTCACAAAATTGTTACATTTTTCCATGGAATTGCTATGCTACGCCGACAGAGGCCATGTTATAGTTTACCATCAGCAATGAGAGATGACAATTCTGGCGGTGAGTTTCCACCACGTCCACGAACTCATTGCCTTCACTATGATTATTGAAAAAGGCGCAAGAGCAGTTGGAACGATAAAAGAAAAAAGTCACAAATAAAAAAAAAATCCTCTCAAAATCGATAAGTGTGAAGTTTGACTATAGAGTAAAATGAGCATACTGGACTTGAAGTTAGTGGAAGCCTCTTACAAGGTGACGTCCTAGCCATCAACATATGAAAACTCATACATACACGCATATGTATATAGAAATATCGCTTTTCATCCAGAAAGGATTGAAAAACCCTTACCCAAATCTCAGGGCACACCAATTACTGACCTTCACTGATAGCTCCAAAATGAACCTTAGAAGAGAAAAAGAAGTAGGAAAGGATGGGTTGCGGTTTTGGGGCGTAGGTATCGATGATAGCCTCAATAACCTTGGCTACCTTTTCTCATCAATTCTTCTGGAAACTTTTCTTTACATATGGCTTTTTGCTTTAACCGCATGTTATCAAACTAACTCCACAAAATCCAATTATTATAGCGTGAAACCTAGCCTATAGGTCCCTTTTGACTGCCGAGAAATTGAGTCACCAACGAGCCCGCTAGAATGGGCTCAAAATAAGTGATTTGATAACCGCAATGATTTCCTGGAACGTATCTCGATAATAAAATACTTTTCACCACACTTCCAGTATTTTTTTTTTTTTTTATTTATTTTTTTTTTTTTTTTTTGTTTTTATATATTAAGAACACACTTACCCTAGACAAAAATGCTTAAAACTGGCTTACATAACAACTAATATAAAATACCTTACTGGCCCTATACGGACACTCTAAAGCAAACATAACAATTTAAGACTAAGCCTTCCGGCCTTATGATTAATTTGCAATAATTAAAATAAATAAACAACTTAAGCTAAGAAAAGTGATATTTTTTAAAAAAAACTTAGGATCAGATCATTTTTTATAGAAAAAAGCTAAAATATATATACAAAAATACATACGTCATATACCTTTTGTATGTATAATATATCTTTTTTTTTCATTATTGTTTTGTGATTTTTTTTGTTTTTGTTTTTTTAATTACAGCTAAATCTAAAGTAAGCCTTCCAGCCACCCCAGCTTGCCTTAGCCTGCCCTAACCTATCCTAACCTACTCTAGCCTCTTCTAATCTACCGTTGTCTTTGTAAGACTGCCACTGGCAAGCATATGCCTTATATGGCATATGGCAAGCTTTGCCTTACAGAGGCTGACCTATTAAAGTAAACCACTGACGCAGTCTGCTCGAGCCACCAAAAGCGTTGATGCTGTCGGGCGACGTCTCCCCGATCTTGGTGCGACACTGATCTACCAAACCTGAGGCGCTCGGGCTCGCGGAGCGCAACATAATGTTCGTAGAGGATAGAGGTGGATCAGCCCACATTGATCAAAATAGAGGAATGCCTTTGGGGGGACAAAGCCGCTAAGGCGAACTTTCTCGTGGTACATGTAATTAGGGAAGTAAGCCCCGGAGATCAGGTTATTGACCGAAGTCATTGCTCTCATGACGTGACCTCGGATTAAATTTAGTAAAAAATTATCCATCCGTACAATCCTGGCCCTATTGTATAGGACATCGTTCGAGTAAAATTTCGTGTATACAGATTCGGGTGTCCTATATAATCCAAGACAAGTTCTGAGACATTGTCTCTCAAACACCCGAATCCTTTCCATTAAGCTAACTCTCACATTAAACCACACGGGACATCCATAGGCAATCATGGGCCTGATTAAGGCCATGTAGCAAATTACCTTTACTCTTGAATCAAGTTGGTTGGGCCCCGGGCCCTCGCCAGAGCAGCATCTATATGTTTGTCAAAATATAGATACTGGTCTAGCCAGATCCCAAGGTATTTGACTACATTTTGTTTCGTCAATGGGCGCTAGTGTATATAATGTATATAAATTCACAATTTTATTTTATTTTATTTTTTCTTTCTTTTTTAAGTTGATATGATTAGAATTCCTGACGCCAGGTCACAGCGCGTCTGTTCCCATCCACCGCCAATTTGCAAGTGTCGAGTTCTCACTCAGCATCATCCACCAAAGGCTAATCTTCAAAAAAATATACATTAATTGTTATACGTGAGTGTACGACATTAGAGAGAACATAAGTTTAATACAAAAGAAAGAGAGCCTCGCGGGTGAGTTAGTGACTGGTGGCTATTGCTGAGTGAGACTCCGGTACAATTGGTATACAATTTAAGCTCAATTTATTTTTTATATACATATAATCAAATTTCACGTCTGATAATCCTAAACAATAAGACTTTCTACTTTTAACTTGCCTACGTCTTTGGTTATGTCCCAGTCAATCGGGTCCTTCAGATGTATTGGATGTAGGCTAGCGATGTGTGCCAGAAGTGCGTGATTTTCTTTCTTTCCTTAAAGAGAATTGTTCTTAAAAGATTTTAAGGCATCATAAGCATTTCCTTTATATCCCAATTTTCCTGGCTTCAGCAAAAAGAACTCCTATGTAGCATCTGTTGAGGAATCAACAATCAATACGATTAAAGTTTTGAGCATTTTTTGTTTTAAATATTTTATATCTTCTTTATTGAGTTTTAGTCAACTTTAATTGTATAGCATACAATACAAGCAAAAAAGCAGGAGCAAATAGTATTATACAGTAGCTTTCAAGTCAGTTGCTGCTTACCTCTCCCTTTTGGGTCATGCAGGAATGGCTCTAGGATAATCTTCGGTTGATAAAAAATCCATTTAGCGTAAATCATATTTACATTTATCCGAAAAATAATAAAGTCGTCCTCCTCGAAGACGTTTCTCAATGTCCACTTATCCTTACGTATATCTCCCATATCCTCTGCAGTGATTTACTATCGACTATTATTTCGTGGAAGTCTCCTCAGGATTTAATCTTGAAAATCTCGTTCAATTCATTTTTTTTTATATTTTCTTTAAATTAACTTTCCCAGGACTTGTCCGCAAAGGAACGATAGAAAATGTAAAATACCACTCTCAATCATAATCATGTCCAGACCATGTTTTCTTCTTTTCCTTCCTTATCTCGGACTGCTGTTACTACAGGACGAGGAAGTAAATCCTTCGTGGAGAGTATCTTTTGTTGTGTGGTGATTCAATAAAAGGACAATGTTCGGTTTAGATTCCTTTTTTTCTTTCTCCTTCGTTGGCTGTACCGGTTCCTCTTCATGCGTTCCTGAATAATGCTCCCTAATGTGGTACATAAAAGTCGACTTTATTACATTACTCTAAATGGGACGTAGGCACATATACACAAACCCAATGCACTTATAGTCCTTTCTACCGTGAAGGAATATTTGTGATGGGCGCGGGGAAGTGCCTCTTTCCGGAATATGTACTCGAATCGATTTGTGTGTGAATATATCGAACAATACAATTTTCTTTATTCTTCGTCCATTTGACACGTCTTTATTATGGACTTAAGGACATCCTGCATTGGACCTTGGGTCAATGGCCTTTCTGGTTTAGGTGTTGCCACAAGGATAATCATATAGCGTTAAGGCATTCAGATTTTGATTTGTTTTTGGTCGTCCTTCGTCTGTTCAACAATGCAACACGAAAGCATAGGCACGCACGTGAGGAAAATGATTTTCACATATTCTTGCGAACGTACTCGGTATGCATGAAAAGGGACTCGAAGCTTTTTTATGTTGGGGAGCAAATTCAATTTTATACCAGTGTCCTTGAAGTGAAGGCTGAGGCAGCTGCCTGCGTGGATGAAATTACATACAAGCTTTAAAGGCTTATAAATATTCTTCGCTTCGGGCCTTTGGTCCTTTAGTACATAATTTGTGATCGTTGTTGTCACGATTATCATCGTCTTTTTGATTGTTCACATCCTGAACAAACAACAAAAGGGATAATCAAGATTTTGGCAGATTGTTTGTACCCTAATCTGGTTGGATTTACGAAGAAAATACGATTATCCTTCGGATCGAATATGTAATACGCGTGTATTTCTCTCTTTGATCATTTGGTTTTACTTTTACGTTTGAGCACAATAAGTAATAGTGTTTCCATTCAACATCTGTCTTCATCCATCAAATCAGCAAATAGCTCTCGAGGGATAGTAATAAATCATACCTCTTGGTCATATGCTTAGTCTTCTTAGTCCTTTACCAGATATACACACGGGAATTCGGGGTGAATGAGAGGGACGATGGTTGGAGAGTACGGCGGGTAGGGTTGGACGTCCCGTTGTAGTGTTTCCAGGTAGGTTTGAAGTACCTAAACGATATGTTTGGCTTGGTCGGCGCTTCGCGGAGCGTCCCTCGTTTTATTTCGCTATTCTTGTCTTTAACGCCTTGTGTCACTTTGCTTGGACGATTCACAGTGCTTTTAAGCGGTGGAACATGTTTTGTTGAGTTCCGTCAAAAGAAACTACAAGTTCTTGTTGCGTTTAACATGGATCGAATTTTGATTTGACTCGAAGGAGGAACCGGTTGAGCGGAACAAGAGGAATTTTGCATCAAGACTTGGACTTAACATTTAATTGACCAACTTGACCTACCGAACTTAATGTGAACGACCAACAACAATACATTATAATCGCTGAATGGACTCTAGATCAGCTGGAAGTTGACGGGCCAAATGCATTATAAGAAGATCATTGTTTGTTATAGATTTTAAGCCTGGTGTACTTTTCCCAAAAGGCAACTGGCATTGTCATAACCGCAAACCAAGAGCACAGCAGATCGTTGTTGTGGTCTAAACTGGAAACTGTCCATGTCCACAATGAAGTGTTTCCATTCCTCGAGGACAGTTTCATTATTCCATATAATTGTGATGAGCCCATGTAACGTTTCTGTTAATTCCGCTCCAGCAAATTTTATTAATTTCGATGGTATTGGGTCTGCGGCCTTGTTTATTTTTAAGTCGATGGACTGCTTCCTTTACTTCCTCGATGATTGGCAGTTTTACCCAATTTTCTGCTGTGTAGACAACCCAATTTTCCATTGCTATTTGCTCTCCAAGTATATTAAGCAGTTCATCAAAATATCACCTCCATTGGATTGGAACTCCGTTGCGTATAAATCCTTATCTGGCCTGGTTCACTTTTCGTACAGCGTTCAGCCCCGCATACATTACTCTCGCGTTTCCAGCCTCACATTCTTTCTTAATTTTAGGGAACGTCTAACATCTGTCGCAAGGTTTGATATCGTTTACGCGTGATCTCTTCACTATTTTTCAAAGATTCAAGTCTTAAAATATATTTACTTACTCTTCGCGTTCTTTTTCAAACCAAGTTTTACTTTTGGCCGCTATGCAATAGCCTATTTTGTTTTTGCTGCTTTCATTACAACTGTTGAGAGAGTTATAATGTACATGTATGCATTCATTTATAAGCTTTGGCTTAATGTTATCTTATTCAATAAAGCTTTTAGTTCTCGTACAGTATTCCAATTGGACGGTGGTGTTTCCTATTTTAGCAGGTTATGGGCCCGAAACGCGGTACTTTTTTTTTTAGTTGGAAGAGAACGTAAAAAAGAACCAAGAAGTTAAATTAAGTTTTTTTTTGGAACGTTTTTATTGAAAAATAAAAAACAAAAAAAGGAGGAGGTTCATTGGGCAATTGTGGTTTACTGGGAAAACTTTATGTTATTACGGGAAACTCTTTACTGAAAACATCCATCATATTTTTGTTTTGCAAAATGTCTGATTCAGAAATCAAGATTGAAAAATTAACCGGTCAAGAACAATGGAATTTGTGGAAATTCCAGATTAAAATTATTCTTAATGCCGCTGATCTACTAAAATATATATATAGATGGAGAAGCTACCTATCCGGTAGTAGGCGGTAGTATTAAATTGGAAAACTTAGCAGCAGCTGAATCGACATGGAAACGTGGAGATAGCAAAGCACAGAAGATAATTGTAACGAGTATGGCGAATCAGCCCCTTTTACACATAATAAATTGCAGATCTGCTAGGGAAATGTGGCTTAAACTCGAGACATTTTATGAAGCGAAATCAAAGGAAAGTATTCATATGCTTCAACAACGCTTTTATATGTTTTCTATGGACATATATCAAAACTACAGGCGCTTGTCCAACAACTGGCGGATGTTGGAGATAAAATTTCAGATTCCATGATAATCACCAAAATATTGATGATTTTACCAGAGAATTATAATTCGTTTTATAGTGCATGGGAGTCTACTGCGAGTCTACTGCGACTTAACATCACGATTGATAATGGAAGAAGCGCGCTTTAAAGCATATCAAGCGGGTAGCGAAGTTGATGGTAGTAATGCTTTGATGGCGAGGAAATTTGTCCTTGATTCTAAGAAGTCGCAAGACAAGGGGGTAAGACACCAGTCAAAGCAAGGCAAGTGTTTTGTGTGTAAAAAAGCTGGGCATTGGACTGTCCAGAGAGATTTTCTAAAGCGAACTCAAGTTACAAGAGAGGAGAAGCTTTTATTTGCGAAGCAGCAGCAGCGGAACAAATTGGTAACGAAGAGGAATGGTTTCTTGACTCCGGGGCGAGCAACCATATGACGAAAAGGCGAGAGTGGTTGGTTAATTATAGACATTTCGAAACACCGGTTATTGTTCGTATTGGAAATGGTACCACTATAAATGCCATTGGAAAAGGAGATATAAATGTATTGTCTTTTGCCGATGGCAGCTGGAAATTAAATCACATGGTTGATGTACTGTATGTACCAGATATACATGTCAATTTATTCTCTTTGAATAGCGGGCTGGACAAAGGTTTTCGTTTTTGGTCAAATAATTCCATATGCAAATTAATAAAAAACGGGGCTAATCTTGTGTGGGAGTGCGTGAATCTAAACTTTTCAAGTTGTTAATCAAAGTGGTTATTGAAGACAACCAAGTTTTTGCAAATGTTGCCGTAACAAAAAAGGAGACACTGCAGATGTGGCATGAGCGATTAGCACATCAAAATTTAAATCAAGTGCGATATATTTTAAAAGACCTTCAAATTCCATTCATAGACAATTCGAAGTTTATACGTGCTGGTTGCATGTATGAAAAACAATGTCGTGCCGTGTTCAGTGGGTCTAATGATAAAACTACATCTATTTTGCAGTTCATTCACATAGATGTTTGTGGACCAATGCAACAACAATCTCTTTTCGTGGATCGAAATACTTTCTTTTATTTAAAGAAGACTTTTCCCACTATCGCAAGGTTTATTTCATGAAAGAGAAATCGGAAGTTTATAAATTCCTTCAAGTTTTTTTTAAACGAAGTTTAAACGAGCAGAGACATGAAATCGGGTTAAAGTGCTTCGTAGTGAAAATGGATCCGAACATATAAATCAAAACGTAGGGCAGTTGCTTAATAAACAGTGTATTATACACCAGAGGACTGTGCCGTACACACCGGAACAAAATGGTTCTGCTGAACGTGAAATGAGAACCATTATGGAATCAGCACGATCGATGATACATGCAAAAAAATTGAGCTATAAATTTTGGGCAGAGGCAGTGAGTACTGCAGTTCATGTGTTGAATAAGACAGGGAGGAACACAGTTGAAGGAAAAACTCCATGGGAGCTTTGGTTTGGCTTAAAACCTAATATAGATTCTTTACGCGTTTTTGGTACAAATGTATATGTGCATGTCCCAGACCAGAAGAGAAGAAAATTAGATGCTAAATCCAAACAGGGAATTTTCATTGGTTACGAAGACGGGCCATAGAGTGTACATTCCTAAGGAGAATAAGGTTGAGATTACTCTAAATATCATTTTTAACGATTTTAGAACTTCTCTGAAGTAAGAGAGCATGCGGGAAAACACAGTTCTAATTGAAGAGGAAGAACGTGAAAGTCAGGTTGCTGATAATAAAGCAATTGGGAAACGAACTAGTAGTGAAGTTATCGTATCAATGTTGACAATGATGAAGCGGAGGATATTGCGTTTGGGCTTTCCGATGAAAATTCGACTTCCAGAGACAACATAAGAAGTTCAGATATTTGCAATGAGGTTGCTGATGGTGACTTGGCCGGTAAAACTGAGTCCTTGCGTGAGGATATAAGAAGCAGACATCGAAAGAGGAAGGAAACTCAAAAAAAAATAACAGGCATCGCAAATTGCACGATCTTAGAGAATTTTGCTTTTATTGCAGACACAGATTCTCCGAAAAGTTATGAAGTAGCTATTCGTTGTAAGGATTCCAAGATTTGGAAAGCAGCAATGGATGAAGAAATGTCGTCACTAAAAAGGAATGAAACCTGGGTTTTAGTGCAGTTACCGAGTGATAGAAAATTGATAGATATGAAATGGGTTTACCAAAGAAAAGGTACAACCGAAAATGAGGAAGTGCGGTATAAGTCTTCTCTGACTCGCAAACAAATTTTTTTTAAGTGGAACAAGCAATTCACATAATGCCAAGGAAATGTTAATAACAATGTCCGCCCTGGACGCCTCAGTACGTCAACAGCGGGTGAAAACGTTGAAACAATGAAGAAAATTGTTATGGAGACATGTTGAATCAATATAAAATAAGTAGAGGATATTGCGATATCGGCTGGCTCATTCCAAATTTTTTTTTTCAAATATTTTGGGCATAAAATGTGTCAGCGACGTACATACCGAAATTGCTAAATTTTGACCAAAAGAACCATCGCATGAGCATCGCTCAGAAGCTGTTGAATGGCGAGAATAATGATCGAGATTCACTGAAAATGGTCATCACTGGTGACGAAACATGATTATATGGTTATAACTTTGAAATAAACACCCAATCCAAGTGGAAGCGACCAGAAGAGCCAAAACCGAAAAAAGCAAGTTCGGTCGAGTGAAAAAGTTTTGCTCAGCGTTTTCTAAGATTATAATTGCCAGGTTCATCATGAGTTCTTACTGGAAGATCGTTCGGTCAGTAAAAAATATTAACTAGAAATTATGCGCCCTGTCTGTTTTTTATCATGGACACCCTCCCTTGAGTAGCTCCCATCCTGAGATTCGATAGGGAAACTAGTTTACCTCGGCAAATTTTACCCAAAGAAATCCAGCCATATTTAACATCTAGGCGTGTCAGCGAGTGTGATGCTCTTTTGCTTTAGTGATGTGAGTGAGTGTATTTCAGAGTCATCAGTTCTGCGTCTACATCTATTACTTATTTCGTAAGCCAGAAACCTATTACGAATTTAGTCGCCTCTTACGACTGGCACTCCCAGCCGTGGATATATTCTAAGCCCCATCCCGTAGGAAGATTTTAAAATTCATGAATGATCGCGTTTGTGGTCCTAAGAAAATTTGAATCTTCGATTGGATACTAGAAATCAAGCACCACCGTTTGTCCTGGTTGGGGCTGTGTGAGAGTCACCCGTCCGTGCGGCGTGCAAATCTCATACCTTACTCTTATAATCTTTTTTTTCCATTTTTTCTTTTTTGATCGCTAATGAAAATGAAGCCACATAAATGATGTTCACTAAACAAGATGTATTAGCTCGCCGGGAGCCAAGCTATAATTCCAGGTCTTCTATACTAAATTTTGCAAACTTTTACCTGGATCTCAGAAATCACAGTTGTAAGACCGGCTACTATGACCTCAGAATCATGTACTGTATAGTAGTAGAGCTGATCACGACAAGTATTTTCGTCCCTAAATCTATCCCTCTCCCATCAATACCCCCACTCAGTCAAAATCTTCCTCTTACCTTCTATTATCAGAATGTAAGAGGTCTTCGCTCAAAAACCCAAACTGTCTTCCAACAGTCACACGCTCTACCCTTTGAAATCTTTGCTCTGACCGAAACGAACCTGATCCCCAGCATAAGTAACTCCGAACTGTTTTCAACAAATTTCAACATCTATCGCGATGACGAACTCAGTCAGGCCACCGAGGGTTGCCCTTGTCGAGGAGTCCTACTGGCCGTCCTTAACTCCATTGACTCTTCCCTCATTGCAATATCATCCTCCCCCCATCTCGACTATGTTTCAATTAAGATTGTCTTACCCCAGAAGACACTCTACATCATATGTGTCTACATCTTGCCCTCTCAGCCCATTGAATCCTATCAACTTGCCATTAACACAATTGACCAAATAATTGATTTAAGAGACCCCCAGGAAAGAAATCCTTCTCTTCGGGGACTTCAAACTTCCTCATCTTAAATGGGCTCAATCAGACGATGAATCGTATTATATTGCCACCAATCCCACTACTGCCAAAGAATGCCTCTTCTTGGATCGCCTTGCGGATTCAAACCTTAGTCAAGTTAGTGGCGTCTTAAACTACATGGGTAGACAACTAGACCTCATATTTACAACTGATCCCTTCAACTCCTCTGTCTCACTCTGTCCCCTCTCCCTTTCAACCATCGATAACTTCCACCCCCCCCCCCCCCCCCTCATTCTTTCCTTTTTTCACGATTCTCTTTTACAGAACCCCCCTATCCACAGCTCTGCCGTCTCACGATTTCCACAAAGCAAATTTCCACCAAATCAATGAATACCTTAAAAAAGCTCCTTTCAATTTTGATAATCTAACTATAAATGATGCAATATCCATATTCTATAGGGAAATATTTAACTCTATCTCTCTTTACGTACCAATTTCCCAACGCAAAATATTGTCCACCTCCCCACCCTGGTATAATCGTAGACTTCGCACCCTAAGAAACAAAAGAAATAAACAGTGGACAATTTTCCTTTGTACTCAATCCCCTAATTACTTTTCTAACTACATGGGCAGCTATCTTAACTTTACCGCCCTTCACAACTCCCTCTATCAACGCTATTTAGCTGAAACGCAAGCCAATCTTATAAGTGATCCTAAGTCCTTCTTTAAATTTGTTAACTACAAAAGAAAATCTGATGGTTACCCTACCTCTCTCTCCTTGAATGATTAAACCTCTAATGACCCTAACACTATCGCCAACTTATTTGCCGCCTATTTTAAACAATCATTCGCCGACGACTCCTTCGTTCTAGACCCCGCTTACTTAGATTATTTACCGAAATTTTCCTTTGGACCCTTTCTTCCTCATACAGTTGATCCCGATGTCATCGAAACCAAACTAAATCAACTTAATGATGAATTCACTCCTGGACCAGACGGTCTCCCTGCCAAATTCCTGAAAAAATGCTCATCAACCCTCTCTCCCCCTCTCTCAAAAATCTTCAGTTTATTCCTATCTTTTGGTGAATTCCCCCAGTTATGGAAAACCTCATTTATAACCCCTATACACAAGAAAGGTCCGAAGAACGATATTAACAATTATCGTCCCATTGCCAAACTGTCACATATACCCAAAATCTTCGAGAACATTTTGTACGAAATCTTAAGTTTTCGCTACAAGTCTTTAATCTCCCCCAGACAACTCGGATTCCTCAAGGGCCGATCTACAACCACAAACCTTGTTGAATTTGTGTCTTTTACCCTCTCGGCTTTAGAGAATGGCAAATATGTCGACATGGTTTCAACCGATTTCAGTAAGGCTTTTGATAAAATCTCCCACAATCTAATACTCTTCAAATTGTCTTCTCTTGGCTTCGAACCCATTTTATTGAAGTGGATATTTTCTTACTTGGAAAATCGGTATTATAGTGTTCGCTTCAGATCTGCCTTTTCCAATCCTTTCTTAGCTTCCTCCGGCGTCCCCCAAGATAGCCACTTAGGTCCACTTCTTTTTGTCCTTACCATTAACGATATTGAAATAGTGATTAAAAATTCCCACATCTCACTATATGCCGACGACGCCAAGTTCTACAAGTCTATTTCCTCCAATCACGACTCTTCCCTTATTCAATCCGATCTCAATAGTTTTTTCCATGTGGTGTTCCAAAAATTGCTTGGAGCTTAACGCTAGCAAATGCCAATCAATCACTTTTTCACCTAAACGTATTAAACCTCGTCCCCGTCTCTACTTCCTCAATAATCAGCCCATCTAGACCGTTCAAACTATCCGCGATCTTGGTATATTATGTGACCAACAGCTAAATTTTCGCGAACATATAGACTAGATAATCCTTAAAGCTAATTCAGCACTCGGGTTCGTGAAGCGATTGTCTGAAGAATTTTCTAACCCTTACGTTACCCGATCTCTCTACACAACCTTTGTCCGGCCCCTCCTTGAATACGCCTCTCAAGTGTGGTCTCCTTACCAGCAAATCCACATTTCTAGAATCGAGAGCATCCAACGCAGGTTCTTACGTTTTGCTCTGCGAGCTCTCCCCTGGAACAATCCTTTGCTCTTACCACCTTATCACGACCGCCTTAAACTAATTAACATTAACACCTTGGAGGAAAGAAGAACTGTATCTGACATAATCTTCATCCATCGACTCCTTTCAGGCTCCATTGACTGCACTACCCTCTATAACTCTGTCTCTCTCAACACTAACCCTCGCAATGTACGAAACCCCCGTCTCTTCTATGTACCCACCACCCGTACCGCTTATGGCTCCAACGAACACATCTTTCGAATGCTCGGAAGAGTCAACTCGAACCCCTTCTTCGACCTCAACCTTAGCACTCCATGCTTAAAAACCCTTCTTTTTCATGTCCCCCCTCTCCCCTACCCATTAGCTTCTAAGCTTAAATTAGGTTAAGTTCGATTAAGTACAATAAGATCATGTGCTTGAATTAAGCTTAATAAATGGGGGTGTTTGCCCACACGAAAATTAAATTAAATTAAAATTATAACACAGCCAAGTTTCAGACTCGTAGTTACTCGGCAAGTTTGGTTTGATATATGCGTACGGACCAAATTTGCAAAGGCGACTGTAGCACTCTGGACCTGTTGAGGCACCTACGGCAAAGCCTGGGGATTGAAACCTAAGGTAATCCACTGGTTATATATCGCGATAGTAAGACCTATCGTCGTCTGCTTTATGGTGGGCAAAAGTTGAACAGAAAACTACCGTAGTTAAAATTCAACGGCTTCAGAGGCTAACATGTCTCGGCATTACAGGCGCCTTGCCAACTTACCCGACGGCAGCTCAAGAGGCACTGATCGGAATTACTCCACTACACCTTTTTATTAAGAAGGTTGCTATACATGGTGCAATCAGGCTACTACGCTCGGAAACAAACCAGCCATGTAGACCATTGGGTCACATGTCATAGTTCTGAACTCACACGTTCACCTTTGACAAAAGATTTGAGATACTTATCTCAAATCGCACAGTTTGGGAAAGCGGCGATCTCTTGCTAAATGTCAAAGCGCTTAGGTGGTATAGAAATGGCTCCAAGATGGATTCCAGTGTTGGCGCGGGCATCTTTGCCAGATCGTCCTAGTGTTTTCCAAGCCGAACTATACGCCATCCTATCGTACGTCAACCTAAACTTAGAAACTGGCATAAGAGGTAAAGCGTTGGGCTCTTATACATATAGTACGAACTCAAAATCCGTCAAGGAATGCCATGATGCCTGCAAGACCTAGGCAAAAGAAATAAGGTAAAACTCTGGTGGGTGCTAGGTCATAGCGGTATTGAAGGCAACGAAATCGCCGACCAACTCGCTATGAAAGGTTCCAGAGAAAGGTACATAGGTGCCGAACCTTTCTTCAAAATCGTTGGTCAATTGTGTTAAGGGCGAGTTGGTAGGATTCCATAGGCTGTGAGGGCAAGATGTAGAAACAAAAAATGTATGTCTTTTGGGGTAGAACAATTTTAATTGAAACAAAGTCGAGAAATTGGGAGGATGATATTGCAATAGGAGAAAAGTCAATTGTATTAAGGACGGTTGGTAGGACGCCTTGACAAGGGCAACCATCAGTGGGCTGAGTTCGTTATCGCGATAAAAATTTGATGGTAACAGTTCGAAGCCATTTCGGCTGGGGATCAGATTTGTTTAGGTCAGAGCAAAGATTTCAAAGGGTAGAGCATCTGACTGTTGGAAAACAGCTTGGGTTTTTGAGCTAAGATCTCTTACATTCTAATAATAGAAGGTAAGAGAGACATTTTGTCAGAGTCAGGGGGTTGCAGGTTTTTTTTTTTTAGTTACCAAAAGTATTGAACAGAAATATGAGTAGGCCACCAAGTGCTAATTATATGGCGCAGAAACCTTTTTACAGAAGCCTGTAGTTTTTTAGCTGATTTTTGTTTCATGTGTACACTCGCGACAACCCTGCAAACGTGCCTGACGCTGGATATTCTACGCTGAATATCGGGTGTTGGGCCACCTTCGGGGACCAGAATGCTTCCCAGGTAGTCGAATTCCTGATTTTGAGGAATTTACAATTTCTCCAGCAATTTCAAACCGCACGTTGTTGCTTACGTTAGCTGGCATAGATTTGGTGTTCTTTGTATTTACTTTTATGCCGAGCTTTAAAGAGCCGTTTGTAATATATCCGAGTCTTTCGTGCATTTCGTTGTACAGATTGCTAACTAAAACAACATCATCACATCAGCATATGACAAGTCTCCTTATTTTTGCGTCCTCCTCTAGTTAATGCCACATCTGTTATATACTTCAAACACTATATCCAATGCTATAATAAAAAGCAATGGGGAGAGTGCATACTCTGCATCCTGAAACAGGCAGAAATGACTCGCTTAGTTGTCCTTGGTACAGCACTCGACAGCATGAGCCATCATACATGCTTTCAATAATATTGACGATCTTGTCGGAAACACCTCAGAAATTGTTCACCAAATAATATCATGCCTAAGTGTGTCAAGTGCTTTCGCGAAGTCAAACATACCCTCTAAGAAATGCTGGCGTCAACCTAAACTGGATGGACTCAAATCCCTACCCTGACAATTTGACGACACTTTCCTCCCATTTTCCACCCGTTAAGTTTGGAACTGCCAAACAAGAGTACGTTCAGCAATATGCGACAGATGTTGGCATAATACTTGTGGTGCATGGTGCTTTTTGACACATTTCCTTTTCTCAGAATTGGTTCACCAGACAGGCCTAAGGGTTATTAACATTTAAAGGGTAATGAGGACAGCGAAAAGAGTATGATAAATAGCTGCATGTATAGCAGAGCAATAAATTTGCCGAGATACAGCTGAGATAGAAGAAACTAATTAATCGGACGACCATCCTTTAATCATAAGTTATCTGCTTTTATCACTAAACCATTAAACCCTTCCCCGTTTCCCGCCCCAAATTGAAGTTTTCCAACTCATCTCCGGCGTCAGCACGACGTCCTTAAACCCCACCATGCCATCACCTCCTGCGTCAGCTACTGCTTAGATCTTCGTCTAACCTGCGGTTAACCTTCACAAACAGATAAATAAAAGTCCATCATCCCTGTAAACCATAAACGAGCTCGCCACCATTAAATGCGGTATTTATTGTTGCTTGTCAACTGTAACTTTGAAAATAATTCCGCATCATTTAAGGATTCATCACTCTACCTTTTTTTGTTTTATACTCCTACCCACCACATCGTCCTTGGTGATGGGCGGAACAACAACACCAAAAGGCACAAAACAGCAACATAAGCAAATAAAATATTTTACGAAAACACGAAACTAGATGAGCGGCTGGTCATCGTTTGTCTTACCAGTGAATAACCATCAAATTGCCCTGTTACACGCTCACTTCGCCAAACCACTATTCCCGTCCACCACCGAAGGTTCGACTCGGTGCGATGGCAGCATCTTCAATGTCATGACAATAATGACTGACCCCCACATTGACCCACATTAAATAGAGGGCGTTGTTTGTCGAGTGTTGTAGTGACCGGCGTTACCACCTCAATGGCCCGAACGGACATGTCTAAGGACGAACCAAAATGTTTACTCACAGTGTAAACGGAGAATTTATTGACCAAATTCCAGCGGCAATAGGACATTAGGCAGGATATGAGAACCAATAAATAAAGGACACACATAAATTCCCTCGGTCAAGACTACATGACCGCCACCACTACCGCCGGTGGTTGGGCCACGACAGACGCGCTACCCTACCATATAACCCTCCCACCATCCTCATACTATCACGACATACGGAAAGACTAGCTATGAGGAAAACTCATTAGGTGCTTTGATAACGTGGAATAAATTGATACCTCCTTGCGGCAGGATCGCTCAGTACTCTACGGTGTGTGCGTGTGTGTCCGTTCTCAATATTTGTTGGGTTGTCGGTTGCCGACGCGGCTTGTGGAGCTGGTCAATAGCCATCGATACATGGAGGATGGAGGCCGATAGTTCATTATGACAGTCATCTTGTATAGCCGCAGGGCACGCATTCAAAGGATGTTTTTGTGTGAACGCAAGGAAAACAGCGCAGTGAATCGTTAAAACAAATTTCCACATCAAAGTTTAATTGGAATTGTGTGTAAAGCCATATGCTTAAGACGACCGACCTCAGGCTAAGCCTATTAAGATGGAATGAGTTGGTGGACTTGGTTACGTGGAGCTTATTCGCAGACAAATCATTCAGTCTCTCCATGACAGATAGTATTTCTTCGGCGAAATTTCCTTTTGCCTAACAGTGTCTTAAAAGGCCCTTATGCGGCCTTTACTATGTGACTTTTGTCCAGTCGTCCACACAATTTTGTGCATGTTTCCATTTTGCCATTACTTCTTGGACGATTTATCCAGTATCATCGGTGAATGTGGCTATATTCGATTTATTATGAGTGGAAAGGAAGTATAAAATAAGAACGGAACAAGTACATTTCCCTGCGGCATGCCAGTTGTTATCCACTTTTGATGCTTGTTCAACTACATGGGCTTCTTGATATACTTGATCTTTGACCGAATGCTGAGCTAAACTCTGGTGTTGTGGCTTAAAAAATCTTTTTTTTTTGCTGAATTGCTGTGATAGCACTTCCAAATCTTGAACAATTTTTATAATCACTTCTGGATGAATACTAAGTAGTGACCATTTCCTGTCCGATATTGTCTTTCAAGGCTTCTCTAGAGTATGTGACTAGTTGACATAAACTTTGGACTTCAAATACTCATACAGAAAATGATCTGAAGTCAAAGACATCTTATAACAGAATTACGCGACCGAGGACCAAAAGAAGCAATAATGCGATCATGGCTCAAGCTGTGTGATCCGTGGCGTCCCCCCTCTTGTGGGAATCGAGGGTTGTCCATTCCCTTATCAGTCGAAAATCGCTTACGAATAATTGTTATTCGTATCAAGACCCGATAACGCTCTCCACTCACTGGTACGGCTGCTCTTGCGCTGCCTTCGGAAAAGATCAATTCAATAATTCTCTCCGCTCAAATTAAAGCTCAAACAGTCATGAGTTGGGGATGGAGAGGATTCTCATTAACTCCTCATTGGCATAGAATCATCAATTTTGTTTATTTGCTGTTTTCTTCAAAGAAAAATGAGCTTCATCGCTCACAATAATTTTTTGCCAAAGATCGTCATCGGTTTGTTCCATGTTCATCAGGAAATTCAATTTAAGCGACGTGGTTTTCCGACCGTTAAATGTCGATGTGACGATTGAATTTTGTTTGGGAATCATGCTTTGAAAAAACCTGCGATGGGTGCCCAACTGCGAAGAACGGTGATTTCTCAACGTTGGCCTATACAGGCAAACTGTTCTCATCCAACCGCCTCGGGCGAAGTCGGTTTTCGACTTCAATTTCCTAATCGTGTCGCGCCAACTGGACAAACATTCTACTCTATTCGAACAGACTGGAACCATAGGAGGCCCGCCACCGGACGTCGTTCGGTCGAGAATATCGCGGCTGTGACTTCCGATGTCGCTCAGAACGAAAAAACACCAGACGACGAATCACGCAATTGGATATCACCAGACGGACCCTACAGCGAATTTTAGTGAAAGACTTACACTACTTGATGCCGGCTGACAATCAGTCGCGTGTGAATTACTACCAAGCCAGTCTCTACATCGCCGTGTAGATCCAGAGGATTTTTTCCGGCGATAAGCCCCATGTTTTGCCAAAAGCACCTTTGCATTGCCAAAAAGCTGACAACGCTTTGATGGTTTTGGACTCAGCATGCTTTGACCAAAGAAGCTTGTTATCTAAGATGACTCCCAGGTACTTGGCTTCCTTGGATATCGGTATGAGAATGCCTTTTAATACCACCTGAGTAATGCCAGTATTTTTCCCCTTTCCCGTGAAGAGAACGACATCAGTCTTAAGAGGATTAACCGACAGCCCATTTCTCGTGTATCAGTCCTCGATCACATCTAGCGCCGCCTGTGCTCTGAGACAGACAGTCGCTAAACATGAACCGACAGAGAGAACGACAACATCATCCGCATAGGCATGGGCATAGATTCCAGAGGCATTGAGAACATCGAGCAGAGAGTCGACCACCATGCATCATAACAACGCAGACAAGACGCCACCTTGCGGGCAGCCCCTGTTTACTCCAGACTTGACACATTGTTCGAGGCCTGCATCAGCGATCAATGTCCTGTGTACAAGCATTGCTTTGATCCACACAACCAGTACTTCATCTACGCCAGGCCGTCTAGCAGTGTTACACATGCTGTCGAAAGTAGAGCTATCAAAAGGTCCCTCAATGTCGACGAAAATGCTTAGTACGTACGCATTCAATTCCCCCAACTAGTATCGCAGGTATAGCAGGATTATCCGCGCTTATGAGTATGTTGCATCTCCGAGAGAGGATGCATTCGAAGGGCAACATTGCGCAAGTGCAATTCTACTAGTCGCTCCATGCTTTTCAGCAAGAGGGAGCTGTCAATGAAAAAGTGTGCAATGAGCCGATGACAGTCTGACTTCCCGGGAAATGGGTCTGAAGCAGTAAACCAAGAGTTTCTGCCTTAGACTCGGTGAAGGTACCATCAGACTTTCTGAGTACATCCAGCTTTGTCGATCTTCCTCGCCTGAGAACATTAACCAACTTGCTGGTCGCACCCAGGGATTTGATCTCTTCGCAGAAGGACTTATGGGAATCATTATTCGATTTACGAATAAGCTTCTAATATTCCTTTTGCTTCGATCGATATTTATTCGAGTCATCTTCTGGATCTATTCAAGAGACTTCTGGCTTCCCTGCGTTCCACCAGGGAACCGATTCCCTACTGGGAGGTTTTTTGACAGGACATGCAGGTTCGAAACAGTTGGTGGTGACGCTGCTCAGGTTATGGACGGCATTATCCACCAATTGCTTTGTTCTGAGCTTAGGCAATGCTTGAGTGAAAATCTCAAACTCCTCTCTGAATCGTACCCATTCCGTCTTTCTCGGACTCCGCTTGGGCGGCGGCAAAGAGATCCCACACCATAATCGGAATTCGATATATCCATGGTCTGACAACGTAGCATCTGGTAAGACTTTCCAGTCAGTACTTGGCGAACGTTACAGGGCCATGATAAACGACTTCTTACTATTGGTGGACATGTGGTTTCCACAAGACGGTGCAACCGCACACACAGCACGATCCAAAATGGATAT
The DNA here is from genome assembly GCA_958301585.1 of Merodon equestris. Classification (NCBI taxonomy): domain Eukaryota; kingdom Metazoa; phylum Arthropoda; class Insecta; order Diptera; family Syrphidae; genus Merodon; species Merodon equestris. Next base: position 20,317,864 of record OY284413.1, on the reverse strand, counting down.
TGTGAAGGAAACGTTGCCTAGTCACGTAATTTCCCGTTTTGGGGATTTGACACTGACAATAAGATTGCCTGATTAAACCATCCCAGACTTCTTTCTTTGGGGCTAATTGAAGTCGCGGGCTTATGCTAACAAGCCTCAGACAATCGCAGGCTTTTGGAGGATATTCGATAGAAATGCGAAGAGTTATCATCGGAAATCTTGCGCAAAGTCATGGAAACTACGATAAAACGGGTACAAATGTGAATCAACCTTGGTGGCAACCACTGGACGGTTATCATGTTTTTCACTAAACAGAAAATATGGTAATTATTTAAAATTATTTTTTGAACAAACTTCTTGTGTTTTCGAAAGGGTCACAACGGACGTAACTCCATATAAAAATGTTTCAAAAGTATTGAGTCTAGAAACCTGAGTTGCCACGGTATGTATCTGAATTGGCTGATCCGTTTTCCTGCGATGTTATCAAACAGCAAGTTCGTGGTGGTTATAGCGGTAGGGAGAGTTGTCTCTTCTTGTTGAAACCAAATGTGTGATAAGTAAGACTGATTAGCTCGCAAATTAGGAGATCATGGGCTCAAAAAAGAAGTTTGGGATGTGGATTAAGTGCTCGTGGAGCATAGTAGCAACAATTTTGTTAGGTAACATTGAAAATGGGCTTCGTCCGTCCCGAAAAAAGCAATTCAATATACGGAATCGCTCCAACATTATATCACGAAAGTTCTTGAACTAACCAAATTGTAAAATCACGAGCTTTCAATTCCTTCTTTGAAATTCGCTTGGCGATAGATTTGGCCCGAATCGGATAGATTTCTAATTTTTCTAATTGAAGATTTTCCATTTTCGACCAAATTACCTTCCACCTTCCTGATGTTCTCGGTTATTCGTGGTATTCTACGGGGCCCTGGTGGACTCAGAGCAAACAAGTAAGCGGAACCATGCTCACAAACTTATTCAATTTATATTTGAATCCAACGCTCAATCGTATAAGTCGCTACTTTTGGAAAATGCTTCGATTGCTAATGCTCGACATTATAGGACCACGGTTCAAAGGATCCCAACCTCGTTTCGTCAGGGGCCATAGGATTCCCGCAGGGCATACCATCATAATATAATTTTTGGCTACATCGTATTTACGTTACAACCTTTTCCATCAGACAACCGATTCTTGTGAGGTAAGATTATTGATTTTTCTAGATGACGATACCACAATAACTTAAAACCGACGTCAAATATTTGCCAAACAGAAGATGAGCAAAAAAGTTCACATGAGTTGGGCGTAGACTGTCGAAGCATTTAGAGCTCTGAACAGAGAGCAGCCACTACAGCAGCGAATACAGAACACCACCTTGGGACAGCCATGATCAATTTGATTCAGCTCAGTTCTTGAAACAATACGATTTAATAAGGATCTAGGACTAAGTCCCTACCCAAAGTTCCCCAAGAAAGTCGAAATTTCGCGATAGCTTATTCATATACGAAATCATCTACTGAATAAGTCAAGTTCTACTGTATTTAAAAAAAAAATTCAATAGCGTTCGACAATGATTGATTGATTGACTGCCAATCTGCCGAAATTGCGAGGCAATCGAAGCTTGAAAATAAAAGCTAGCATTATCACTTGCTAAACACTTTTATTACTCTATAACTCAACAATAAAAAAAAAAAAACGCCCTCAATCAATGTACTCACTAGTAGCCGCACACCACACAAAAGGCCCCTTGTCGATGGAAAATAAGACCAGCCATAATGCCGACAGATCCTAAACAGCGTATCGAGCTCATACCGCCGATTCAACTCCAATCGCCGTCAATAATTGCATTAATTTTATAAAGCCCATCCTCCGCGATATCGAATATCATTTCATTACTTCTATACGCACCATTGACGGCTGTACTCATCACATCCATCCCATGATGTTGACAATGGCAACTCTAGGGAGATCCCACTCCATCCGGGAAACTATGCAAAGTCAATTCAAAAATGTGCGCCTATTTACATGCAACACTTTTCAACTGTCATACCTAAAGCCCAAAGCGCATTCAGTTGTATTCTTTACCCAACAATCCGTGGATGGAATGGCGTCCACAGCCCGTTTCGTGCAATGCTAATGCCATTCAACAGATGGCGTGCATTTTAATTTTATAATTAATCCTTACGATCGTAGTGTGGGCCGTGGTGGCTGTCTACGACCGTTAATTATTAAAATATCCCCCAACTGGCAATGCAATATGAATTGCATTATGGTTGTATAATAGTTTCAGGACGACGGTGGCGATTTGTTTGATCGGAACGAATTAAAATAAATTTTCCGCAATCAGTTATTCATAATCTGAAACAGGCTGCGACGATTTGGATGGAATGGACAAAAGACGCGTGGAATGTAGAGAGGTAAAGGCATTTTGTAATAACAAATGTAAATGAATTTGATAATAATGAATCGAATTATGTTGGATTGGTTTTGGTTTGTGCGATTAATTAGGAAAAGGCGTCATCGTGGCGCGGCTATGAGTGGGATTGTGTTCATTTAGCGGTTTATAAATGGGGGTTTTCATTGCTATCCATTGAAAAAGGATTTTCGAGTTAACTATGTCTTATGCGGAGCGATTGACAGTAATACATTTTGTGTGCAATCGCGGTAAAACAAACTGTAAGATCGGTGTCGAAAACTTGCCAGTAGTCACCAGGTGTATAAATAGAAAATTGTTTTCCAAATGTTGACATTTTTTTTGGGAGAAATGGTTCGTTCAAAAAATTTGGTGACTTTTTATTTCTTTCGAAAAAAAAATTATTAATTCATCAATATCTTATTGGATTCCTTTAAAGTAATCCGCCTTGGATATAGTAAACTCGTCCTAGCGCTTTTTTCAATACTTGAAGCACGTAAGCATATAAGTTGGCGAAGCCTTAAACCTTTCCAGCGATGCGATCTTTATTTCCTCAATCGTGGCAAATTTCCGTCCTTTCACGTCTTTGCAGTTTTAAGAAGAGAAAAAAGTCGCAGGGAGAGAAGTTATTATTATTACCGGCCATTTGGAGCCCGGAATTTCAAAGCCTCGTTTAAAAGCCTCCGCCAAGCCTCCATGTCATGAGTGTATACCTTCCATGTTTCGCCAAATTTCGTCTTGGTACTGACGTTGCATACGAAGGTTCTTTAGCTCTTCAACATTAAAGTTGGTCACACAATCCTGCGTTTATTTTAGGCCCAAAGTAAATATGCAAACGATATTGAGAAATACCTTCAAATCCTAACACAGAACACTAGTTGCTATATGGGAGACACTACAATACCTGAGGACATTATAAATAAAATAAATACAATCATTAAAAGTAATATTTGCTCTTCTCTTGCATGCTAAGGTATTTCACGCTCCTTCAATGGGAATAACGATGCTATTCTGGAATATGGATGGGAAGTTTCATTAGATAGTCAAAAAATGTTACCTGAGCAAATGAGACATGACTTTGAGGGATTGAATTTAAGCTTATTAATTGCCAACCAATATTTTTAAGAACCTCATTAAATCTTGCAATAGAGTCTTAACTTAATCGGATGGGATGGATTTAAATCAGCTGCGTAAATTAAGACGTCATCTGTATACATGTGAAGTTCGCAGTTTTGAATCATTTGCAGAAGATCGTTAATAAATGGGGGTGGTCGTGGTGCAGTGGTAATAATCACCGACTGTTGAGCCAAAGGCCAGTACTTCAACTCTGTCCATAGCAAAGAACAATTCCTATACGTAAAATTGTGCAACAGCATCAGTTGTGAACGAGAGATAATTAAAAAAGTGCTGACGAAGGAATGACGTGAAACAAAAAAAAATTATTGTGAACTGCAACCAACGCGACAAATTCAGTCGAATCTCTCAAAAAATCCTACCTAAGACAACCACCCCAACAACAGTGAACGAGCATCTTCTACACAAACCATCTTAACTTCGCCCAAGTTGTGTGACAAACACATAAGAGCGTACACTCTTGAACCTGCATGAAAGCTATAAAAAACCAAAAAAAAAAATAACAAATGTTCCAGATCCCTATGAAGCACCTCTTCTTCTTTTCCTTTTTCCGGCGTTGTTATGGTCAGAAGTGTAGGACCATAACCTTCCCACTTAACTGCATTCCTACTGGTCCGCTTGTGGGGTCCGCCGGTTTGACCTCAGAAAGTAGCGGCTGGCTTCCCGGTTTGGGATTACTTCATCGCTGAGGCCAATCAAATGCTGGTGTTTTTGCATTTTGCACCAATTGTTTTTCGGCCTGCTTTTTTTTTTTTTTTTTTGTGACACGGGCATGCTCCAAATTTTTTTGTTTGATCTTACTCTTACAACACCGGTGATCTCCAGTCATGTCAACCCACTGATTTGCATGCACACTTGTGGGGCAGTTTAATGGTGGTATATGTGTCCCTAGGCTCACCTTGGTGTTTTCTAAATTGCCTAGATGTGATTTTTGTTTACCTTTGTTTTAGTCGCCTTTTACGACAAGGAAGAGGTATCGCTGCAGGGATATTCTTAACCCGTCCCTGCAAGGAATCCTATGAAGCACCTCTATTCACAGTATAAGGATCTGCCATTTCGATTTCGGTAGTTACCGTTTGATATATTTGCAGTAATCTTAAGGATGAAGAGCAAAAATCGTATGGAATTATCAATACACTCAATTTCGCTTTTGAGAGATCAAGTTATACATACAAGATGGCGCAAAATTAATCGTCTGTTTTTGAATTACTTTTTTACAAAAAAAAAAAAAATTATTCACATGACTCGAATGTGAATCTTTATTTGGACTTTAACATTTTTTCTGTTAAGTGGAAAAGATGATATCCGCCAAGAGGCTGCCGTCAGTGTTGATCCACATTTGAACCCCGTTTTATCGCATTTTCTATGATTTTCTGCAAAGTTTCCGGTGATAACTTTTCGCATTCCTGTCGAATATTCTCCTTTAGGGCTGCGATTTTCTGAGCTTTGTTGACATAAGCACGCGACTTCAAGTAGAAAGTGGTCTGATATGGTTAAATCGGGCGACTTTAATGACCATGCCAAATCGCATAAAGGGGAGAAAGTGGGGAAAACGCTTCCTTCACAATATCCATTGTGGCTCGTGCTGTGTTTGCGGTTGCACAGTCTTGTTGAAAACGTTCACCAAGCCCCGCTCATCCAATTCCGGCAGTAGGAAGTCGTTTATCATGGCCTTGTAGCGCCATTAACAGTGACCGTATTGCCAATGGCGTCCTCAAAAAAATACGGCCCAATCACTCCTCCCGCGTGAACGCCGCAACACACAGTGGCTTTGAGTGGAAGTAATGGCTCTTCGTGCATCACACGCGGATTTTTAGTGTCGCTTGTTTATTGACGTAACTGCTTAAGACCATATGCGACTCATGATGTTTTTCGACACAAAATCGTTCTCTTCGTTGTTGAAATTGAGGATGGCTTGACAGTAACGCGCGACTGATCGTCAGCAGACATTAACTGATGCCCTGTTTGCAATTTGCACCTGAAACGTGTGTAAGTCTTTCAGTAAAATTCGCTTTAGGGTCCGTCTGGTGATGCCCGATTCTGTTTCTTCGTTCTCAGCGACACAATTTTTCCACGCTCTTGTGGAGTATGTCGTCCCATTGCTTATCTGTTTGCAGCTCTCCAGTTCATAAATGTCAAATATGATTAACGTACAAACTATAAACCGTCCGATAGGGTGATTAATTTTGCGCCACCTTGGTTAGGCATAGGCTATTATAACAAAGCTGATAAACTCAAGCTTTAATAAGGGACCTAAAAGAATTAAAAGTGTTAAAATTCTCAGGAAAAACGCGTCCGTTCGGTTTCTGATCTTTATTAGGACTAAACAATATAATAAAGGGTACATAGAAGAAAGGCAGGAGAAATGAGTGTAAGAGCGAATACATATTATACATTGAGGGAGGAGAATATTTATGAATTCTCTTAACAAAAACTCTTTTTTTTCGAACAAGCATTGTAATGTCGACAATAAATAGTTATCGATCGACTTCGGGACACAGAATAAATAAATTTCAACAACCTACAAGCACTAGCCAACTCCTTCGAGACTTTGTGAACTTGGTTAACACCAGCTTAAGGAGACAACATCATTTGCTATTTGACCTAAGTAAACATGTGATACACTGGATCACTTAATAAGAAGGACCGTGAAACGTAAGTATTACTGTGACAATGAAAAGAGGTAAAGTATGGAGAGGCTAATAACTAGGTCCACTTCTATTCACTTCGAATAAAAAGCTACTATATTTGAAGATCATCTTTTCGTTTTTCTAAGCGGATCAATCAATCTGTTGAAGCAGTTGATGCAATATGAATTTTAGGAAATCGGCAAATGGGATCATGACCACGGGCTGATCGGCAGAGAGAACTTTCATCCTTTATACAACAAATGAATATGTGAGGTAAAAGAAGACTGATGTACCTACTTCATCAACATCCGAGAAAATGCTAAACTTTTACGAGCATTAGGAACATATTCATATATTCGAGGATTTTTAAAATTTCTAAATTTGACGCCTCTAACAAGCCCTAACAAAAAAAACTTAATTAACTTATTAGATAGGTGAAAGGGTGAAAACGATTAAGGAGAGGGTGAAGGATTGTGGTATAGGACAATTCTAAGCCTGGAATTTTGATGTGGAGATTGGTGTTACTTTGCTCTGGTTCGTGGTAGCCATAATTTTTTTCAATGAGTGTTTATACAGAAGAGGGGCATAGACCGAAGGTTACGTGGGTTGGTGTTAAGGGGAATCATGTGCAATAATGTGAGCTGTCAATGTTACCGCTAAAAAAGAAGGTTGTGAATAAAAAGAATATCTACAACATCGCGTCGTTCTTTACGGAGTTAAAGGTTTATTCTTTTTATGCGACCCGTATAAGGTGGTAAATTAAAGCGGTCAGCCCAGGGAAGGCCACGAAGGGCAAAACGGATGAATCTACGTTGAATGGGTTCAGTACGCGTTGTGTGGAATCGTAAGAGGGGCACCAGACTTGGCTAGCATACTCGAGAAGGGGCCTAACGAAAGTAATGTATAATATTTCGCAACGTAAGGATTGGAAAATTCCTTGGACCAACGTTTCACGAAACCGAGAGCAGAGCTAGCACGTTAGATAATGTTGTCGATATGGAGGCGAAAATTGAGTTCATGGTCATAACTAATCCCTTGATCAACAAAGCAGTTGACAGGGGAACGGTTTCATTACGAATAATGTAGGTTCTGGGTGGTGAGGAAGAGCGCTTGTGGGAGTAAATGATGGCTTGGAATTTGCTGACAGTGAGCTCGAGATAAGTCAAGAGATCCGCCGAAATGTGCGGACTTGTGTTATTAGTGTCGTGGGGTGCGCGCTTTGATTTATTATATTTAAACTCTAAATTATACTTTATTGTTCTTTTCGCATCATGAACTGTGCAAGATGTAAGGAAAAAATCGATCGCAGCGATTCTTTCAAAATAGATTGCTTTGATTGCAAAAACTTTTTTCATGGTTCTTGTGTCAATATTCTACAATCCGACATAGACTATATGAACTCTTTCAACAATACATTTCGCTGTGTTAAGTGCAATTCTCTTCGTCGAAAATCCCTAGAGCAAATACCGATACGTCGCAGCAAAAACAACAACAACCAAAGACAGGGGGCTCGTCCAAGCAAAAAAACTAAGTCGGGGCAACGACCAACACCTATAACAACAACACCTACTAAGGTAACGGCCACCAGCAAGCAATGTGTAGAAAAAAGAACTTAATTATCGAAATTATCAGCTTGAAAAAAATGCACTTGGATTTCGTCATGAAGGTTGACAAATTAACAGAAGAAAATGCATTACTGAAATCGAAAGTCAACGTGCTGGAGAGTAAATTGAATTGGAAGGAACAGAAACAAATGGAAACTGCAATTGAAATTAAAAATGTTGGTGTACCCGATGCAAACTCTATTAACCCCTTTGTGAGCGCTCAAACAATTTTTGATGTCGCTTTAAATGTTCCTGTGTCTGCCAACGAAATTGAAAAGTGCTACTTAAAACGTAAATCAGCAAATCAAAAAACAATATTATATGTGTTCATTTCTCATCTGTTGAAGTAAAACGAAGGATTATGCGAAGTAGACGATTTGCAAAGGACACTTTAAATACTTCGGTTTTTGGCGATGGTAGCGGAGATAACATCTTTATAAACCACTGTTTCACCAAATACACTAGGGCGTTGTTTATGGAGGCAAAAAAAGTAAAATTAGAAAAAAAATATAAATATTTATGGTAATGTTGTTGTTATAAGATATTTTGATGATCTAAAAACAATTAATAATGCAATCGATGTTTAATGATTTCAGCCCACTCAACAACCTTACCATTCACACCATAAATACTTGTAATGATAACTTTTTCTTTTCTGAGTCTAATGGCAACCAACCAATATGTATTGCTCATCAAAATATTAGAAGTTTGCGACAGAGTTGCGATTCATTAGTATGTAATATCGATGGTTTTTCATATTTACCAGATATGATTTTCGTGTCTGAGATTTGGATTTACTCCTGTGAAAAGGAAGACTTTAGTATACCTTACTATATTTTTCATTCGTTCCCTAATGATTCCTATTCAGCGGGAGGAGTGGGAGTTTTTGTAAAAGATACTTATGAGACCAAAATAAGTTGTCTTAGCCATAGGAGTGCTGATATTCTTAAAATCACTTGTAACATTTGTAAAATCCCATTTACTTTCATTTGTATTTACAGACTCCAAAATGTATCTGTGCAAATGTTTTTGGATGAATTTTCAGCTTTGTTAAGTAATGAAAAGGTATCGAATCTTGTTATCGTTGGCGATTTTAACTTAGATACTTTGAGTACTAACACTACAGTAGATAGTTACGAAGGCATTCTGGCGGAACATGGGTTGGTCTCATAGATCAGAGAACCCACTAGACCAATCTCAAATACTTGTCTTGACCATGTACTTGGCCGTTTTCTTAATGTTGATTATAACCACTGCGATGGTCTCAATTTCGATCTTCAAATTACTGATCATTGCATGACAGGTTTAATATTCAACAACATAAAAAACAATAACACTTCTGATATTGGTTGTAATATAATTACCAGAATTAATTTCAGCCTATTAAATAATAAGCTTTTACGAGAAAATTGGCTTGATGTGTATGCGGAAAACAATGTTTCTCTGGCTTTTGAACGTTTCTTAACAACTTTGCAAAGCCACATTAACTGTTCGAGTGTTTCTAAAGTACTTCATAGGTCTGGAGTCAAACTCAAGCCCTGGATGAATGACCCATTACTTAATTTAATAAAATTAAAACACAAACTACATAACGAAAGCCGTAAATATCCGCTTAATACAGCCTTAAAAAAACGTTATGTCACAAATAAAGCAATTAACATATATGCCGTAATAGGTTCTTTGAAAACAAATTGCGAAATGTAGCGAAGACGCTCTTCTTAATACATATATAAGGGACTTGATGATAGCAAAACTTGCGCCGGTCTCTTCGTAGATATATCGAAAGCGTTTGACATGGTAAATCACAAAATCCTTTTAGATACTTTGCATCGCCTTGGTTTTCGTGATTTTGTTTTCGACTGGTTTACTTCTTATTTGAGAAATCGGAAGCGAAAGGTAAAAATTGGTGACACACTTGGCGGATCTAAAATTCTCAACCTCGGCGTTCCCCAAGGTTCTGTCCTTGGGCCAATATTGTTCTTAATATATGTCAACTCAATCTTTAGTCTTCCCTTTGTAGGTAAACTCACAGCCTTCGCTGATGACTTTGCGATTGCGTATAGTTCCGATAATTTGTTTAATCTACTGGCGGACATCAACCATGGCCTCCATCTGTTAAGAGCCTGGTTCGCACAACACAAATTAATTGCAAGCAATAAAACTAAGCTAATGCTGCACAGTCTAGTTGCCACCGAAACTCCAGAGGTTGATATTGTGTTTCACTCAGTCGTAAATTTAGCTTACTAAATTGTGGATGTAGTGCTTGGTACAATGAAAGTTTTGGCTGTGACGACAATTGTTTTTCAATTGAAATTGTCAGGAGCTATAAGTATAATATACAGGGTGTCCCACGAGCAGTGTGCCAAAAAGCTAGAGCGTGTAGGTCTGGTCAAGACAAAAAAAAAATCGTATGGGAGGGGGGGGTCTATTCCCCCCCGTTTAGCCGGGAGGGGCAATTTTCCAAAAAATTGACTTAATTTGGAAAAAAAATTATTAAAAATCAACAGTTAAAGCCACAATGCCGTGATATACTTTTTTGAAAAGCCAGAAACCTCTTCTTTCGCCCTGTTTTTAAATGAAGCTGTTTTAGGGAACAGTTTTTGAGAAATTAATTTTCAAACTCAAAATTTTGGAAAAAAAAATGAAAAAAAAAAATGTTCGAACTATTTTTTTTCAAAATTTTATGTAATTAAGTGGTAATGTTTTTTCAAGCATTCAATTCTCTTATTAGTTTTTAGTTAAAAACAGAAAACCGGATGCAAAAATGTCTTGTAGTTTTTGAGAAATTAAAAAAAAAACCCGTACCACTTTTTTTTAAGAAAACCCTTTTTTTTGGTTTTAACGCGGCTGGGCTTGTAGGCAAATTGATGTATGAAACACTGACCTCCTTTTTATTATTTTTAAAAAATTCGGAGCTATATATATTTTGGACTTTTCCATTTAAGATTGCAATTTGGCATTCATTGCTGGGGTAGTACGCATTTTAATAAGATTCATCAATTAGCTGTTTTGCAAAAATATGTCGTTCGGGAAATATGTTTCTCATCCCGCCGAGCCAGCTCCTTTGTTTTATTCAATAAGCTGAAAATTCTGCCAGTGTCTAACTTATGCTTTTATAAAGTATTGAGGATTTTTTTTATTAGAAGCAGACTCCCTTCAACGAAACTCATAATCTTCGTAGCAATATCAGTTCTCAAGTTACCATTCCATCTTTTCGTACCTCTCGCTATAGAAGTTTTTATTCGATTGTTTCTTGTAAATTATTTAACGCGCCTCCCGAAGACATTAAGAACATCAAAACGTTAAAACAATTTCTGCGTAAAATAAAACTTTGGCTTTTGAATATTGACCATAATCAAATCGAAATTTTGTTGCACTTGATTGCCTAATCTATTTTGTTTTTTTTCTGAATCATACGATCAAACTACTCATTATCTCTTTATACAATATAATAATAAACTGTTCACCCCATACTGAATTATATTAATGATGTGACATTACCCCTATTTATTACTAAATATAGATGTCACTAACTATTCTCAAATCAAAATAATAAATATAAAAGTTAAATTGTAAGATCAGATTTATATATATATATATATATATATATATATTTTATATACGAATTTTGAGAATAAAGAATATCAAAATAAAAAAAAATAAATTTTTTTTTTTTAACACCCAGAAGTAAACCTGCTATGGTCAGATTGGAGAGAGCACGAGTCAACAGGTGGAAATATGTGTTTAAATATTTTCATATCATCGGCATATATGGAGAGCTGAGACTTCAGAATAACGCTGTCAACATCATTAATGGTTAGAATAAATATCAATGGGCCGAGATGACTACCTTGTGGGACACCGGTAGTAGCATTAATTGGATTAAAAATGGAGATGAAAATAACGTTATATTAACGACCTTCTAGATAAGATTTGAGCCATAAGATAAGCAGTGAGCTTGAGGAAAATAATTTGGTGAGACATTTTGTCAAAGGCCTAGCTGAAGTCAGTGGCGACAACGTTTACGTCTTTGCCGGTTTCGAGTGCAAACAAACATTGTGAAACAAACTCGACTAGATTAGTGGTTGTTGATCGTCCTTTTAGGAACCCATGTTAGTTAGTAGACAATATAGGTTTGCAGTGAAAAAATAGTGCACCATAAACGATGCTCTCGAAAAGTTTGGGTACGCATGAGAGCTTGGCAATGGGACGGTAGTTGGACATATAATTTTTAAGTCCTTTTTCGTGGACTGGAATGATATGAGGATATTTCCACAGCTGAAGAAAGAACCCTTCAGAGATTGAGCTTTAAAATAAGGCGGTAAGGGGTAAAATAAAATGATTCGTGCACTTTTTAAAACTATGGCATGCAGACAGTCGGGACCGGGAGAGTCGTCGTCCATTAGATTGCGTATTTTTTCGATGGTTAGGTCGGGAGCTATGTTCAGTGAGACAAGAGACGTTTAGAGGCAGTCTTCCAAATGTCAAAAATGGTCGTGATTGGGTTGAAGATCTTGGTCGGTGAATGATTGGCTGAAAAAATTAGCAAGAAGTTGGGGATTATTTCGGGTTGGGGGATAATAATTAAGAAAATTAAATTTAGCGGGGTAGTTATCGATTTTTCTTTTGCATTACTGTAGTGAAAGAAACACGTGGGTTCGAACGAAGTGAAAGAAACACGGAGGTAGAACGATTCACATAGCTGTGCAAATTAAGTGTAAGACTGCATGTTACTAGAAAGATCAGATGCAGAAGAGGTTCTAATATAGACGTGTCAATTTTTTTTTATTTTAGAGCGCGATGACCGTAGTTCCTTGGTATACCAAGGCGCAGATGAAGTGTAATTTTTTTTGGTGAGTATGGGACTGAAACAATGAAGCAGCGCATTATTTTGTAGCAAGAGTTTCGTTTAAGGATATGCGTGAGTTGGGGTTAAGAAGGAAGTTAAAATGAACATTGTTGAGCAGATTAGTTAGTTTCGCGAAGTCAGCTTTCCAGGAATTGAAACAGTACGTATCTTCGGAGGGAAGAATAGTGAATTGAGTCTCGAATGAAAGAGTTAGCGATAAATAAATATCTTAACTTTTAAATGGTGATTTTTTTGATGTTTGGTTCCTTGTGTAATCATTTTGACAGCTCATGTATTATTAGAAACATATGTCAGTACTAGTCAGACTAAGCTAGTATTGCCATTTTATTATAGGAAGGTTTGTTCCTAAATAATGCTTACTAAATATTGAATTTTATTTCCGAAATTCGTTCTCCCTGAAAGCTATTTTTCGCGCATTTAGACTATTTTACGGTCGTCATAATCAACCTTCTGAGTAAGCAATTCAAGCCGTATTGGCCAAATTAGACACCAATTCTACGCTATTGGACATAAGGCGAGAGTGCCTATTTCCGTTGTATCCGCCAGTGTTAATAAAGACCCTTAGTCCATTCGTCGCCGTTTGCAGAAATACGGGCTTATTCGACTTTTAGAAGATTTTACGCAAGGATCTTGATCTAAAATCTTGCAAAGTACAACTCGTGCAAGAGTGATGACTGTCCCTTGAAAAATCTGGCCGCTGTTTTTATCGCAAAATTGTCTTCAGTAACGAAGGTAATTTCTGGCTGAATGACTATATTTATAAACAAAACTGCTATATGTGGTCCAATAAGCAGCCTCAGACAATAAAGAGCTGTTAATGCACCCGAAAAGATGCAATGAATGAGGAATGATGGTGATGAATTACCATCCATGGCGGCCGCTATCCTTCAATGATTTCGATTTTTTTTTGTGTAAAATACACGAACTGAACCTGGTCGACATGTGGTTTCAGCAAGACGACGGCATCTGCCATGCGAATGGATGAACCAATTGAGAAATGAGATCGGTGAACAATTGATCTCCCGTTTTAGACCAATGAATTGACCATCTAGGTTGTACGATTTGACGCCTTTAAATAGTTTTTTATAGGGATACGTCCAATGACGTATTTATTCTTATCTATACCGACAAGCCATCGTCAATTACAACCTTGAGAGGAAATATGTTAGCTATTAACAGCGAGATACTAGGCAATATTCTAAAAAATGGACTCTCCCTATGGATCACTTAAACTACGTCTTAAGGTAAACGCTAACCCCAAAAAGTTTTTAGAAATAAATGGCAAGTATTAGGTTACTAATTCGAATAAACACGGTTTACACTTCTGCAAGTCTTTTGTGCCGTGTTTACAATCAAAAACCAAACGTTTTAAAAATCGCTTGTTAATATTAAATATTAATAATCTTGGGTTTCAAACTATTGTTTGAATATTAAGTTAACGAATTTCATTTTGATGATTTAGCACTTATATCCAGAAATTATGACTAAGCCATGTGGCTGAGGTTATTATTTATTTTATTGTTTAAAAAAAACTTAAAAAAATTTAGTAACCTAATAAAAAAAAAACTTAAAAAAACAAAAATTAAACCCTTCTCGTTGCACAGAAACTTATTATTCGTGCATCCCCAACCTTGTGTTTGGAGATAAGCTCGAATTGGTAAATACAACCTCGCTCGGTTACGATTCCCCAGATCAAAAGGCTAGTAGCCAGGTAACAGCTACTTCTGCATCCTTTGCTCTGGAATTCAATTAAATCTTCTAAACCATCCAAACATCCGTCCAAAACACTCATTCATTCCAGCACGCTCCGAACGGACGGAACATTTTTAATTTGTTCAAACCATCGAGTAGCAATAGCCCCCCCGTCACCGTCGTCGCGTCCAAGAATCCAATACAAAACAGCAATTTTGGAAATCAAAACGGTGGAAGTAATACACGACCATTGACTATTCACTCAATCTGCCGACCACTCCAGCACTTGTCATCAGTGGTGTGTTACTCCCGTGTCTGCGATTGCGATGCAGTGCCATGACTACTCATTCGAAATTGGTCTTCACTCCTACCGCTGCAAAGAGTGGTTTTCAAATATTTGCAAAATACCCGTCGCGCCGCATATGTCGCGTATACATTGTCGCAACCATGTTGCAGTCTAACCGATGCGCTTTCCACGAGTCTGGACTGAAACACAGACTTACAACTGACACATGAACTGAAATTGGAGATTTCCACCACGTTGCATCCTTCCGGTGAACACGATGTAAAAAAATGGGAAATTCTCGCCATTTGATCAACGTGATGGCCTCGTGGTTGGAGTTACTATCCGTCAGCTATCACGAAATTGGCAAGCACAGATTGAGGTATGCATCTGGAACATAAAAGTGGTTAGACGTTCATAAGGGCGAGGTTCGTTTTTGGGAAATGGATTCTTAAGACGAACGCACTCGAGATGTTCCATTTACTCTTCGATGACAACTTAATTAAAACACTAAAGGCTCGTGGATAGTTCAAGTGCATCTTGGTAGCGTCTACAGTGAAGGAATCCAGAACGTCTGGTTGGTTGGGTTAGTAGAGGTATAATTACTTCTTCATTTATTAATTTGCATATCGCTTGACAATCTGTTCATTTGCGTTTGAAAAGGACTTTTGACGGAGCAGCTGAGGAATTTGCCGAGGAGCACTTGCGATGTCTTTTGTGGAGAGAAAGTGTCTTAATTAATATGCAGTCATTCCGTGAAAAGGTTTTTTAAGGGTCCTTTAAATTCGAAAGCATTTCACTTTGCTTTGTGTAAAGTTGGAAATGACTTCGGCCAGAGGAGGAAGAGAGAGTCAGTACGAAAGAGATTCAGTCAGTAAGTGGCTTCTTTAGAATGCTGGGTATAATGTGGCAGAGAAATAGCTTCCACTACTTGTAGGCATGAAGAATGCTGTGATGCCTTTTGTTTGGAACCAGAGCTCGTGATTTTCCTTTGAAATATGGACGTTTGAATGGTAAGCATTATATAATAAAAGTGGCTACTGAATTTATCTTTCAGTTTCAAAGCACTAATCGGACCAACAATAATATGACTTGGACTTGGGCCTTCGGGGTGCACGGGTTACATGCCGCAAGCCAGGTGTTTTGGCACTAGGTGAAGCTCAGGTAAATACCGACTTATTAGATCTAAACCTTACTCGATATAACTCGCTCCTATTATTCTCTCTACATCACGGTTCGCACATTTATGGTCGTGCTGATGTAGCTTGCCAATTTCAACCACAATACGGCGATTTCAATGCACACAGTCCAAACTGGATTCAACATTCAGGCCAGACAACAACCGAAGCAAGGTATTTTAAGATCTTTGCTAAGGGAAATAATCTTACTCAGCTTGTAAATGAGCCTTCACGAATACCTGCCGTTGCAGATCATTTGTCTAATGCCTTGGACTTGTTACTCACCTCTCATCCTGACCAATATTCTATTGAAATTACCTCTTGGCTCATCAGATCATTATGTCGTATGAGCTATTTTCTCTTGCTGGCCGCACTCAGTTAGAGAACAAACTCCTAAACGCTCGTCGATGCTCTTTCTCCACAGATCTACTCCATGTCATGCGAGTACGACCACGTTTACCGCTGCCTTGTGGATTTCATGTAAGGGCCATCTTTTCGACCTACATGTCCGGTTTACGCAAAGTATGCCCCATCCAACTCTATTTCTTCTTCAGGATTTCCGTCGCCACTGATAGCTAGGAAGCTCTCTGTAGCAGAGTCCTATTCAGGCATTTTTTTAGCAAATACCTATAGCTTCCGGTTTATGGTGTCAGTCGTCTTCCAATCTCACAGCTATAAAGAAGGACGGATTTGACATTGGAGTTGAAGACTGGTCGGATCTCCATACATTCCCCAACGCATAGTAGGCCGAGCGCGCCTTTTTGATACTAGTCGAGACGTCGAGCTCTGATCCGCCGTCCTTACAGAGCATGCTGCCGAGGTAGCACAACTTGTCAACATTTTCGATCGATACCCCGTTGGGAGAGAAGATTGTCTCACATCTCGAGCCGATTCTTCTCAGCCTCGTTTTGGCGATGTTAATTCTGAGTTCAGCTTTGCAAGCGCGTTCAATTTCTACTGGATATTAGTGAACGAGCTAGACATGAGCCAGATGTCGCCCGCGTAGTTTAAGTCATGGAGTTTCTCAGTCACAGACCACTGAATTCCCTTGGGAAGTTCGAGTTGGTGCGCATGAGGACAAGGTCGAGGACAGCGATGGAAAGCAAGAGATATAACGCATCCTTGTCTCACTCCTCTGGTATTGATGAAGCCCATGCTCTCTTTGCCCCTGAAGCGCACCGTGCATGGAGCCTCTTGATACAATTCGCGTACGAGATCGGTAATAGTGTTTGATATCCCAATGTTCTCCAAGGCATTCCAAATAGCATCTCTGCGTACCATGTCGAAGGCTCTCTCGAAGTCGACGGACAAGAGAAAGATCGGGCTGTTCCACTCAACAGATTATTCAACAATCATTCTCATAGTGTTTGTGTGGTAAACACAAGAACGATTACGCCTTAATCCAGCCTGCTCACGTCGATGGTTGGTGTGATCCTCGAAAACATCAGGGAGGCCAGCATTTGTGATGCAGCTGTTCTAAATGGTTCCGCAGGCAAGGTGTCCGGTAATTTCTCGCTCTTCAGTCTGCGAATCGCGGCTTCGATTTGAGGAACTGTTGGAGGCGTCGTCTGAATTGTTCCTCGTAGATTTCTGTGCACAGCACCATCTCACCATCATTTGGATGTGACTCTTCCAGGAATTCCCTCCAGGAAGTTATTGCTGATCTAATATGAGCTTCCGTTTCCGTCTCTCAAGGGAGAAGCGGTAGCCATCCCACCTCCGCAGAGCTTCCTAGCGGCAACATTAACACCTTTCATGTCGCCACAATGAGCTGCAACCTCTGCTTCGTTTGTCAGGTTCTTGAAGAAATTCTGTTTGTGCTCTCGCGCCATCCCCTTGACCGTATTCCCGGCCTCGTTATATACAGCTTGGATACGTCATCTTCTCTCGCGTGAACCGGATTGGTGCAGTCCATCTTTGAGTTTCCTTCTGGCCTCGATCTGCAGTAGCATCGCTGATCCAACGCTTATGTTTGTGTTGTCGAAAGTCCACTGTTTCTTCTGCACTTGAGTTCAAAGCACACACCAGGTCTGGCCGAGATGGTGTTGTGTCTCAACCGGCTCTCGCTTCGATCTTCCCACAAATTGCCTGGCTGTCATCGGATTCTGAAGCCTCTCCGTTTCACAACGTCTCTTTGCGGGAGACTGGTGGTAGGCCGCAGCCGGCCAGATCCTCACAATACCCAGCAAGCCATTTAAAGATATCAACGAGCACAATTTGCTGGTCCTGATGGCGTTTCATACTTTTTTATCTATCCTACTCCTCTGGTCTCTTCTCGAGTAGACGGAAACCTGCATTTGTCCCATAAAATGGGCTATTCTTGATCTCTCACTACCTACCGATTCATAACTCTAAGAACCCTTCTCTCGTAATGGAAACGCTAATAAATAGTCAGGTTACGCAATATAGTGAATCCGTGAATCCTTCTATCCTTCAGTACCAAGTACCTTGATATCATCAGATTAAAAACTCAACTGGAAGTCTAATACAGAAAGCCAGGTAGAAAACCTAGCAAAGTTTCAATGCCTGATACAAACCTTTGGCAAAACGTGGAGACTTAAACCATACGTGTTCGGATGTACGCAGCTTTAGTCTGTACCATACATACCAATATCTGGTTGCCTACCCTAAGCAAAGCTCATAAGTTAGACAAACTTAATACGCAACCTAAAGGGCGACTATACCTCGACTATAGTTTTAAAAAAGTTCGCGAACCATTTTCTTTTACCCCTTACCACTTTATTTCAAAGCTCTATCTCTCGGGGACTCTTTCCTCAGCTTTGGAAATATGCTAATATCATTCCAGTCCAAAAAAAAGGACTGCAAATTGTGTCCAACTATCTCTCATGCATATTAAAACTTTTCGAGAGCATCGTATATGATGCACTATTCTTTCATTGCAAGCCCATATTTTTTCCTAACCAACATGGGTTCCTAAAAGGTCGATCAACACTGACCAATCTAGTCGATTTTGTTTCACAATCTTTGTATGCACTTGAAGCCGGAAAAGTAGCAGGCATTGTTGCCACTGACTTCAGGAAGTCCTTTGATAAAATGTCTCACAGAATTATTCTCCTCCAGCTCACTGCCCCTGTTGCCATCCCGGTTTTATCTCATGGTTCAAATCTTATCTAAAGGATCGTCAATATAACGTTATTTTCAGACCTTCTATCTCTGATCCAATTAATGCTACCTCCGGTGTCCAACATGGTAGTTATCTCGACCCATTGCTATTTATTCTAACCATTAATAACGTTGATAGCGTTATTCTGACCTTCTCATTATTCAAGTCTGGTCCCCCTCTTATGAATCCTACTCACTACGCGTATTGGAGCCATTCAACGAAGATTTATCCGTTTTGGCCTTAGCGGCCTTCCTTGGGCCTAAAACGAATCAACCTCTAAACCCTTAAAGAACGACGCGATGTTGCAGATATATTTTTTATTCATGACCTTCTCAGCGGTAACATGAACAGCCCCACATTATTGCACATGATTATCCTCAACACCAAACCGCGTAACCTTCGGTCCATGTGCCTTTTCCGTATAAACACTCATCGAACAAATTATGGCTACCGCGAACCAATGTGCAGAGTGCTGCGTAAAGCTAACACCAATCTTTTCAACCTTCACCTCAGAAAGTCCAGTCTCCGAATCGCCCTATACTACAACCCTTCACCCTCTCTTTAATCATTCCAACTCTGTCACCTAGTTAATAAGTTAATTAAGTTATTTTAGTCATATACCTGAAGACTTATGCAAAGGCTTTCCTGTCTGTCCGTCTGTATGCATATATCATATATTTGCAAACTTGCCAGAAGTGAATGTGAATTATAAACATATTTATCCCTCATCTGGTACTATTATACGAGTATATCCCAACAAATACACGAACCGAAATGAGGAACCAATTCACTAACCACCAACATTATTGTTGCCTATTATTAGGAGTTAATTTTTATTTTATTGTTTATTATTAATGAATAAACGATTGATTGAGACGTGTCGCGAGGTACGCTTGTTAAGATCCGGAAATCACGCAAAGCGGTTTATTGCATGTGGCTCTGCATAGCGGAATTTATGGGACATGAAACAAAAATGCATGTATATTTTAGCCTTCTACCTTGCATATATATATATATTTTAGCCTTCTACAGTGGCAAAGGGATGGGCAGACAGGAGCCCATCTGGACAGATCCAGGTAAAAGTTTGAAAAATTAAAGGTAGAAGACCTGGAGTTGTAGCTTGACTCCCGACGAGCTGATCCCATCATAGAAATGAAGAGGAAACACGTCCCCTCATCTCAGAAAAACAATTTTTGATCGACGCTCCAATGTAGCACGGGCTAAGATCAGAGCTCTTCTTGATCCAATTTAACTTTTTTTTTCAGGCAGAAGTACGGCGAACCATCTCCCAAGAAAACGATCCAACCAAAGTCGGGGCTAGTCAGCGTTTTGACAACGATTTGAGCACATCAGAATCGCGGCTATCAGTACAGGTTCCAGATCATTGACTTCAGATTTGCCATATAATTTGACACTCATTGTCGCAGCTCAAAGAACACACCATTAGAGAAAAGTCGGCACCGCTTGCATTTCGAATGCCGGCATTTGCAAAAGGCAGATTTTTAACCTAAAGAAAACCTCAGCTTGGCCAATACAATTAATTTCCTTAACTTCACGGACGTACGAGCTGTCGCATCAAAATGGCGCTAATTGTACCTTGTCTGTCCATTGTCCATCAGTAGAATCAAGCTGATGACCATTTGGCTTTCAGTATTTAAGTAGTAAAACAGTTTTTGAGCTAAAAGTCTTGGTTCCATTTAAATATCGTCGTTTTTCTCTAAACTCGTCTATCAACTATAAACACAACACCTGCAAGTAAGAATGAAAACTCAACTTTTCCACCGCATCCGGTCAGGGTCAGTTAAACCGACGACACTTTCGGAACCGACCTTCCTCAGTGCACATTTGTCGCGTAAACAAATTTGACAAATGGAGGAGAAACAATTGATTGTCGTCAAAACCAGTTCAACGTCTAATCTACCTAATCTACCTGCGACTATTCTCATCTCCCGCCGGTACATTACCATCACCGCCCCCACCACCAATTTTGACGTAATTTCGTAACTAATCGGATAAATGCCGAATCAAGTCTGTAAACGAAACCGCTGTGACCTCATCAAGATGCAAACAACCAACATCCGCTTTTGTCTGTCGTTGGACGAACGATGCAACAAATTACCCGTACTCACGACGGTCCAACGCCTGTTACTGTGCGGAAGCTAAGTGAATTTGGTCACCGCCGTCGATGACAGGTGAGAGGGAGGTCAACACGCGGCCATCTATCACCAAACAGACGAGCTGATGACTAGCCCCATTTCGGGTAAAGGGCCTATAAAACTTTTTTAATTCTCTTCTGTCTTACCGCCAGCTTTCATAGAGCTCGGGGGTCATTGGATTGCGTTCATCAGTAAATCGGTTTAATAGCGTGATGCCATCGGATTTGAATTGAAATACGAACTTGGTGAATAGCTGTTGGGGAGTGATGATGAATTTGAATCAAGAAGTTGATCTATCAAGCAATCATTCTAAATTCATTTTTTCGGTTTGTTGAAAAAAAGACGAAACGAACGTGAAGACAGACTTTCAAGTTCTTTTAATGTTATGACAGGCTTACTTCATTCCTATGATGGAATGGAATAATCATAGAAAACAATAAATTCGTTAACGTTTTTGGATTATGCTATCAACCGCTTCAGATGATGTGATTGACAGAGTATAAAACTGATGCTTTGGGGCGACTTAACGTCTTGCTAATACTAATTAGTGTTTTGTTAATCCGGAGTCTAATGTAATACATAAAGGGGATTTTGATATTTTAAGTCTTTTAACCCTGAAATTGACTCGTCTCGTCTTTTTTACTCGTGGCAACATGGTTTTTTTTATATTTTTTTTATAAAAGAAGGTGAAAATCTCGAAAGACTCTTAAGGGGCTAGAAACCCAACAGTTGTGTGGGACTCTAACCACGCTGAAAACACCTTAACCATAACCGATCAAGGATGATCGACAAATGATATTGTTTTCAACGTTAGCTAGATTTGATTAGGTATTATAGTTTAAATACCAGCTCTCACAGCTCTCACATTAGAAGTTCGTGTGGCTTAGTTCTTTTCAGTCTCCGAATATTATTATGAATATTTAAGACGTCAGCTATCTCCGGATTAATGTGCGCCTGCAGACGATCGTTATGACGAATTGCGCTTTTCTTGATTACTTCTGCTACCAGGTCCATCTGCAAGTCACGATGCAGGTCACTGTTCCTAATGTACCATGGGGCATTTACTATTCCTCGAAGGACTTTGTTTTGAAATGTTCGTATTTTTTGTGTATCCGTTTTCTTTGTACAACCCCACAATTGGATACCATATGTCCAGACGGGTTTTAATATCTGATTATATATTAAGATTTTATTCTCGATAGACAATTCAGATCTGTATCCTAACAACCAGTTTGGATTCCTATATCTAATATTAAGCTCCTCTACTTTCTTTTTGACATGTTCCTTCCATTTCAGCTTGGCGTCCAGATTCATTCCAAGATACTTAGCTGTGTTGGAATAGGGAACAATTTGGTTATTGATAAGGACAGGAACATTTGTTATTTTCTTATTTGTAAAATTGACGTGGATGGACTTTGACTCATTAAGTTTAATTCGCCATCGTTCAGTCCAGTTACATATTTCGTTAACTGAATTTTGTAGTTTGTCAGTTGCTTTATCTACGCATCTATCAGTTGAGAGGAGGGCAGTATCATCTGCAAATGTGGATATCATTGTATCATTTGCTTGTGGTATATCACTTGTATACAATAGATATAGGATTGGTCCTAAGACACTTCCTTGCGGAACACCAGCTTGTATTTTCTTAAGTTCGGAAAACACCGTTCCGTACCGAACTCTAAAAAATCTATCTGCTATATAAGATTTTAGAATCTCGAAGTACTGTCTAGGTAGGTCTCTATGTAGTTTATATTCTAATCCTTTATGCCATACTTTATCAAAAGCCTGTGTAATGTCCAGGAATACTGAGGAACAAATTTGCCTTTCTTCTAATGCCTTTTCTATAGTATTAGTTATACGATGCACTTGGTCTATGGTTGAGTGCTTATTTCTAAACCCAAACTGGTGAGTGGGGATAAGTCTTCTGTTTTCTATGATCCTATCTAGCCTTTTGAGAAGTAGTTTCTCGAAAAGTTTTGATAATACAGGTAAAAGTGAAATCGTCCTGTATGATGTAATTTCTGATAGGGGTTTGCCTTGCTTAGGTATTGCAATAATTTCTGCTATCTTCCAGTGATATGGAACATATGTTTGTCTGAAACAAGCATTAATTAAAAACTTGAGTTTTAACAACGCATTAAAAGGAAGTTCTTTTAAGATTTGTGCTGTTATAAGATCATAGCCAGGAGATTTTCTAATAGGTAGATTGTGGATACATGTACGGATCTCTCTTGGCGAAACATAAGGGATTTCGTTTTCATCTATTCTGTCAGAGAATTCTAGGCTTTCGCCTGCCATGCTAGGTGGGAAAGGTTTGAATACATTTCCATGTATTTTATGTATTTTAGTACCAGCTGAGTGTCGGCTCATGTTCAGCGACTGTCTGTCTCAAAGCACAGGAGGCGCTAAATATGATCGCTGACTGGTGCATGAGCAATGGGCTGTCGGTTCATCCTTTTAAAACTCATGTCATTCCCTTCACGAGAAGGAGAAAAATACTGGCATAACTCAGCTGGTGCTAAAATACATTCCCATCGCGATATCCAAGGAAACTAAGTACCTGGGAGTCATCTTAGACAGCAAGCTTCTTCGGTCAAAACATGTTGAGTCGAAAACCACCGAGGCGCTGTCCGCTTTTTGGAAATGCAACGGTGCTTTTGGCAAAACATGGGGCTTATCGCCGAAAAAGGTCCTCTGGATCTACACGGCAATGATAAGACCGATAATCTCATATGCATCAGTTGTCTGGTGGAGCAGGCTAAACACGCCGTGGCCCCTTAACCAAACTCCAAAGAGCGGTCTGTCTCAGCTGTACAGGCGGTTTTCTTTGAACGCGAAGACGTCCGATTGCACATTACAATCAGAGATATACGCAATGCTAATGACGTGTACTATGTCAGGAAGCACTAGTGGAAGGGAAAAAGCATAGGCGTCTGTAGTGACAGCCAAGCTCCACTCAAAGCTGTGTCCAACCCTCTATCCAACTCCAAATTAGTGCATGAACTCAAGATCTTTTTGAATAAAGTCGGAAGACTAAATTCACTAAGGCTTGTATGGATCCTAGGTCACGAACTCGTTAGAATACGCTCAGAAGAGAGTTTCTCAGAACCTGAACCTCCCTTCAGACTACCTGCTTCCACGGTCAAATCCGAACTCACTGATTAGGTCTTTAATACTCGTACACACAATCGTGGATGGAGGGAATATTTAGGATGCAGGATGACCAAGGGAGTACGCCCTGATGTCTGCAAGAAGTCCGCAACATTCATCTTATCTTTAAGGAGAAATTATTGCAGAAGACTTGCGGCCGTCATTGCGGGCCATTACACATTTCTACGTGCTTGGCATCAACGTGATGCCTACCATGTTGCGAGGAGGTTGAAATAGCAGAAACTTTCTCTGCGACTGTCCCGCCTTCGCTCGCGCACGATGGCGCCACCTTAGGGCCGGCGTGGTGTGTGCCGAATCTCCTAGCTCTACCTCACTAAAGCTCGTCCTCATTTTTCTCCGGACAACGGGGAAAAGACAATAAAGAAAGGTGTCTGCCTGGTAGTATGGTAGTATAGTATGGTATTTTGTGTCTGAGTGCTCTAACAGATGACAGAATTCTCCAAAAAAAAAAGAACCGCGATCAGGTCTTTCTTTGGCGCTGAACCACCGGCTTCCGTCCAATAACTTTTTCCTCTTTTCCGTTGAAGTGGAAGCTTGTTCGTGGCAAGCGCCGATTGACGTCTCTCCCTTAAGCTCGCGTATCACCCGATTTCCTTGCTTTTGGACCATTTCCGAAGACTTGTTGAGTTACAGCCGAGGAATAGTATTTGTTGCGTGAAAGTTTGTCTCAGTAATGTCTCCAATTTCGCGTCTTCAAACCTTTCCATCGGTGCGCTCTTGGTTTTTCACGTCGAACCGACAATGTTAATAACATTCATTTATTAAAGCCATCATGAAGCTGGGGAACAACTCTTCAGCTCTTCGAGTCAAACCTGGGAGGACGAAAGCATACATCAGCTGCTCCGTCTTCGAGTCATCTTGCTCCTAAGTAATTGGTACTAAATGTTTTTTACAAAATCCAATCCAATATAATGTGTCTCAATCCTTTTTCCACTACCTTAATAAGCTCGTACCAGTATGGATTCCGGCCTGGTAAATCGATAATAGACCAAATCTATACGTTATGCCAAATCCTATAGAAAATCAATGACTTCCAAGCCCTAAACATTACAAGATGTTGGCCGAGTTTGGAATCTTGGGAAAATTGACTTGGGTGTGGTAGCGCTACATTTGAAAACTCGCGGTGCAGTTACCTCCGAGTCTATTAGCGATAGTTGAAGAATCAGGTAGAAGTCAACAAGAGTCTAAGTGATTTACTGACTAAGTCTTAGTTAGTAAGTTTTGGAGCCAAATGTTGAGGCATCAATGGGGTATTTAGTCTTATATGGGAGGAAAACGAATGAAGGAGAAGGCATAGCAACGACAGTTGAGATTCGACTATAAGGGTTTTCAGATCCCAGCAACCTACGTTTAACCGCGAAAGTATATAAACTCATATTGACTTGCCTGCTTGATGAAAACGATTTTATTAAACCCGATCCGAAAGCACTGATTGGCATGGAAACACCGTCAGATATGTTGATACACCAGCATTTAAATATACAAACAGGAATCCTTCTCATTCATTTGGCGCCATTTTAAAACAGGCTTTAAACATGCAAACTTCTTTTTCATTCTGTCAGGTCCATCCCCATCTCCCAATTGAATAACTCGAAATAATTTAAGTGGATTGTGCCTTTCGAAATGCAAATTCATTTTTAATATCTATTTTGTTTTTTAGCAAAACGAAAATAAAAAAAAAACAAACGAGTTATCCCTCCGGCAGACCGGTATCGGGCTAAATCGAACCTCAATCTCTGCCTCACATGAATAAACAACAACCATTGCGTACGTTATTCAAATATCTATTTTTAATGACATGCGATCAGGCGCATGTCTATCTGTCGGTCGATTGGTGTACTTTTTGTTCCTTTTTTATCGATTTGCCAATTTGAATTGTTAATTTTTTGAAATTCGCTACGGGACGCGATACGTCGGAAAAGTGACAGAAATGCGATGAAAATAAAGCATCTGATGAGGCTGATGATGTGTCATGCCATTGAGAGTCCATAATGACGGTTGTTGATGGTGGGCGGGTATTTAATGCCGAATCACGACAATAAGGAAGCTAAGCTCATGAATGTGAAGAACGATGTCGCGAAATCATTTATGTAGTATCAGTTGATATTTACCACTCGACGGCGTCTCGCAGCTTATAAGATCCAGTAGTACAATGGCCTTATCTGTCGACTGTCAGTCATGTGTTTTAAAATTGTCGAAATTACTTTTCAAAATGATGACACACAATACAAATCTGTGAATTGGGATCTATAAGTCGTGCCAAATCGGCGGCATTGTCAGGAACGCGATAGATTGGAATAATAGAAGGCTCTGTGGCCATGTAATGAAGATTCTGTCATGCATTCGTCTGTCGAGACATATAAAAAGAAAATATACAAAAAAAAAAGGGTTAAGTGCGGTTGGTGGCGGGATATGTGACTTTAAATTGAATGCCAGGCGAGATAACATTATTTGAGGAGGCTAAACACTAATAGGGATTTCCCTTTGTTGTCAAGAGAAGGTGGTGCGAAGACAAGGAGGAAAGGCTGTCTCTAATGACAGTCGTTTTAGATGTGAATGCTTTGATAAAGACGACCGTAGAGGAAAGCATCCACCGGGCTTTTATGTGTGATTTGTGTTCACTGGGTTCCAATGAATGGGATTTCAAATTGAATCGAAATCAGTAACAAAGGAGCAATCTTTGGGAGACTTACATATGATATATGAGCACGAGTACCGTCTGACGAAATCGTTGGGGTTGCAATAAATTATTTGACAAGTACCAAAAAAAATTCTTAAAGGGTAGCTAGGTGGTATATGTAGACGATAATCCAACTCATACGAAGCACTGTAGTACAAGAAAAAAAAAAAAAAGAGCCTCAGAAAAATGTTTGAACAACGTGGCTCAAGAGCATATTCCTACATGCATCTCTTATTGCATCTATCGAAGTGCAAGTCTTCTGTTGTCAAGAACATCGAACAAAGATTGGTCAATTTTCTGATTATCGTTAAGAAATTAGGTGAATTAGGTAAAGGTGCGGTAGCTTTTTGTCTCTTTTAGGCCATTTCGCAATAACAGTCTCTCTTTATTAAAGAAGCTTTCAATAATGCCGAAACGCTGATAACAGAAGTAATAAAGGATGTTAGAGTCAACATCTGACAACCAACAGAACGGACAATATAATTGGCGCCCAACGTGGGACATGGGCCGAAGGGTACAGGTATAGTGAAATATTGGTTTAAAATGAATGGGTGAATATGATTAAGTAAATCTATCAGAGGCACACCACAAGGGAGAAGGTTCTATCATCCCTGTTTGGACGCTTTACGATTATGACAAAGACTTCCCTTCGAATTCTCTGCATATGGCAAGAGGAATGCAGGAACCAAACGTTGATTAATAATCCGCTCATTGGGATAAATTCTGGAAACGAGACAGCAAGCAGACGGTTTTAGGATATAAATATGCTACGAGAATAAAAATAAAGAGAACGAAAAAAGAGGAAATGGGACAAGGTTAGGTTAGGTTAGGTGGCTTCCCTCCGTAAGGCGGTGGGGATCACTTAGACCAAGATCGGGCTACTGTGCTACCGCTCGAGTCGGCTCGAGTTGTTCATCGACCTTATAGACAGTCAATCACCGGCCTCACGAATTGCCCTTGGTTCAGCTTGGAATATTCTACAGTGGTACGGTAGTCAAAAGGATTGGCTGATTTTTAGGCTCGGTGCATAGATACCATACCATTGCCTGTCTTGAACCCCTTCTGTGTACGAATATATTTCCAATGCAGTGCCTTTGCTTGGAAATGAATTCCCCTGCCATTGTCGTCGGTTGGGAGTTGTGGATTAATATAGAATTTTGAAGCTTAGAGTCGGGATTAAGTAGTCGTGTCTTCGCTTTGATCATTCCTTTGGCTTAGAATATCATGGTGTCCTATTTCGAAGAACTTCCAATGAGCGGATTCCTTAAGTCGCAGCGCCAATTTCTTTGCCTTTTCATTGTCAAAAGGATCCAAGGGGAGTAAAGCTTCGTTTCGTGGACTGCAGTAAGATGTTCACAGTGCCCCAATAGCAATATAGCAATACATCCTTCGAACTCTACTTAGAAGTTTGGCACAATTAGGTCAGCACAGTTCCGGCCACCAGACTAAGCAGCTGTACATTAGTATAGGTCTAACAACCTCGGTATACAGCCAGTGTATAATATGGGTTTTGATACCCCATCTGGTGCCCAAGGCTTTTTTGCAGATGTATAGCGTAGTTGTTGCTTTTTTGATGCGTTCTTCTGCATTAAATTTCCAGTTGAGCTTCCTGTCGAGTATCACGCTAAGGTATTTGATGTGGTCTGCGAATCTTAGGTAAGTCCTACTGAGTTTTGCGGGAGTGATTTGAGGAATCTGCCGTTTTCTTGTGAATAAAAGTAGCTCTGTTTTGGGGGACTTAGTCAAGCCCGCAGTTCTCTACCTATTCGCCAGTTTGCCTAGATTTATTTCCATCAAATCTCTGATTGATATTACAAAGAACATCGGAAACATCTGCAAAAGAGCGAACGCTTACCTTAAATGGGGGTAGGGGCAAAACCTACCAAGAATAATCGTTGTTGAAAAATCCTATGTGTTGCCCATAAGTTCACAAATGAAAGCTATTAAAACAGAAACGCTGGGTGTCGAAAAAAGAACAAAATTATCCCAGGTAAATGGGAGGCATATTGTCAAGCAAACTACAAGGCCACCCTAGAACATACCCCGCGGAGATATCAGGAATACTTTAAAAGCTGTCGAAACACTTAGATAAGTCTAACAAGGTTACTCGTCGCAAACCAAAGTTAGTTAAGAAAAAAGACCCGAATTTGCCATTTAGTACGCTAACAAGGCTCTAGACTAATTTTTAGTGATTGCAAGGTTTTCTTGTTTGGCAATGGTGGGGAAGCTGCAAACAGCTTATCTTCAAACGATGGTGTAGTATGACAGTGGTAATGTGATGATGTGGGGGTGTATGACTGCAAGCGGGGTTGGTCAAATGGAGTTCATTGACTATGGAATGTACCAATATGACCACCTTAAAATCCCCCAAAAAATCTGGCAAAACGCCAACAAAATGGGTCTGAGGTCACTAGCTCGCAGCGCAAAACGTCATACAACATCAACTCCATTGGACATTTGAAGGCTGAGCCTGAAAGGGAACATTCGAAATCGAGCTACTAGCGGTAAAGTCTCTTGTAAAAAAGCTCTATTGTAAGATGGCCCGAAAATATAATGTACTTATACAAAAGGAGCAAAACACGAGACGATGTCTTCTTTACGAAACCTTTATTCGGAATGAATGCAGAAATTAGTTAGCAGGACTATTTGATATTGTTTGAAATAGTACAAACTTTGTCATTGGTCATTTGATCGTATAATAGAACAATTCATATCATTGGTCAATCGATCTTATAATCCATATACGCATGCTTATTCTGCTGCGTTTACATCAAATACAAATAGGGTGACATGAATATATAAATAAATGCAATCGCATACACATTAAAATTATAATAAACTTAAACAAGGTGACATGGAATCTCTTACAACTCGATCATCCTGACTATAAATCGTCCTCGATTTATTAACTTATACAATATAATTACATAAAATACTTCTGTGCTCAAAGTCATTTGAATCTTAAATACCTTATTTATTACTAGATGCTACATATAATATTATAATATATGTATGTAGTTTATGAGTATATTTACTTAACACGGAATTAGTTAAGTAAAACTAGTTTTAACATGAATTCTTAAAGGATAACTACGTTAATCGATATGTTGTATAGATCCTTATATGACGATATAAGGTTTCATATTTTGGGGAGATGCTATTCCCTCATACGGAACGCGAGATATCTGAAGGTTTTCGATATCTTTTATAACATATCTGTCATTTGGGAGTATTTTCGTTACTTCAAATGGTCCCTTATATTTAGGCAAAAGTTTCTTGTTTATCCCCGGTGTATTTACAGTATTTCTAATCATTATGAAATCGTCAACTTTGTATAAATGAGGTTTTTTATGTCGCTGATCATAATAAGTTTTATTAACGCCTTGGCTACGAACGGTATTATCACTTGCTTGCCTACGCCATTCACTCAAATCTCTCGATTTTTCGACAACTATATTTTCTTCTAAATAACTTCGAATTTTATCGTTAATTACACCCCTTTGTGCTACACCGAAAACTAACATGCTTGGACTAAAGCCTGTACTCTTATTGATAACATTATTGAGAGCGAACTCAACTTTACTAAGATGTTTAGTCCAATCACCAGGTTCAATTTCAGATTCCTTGCTTAACATCGGCGTAAGGCTTCTGTTTATTCTTTCTACCTGTCCGTTTGATTGTGGTGAATTTGTAGCTACCTTAATATGTTGTACACCGGACTCTTGGCAGAACTTGTTGAACTCTTCCGAAGTAAAGCAACTACCTCTGTCGGATATTATACGGACTGGCTTACTATATGAGTGAAAGTAAATCTCTAAAGATTTTATAACTTCGCTGGTGTTGGTCGTATTCACCGCATAAAGTTTGGTGAACTTCGAAAAGCCATCGACAACTAGAAATATGTACTTTTTCTTATTTCGCACAGAAGATGGTAATGGACCATAGTGATCAACGTGGACTGTTTCAAAAGGCTGATCTCCTTTCGGAATGTTGTGTAATGTTCCTTCTTTTTTGCCAGTTGGTGCTGTAAAATGAATACACTTTAAGCAACTACATATATAATCCTTCACTTTGACCTTCATTTTGGGAAACCAATACGTTTGTCTTAGAAAGTCGTAGCACTTCTCTACACCAACATGGCACAACGCATCATGGTGAGTCTGAATTACATTCCTCTCCAGCTGCGATGGTACATAGAAATATACTTTTCGATTAATTTTGCGATATACTAAGCCATTAATTAGTTCATAATCCGAGTTTTCTTTTTGTTCTAAAGCCTCTACCAATTGCCTTATGACAGGATCTTTTTGTTGCGAAGCGGCAAGTGCATGCTCGAATGAATCTGGTTCTATAATTAATATATTATGAGATCGGCTAAGTGCATCAACATGCGTCATCCTTTTGCCATCCCTATGTTCTATCACATAGTCATAGTCTTGCAATTCAAGAGCCCAACGAGAAATTCGTGGGTTTAAAAGCTTTTTGTTTAGAGTTAACGTAAGCGACTTGCAATCGGTTATAATTTTAAACTTAACACCTGTAAGATAGATTCTAAATCTCCTTAATGCCGATATAATAGCTAAAGTTTCCAATTCATAAGAATGGTACCTGGATTCCGCAGCAGTTGCGCGTTTGGAAAAAAAGAAAACTGGGTGGAAACGCTTATCTTCTTGGCGCTGCAGCAATACGGCTCCAAAACCTAAGCTGCTAGCGTCGCAGTGCAATTCAGTATCCGCTAGGGGGTTGTAAATTCTTAATAGAGGTGAATTTAATAATTTTTCTTTCAACTCTTGAAAAACCAACAACTCTGTTTTGCCAAACACAAATTCTGCATCCTTTTTCAGGAGATCGTAAAGGGGTTTTGATATTATCGAAAAATCTTTGATAAATTTGCGGAAATATGAGCAAAGGCCTAAAAAAGAGTGTACAGTTTTAACATTGGTTGGAATGGGAAACTCTGCGACCGCTTTTATACCATCAGCGTTTGGACTTATTCCATCTACCGATACTGTGTAACCTAGGTATGATATTGTTTCATGTAAAAATATACACTTGTCAAGTCGTAACTGCAGGCCATTGGCAGATATCACATCTAACACCTTTCTCAAAATCCTAAAGTGCTCCTCTTTTTTTTCCGAAGCAATAAGCAGGTCATCCATATAAACTAGCAACTCTCCTGATTTGATTAAGTCCTTAAACAATGAATTTATATATCTTTGGAATACTGATGGGGCGTTCTTAAGCCCGAAAGGCATTCGGAGATATTCAAACTGACCTATTGGCGTTATAAAAGAGGTGTACTTGATGGATTCATTCGCAACTTTTACATGATGAAAAGCACTTTTAAGGTCAAGAAGAGAAAAGTATATCTTACCGCGTAATCTATCTAAATGGTCTTCTATTAACGGAATCGGAAAATTATCTTTGACTGTAACTTTATTCAATTGCCTATAGTCAACGCAGAGACGTAACTCACCGGACTTCTTTTTCACTAGAACGATGGGCGATGCAAAAGGTGAGCTACTCTCACGGATAATTTTCCTTTTAATTAAGTCGTCTATAATTGATTGTAATTCAAGTTTATGTGCGTACGGCAGTCGTCTTGGCGTGCAATTGAAAATACTATTCGCATCGGTTAAAATTATTTTCATTTCGAAATTATTATCTTCGGAAAATTCTTTACAATTAATCTCACTCCCGGTAAGCAAGTTTCGTACTTCAGTTTTTTCAACGGTAGTTAATTTCTCATTAATTTTCAAACAAAAGGATTCGTTACTATTATCACACGTATCTATATTAAACATCTCAACACTTTCATCAAAATTATAACCTCTCACATTTGTTTCCGTCACATTATTTTCTTTCTTTTCATCTATTTGTAAACATAGCTTAATATTTGTTATCTGTAAAAAGTCCCTTCCTAATACAATAGCATTTTTCATCGTTTCATTCTTAACTACATATATACATGCATTTACATAATCATCATTAATTTTAATCATACAAAATACCTTACCAAAAACAATTAGCTTGCTACCATTTATGCCTACGAAATCATCAAGTGGGGCATCTATCGGTGTCATCAGATACGCTGGTATATATCGCTGCTTCACGAAGCTGATGGGGCTGCCGGTGTCGATCATCGTCATTGCATGCATCGTAACGCTGATGTCTTCAGATTCGTTCTTAAGGAAGGTGTATTCGAGAACGCCATGGAAATTTTCTAGGAAAGAATTTTGATGTTTCCTTGATGGGTTTTGGTGGGCATTATTCAGTACCATCACTGAAGTCGATTTCGGACAATCCTTGATAACGTGACCTTTTTGTCCGCATCGGAAGCATGAACCCCTCTCTCTGTGTGGCTTCGAGCAATTGGAAGCAATATGTCCCACGTCGTTGCAGTTAAAACACTTGACTTTGTTCTTAATTGCGTTTTCGATCTTAGGTGGTGCAACTGTCTTGATATAGCCAGATGTTGACGGCTGATAATCTGACTTCATTTTTTCATACTTCCTAAGCACACTCTTCAGCTCAGGTATACTATTGGCTGTCAAAAGGATTTGTTTATTATATATGGAATCAGGGATACCTTTAATGATGTAATTCATTAAGTCCTGATCGGCAATATCAGCGGAAGATGCGATTTCTTGCATAGTCAGAATGTATTGCTGACAACTTTCTTCTCTGCGCTTCTTACGGTTCCGCAGCACGTTGTGGACATCAGTTGCAGTTATATGACAATAAAACTCTTCCATCAATGCAGATTTTAATTCCGACCACGACTGGCACGATGTAGATCGGACAAATAGCTTCGCTGTCCCTTTAAGCATTCGCTTTGCATAGATAAAGCACTCGGTCTCACTTAAATGGTGCATGATCTTCACTTCATCTACATTCTTTATCCATTTGGTAACAGGATAGTTGTCATCAGCGGAAAACTCTTGTAGGGAATCTTCGATGTCACGTGAATTGTGTGCAGGAAAACATCTGTCGATTGGGCTGCTTAGCTCAGCGAGTCTTTTCTGCAAGGAGCGAATCTCCTCTTTCTTTCGCACCATTTCTCGTAATTTTTCCAATTGTTCTTCGATATTTTCATCTGATTCCAGCTCAACTACGGATTCCTCCTCATCGAAGCCACTGAGTAAAGTTCCAGGAAAAAATTCTTCCAATTCACTTGAATTTAGTGATGAAATGCCTTCTTGAAGTCGAATTTTGAGAATCGCTTTGATTCCATCAGTGGCCAAACCTATCTCGGCCAATTTCTCTTTAAGCGATGGAACCGTTGCGATTTCTACGAATTTTGTTGCTCGTGTTTTTGCGTCCATTATACCGATGATTACCGATAACCAACATAAAAAAAGATATGTTCATACAAAACAATGACTTTACTATTGCTTTAATTTTACTTTATTATTTATTAATTATTAATAAATTAGTATTTCACTTAATACATAATCCCACTTCTGAGTTTGTAAGATGGCCCGAAAATATAATGTACTTATACAAAAGGAGCAAAACACGAGACGATGTCTTCTTTACGAAACCTTTATTCGGAATGAATGCAGAAATTAGTTAGCAGGACTATTTGATATTGTTTGAAATAGTACAAACTTTGTCATTGGTCATTTGATCGTATAATAGAACAATTCATATCATTGGTCAATCGATCTTATAATCCATATACGCATGCTTATTCTGCTGCGTTTACATCAAATACAAATAGGGTGACACGAATATATAAATAAATGCAATCGCATACACATTAAAATTATAATAAACTTAAACAAGGTGACATGGAATCTCTTACACTATAATGATAATGGGAAATTTCTGGATTTCTGCGAAAAACTTGTCAATAATGTGCGAAATCGACTAAGAGCAATAGAGAAACTTGATACTGATATGCCACCCACCTACTCCTTTTATCTAATTTTTTCCATTTTTTCTTTTTGTGCGAATAATTTTTTAACATTCTCTAGCATAGGTCTATTGCAGTAGCATGAGCCGCTAGCTTTACCATTCTGATCACAGAGAATTTTTTTCAAACTTTCGGAGAGAAAAAAAGCAGTCATTTCAGCCACAGTCTTTTCGATTCCAGACTAACTTGCAAATGAGATGTGAAGGAAAGGGTGAAAAATCACTGAACTCTTTTTACACCCACAAGCGTACGTTTGGCGAAAGATGGGGATTACAACATCCGCTAGCGTAGAGTGTTCAGACGAACTGCTAACAGCATAGAGTTCTATCTGAGAATGCTCACCGAAAACATTGGCAAACTGCACTGTGCCTGCACACAGGATCTATGGAAGCTTATATCAAGAAGAACTGGACCTGGTAGTTAATTTTTTTTGCTTTAGACTTGATCTTTAGAGGCACTTGGCTAATAAAGTTCTCTCTGTGGAAAATATTAGCTATCAACATAGAGCTATCACAGAAAAATAAATGTTGGAAGAAATGGTGTTCCGCCTACCTCATAGCATAGGTACATGCTACAATGACATCAATCTGTCAATATTTTTTTTTACCTATTTCCGACCAAATGAAGTTCAAAATCGAATACCGTAATCGTCGAGAATGAGAACATTTCCTTCACTGGGTGGCTTAAGGATACAGAAGCCAGAATCTGATCGAAAACGTTGACCAATAAAAATCACATCGACTACTGAACATGCTGCCTTCTACAAGCGAAATATACAATCACAGTCGAGCTGAACTGAAATCAATATAACTCAGTTTCCTATCACAAAATGAAAAGGAAAACGATTTGATAAGTCCTACGATTTGATAAGATTTACGGGAGTCCGACATGGACATCAGCGAAACAGACTCATCACACTGGCACCGCAGGGTAGACCATCGATTATTTGAATAGGCCAACTTATTTGGCTCATGACAAATAACTTCAACAACACTAGGCCCTTGCAGCCAACTTTAAATTGCAATAAAATGGTGAACATTCTAGCATGGGAACAAAGTCCTAATCTAGGGCACTGTTTTTTTGTAAGAACGCGCAGCACTTGAGAGTCGCCAAACGAAATCGTCAGGGCCAATATTTTTCACGAAAGGTAAGACAGCACAATCAAGGACTTAATGGATATCTTAAAGCCCATAAAGGGCTTGTGATGATTTTTAACAGTTTTCAGAATGCGTGACCTACCACGAAGTTATTCATAATGGGTGCTATGATCTCCAGATGGAAGTGAGCCAATAGCCTAACCTTAGCCTGGACTTCAACGAATCAGACCTCCCTAGCCAACCTGCATGCATCATATTGGACGTCATCATCCTCCAAGGCATCGTTCTTAGCGTTTTTTTTTCTTTCTTTGGAGGCTTCTGCTATCAGTTGGAGCACTCAGACACAAATACTGGTCCATTGTACTGACAGACAGACACCTTAGATGGCGTTACAGCTCATGAGGAGCCAGAGCCAAGCTTCAATTATTCACTTATGTTGTGTGCGACTTGTTTTCCACACAAGTGAACGGAACCTAAAGCTTAATGCCGATTCCGAACGGCGAGAGCCGAGAAGCTTTTTCAAGGCAAGTGTACAACGGTTTTTGCCAGTACCGAGGAGAGAAGCCGCGAAATAATTATTTGATGGCCTTGGTGTTATCGGGATCCGAACTCGCTCATCATACGTCAGCGGCCGACACAGCGATTCTTAGCGATTGGCCTCTATTATAATGTCCATTTGTTCAACACGTCACAGAAATTGTAGGTGCTTGAACCAACGACTTACTAGGTTAGTGGTTAGCGATTTAATAAATTTGTCTTTCGAATTGGCCATAGATTTCATTCTCTCTTGATGAGTTTATGAGTCAGTGTCGTGTAACATCTTACTCTTATATAAAATCCACATGCCCATTTGAGGGTGTTGTGTGGATTTTAAATTCCTTATTCTTCCATTGATTGTGAAGTTAGCAGAGCTAATATGGACACATCAGGTTTTAAACAATATCAAACTTTGGCACCCATATATACGCCAGAAATAATCTTTGAAATACTTGTCCCTCCATAACTAGAGTGACTAAACAAATTTCCATTGTTATGGCAAACGAAGCTCAACCCCATTCATCGGGCTTGTTTTCCTTAGACCATACTCCCGGTCCCCTACGGTAAGGCAATTTTCTTACCTAAATGTCAAAGCTGGTTTCACAGCGTCACCTGATGCATTCAAGGACAGGTGTTCATCTGCTTGTGCTGTAGTGGCCTGTATGATGACTAAAACTGATCTGGATGCCAGGTCATGAAAACCAAGAAAGCAATGAAAAGGCTGACATACAAGCCAAGAAAGGTGCTCTGGTACCTTTGACGAGGCCATCCACCCTTTATGGCTTCGACAATTTGGACATAAACCTACATCTTCTTCTTCTTTTCCTTTTTCCGGCGTTGTTATGGTCAGAAGTGTAGGACCATAACCTTCCCACTTAACTGCATTCCTACTGGTCCGCTTGTGGGGTCCGCCGGTTTGACCTCAGAAAGTAGCGGCAGGCTTCCCGGTTTGGGATCGCTGAGGCCAATCAAATGCTGGTGTTTTTGCATTTGTTTGCATCAATTGTTTTTCGGCCTGCCGTTTTTTTTTTTTTTTTTGTGACACGGGCATGCTCCAGATTTTTTTGTTTGATCTTACTCTTACAACACCGGTGATCTCCAGTCGTGTCAGCCCACTGATTTGCATGTATACTTGTGGGGCAGTTTAATGGTGGTATATGTGTCCCTAGGCTCACCTTGGTGTTTTCAAAATTGCCTAGATGTGATTTTTGTTTACCTTTGTTTTAGTCGCCTTTTACGACAAGCGAGAGGTATCGCTGCAGGTATATTCTTAACCCGTCCCTGCACGGAACGGACATAAACCTACATCTACAATACATAAATGGATCATTAAACAAATGAACAAATTCTGGAACAGAATCACAATCCCAAACGTGTCAAATAAGCTCTAGAACAATAAGGCCGACCTAAGAGCGCTAGGTGAGGTTCTGCAATTACCACCTTTATAAAATGGGTTTCAGAAGTACAGAAATCTGTAGGAGATGTGGGCAATATAAAAAAAACTATGGGACATATAGTGAACGTGTACCCAAGCCTTGCCCGTGAAAGATTCAAAATGAAAATAAAATACAACCATTACGGAGAAAGACTTTCAGGAAATCCCAACTAGAGAAGTTGTCAAATTTTGAAGGCAGCAATCAAATCCTAGACCAACGAAGAGGGTACAATAGATCTTCATGGTCGCAGTAGTAGTGGCTTCATGTGACACACCTTGAGTTCTCCAATTCAATTCGGTGGCTTGTATAGGCACTGTTGTCAATTCTCATTAGAACCGACACCGCCCTTATTCGCTACGTCAGCTTAAGCCTAGAACAATTCCGCCGTCTAACCAAAGGTGTAGACTAACCTATTAGGGTTAGGTCGAGTTCCATAAAATTCAAACTAGATTCAGTAAATTCAGTTTCCAAATTTGTCCAGGAAGGTCTTGAATTCGGCACTATTTTAAAAGTCGTTGCGGGGATCGCGCCTTATTGGTTACGACATCGGCTCAACACCAAGCGGTTGACTGTTTGACTCTGTTGCGTGTATCGGCTCGAATTTCACCAAAGACTTGAACCATGTTATTCTTCAGGTGATCAATTATTATTGGTCTTATACCATTAATTGGGGATTTACTGTAACCAAGAGAAAAAAGTCGAAAGCCGCATATTGATGCGATTTTGTGATAACCTTTTCTGGAATCTTTTTGGGAATTCCAATGTAAAGGACGATGTAAGACACGTTGGAACGATGTCCGTATTTCCGTCATTGGCAGTCGCCGTCTGGCCAATCTCATTGCGGAAGATATACAGTCCAATGACGCTGCCTCCAGTAACCAGTTAGTTTTATTCTGATAATTTGAAGACTCCTGGAACTACTGTCGAATACACTCTTCTAATAAGCTTTGCTAATTTTATTTTCATTTTTCGTTCATTTTTTGCCAAAATTGGGTTCCATTTAGAACTGGCTCTAAGTCTAGGTAGCATCGTACGACGAGCTCGGTAATCTTGAGATTTTAGACCTTACACGGTTACATGTCCAAATCTTTTTTTTTTTTGTTGGAGGCTTCTACTATCTGTTGGAGCACTCAGACACAAATACTGCTCCATTGTACTACCAGACAGACAGCTTTCTTTATTGTATTTTCCCCGTTGTCCGGAGAAAAGTGGGGGGGGGGGGGGCTTCAGTGATGTAGAGCTATGAGATTCGGCACCCACCACGAAGGCGAGACAGTCGCAGAGAAAATGTTTTGCTGTGTCATCCCCCTCGCAACATTCAGCACAGATAGGCGTCTCACTGATGCCATGCACGTACAGATGCTTGGCAAAAGTGTAATGGCCCGTAATGACGTCCTTAAGCCTTCTGCAATCATTTCTCCTTAAGGATAAGAAAAATGTTGCGGACTTCCTGCAGACATCAGGGCGTATGCGCTTAGTCATCCTGCATCCTTCCCTCCATCTACGACTGTGTACATTAAAGACCCAGTCATTGATGTCAGATTAGACCGTGGAAGCAGGTAGACCTAAGGCGGGTTCAGGTCCTGAGAAACTCGCCTCTGAGCCCCTTCTAGCGAAATCATCGAAGATCTCGTTTCCTTGGATTCCAGAGTGACCTGGGACCCATACAAGCCTAAGTGAATTTAGCCTTCCGACTTTGTTCAAAAAGGTCTTGAGTTCATGCACTAATTTGGAGTTGGATAGAGGGTTGGGCACAGCTTTGAGTGCAGCTTGGCTGTCACTGCAGACGCATATGCTTTTTCCCTTCCACCTGTGTTTCACAACATAGTGCATGACCATTAGGATTGCGTAAATATCCGATTGAAAGACAGACGCATATTTTCCAAACGAGAAGTGCAGTCGCATGTTTTCGCGCTCAAAGAAAACCATCTGTGCCATCTGTGAAAATGCGAAGACATCCATTCCAGGTTCAGTGTCTGGCCAAAGCCAGTCCTTTGAGACAGACACTCGCTAAACATGAGCCGACAGGGACAACAGCAACATCATCCGCATATGCCTGGGCATAGATTCCAGAGGCATTGAGAGCATCGAGCAGAGAGTCGACCACCATGCACCATAACAGCGGAGTTAAGACGCCACCTTGTGGGCAGCCCCAAAATTTACTCCAGACTTGACACATTGTTCGAGGCTTGCATCAGCGATCAATGTTCTGTGTACAAGCCTTGTTTTGATCCACAAGACCAGTGCCTCATCTGCGCCATGCCGTCTAGCAGCGTTACACATGCTGTCGAAAGTAGCGTTATTAAAAGCTCCCTCAATGTCGATGAAAATGCCCAGTACGTACTCTTTCCTTTCGAGAGCGCATTCAATTCTCCCAACTAGGTTTTGAAACGCAGGATTTTCCGCGCTGATAAGCATGTTGCATCTCCGAGAGAGGATGCATTCGAAGGGCAACTTTGCGCACGTGCAACTCTACTAATCTCTCCATGCTTTTCAGCAAGAAGGATGTTAGACTGATTGGTCAAAACTCTTGGCGAGTGAGTAATCTTCTTTCCCTATTTTGGGAATAAAGACCACTTTCACCGCGCCCCAAGGAATAGGTATGTAGGCAAGTGCCAGGCTAGCAGTGAAAATTTTGTTCAGGGTAGGAAGCAGCTGTCTTATACCTTTTTGCAGCATAACAGGGTATATCCCATCAGTGCCCGGCGTCTTAAAGCCATCGAAGATGCCACAGCAAGTTCAATGGCCTTAGTAGTTGCCACGCGTGACGCAACATACCAGCTACGCCGAGTTGTTTTCATCGTTTCAGTCGCAGTTTCCAATGAAATACCAATCTTCTAGATTGGTTGAAGTTTTTTTTTTTTATAGGGTTCCCGCAGGTTCAAGAGTTACGCTCTTATAGTGTTTGTTACATAACCTGTACGGGGTGCAAATGGATTGTGCCAAAGAGGTCGTTCATTACTCTCCGGTGGTGGTGGTCGTAGACAGGATTCGAGAGTTTCGAATGAATTTGTAACGTTGGTTGTAGTTCACAGTAACTTCTTTTTTGCTTCCATGTCATTAAGGTATTATATTGGAAATGCACGTACAGAGAATGGATTTCGAAGTGATCTTATACTGCGAGTGTTATGTTTTCGCCAGCATTTTTTTGATCACCTCTCATGGACAGACTTGAACTACAGCCTTTCCACTCAATAGTCAGTGATAATTACCATTGTACTACGACCAAAATGATCATTTTGGCTGTAAATAAATATTTCGAAACTCGCTCGCCTAACAAAGCACGATATAAAACGAAGAAAATGTTAACAATTTCGAAACGTTTTCGAGTGGTGCAGCACCTCATGATAAATTGGCGTCTATGACAGAATTAACTACTACACGCTACTTCAAATGTCAGAGAAATAGATTATCAAAATACTACAGTCATAGTTATTCAAAAACTCTTGTACCAAAAAGCCAATTTGCCAAGACGTTTTTAAATACTATATTGAATACAATTTTGTCAAGAATTAAATTACTAAAATAATATTATGATTTTATAGTAGTAAGGTAGCTTATACCATATCTCTGTAAACTGTGCAATATAGTTCTAAGAACAGTGTATTATTTAGCTACAATAAAGGAAACTTAAAACTTAAAAAATACTAAACTAAAAGGACAATATCATCTACATAGGCCTAGGCTAACCTCCGTTTACACCACACATGATACACTGATCAAGGCCCGTGATAGGTGCTCCTATTAACCAGCATACGAAGCCAGGACTTCGTGTTCTCTAGAACCGTGCTGTCAAAATTTGCATTACAAAGGCCCCTTCGGTATGGATGAAAATGCCTAGCGCGTTCTCTTTCCGTCCCTCAGATATAGATATGTCGACTTCTGCGTCGATGGCATGGGTCTTGACAAAACCCCTTCGAATTGTCTGGAAAAAGCTTCTTCGCAGTTTGGAGCCAGCAATTAATATTTGGTCCTTTTCTTCAATGAGGAGAAATCAATTATACCATAGACGATTGAGAGTGCCCCAGCTCCAGTCGTCCACGGAATATAATAATAAGTTTTCAATCGCTGTCTCAAAGGTTTTTTCTCGCCAATAAGCATATTGAACCTCTGAAAGCGGATGTACATAAGTGCGCAGCATACTATCTTTTTCAACAGATGGAGAAGGTCACACTAATAGGTTTGAAGACAGAGTAATCTTCTTTACTCATCTTGACTATGGAGCTTGCGCGTATTACTTCAAGTGACTAATCTATTGTACTCAGCTTGTAAGTACTATTATTATTGTTTCGGCACAAATGATTGATGAACTTTGCCATACCCGGATAGATGAGCATGACAGGTATGTTGTTATGAATCTTGTTGATCCCGGATGAAAACAGAAACCGACTTTCAACAAAGAATACTCTGATCGCCTTGAGATAATTGTTCGATGACTGTTCCTAGACAGATCGTTTTCAGCTGACACCAGCTTAGTCAATATCCGACGCTACTTAATGATCACTTAGCCGATCAGGTGCTCAACCAATCATGAAATAACATAATCAACCACCCACTCATCAAACGTTTAACATTCCAACCAAAGTTGGAAAAAAGAACGAATTCCGGTTCGTTCAGTCGTCTTCGTATTCATCCGCGAAACAAATACGAGTAAGTAAAAAAAAAATATTTGCTTAGCTTCGACCGCAAGA
The DNA here is from genome assembly GCA_958301585.1 of Merodon equestris. NCBI lineage: Eukaryota > Metazoa > Arthropoda > Insecta > Diptera > Syrphidae > Merodon > Merodon equestris. Next base: position 20,275,279 of record OY284413.1, on the reverse strand, counting down.
CTTTTATTTTTTTTGATTTTTTTTCTTTTCCTCGCCCGGTACCTGGTACCCTTGAGTTTCGCGAGAATCACCAGACTCGATAGCCAATAATCGATAAATAGTGGAGCCCGTTGCAATTGCGAGCCATTCCTACGTAAAGAATACGACTGGGAAAGATGGTAAACGGAATACTTCGCGTTAGAATCCGCCTGCGGGATCATAAACCAGAGCTCTTATCCCTTCCAGAAGATCACCATATTTGGAATCATACTGGCTGTGGTATATCCTGCTTCGTTGGCAATAGAAAACCCGCCTCGCTTATCTCCTGAGCACACACTACAATCAGGATCTGAAGCTAATTACAGACTGGGAAGATACACACGCAGCCGTCGTGAAGCAATACACACTCCCAGTCCTCTCGCATTCGATGATATTCATACGAATTTCAGGAGTAATATCCAGCGAACGTCGAATTTTCTTGGGCCATCACCGGACACAATCGCCGTTCCCTCTGATGAAGACAATACGTTTCAAGGACCATCACCGGTCGACATAGCTCAGCCTGCTGAGACTCAAAGTGGAATACCAGTTTCTGTCCTGCAGCCGTTCCAACAAGCTTTCATCGAGTCAGCCGCACTGGAAGCAGATGGATATCACTACAAGACCGTTAAACGCTACAGGGTGTGATGTAACCACTGCCTCGGATTAAAGTTTTATTTTGTTGTGCTCCGAGTGACGTGGCGACACGTTTTGCACCATAAGTCTCCACCCAGTGAATTCTATTTATGCCAAGTTTAAATTTGCATCCGGTTCTGTGTATCGAAAACTAACAAAATATACGAGATTGAATGTTAACTTATAGCCGAAACACATTTTCGATAAACGGATATTGGATTTAGGAGGTGTTTTAAAAAGTCATTGAATTAAATTAGCAAGAAAAAATGCTTAATGTGAGGTTAGAAAATGTGACTTTTAAGAGTGCTTTAGAAATTAATAAAAATTTAAAATTGCTTTAATGAGTCTAGTGATGAAGCAAAAATATCAAGGAATACCAAGGAATGAGTTGCGCTGAATTTAATTCTTTTTCCGTTTTTTTGGTAGTGAATTTTGAATTTAACTAACTCAGAACAGGTTTCTTTCTTCAACGATAAAGATCGTGAACGTATGAGATTGTAGTTACGGGTTGGGGAGGGTTGTGGCTGATAATGCAAATTTTTTGTATTTGTAGTCGACCAATTTGGATGTGGCTTATGATGAAATTAGCAAACTCTACGGGTTTTGTTTTGTTTTGTGGACGTTTTCTTCATATTGCTTATATTGCTTCACACAAACGGCGCATAACTTTAAAGCAAAATTTATTATTGACCGGCAAGGATGTATGATGAACCACGCCATTTTAATCGAAGAAAACGAATTTTTCGGTGTTGGCTCTTCCAGTCACTTCCATTTGGGATGACTGGGCCTTGGCTTCAGCATCATAACCATATACCCATGCTTCGTCACCAGTGAAGACCCCTTTCAGCGAATCTAGAACGCGACGGTTCTTTTGGTCAACATTTAGCAATTTTTGAAAGAGACTTCGCAGCCACATTTCTTTGGCAAAAATATCCAAAAAAAAAATTCACGGCATAAGCCATCTGATATGTCGAGATCTTCAGCGACCTAACTGATAGTGATTCGACGATTCTCCATAACAATTTTCTTCATTGCTACAAAATTTTCATCTGTTGTTGTCGTGCTGGGACGTTCAAGTTAGGCTTCGTCATCAACATCTTCTCAGCCTTCTGTGAAAAACTTGTACCATCCATAATATAATTTTTTTTTTGCTCAAAAAAGGCTCGGCAAAAGCCGGACTCAACATTTTAAGTACGTTGAAGTATTTATTTTATTTTTCACACAAAATTTAGTGAAGATACTTGGATTCAATTGTTTCAATTGCAAAAAAATTGTCACGCACACCACAATACGTCTGACCTTTATTTCAGTAATAAACAAAATTACAACATAACAATAGAAGAAAACCAAAATCGAAGGTACGAATTCGGAATTCAAAAAGTCACCTTATTTTTTGAATGCTACATAGATCAACGAGAGAGCACCTGTGACCAGGGAAGATCTAGTGGGCAGAAAAAATATTCAGCGAGAAGATCCTTAACCCTCCTAATGAAGTTAAGAATTGATCCTACAGGAAAACATGAGACTTCCTCAAAAGTCACAATTTCTATGGGAAGAAAACGTTTTCCATTGTGGCAAAGGGCAGCATATTCGCAAAGTATCTAGTTTCGATCTCCTCGAGACAGAGTCGGCAATCGATTTGAAGAAAAAGTAAATTTCATCTCTGAAGCGGTTCAGGATTTAAAGAACGGTTGTTCAAGGTTCGCATTTTTTTTTTAATTGGCGGAGTCCTTGAAATCTTTTCCGACAGCATGAGAGAATACAACAAGTTCCGCCACTTATATTTCTGAGGAGACATTTTTAACTAGTAGGTTGACGATGTGGTTGCTACGTTCCCATGCCCTGGTGCCACCAGAATTTGACCTTATTTTTCTTTATTAAGTCTTACAGAGCATTAGGTAGTCCTTTACGGAATGAGTGCTGCTTGGCTGTCGGCAAGTAAGGAGACTGTATGATAATTATCTGCATTAAGCAAGGAACTCCGCTTTTGTATTCCGTTTATTTATTTCTCAATAGACTATATTGTCTTCTAAGTCCAGTGATATTATAACTTTTTCAAGTCAACCAAAAAACTTTATTTTACGAACTCTAAAAAATAGGCTTCTGACGTGAATCGCTTTCCGCCAAGCCATTTTTCATGTTTGGAAACAAAAATTAATAGCATTGAGTCGAATCTGGAAAACAGGGGAATCTGAATTTGGATCTGGGATGCCAATTGCCGCCTCATATTGGTAGCGTAATCCAATCATTGTTGTGGTGAAAGAGCATTTTTTTCTTCGCCAGATGGAGACATTTTTTTTATCAATTCAGCATCGAGTTGGTTCAATAATCATGGTCTTCAAATAGTCGGTAAAGATTATTCCTCATGAATCCAAAAAAAACGGTGGCTAGGTCTTTTTCGACCGGTAAAACCGTTTTCGGCTTCTTTGGACCAGGTTTGCCAGATGAAGTCCACTGTTTTAACAGTTCTTCCATTCATGGCGTGCAGTGATGAATTCGTGTTTCGTTTATAGTCACGAATCGCTTTCTTTTGGATTGCGCTTCGATAGCAATTACTCGTGTAGGATATTTTATTTACATATGTATATGTATGCATAGTGCATCGATATCCATCTTTATTTTGATTTTCACGCACATCTTACCATACTCAAAAAGAAATCGAATCAATGATCTGTATTGCTCTTTCTCCGTGGATGCAAACAAACACGGACTTGACAACTTTCAACAGCTTTCGAAACAAAACTACTCGATAAATCTGTCATTTTAAAGATGGCGTTCAATGGCGTTCTATACATTTTGCGTCAGTGGTGCCAAGCTCGATGTGATCTCGTGTGTTGATCGTATAATCTTCCATGCAAACGCTTGTGTAAATGGAATAAAACTCGGCATCGAAGGCACTGAAACATATGCCTATAGCCGGTTTGGGCCGAAAACTACGTCCGATTCAATCTTCCGGCGATTTATTATCAAACTAAAGTTAAATGCGTGCTTATAGTATTGATGAATCTCTTCTTCTATGAAATAGAAATGTCTTTTCTGGAATTTCAATTCAAGCAGGTTTGGCAAGTTTCAGGTCGTATGTTAACCAAATCAATTCTGGTGCTCTCCAAAGCTTTGTGCTGTCACTGACACTCTTTCGCATTATTATAAATGATATTCAATTAAATTTCGACATCAACAATATAATGAAGTAGACAGTGCAGTCTACTATCTCTAAGACGAACCCTGAATGACCGCCCATTGTCTATGAATTAAGCTCGTGTTGTTGAAATCCGTAAAACTTTACATTAGCAAACGAAAGACTAGGCAGGTCCCCATACATTAGCTGGTTGTATTCAGACACAACACTGCGAAAATCCTAGGTTTTCTCACACGACGCAGGAAATATTGTACCTCCTTTGATTTGGCTTCAATCTATAAGGCCACCCAAGGTTGAGTACAACGTTCATATCAAGCACACATCTACTAGATAGAATTCAAAACCGGGCGATAAAATATATGGGATATATTGACAAATGACGTTATTTGACTCGCTTGAACATCGGTGCAATACTTCCTCTCTATCATTGTTCTATCACTACTTCAACCAAGCGAGCTAACTTCAAGAATTCAACCACAGTACTAGTCTCGCTAGAAATGCACATCAATTTAGCCCTAAGCCTGTCTTCGGTTAAATTAAGTTAAATTAATTAGTCTCCACTTGCTCCCGGTAACAACACCTTACCGACACACTTCAGTGACACCAACTCTACACTACTAGACATATTTATTGTTAATCAAATAGAGCTTACCAACTTTTACGGTCAACTTGATGCCCCTGGTTTCTCCAGGCATGATTTGATAATTCTCTTCTTTGACTTACAGTCTGGTAGGTCAAATGAACCAAAAACCATTACGTACAGAAATTTCAAATCAATCGACCATGGCTCGCTGATAAGGGACACCTTACAGATTGGCAAAGTATTTATTACATGCCTTCTGTTGATGAACAGGTAGAATCCTTTACATCAAAAATTAACAACCTTTTCGATAATCCCCATCACTACAGAAAGTGCAACAGAAAGTGCGAATGGTTCACTCGCAATATTGAATCACTTATCGAAGTTAGGGACAGGGCCTACAAAAGGTGGAAGAAGTACAAAATTCCTGAACTCCGTAATGAGTTTAGACAGATCAGAAACACAGTTAACAGAGAAGTCAGAAATGCCAAAAGAATTTTTTTGGGTCCAAGCTTAATCCTAATTTAAATAGCGCAATTCTGTGGAAGAACATAAGAGAATTAAGTTTCGGAAAGCAAAAACCATCTGTCTCAATGAAGGATGGGATAGATCCTAACGACGTAAATATAAAATTTGCAGCCGCTTCGATTGCTTCAGACGCGCAGGGCGATAGAATTGCCGAAACGCACATACATAATGAAACCAATAATGGAGCTGCACCTGCCTCATCACAAAGGTTCTTCTTCCAAAGAGTATCTGAACTCGATGTTCTCAAAGCATTCCGTTCTATAAAATCGAATTCAATTGGCTTGGATGGTATACACCCGAGGTTTCTAAAACTGATCATTCCTGTGACATTGTCAGTAATAGCCTACATCTTTAACAACATCCTAACCTACTCTATCTACCCGGCAATATGGAAAGAGTCTAAAATTATTCCAGTCATGAAAAGCGCAAACTGTAGAAACAAAGAGTACGGCCGATCTCCTTACTCTTGTTCATATCAAAAGCTTTTGAAAAACTCATGAGCCAACAAATCCACCACTATCTGAAGGAATTTTGCTAAATCTAATCGACGACTTAGGAAGTGAAATGGATAAAGGTCACGTAACATCACTAGTACTGCTTGATTATACTGCGTTATCATGGTGGAAGAGCACTTTTTTCTTCGCCAAGTGGGGCCGTTTTTTCTTCAATTCGGCATCGAATCGCCCCAATAATTTGGCATAGTACAGCCCTGTGACCGTTTTGCCCTTCTCCAGGTAGTCGATGTGGATCACATCTTGAGAACCCCAGAAGACGGTGGCCATCACCTTTGCGGCCGATGGGACAGTCTTCGCCTTCTTCGGAGCACGTTCGCCGGGTGAAGTCCACTGTTTCGACTGTTCATTGGTCTCTGGTGTGTACCCGTGAATCCATGTTTTGTGGACTGTCACGAAACGAAATAGAAACTCCTTCAAAACAGTGTCAAACACTGCTCTGAAGTGGTTTCACGGTTGCGCTTGTTGTCCGGAGTGAGCAAACGCGGCACCCATCGCGCCCACAGCTTCTCATGCCCAAAATTTTATGCAGGATATGACCCACGCGATCTTTTGAAATGTCTACTATCTCAGCTATCTCGCGCACCTACCAATGCGGTCTACCAAGACGAGATTGTGGATTTTTGACACGTTATCCTCCGTGGTAGCCGTTTTCGGGGCACCTGGACGTGGCTCATCAAAAACCGACCGACCACGTTGAAACTCGTTAAACCAGTTTTTGATGGTCGCCATCGAAGGAGAAGCGTCACCGTACACAGCATCCAAACGCTCTTTGATTTCGCTGCGCGATTTCCCTTGTGAAGAACAAGAATCGAATCACCGACCGATATTGCTCTTTTTCCATTTTCCTAAAATCCGCGGACACTCCCGCTTCCACACGCGGTCAAAACAAAATTACGAGTCCGATCCGGCTGAAATTTCGACAGTAGCCGTCCACTACAATGTTCTACACGATAGTAAGTTGCTCTTGCGATACTGGCGCCATCTGGTGGTCAATCATTTTCATAATACGAGTAAGTTTGAATTTGAAATAGTTTTAATGTACTCGTATTGTAATGCTGTGACATCTCTCCTGCTTTTGCAATATTTATTGTAAAATAAATATTGAACTGGTGGCTAGAACATGAGATTTGTCGCCATCAAATCAGGATAATAGCAGCTTGAAAATGTGACTCAAAGTTGGACTCTCCTCATGGACCACTTTAAATGTACTCGTGATCAACATTTACACAAATTAATCGTAAGTAAATGGCGAGCATCAATTAATCAACTCGTCAAACATTGTATGGACTTTTGTTTTTGTTTTCTTTTTTTTTTCTTTTTTTGACAATTTAAGACCAAACATTTAAATATCACACATTTTATTCGGATAAGGAACCGAAATATAAAGGCCTAAGCAAGAAAACCTTTTATAGACCTTATAACGTCCAAAATTCAGGTCTCTTATACAAGACGCTGCCCTAAACTAATGGTCATGTTATTGACCGACATTCTTACCAAATAAGGCTCTCGTGATAAGGTCATAGTCAGTACTCGTATTATCGAATGTCATCTCGATTACGCTCAAGACGCAAATTTCTCCTTTGTATTAGCTTTACGTCCTCTATAGGTTTAATTGGTTTTTTTTAATTTCTTTTCCTTCGATCGTACTTTGTAGTATAGATCTTCGTAAGGGTGGAAAAGCTCTTTTTTTCAAGTACATACTTATGTCTTGAAGTTCAGAAAGTCTGTACATCCAAAAATTAGTTTTGGGTTGATTGGCATCAATTACGATTGATATCAAAAGTGCCTCAAAAACCATTTCCGCTTTTTAGATCTTAGTAAAAATATTCTCAAGCCTTACTGTGAAATTCGCTGGCTAACATGAGAAGTATGATCTATTAAAAACCCATACCACTGCTTACTTATGCCGGCGACACTGACGCGCCTGGGCGAAAGAAATGAGACATCAACGAAATCCAGTGTTTACGAACCTACGCTGTGGTTGTGGTTGAAATGAGCTCACTCATTGGACAAAACTTCGAGATATTTCTGTCTATTTCTATTATGTCCATCTCTACTACGTAGCTACAAACTGCAGTTCCGTCACCGTGCAGGTAGAGTGCTAAATTGTACGTATCAATCTTAGCTTTTTGGTCGCTTCGAAATAAAATTAACGATTTTTGGTGAACGTGTAATAATAATAAATTCAATCACGACCTATGTAGGATGTCCATTGAGCTAATTGATCTTTCTTCGGATTCAAACTATCAATTGATTGGTCATATTGAACAAATAGATATTACAGTTTCAGCGCTAAGAATAATCAACATACCAATGGAACAACGTAGTAGCGGACAAGTCCTAAGTATAGGGTTTTCCAATGGGTACTTGACAGCTTTGAATTTAATTTGTGAACGCACCCTTTCACTAATCATCGAACTGTCATTGTCAATTTATTCAGTAAACTCAACATTTGCATCATTATAAAGTACACGAACGAGCAACGTCTGCAAATTATAAAAATTTTCTACCGAAATTCGGAGTCGGTGACCGCAACTTTAAGAGCGTTAACTCCAATTTTCGGTCGTAATTCTCACCCTAGTAGACAGGCAATAACAAGCTTAGTGCAAACATTTGAGTTTACATATTCGTTCTGTGATGTTGCCGTGTCAGTGAGATAACGGGTTGGTCGAAGTGTCGAAAATATCGCTGCCGTTCAGGCGTCCGTAGCAAACGATCCAAATCAGTCAATTCCACGCCGTTCTCAAGAATTGGGCATCGCTTAGACCACATTATGGCGTATTTTGCGTAAGGATCTTGGTTAACACCCATACAAGATCAAGCTGACTCAAGAATTGAAGCCGATGGACCATTTGAAGCGACGTACGTTCTCCGATTGGGCTCTGGAGAAGATGCGCCAAGATGATGAATTTCATCGTAAAATCATCTTCAGTGACGAAGCTCATTTTTGGCTCGATGGGTTCGTCAATAAGCAAAATATGCGTTATTGGTCGGGTGAAAATCCACATGTGCTTCATGAATCACCACTTCATCCGCAAAAAATAACTGTTTGGTGCGGTTGGCATGCCGGCGGCGTTATTGGGCCATATTTTTTCGTCGGCGATAACGATCGTCACGTTACTGTGAATGGCCAGCGTTATCGCGCCCTGATTACCGATTATTTTTGGCCCGAATTGGAAGATATGGACTTGGACTACATGTGGTTTCAACAGGATGGTGCCACAAGCCACACAGCACACGTTACAATCGATTTATTGAAGAGTAAGTTTGATGAGCGTGTTATCTCAAGAAATGGGCCAGTCGATTGGCCGCCTCGTTCGTGCGATTTAACGCCTCTAGACTATTTTCTTTGGGGCTACGTTAAGTCATTGGTTTATGCCAACAAGCCGACGACGTTGGAAGAGCTCAGAGCCAACATTGAACGCGAAATAGCGGCCGTTTCGGCCGAAATGTGTTGCCGAGTCATCGAAAATTGGGTCTAACGAATCGACCACTGCAAACGTCCTCGCGGTGGCGGTATGAACGAAGTCGAGTTCCATTCATAAATGTTTTGATTGTACTTCAAGCCGATAATAAAGTTTTGAAAAATGGTTTGCGTTTTATTTAAAAAAAAAAAGTTGTCAAGTCCTTTTTGGAAAACCCTTTATAATGTGGCTTGTTAGAAATCATGCCCATTGGAGAGGCTTATAAATTGAGGATTCAATTTCCACCTAGTTATAGCGCAATCTAAGTTATTAAATAAGTAAGTTGATCTGTGTTTGAGTATTAATCCGTTTGACGGCAGTTATTAGACAACACCCATGTATATGTATACAACTGCGACAAAGACTTTTAAACAACAATCTTCATGAAGGCCACAATGAGTTCGCTCCTTTATCTTACCCTGTTAACCAAATCCCAATATCGACCCATCAAACAAATGAAAAGGCACCAATCACAAAAGCTTCAACCTTACCAACTCATCCGTAACAGCACAAGTAAAAGTAGAATTACTCCGGCAAAATCCCAGACTCACTGAACCGAACAAATTCTTAAAATGGAAATTCGGATCCCAACGAACACTTACGCTTAACATCCTTCAGCTTGACATTGTGGCGCTTCTCTCATGCGCTACCATATTCCTCATCCGAATGCTTTCTTGATGAATTTACGGTAATGTTTTCCTATTCACCAAAACCACAACCAAAAATCACAGTTTCCATATCTCCCACTGACCGTTACAAACCATTACCAAGAAAAAATAAAAACTCAAAGAGTCAATCCGCCCATTCGTTTTTATGACTTCTGATCCCTTCTCACCCAAGGAGACGAAGTAAGAAAAACGAAATAGAAACGAAATAATAATCTAACCGTAAACCATAAAATGTAGAAAATTTTGAGTTAAATTGCTGGGGTGTCGTTGCCTTCCCACTCTGCTTCCCCCACTTTGACAAGGACTTTCCAATATTTCCTATTATTTCATCGTCAGTTATCGGGTCCTATAGCCGGCAAAGCTGAAGGATGAAATGAAAGTGGAAGGCGGAATCTTTCCTTGTCCATTGTTCATTTGGCAAATGGACGTGAGCAATGGGGGGGAGGGGCGAAGGATGAGCACGAAGACAACGACAACTATAGCGACACATCGCCCCATGACAGAAGCAACAAGGTTCCGAATATAATGTCAGAATTTTTAATGCCCCCCGACATACACACAGTTGTTCGCAGTAGACTTGAAATGGCGTGGAAGCAACAAATGGTTTCCCATCCTTTATTTCAACTCGAACATACTATGGCTTTTGCCTTCGCCATTAGTTGGGATGTTGGAGTAGTGCGCTGTTGGGCTGGGATGACTGACAGTGTGAGAGGTTGCTGGGGGGACTTAGTTGGATGTTGAACATTTACATATTTTTCAAAGTTGAAATGGAGAACGGGGGAAGGGTGAAGGGTTGCAGTGGACGATGTAAACACATGTGGATGGAGGAAGTAAGTGAAAATGAGTTCGTAACTGAAGCTGGATTAGTTTCTGGCATTTCAGGGACCATTCCGGACCGCTATGTTGACTGCAGATATTATTTCAGTGGCATGTCTACTTCCTGTCACATATGTTTTGTGAGTGGACAATTTTTTCGCCCTGTATATTGATTAAATTTTTTGTTTAATTGTACAAAAGAGCAAGAGTGATTAACGTCGGCTGATCATAAATTCAAAAACACATTTTTTAGTTCACAAGTTACGGCAACTTTGCCCGGAAATTACAACTTGGACCTCCCGCCAACTGAATAGGAATTGGATCAGACACGAAATCAGTAACTGAGAAAAAAAAACTTTTGTAGAGCACGAAACATGACAATTTTAACCTTCGCGATATGGACAGAGCTGAGACAACATGACTTAATAACAAATGTCTCGGCGTGTAACGACGATGATACGGGGTTTGAGTTCTAGATCACACACAACTTCGGTGATCGGCGAACAATTCGGCCCATGCCTCATTAAGTGTCTTACCCCGACAACATTCGTTGGCAGCTCAAGTCTCTTGACTGCCTTTATTTTACGAGGGTGGTCCGATAAGTACTTAGCCTACAAAAGAAAAACAAATATTTTGAAGAAATGGCGATTTATTTTTCAATATAGTGTCCTTTTAGCTTGATACACTTGACCCAGCGATGCTCCAACTTCTTTAACCCGTCTGAAAAATACATTTTCTCGAGATCTGCAAAGTAGGCCTCCGTGGCGGCGATGACCTCCTCATTCGACTGAAATTTCTGCCCGGCGAGTGACTTTTTCAAGTTGAGAAACAAAAAGAAGTCACACGGGGCCAAATCTGGAGAATACGATGGATGGGGCAGCAGTTCGTAGCCCAATTCGACCATTCGAGGGCGTAGGTGTGAGCCGATGCGTTATCATGGTGGAAGAGCCCTTTTTTATAATTTGTCATAGTAAAGCCCTGTGACCGTTTTGCCCTTCTCCAGGTAGTCGATGTGGATCACACTTTGTGAATCCCAGAAGACGGTGGCCATAACCTTTCCGGCCGATGAGACAGTCTTCGCCTTCTTCGGAGCACGTTCGCCGGGTGAAGTATATTGTTTCGACTGTTCCTTGGTCTCTGGCGTGTACCAGTGGATCCACATTTCGTCGACTGTCACGAAACGATGGAGAAAGTCCTTCGGATTGCGCTTAAACAGCGTCAAACACTGCTCTGAAGTGGTCTCACGGTTGCGCTTGTTGTCCGGAGTGAGCAAACGCGGCACCCATCTGTCGGCGCAGCTTTCTCATGCCCAAAATTTCATGCAGGATATGACCCACGCGATCTTTAGAAATGCCTACTGTCTCAGCTGCGGGATGCGGATTTGTCGTGGGAAAGCGGTTAAGGTGGAAGGTCATCAACTTTAAGCCTATAAGGCAGATTTTATAACATCAGCCTCATAGGCGCACACGCCTCTACCAAACACCCTGAAGACCCCATCAAAGAGGACTTCTATGACCTCCTGGACGACGCCTACGGATGTTAAAATCGTACTCGCCAAAATCGGTAAGGAGAACACCATTGGCGGAGTGATCCGAAAGCAGGGCTTCCGACTCACGGACATTCCGACAATTCGTAATGCGGTGATAAGTAGCACAAGATTCATTCGTAAGTGAATCCAAACAGCAACTTGGAGACCTCCGGATGGTCGAACCACCAACCAAATCGACCATGTGCTCATTGAAGCAAAACACTCGTCAAACATCCTGGATGTGCGAATATTCAGGCGGGCAAATGTCGACTCTGACCATTACCTCGTAGCAGCAAGACTATAGTCCACTGTCAGAAAGCTGCACCAGCCCACCATGAGGAGACTCGACATTGGACGGCATTGGACGGAGGATGCCAGAGTCTACAGGGAGCAACTGAGTGAAAGACTCTACGGTAGGCATACGTCGAGCACAAATTCCAACAGAATGTGGCTGCATTGCCGCTCAGCCATTCAGGAAGTAGCCGAGACCAGCTTAGGCTACCTACCACCCCTGACAAGAAACCCGTGGTACGAGGAAAAGTGTGAGCGGAAAAAGTCAGCAACCGACGGGGCGTATCAAAAGGCGCTATAGCGAAAAACCAGGGCAGAAGAAGAGGTGTACCGAGACAGAAGAAGGGAGGAGAAAAAACTACAAGGACAAAGAAAAGAATCTTCGCGGCCTCCCAGCTCAGGGATATCGAGGAGTCTAGGGATAAGCACAAAGTTCGAGCCTTTTATAAGAAAGCCAAAGACCTTGCAGGTGGCTTCAAGATAGGCACTCAGGCTCTTCAAAACTGCGAGGGTAATCTTTTCACCGACCCGCAGGGAATAGTGGATGTATTTAAGCAGCATTTCCAGCAGCTGCATGACCAAGAGAGAGTGGTAGGAACCGAGGAAATCCCAACACCAGCCGCTGAAGTAATCCTCCCACCCAGCTTAAAAGAAGTCGGTACATAATTCAAAAGCTGAAGAACAACAAGGTCGCAGGCTCATATGGCTTGCCATCAGAGCTCTTTTAAGTTCTGGAGATCATCTGCAGAATTTGGGAAGATGAAAGCATGCCCGACGACTGGAATACCAACTCTATTTGTCCCAGCCACAAAAAAGGCGATCCCACCTCTTACAAGAACTATAGAGGTATATCCCTGCTTAATGTCGCATACAAGCGTATTGTGGGATCGTCTAAAGCCCTTTTGCTTCGCACTAATCGGCTACTACCAGTGCGGCTTCCGGCCTGGCAAATCGACTATAGACCAAATTTTGACATTTCGACAAATCCTGGAAAAGATCAACGAGTTTTAAATCGATACACATCGATACATCTCATCTCAAAGCCGCATTTATCGTAAAGAATTGTTTGATGCGATGGCTGAATTCGGGAGGCCGGGAAAACTGATCCGGTTGTGTAGTGCCACGCTAAAAAACACGCGATGCACTGTGCAGCTCGGTTATAGGACCTCTGAACCGTTTGAAACATGCACCGGATTTCGGCAAGGGGATGCGCGGTAGTTGTCTTCGTCAACCTGGTGCTGGAGCAGATAAGCACTATCTTCTACAAGTCTGCCCAGCTGCTATTCGCGGATGATATTGACATCATCGCGCGGTGGTCGCGCCGGCCGTGACGTTGTGGAAGCGTTCACGGCATTGAAGAATAGGCAAAACGAGTTGGTCTTAAGGTCAATGAGAACAAAGTCAAACAAAAACCAATCCGTCGCTCAACATCTTGGCCAACACGTAACAATTGACAGCTACAATTTCGATGTGGCTAAGGAGTTTGTCTTCCTCGGGGAAGACATAAATTTCACAAACGACACCACAGTCGAGATCCGGCATAGAATCGCCTTTGACAACCGCTGCTCCTTCGGATTGTCCAAACAACTTGGGTCAAAACTACTCGCTCGAAGAACCAAAGTCATGCTTTACAAAACGCTTATACTACCAGCCTTGCTGTACGGAGCCGAAAGCTGGACGATAAACAGGACAGCTGATTTTGGGTTCTTTCGAAAGAAAAAATCTGCGCCGGATATTTGGTCCTGTCTGCGAGGAAGGCGAATGGAGTAGAAGACACAACCGCGAACTCTACGAGCTGTATAATGATGTGAACGTAGTCTGGACGGCAAAAATCCGTCGACTACATTGGCTCGGTCACATGGAGCGCACGGACGATCACGCACCAGGAAAGAGGGTCTTCGAATCCCAGCTACCTAGTTCGAGAAGGCAAGGGAGATCGAACCTCCGGTTCAGAGACCAAGTAATCGCGGACATCAGGAAATTCGGACTTTATAAGCAGTGTAAGCATCGAGCCCGGAACCGATGTCAGTGGAAGCAGGTTCTCGTTCAGGCTCAGTCTCTCCAAGGGTCTCTAGCCTGATAAGTAAGTAAGGAAATAACTGATGCGAGATTTTGTCGAAGGCTTTGCTTTGCACACAAGAATTGAAAGACTAATTCTATTAGGTTAGTGGTTGTCGATCTATAGTACCCTTAAACCCACTTAATTTGGGGAGAAGATGGGTTTGCAGTGAAAAAATATTGTATCGTAGACGATACTCTCAAATAGTTTGGGAATGCAAGAGAGCTTAGCAATGGTACGATAGTTGGACACTCCATTCTTTCGCCTTTTTTTTGTGGATTGGGGTTATGTAAGCATTTTTCCAAAGTTGGTGAATGAGTTCCTATGGAACTTTGAAGTAAGACCGTAAGGGATAAGAACAGATGGGTGGTGCATTTTTTTCAAAACTAGGGTGGGCAGGCAGTCAGGACCGGGCGAGTAGTTGTTTGTTGCGTATTTCGGTGACTAAAGCAGGAGTAAAATTCATTTGCTAGAGACGTCTGAGGGTAGTCTCTTTTAGAACGAAAGTAGCCATGGTAGGGTTGAAAGACGTGCTCAGTGACTGGCTGAAGAAATGGATAAAAATATTTGTAACTATTTTTGGATTATTGGAGGAAGTCTTGAGAAAATTATAAGTAGAGCTATCAGCTTTTGTTGTCGCGTGGTAAAAGCTCTTGGGATCAGTAGTAAAGGAGAATTGAATTCCGTTCAGGTATCGGAGGTAGAGAGATTCGCATAGCTGTGCGAATTCCGTGTAAGACTGCAGGTATGTAGAACGACCGGAAGCAGAGTGGAATTTAGAGTAGGTCATCGTTTGTCTCTTTTGTTGAGCAGGTAGCGTAGTTCTTTGGTGTAACTGGGTGGAGGTGAGGTGCAATTCACCACAATTCACAATTCATCAAAAAGGGATAAGACAACTAGTAGAATAGGGCGAGAGTATCTTCTCAGCATATGTATTCTACCGTTTAAGAGAAAATTAAAATGAATATTGCTGAGCAGGTAATTTTTTTTCTTATAATTCGTGCAGGTTCAAGAGTGTACGCTTTTATGGTGTTTGTCACACAACCACAATCCTCCGGGGGTGGTTGTCCTAGATAGGATTTGAGAGATTCGACTGAATTTGCGTTGGTTGTAGTTCACAGTAACTCTTTTGCTTTCCATGTCATTAAGGGGCTATATTGGAAATGCAGACACAGAGTATGAATTTTTGAAGTGAACTTATGCTGCGAGCTCAACAGTCGGTGACGATTACCATTACACCACAATTATAAAAAATTATATAGTTTGCAAAGTTTGCTTTTAGGAAATTGAATAAAACGTATCTTTGGAGTGGAGTATGGTGAAGTGATTGTTGATAAAAGTGTTCCCGAGAGGGTAGATAGAGCCGACCCAAGGTAGAGAGGCGGTGGTTACAGGCTTCGGATGAGAAAACACGATCAAATTGTCGATTCATGTTGTTGGTGATGTTACTGAGTTGGAGGACACCTAAGTCGGCGAGGCAAATTGTGAAGAAGAAGGGACAAAGTGTTAGTTGCGACAGAGTGAGTCTCATCACTGGATTTAGCCCATTTTAAGTACGGAAGGTTGAAATCGCCAGAAACGATGATAATTTCACTGGGATCACCGACATAAATGTCGAATCTACTTATGTAGTTGATGGCAAGTTGATAACAATAAGTGGATTGTGAGGGAGGGAAGTTATTAAGACGCTTATAAAGTTGACATTACTGGGGTGCGACGATGTGAAAGGTGAGGGATCGGAGCAGCTGTGAAATAGTATGAGGACTCCGCAACGGTCCGGATCAGCAGTATTGTCGTGGTCATCAGCATAAAGCAGAGTCAAATCGAATGTGAATAACTCACTGTATTCGATATTTTGAATGAACTGTGAACTGTGTGATTGATGAAAAGATGTAATGGCAGCAAACGAGAAGCACTCGTGAACCCGGACAAAAGTTTTCTTCAGCTCAGGGGGGTCAGTTGGGAAGCAAACTGCAAAATCATACTATTCCCGTTCATTTTTGAACAAACCCTGTAAAGATGGATCTTTGATCTTCTTCGTTTGATTGAGTCTACGTACCTCAGTCATGTCTGATATGATACTTGTTTTTGTGACCTGCTCGATGAACATCAAACGAATATAAGTGATTCTCACCGACCCTGAAAAATCTGTTCTAATACTAACAATAAATTACGAGAGAAGAGTCGGGTCGGTCTCAAATATCCCTAAAAGGACGTTTTCCTTTACTGATTTATATAATATTTAGTTTAGTCCTGATGACCGACCGTCGGACCGTCTTATTATACAATAGCTTAAATGTAGCCTTTTGAATGCCGGCACTCAGGCGAGACAAGATTAATTAGTAGTGATATTTTGGCCACGGCTTCGGTACACTGATTGAAGTTTGATGTGGATTTATCGATCTTAATGATGGTTTACATCCAGAAGGTAAGAATGGCCAACTTGAAATGCCGCATTAGAGCTAACTAGATGATGTTGATTTGTATCTCCTTCCCCTTCCCACTTCCTGAAGGAGTTCATTTTATACCAAAATCTTGATCGATCCTGCAAGAATTTACGTCCAATAACCATCGTTTGTATCGAAATTTGGGTGAATAGGCCTTAAAAAATTGAAATCGCTGATTAATCGAAAAATTGTATTTAGCGATGAGGATCAGTTTAGCTCAGTGGGTATGTCAATAGGCGTAATGGACCGGTAAATTGGTCAATCAGATAGCTTCCATCAGATCCAGCCATGGTGGATATGTGGCCGGAATTGTGTTTAAAAATTAATTCCGGAATATATTCTCTCGATTGAACATAAATAAATAGCTTCCGTGCAGGGACGGGTTAAGAATATCCCTGCAGCGATACCTCTCGCTCGTCGTAAAAGGCGACTAAAACAAAGGTAAAAAAATCACATCTAGGCAATTTAGAAAACACCAAGGTGAGCCTAGGGACACATATACCACCATTAAACTGCCCCACAAGTGTACATGCAAATCAGTGGGTTGACACGACTGGAGATCACCGGTGTTGTAAGAGTAAGATCAAACAAAAAAATCTGGAGCATGCCCGTGTCACAAAAAAAAAAAAAAAAGGCAGGCCGAAAAACAAATGCAAAAACACCAGCATTTGATTGGCCTCAGCGATGAAGTAATCCCAAACCGGGAAGCCTGCCGCTACTTTCTGAGGTCAAACCGGCGGACCCCACATGCGGACCAGTAGGAATGCAGTTAAGTGGGAAGGTTATGTTCCTACACTTCTGACCATAACAACGCCGGAAAAAGGAAAAGAAGAAGAACATAAATAAATAGCTATTTAAAGAAAATTCATATATTTTACTCAAAATCAAAAACTGAAAAGCACCTTAAAACACTTGTTATATTACAATAATAAAAGCTAAATAGACTTTAAACGCATAAGCAATTGAGAGGTAATCACCGCTATCTGAAAGGTAAACAAATACCAAATGAGTCCTAAGCGCGGCAAAACTCTCATTACCCTCGACTGCAACCATTTATTACTTCCTGCTGGTGACACATCGCCCATCAACTATAAACCTTGTAATCCATCTCCAAAACCAGGTTACCACACATTCCAACAAGTTTCCACTATCATAGCCATCTGTTGATCTTCCGGAATCAAAAAGCAAAATAAACAAAAAGACATACTAACTCGTTAGCCCAATGAAAGTCGGTTCAACTAGCTCAACGGTCAAACTCAGAAAGTCACTAACCACAGAGATAGCGACCATCAAGGCATCATTTTAAAGTCGCTCAACTAACAATACCTTGTCAATTTTATGCGGCAACTGCAATTACCATAATTAACGCATAATACCTTCATCGGACTTAGAAGATGGGAGTGAGGAACATGCCTCTCGTACGTACTTATCCGGTTTCGATTGACGAAGCATTGAACTTGACTCTCAGAGGTGCTATTACGTTATCGGACTGGACTCGGCTCCCGTTAAACCGGTCTGGACAACTCGAGGGGCACTCTTGTCGGCTTTAATTGAAGCGATTAACAAAAACTATGTTTTCGTCAAATGCCAAACAACCAATTAGAGACGCTTTCAGCTGTTAATGGGTATTATTGGGGATCTCTTTTAATCGATATCAATTCAACTCCTGTCTTCAAGTGTGCGGCATGGTTTTGTTGGAGTAAGAACGTAGTTTATCTGGTTTGAGCATAGGTGGTGGCAATAGGGGACTGTTGTTTCATCATCAGTCATGAAATTCAATGAGAGGAACGCTGAGGTCCAGGCTAAAATTTTGAAACAAGGTGTTAAGAGCTGTTGAATGCGTAATACCACAGTCTCCGTGTTCGAATTTCGGCGATAATTTTAGATACAACTTCTTTTTGCCTATATTTAATTCATCGTTTTACCCTATCTTCTGCGAATACAATGCTTTCTTCGTTACATGCCAGATACTTTTCAGCTAAATTCTTATGCCATCTGGAAGTCGAGAAAATCACACTCCCTGAAAGATGAATCCAAGACCCAACTTTACACAACCAAGGGTCTACTAGATCAAGGGCCAAGTAAAAAATTGCCTCGTAAGCTGGTACAAAAGATATGAGTTGCAGAAATCAGCCACCTTCGAACTCAGGCAAAACCTGAGCAAGGAAAGAATTAATAAATGGAATTACAGCGTTCGTCACGATCTGGACAGTAATGGATATCGACCACAATCCAAGCAAAAGTTGTTCTCAGATAGGTATTCAGTGATTTTGCATTTTGAATAATGTGTTTTGCAGTGATTAAGCACATTTCCATTTAACAGACATTCGCCCCCAAAAGGTAATAGCATTATGGTGAACGAGTGAGGAAGTTGTCCATTATTCGCTTCTCGAATGCGAAGAAACTGTCACGGCCAAGTCATACTGTGGAACTATCACTGGTAAATAGACATTATCATTTACTGTTGCATGATAATACAAGACCCCATACAGCACAGTGAACGCTTCTGATACCTAGTGGCACAGATGGAATATAAGATTTTGCCTCACTCACTTTATTCACCAGGCTTATCTCCAGTTACGTTTGGGCAATCATTTTCAAAATAGACAGTTCGTTAGTCCTGATGCAGTTAATGAGTTCTTGTTTATGATAATTTCCAGGCTCAAAAGAATAAGGACCTTCTAAAAGAGACATAATTGTTTTAGAAGAACGTTCGAAAAATTATATAGATGAAATGGAAAGCATCTCCTTAAATTTTTTTTCAAAATACGAGGGTGGTCCGATAAGTACTTAGCCTCACCGCTAGATGGAGCCAATATCGTAGTTTGTTTTTACCGCGTGTGGAAGCGGGAGTGTCCGCGGATTTAAGAAAAATGGAAAAAGAGCAATATCGGTCGGTGATTCGATTCTTGTTTTTGGGAGGGAAATCGCGCAGCGAAATCAAAGAGCGTTTGGATGCTGTAATTGTACGGTGTACGGTGATTCTTCTCCTTTGATGGTGACCATCAAAAATTGGTTTAACGAGTTTCGGTTTAACGAGGTTTTTGATGAGCCACGTCCGGGTGTCCCGGCTACCACGGAGGAAGGATAACGTGACAAAAATCCACGATCTCGTATTGGCAGACCGCCGATTAAAGGTGCGCGAGATAGCTGAGACAGTAGGCATATCGAAAGATCGTGTGGGTCATATCCTGCATGAAATTTTGGGCATGAGAAAGCTGTCGGCATGATGGGTGCCGCGTTTGCTCACTCCGGACAATAAGCGCAACCGTGAGACCACTTCAGAGCAGTGTTTGACCCTGTTTAAGCGCAATCCGAAGGAATTTCTGTGTCGTTTCGTGACAGTCGACGAAACATGGATCCACTGGTACACACCAGAGAGTAAGGAACAGTCGAAACAGTGGACTTCACCCGGTAAACGTGCTCCGAAGAAGGCACGCCCATCGGCCAGAAAGGTGATGGCCACCGTTTTCTGGGATTCACAAGGTGTGATCCACATCGACTACCTGGAGAAGGGCAAATCGGTCACAGGGTCCATTTGACGCCGAATTGAAGAAAAACGGCCCCACTTGGCGAAGAAAAAAGTACTCTTCCACCATAATAACGCACCGGCTAGCACCTCCGCCCTCGCCACGGCCAAATTGGTTGAATTGGGCTACGAACTGCTGCCCCATCCACCGTATTCACCAGATTTGACGTCGTGCGACTTCTTTTTGTTTCCAAACTTGAAAAAGTCACTCGCCGGGCAGACATTTCAGTCGAATGAGGAGATCATCGCCGCCACGGAGACCTACATTGCAGACCTCAAGGAAACGTATTTTTCAGAAGGGTTAAAGAAGTTGGAGCATCGCTGGGTCAAGTGTATCCAGCTGAAAGGAGTCTATATTGAAAAATAAATCGCCATTTCTCCAAAATTTTTATTTTTCTTTGTTGGCTAGGTACTTATCGGACCATCCTCGTATCTTTGTATAACTTTGGCAATAAATATTATTTCCATACTACTGTACAAGCTAAAATCCAAATTCTTATCGAATATTACTTCCAAGTCTCCTATTCCGAAATTCGATTTCTCTAAAAATCCCTAAAGATTTGTTATTGAGTTATAGAATGACCATTTGTCCTAAAGCTTGATTTAAAAAATGTTACATGTTTTTATGTTATTGTTATCATTGATAAAGCCATTTGGAACCCGGAAGTTCAAGAGTTAACAGTCCTTCGCCAAGCCTTCTTGTTGTAAGTGTTTCTGTCTTGTTTGATTTTCTGTTCCACATTTTCTAGGTCAATCCTTACATTGTCCTCACATCTACGGTTTGACAGTGTTTTCCATTTTCCTATCATTATTCCTTGAACTTCGTTCGTCCACTGTTCATTCGTTCCAATTGCCTTTCCATCTTAGTCTTCCCTCTTTTTAAATTATAATAATGTTTGGAGACGAATAAAGTTCCTCGAGTTCTTGATTGTGTGGCTTTCTCCATTCGCCTGTTTCTTCGTCCTGTTTGCCTCCCCAAATTACTCTTGAGATCTTGTTTTCAAAGATCCGAAAATTTTCCATCTTATGTTTGTTTCTTCCTTCTTATTTCCTTCTTAGACAGAGAACAAATTTTACATCCGTCCTTTTTAACGAAGAAGTGCGCCTTTCCCATATGCAACCTTTTATTTCTTTCGATATTTATGTCGCTCTTGGCATCCAATAAGGTTCAGAGATATTTGAACTTGTCCAGTCAGCTGTCAGGTTTGAATCGGTCCAAGTCGGCCAGCGATAATGTATTTGGCTTTCTTTTCATTTACTTCTAAACCTACTTCCTTTCATGCCTTTATGAAACTTTGTTTGTATCGAAGATATTCGTTCACTACTCTCCGGGGGTGGTTGTCCTAGATAGGATTTGAGAGATTCGACCGAATTCGGGTTGGTTGTAGTTCACAGTAGTTCTTTTGATTCCATGTCATTAAGGTGTTATATTGGAAATGCACACGCAGAGTATGAATTTTGAAGCGATCTTATGATGCGAACGTTATGCCTTCGACAGCATTTTTTGAGCATCTCTCATTCACAACTGATGTTGTTGCACAATTGTTCTTGACTATGGACAAACTTGAACTACTGACCCTCCGCTCAATAGTCGATGACGATTACCATTTCACCACGATCATCCATATAGTTGTGATAAGTCATGTAACTTCTCTCTTAATGCATTTGAGGCAAATTTTATTGATTCTAACGATATTGGGTCGACTGAAGACGGTTGATGGCTTCCTTTACTTCTTCTTTGGTTGGCAGTTCTACCAGGATTTCAACTGTGAAGATAATACTTTTTGCTGCTTGCTCTCCATATACATTAACCAATTCATCGAAATATCTCCTCCATTAGGCTACAACTCTTTTGTTGTCCAAAACTAGCGAAATTATAATTGTGCATAGTTCCTGATCTGGAGTATTATCCTTTTCGTACAGAGCTTATCCCTGTATATATTGCTCTTGTGGCTTCCCTATACATTCCTGAATCTCATCACACTTTTTCTTTTGTCATTGTCATTTTTTATGCCGAAGGAGATGGCTAACTTTCTTTCGTAGGGTCTGTTATTTTGTACGTATGATCTCTTTATTATTTTCCAGGAATTGAAGTCTTAGAACGTTATGAGGTTTTGTTTTTTTCTCGCATTCTTCGTCGAACCACGGCTTTCTTTTAAAGGCTTTGCATAACCCTAATTTGTTTCCCGCTCCTTCCTTTGCTACATTTTTTTGTTAAGCACATGGTTTGTGGCGTCTTTAGACTCTATTTTAGCTATTATAGTTTGCCAAACCAGTTATTAATTTCGTCTGGTATTGAGGATATATTCGAGGATCCTTTACCTTTCCAACTTAAATTTTTTTCTGTTACTCTATCTGGCGATATTCAAATAGCTTTGTATATTCTCTTGCCATTGATTGTTGTAGTTTTCAGGATCATATCGTATTTTTGAGCTGGCGGAGCTCATTGTCCTAAGACCATTGTCGTTTGATGAGGCATCTAGACTTTCTTCATCTATTGTTGGTCTGTATATTGCTTCTTTTCCATTTATCGCTTTGAAGTTTCCGAGTACGATTTTCACGTTGAAAGTTGAGAAATTGTTAAGTTATTCATCCATTGTTTCGTAAAATGCGTCCTTTATCTCTTGGTCTTTGTCTTCCGCAAAAGAGTGAGTGGGAACCCCTAATTTCGGCCGTTGTAAAATTATATGAGCTTCACTCCTTTACGTTCTATATAATTTAATTGTTAGTTACGAATCCTGTTTGAAGATTGTGAGCATCCGCACAGCCGTACACAGACGAAAGTGAAACCGTCCTTAAAAATTGTTTTGTTAAACTCGAACTTCTTGTACTGCTGTGGTCCAATATATACTTATTTCTTGAAAAACATCCAATCCATACAGGCTTCATACGCTCCAAGAGCTTTTTTGACCTTTTTTTTTGTCTAGACAAAATGCTTAAGATCAGCTTAAATAACGTAACTAACTTAAAATACCTTACTGATCCTATACGAATATGTTAAAGTGCACAGAGTAGGAAATATTAAGAAATATATCTGTCGCCCTTAGGATTGGTTAAATGTAAATGAAATGGCTGCTTTGTGCCAAGAATTTTTTAAAAACAAAAAAACTTTTGAAACTACTTTTCACCACCACTTTAGCTCCCGAAGAGTCACTAGACCTCTGCTCAATTCACATTTTCCTGACAAGGCCGAAAGTAGTAACTACAACTTTGAACAACTTATATCGAGTCTTCGGTTTATTTCAAAAGAAGTTGTAAGCAAAAAGGGCAGTAAAAGCTTCCTTACATACAAGTCTGCAGGTCCGGATGGAATCTACCCGGTAGAGATGCAACGTGCTTATGGCATTCTCGAACCGGCTTTTGGTATTTTCCAACAAAGAATTCATCTTCCTTGATATTGAAGGAGCTTGCAACAACAGATGGCTAATATCACCAACGCATTAAACAAACTACGTAGAGGTTAGTAGTAATATAATACTTTGGATCAAACAAATGCTTGTAAACCGGTTGATTCATTCGAAATTCGTCCGCTAGCTAAAAGGCAGTAAAACGTGGCACACCACAAGGAGAAGTACTATTACCGCAGTTGTGGGTGCTAGTTGTAAACGAAAAACTCCTACCCTTGGAGGACAGCGGGTGCAAAGTCAAGTCAAAGTTTGAAAATTAATTTCTCAAAAACTATTCCTTAAAACAGCTTTGTTTAAAAACAAGATGAAAAAAGGGGTTTCTGTCTTTACAAAAAAGTATATCACGGCATTGTGGATGTAACTGTTGATTTTTAATAATTTTTTTTCCAAATTAAGTCAATTTTTTAGAAAATTCCCCCTCCCGACTAAACGGTGGGGAATAGACCCCCCCCCCATACGATTTTTTTCTTGTCTTGACCAGACCTACACGCTCTAGCTTTTTGGCACACTGCTCGTGGGACACCCTGTATAACGACTACAGCAGTAGGTATCAAATGAGGAAGAGGAAGAATCTCCATCCGAAGAGCCTACCCTTAATTTATGTGAATGCTCTTTTTCACTCCGTCGTTTGCTCTTTCTTAGGTATTTCTTACCTAGACGTCTGATCGGAGAACTACTTTAACTCCGATCTATAGCATGTACCTATGAAAAGATAAATATATACATATAAACAAAAAGTCTAAGACACTTAATACCTTCTCAGCAGAAGAAGAAGAAACTTTTTTAGGTAATTTTTATTAGGAATTATTCGCCTCGGCCCTGCTTACAAATGGTCAAAAAAAAATTAAATATAATTAAATCGCAGGATCTCCATTTCACGAAATGAAATGTTCATGAAATTTGTCACACAATCGAAATATTGTGTCACCAGTTGTATAGCTTAGATCGCAGTTCTTCTTAAAATACCATTAATTATGTCCAATCTAGCTCAAAAACCAAGCTGTTGTTCGTTATACATAGATAGAAAGATTCCATCTTAATTTTCACGATCGTATGGAAATGAATGTTATCGCTCAAAATAATTACATATGTGAAAAATATCACACAATCATTTTATGCATCCAATATTCGGCGTTGTATTTGTGCCTTAAAACCTTATGCCAACTGAACCTTAGCTTGTTGGCTAAGGTCTTTATGTAAAGTAGTTGAGAATACGCCCAATTCCTGTGATAATTTCAAATTTGAGACACCTGAGTTTTAAGTTACTCTTGGCTACGGTGACGATGTGTTTAGCTGGCCTTGCATGTTAAAACCTAGTCGGAGTTATCACATGAATTTATAGAAAAAAATCATTAGAACTGTGCGAAAAAGTGCGGAATGCTGACCGAAAGTTGTACGACCTTTGAGAAACGTTTCCTGGAAATCTGCCTTTGTAGAAAATGTACATCGTTTCAACTAGTCGTGTGAGTGAAATCGATCCAAATCAAATAACTTTTTATCGTTAATTATCAAAAGTATTCGCAGTGATAATTGGAAATGTACAGTTCCACCAACGCTCAAAATTAAAAATGAGACCTCTTGTCGAATATCATTTTGCATACATATCCATCAGGATTTAACATAAAGTTACTTATGTGGCTTGCAAATAGTATCTCTACATACAATAATGGTTTGACCTTTAACATGAAAGACTCAGATGCATTGTTAAACTGCATTATTCTCAATTCCTTCTTCCCGACTTTCTGTATAAAGTAAATGTTGAAATACTTAATTCTACCTTAGCAAGAAGTTAACCTGAGATTTTCATAGCATTTTAACATCTAGTTTAGTGTTGGGTTACTCATACAAGATGCACTACAAACGTCCCATACATCACTACAAAAATGTCGCAACACCTCAAAAAAAATATTTGTCCCACTTCAATTCTTGTCATAGCAGAGGCACCTCACGACTTTTGCATTAGCACATATTGCAAGCTATCAATGGGACATGTGACAAGATGTAAAGGGTGTATTTTATAGAGGTACAGAACTTTAAAATGGAATATAACAAAGATGATTTTTTTAAATTGACATGAAATTGACTTTATTCGAAAGATAATCTTCTGACATTATAATTTAAATATAATTTAAATTGGCTAGGCTCCTGGTGGAATTGAGCATAAGTTTGTCTTTGACCACCCTGTGAGGGTCTTGGACATCGTGTGCGTACATATGCATATGCTTGAGAATGTCAAGAATGTATTTTAGAGTATGTAAAGGAGAATGTCAGGGAGAACAGTAAAGGCCCCAGGATAGATCCTTGAGGGACTTCCGTTTTAGTTTTGAGTAAGATTGAAAAGTTGTAATTAGCAAATACAGCATGACTACGATCCCCAAACTAAGTCCTAATGAGTCTAAGGTCTGAGGAATCAAATTTGAAATAATGTTTGAATTTTTTGAAAAAGGTTTCAAGTACCAACAATGTTACATGATCCATGTCAATTTTACACGGAAAGTTATCACAATCTCAAGTAACGTGGAGGTGCAGCTATGTTATGACCTGACTGAAATTGTGATTACCGAAAGGAACTTATGTTGGTTTAAGAACGAGTTTAATTGCGTGCTCAGGAGCTCTTTAAAAACATAGATATGAACGTCATTATAAAGATCGGACAGTATCTCTTTTCATTATTATTTCCATGTTTAGAGACGGATATGATTTTCGAAGCAGTCTAGGATCTAAGACAGACGGAGGTGATAAGATAAGAGTTCATAAAGACGTAGACGTAAAGTGTAGATCTAAACACATGTTTTCGTATACTCGAAAAAAGCCAAATATCTCAGTGAAAATGGTCGTATTACTTGGATCTATGATGTCGCACCTGTTCGGATCACAAGTTTTATATTTTCGGCATTGAAGTTTTAGCCTTAATTTATTTACCCATACCTTGCATCTTAATGATCTTCCACGTTTGCTTAACGTTTAAGCCCGAATTGACATTGCGGAACATAAGAGTTGTTTTAAATATTTCTTTACGTTGTCCATACGCCGCCTTTTTATATATTTTGATCTTTATGTCGTTTCTGGCAACCTGGCAGTCCGGTGGAAGTTTTCTATCGATTAAAGTCGGTTAATATATGTTATATCCTCTTCATTTACTTCTAAACTTATTTACCTTCCTGTCATTATTCGAGCAGGCGTGATTCCATTAAAGATTATTTTTTTTATTTTTCTACCAGGATATTATTCCTCAAGGGATCTCATTACGTTTCTCATTACACATTGCAGCACCAAATTAAAAAAAAAACGTGGTGATAAGGTCCCTCTTATTTTTAATCCTTCAGGCTTTGGCTATTGAGTGGAAAAATAGATATTGTAACCCTCTTGAAGGCGAAGTAAAAATTTGTTTCTGGCAGATTAAGTTTTGAATAGGGTCAAAGTCTAGCTTTGCAGAACTATATTCCGACCGTTAAAATTTTATCTCGTTCACAGTCCACCTGTTTATATTATACAATTAGGACGGCAGATAATTGCTACCGTAGAACAAGATAATTTGATTAACATGGAGCTCTGATACTCCTCATTATGCTTTAAGGCTACCTGACCTGTGGATAATACAACGCAGAGTAGCCAAATAAAAGTCAACAAATTCTGCGACTTGTCTTATTCATTTACATATTTTCATCATTGTAGACTAAATGAGAACATAAACCTTCAGTCTAAATGTAAATTTTCACAAATCAGCGGCCTGGTTCACCTTCAGTCATTGAGTCAAATGTTCGCACCCACTCAGCCGGCTACATGTAGCACGTGTAAACCTCCTTTTGACATGAAATTGGTCTACTGTAGCTATTAATCTTTCAGAAGTTACTACGTGCCGGAACGGCTCAAGGTCCTGCTGCCTAATTGTCTGTCAATCGTTGTTAGGAAATTCTCTGATCAGGCACATCTTAGCATCATGGTTACTTGGTATTTATCTCTTTCGATAGCCAAGTAGCCCAATAAAAGTCTAACTTTGTAATATACTTTAGCGGTTTTTCTATATTGTTTTTGCCATGACAGAAAGAAGAACAAAATAGAATCCGGCGCGAATTCTTGACCCAACGGTATACGAGTATATTTAATGAGCTTGTAAGACAAGGCATGTTTATTATTTTAAATATTCCCAATTAGCCTACGACTTATTGGATGGATTCTGCTGTTTGGACTTCCGTATGTGTGAGAACCGACGTTGGCTCTGATTCAAGAAAAGCCTTGAATCAACACTAATCTAGTTAGTTACAATATCATGAGCATTGAACAGAACACCATCAAACTATGACTAATAAAAATAGTCGAAGAATTCTAGAACGTAGAAAACCATGGTTAGGACTATCTCAGGCTACTATAGTGACTTCATAATAGTGCGTAATTTCTTAGAAAGTTTGTTTATCTGTTTCTTTGAGACTTAAGTCAGGCTGGTATTTCCAAATTGCACGCCAAGTTAATTGGCATTGTATGAATAATGTGAAAGCTCACTGACTGCATATATTAATAGCCCCCATATACTAGTATAGTACTTAATTGATGGTGACAACTTGATTGGCTACTAGTAATATCATTCCTGTGTTAATTAGGACTATACTGAGAGCTGTCGTGAAATATTCTGAAACTAATTAATTAGAATATTCTTAATTCATGTTATTTCTAAATCATTTCTTACTATAGATTCTGTCTAGACTAACAAGTTTCTTATTTTTTTGCAAGAGGTCTAGGTCTCAGACGGTATGTCATCTTGAAATATTCTAAAAGTGCTACTATTTATGTAATAATTTTTGGTATAAACTTCAAAGTCAAGGACTGCTATAAATATGAAAGAAACTGCTCGTTTAAAAATACCCGTCAAGATCGTTAGATTACGGAGGATGACGATAAATGCGCTTCTCCATTTCTTTCTTTTTTTCTTCAGAGACTTTTGATATCCGCTGGGGCATTTAAAACTAAATAATACTGCATTGTGTTGTACTTTCAGACAGAGACCCAAAACATTCGATATCTTGAAAATATTCTTATTAGGTGGTTATAAGTTGATTAGGTGAATTATAAAAGAACGGGTTTGTTGATACAATAAGTCAGGATATACTCGACTCAATAACTTTAGGGTGAACTGGAAAAGGAGGTTTTCGTGGTCTCTTTAATATGGTCTCTGGCGGTATGCTTCCATAACTGCTCTCCGAACTTTTTCCAACCGTATGCGATCTTCCCCTGTGGCTCACTTCATAACGTTGTAATGAAGAATACTGTTAAAATGCTAACTTAATACTGGTGAAAATTTCTGTGCCCTGTCCTTATACTAAAGATATGTCGAGACTGTGTCCTTATCAAACGTCAATAGAGCGTTTCATACTACCCCGTGACAGAAAACGAACGTTTAGACTATAAGCCATTCGTGAGATTGTACAATAGTAGCAAACGGTGTGTTTCCAGATCAAATCATCTTTATCCTGCATCCTCATCATAAGAAACTATTATGGGAGGCCTCGAACTAAAAATATTTCATGTGGGTTAGATACTAGAAATACCGCAACCGATTAAAGATAATAATTAGTGGGAAGCGAGAGGTCTTCCTGGGAATTCACGAAAAAATATTTTTATCACCCGAACAATAACTAAGAACTTAGAAAAAATTATTCAAAGCAAGAGATGAAACGGAGCTTAACAAACAGAGCCGTTTAAAGTCCAAAAATATGTATATATATGAGTACCCAGACCAATAATACCAAAATATCGTTTTAGCCAAACAACTGGAAGAAAGAAAAAACGTCAGTACTAACGAACAGAAAAGGAGCAATGGATCAATTCGCTTTTAGGATTGCTTGAAATAAAGGGTCCGCCAAATAATTTTTTTTTTTTGAAAATGCTATAAAAAAAACTACTGAATATTTTCTCAAATTTCTTTTTTTATTTAAAAGCACAATCCTTCCGGTTAATAATGGAAAATAATTTCATTCAAATGGCTGCCTCGGCTGGCCATGCAGTAGCCTTGACGATCGGTCCAATTTTTAAGCACATTATCGATTGTGTGCAGCTGTATTTCACCAATGGCTTCACGAATATTGTCCTTTAAAGCGTCAATTGTCTCTGGCTTGTCGGCGTAACACTTATCTTTGACGGCACCCCACAAATAATAGTCCAACGGTGTCAAATCGCAGCTCCGAGGTGGCCAAACGACATCAGCTCTGCGGCTGATAATGCGATCTTCAAAAACAGGGCGCAAAACATCGAGTGTAGCTTCGGCTGTGTGGCACGTAGCGCCGTCCTGTTGAAACCAAATGTTGCCAATATCCTCCTCTTCAATTTTTGTGAACAAAAATTCGTTCAACATAACGATCGCCATTGACTGTAACGGCCACTCCTTGCTCATTTTCGAAGAAAAGTGGCCCAATTATGCCTCTGGACCAAAATCCGCACCAAACAGTGGCTCGTTTTGGGTGCACCGGCTTTTCAATGTATGCGTGCGGGTTTTCTGTGCCCCAAATGCGACAATTTTGCTTGTTTACATACCCGCCAAGATCAAAATGAGCTTCATCTGAAAAGATGATTTTTTTGGCAAAATCGGCATCTTCTGTAAGTCGATCGCAGGCCCACTTAGCGAAGCGAAAACGCATTGGATGGTCAGTTGGCTTCAACTCCAGAACCAATTGGACTTTGCATGGTGTCATACCAAGGTCTTTATGCAAAATTCGTCTCAATGATGTCTCCGAAATGTTCAATTGTTGAGAACGACGGTGAATTGATGTTGATGGCGCTTCACGCACACTTTCTGCCGCAGCAGCAATATTCTCGGGTGTACGCACTGTTTTTGGCTTTTCACGCCTTGGTTTATCGATGAGGATGCCAGTTTCTTTCACTTTTTTCACAAGATAACGAACATACGGAGCTGACGGTGCTTCTCTTCTTCCAAAATTCGTACGCAATTTTCGCACACATTCTGTAACATTACCATGATTTTCAAAGTAATGTCGCAATATTTCCCAGCGTTGTTCAAGCGTATACACAACCATATTCGTTCAGCGGAAGGATAAAACTAATTATCTGTCAAATCAGACATGAGCTAAGTGTTACCATTCACGAAATAAGCACTACTTGAAAAAAAAAACGTTAGATGGCGGACCCTTTAGTAGCTGGTTAACTCTGAAGAAAAGGAACATAGTGGTCTAAAGCAAGCTCCTCTACGAAAAACACTTCAAAGTAACATACGATAAAGCTGTTACTGTCAGGAACATCAAGAGATTTGCTGTACATTGGAAAGCCGTGACTCAGCTTTTAATGGCTTCTGGCACCGGTGATATGGGGATCGAATATCAATAACAACCAAGTCTTTGAAATTTTATTTCGTGGCGTTTATCGGTCCTTATACAAGTTTTGCGTTCTTTCTATGAAAAAAATTATTGTCCCATATCATAAGCGATTGAGAGGAAAAAATGTCGGCTCTGGACCTCCAGGCGATTAAGTCTTTTGTCAGAAAGATTTACTCAGTCGATCCGCCATGAACGCTGAGTGCGTGTTGTGCATTCCGAATGGTGTCAAGTTAATAACTCGGGTAACGAATTTATATTATATTATATATCACTGCAGGATTTGTTTAAGTAGGTATTTTAGCCAATAAACTAAAGACGAATTACTTTGCTGAAAATCGGGATTCCATAAATTCCATAACTTTTTGGCGAGCAAATAACACTTGGAAGACCCGAGTCGAAACTTCTCTCAATCTCTTATGAGTATGATGTGATTCATTTTTAGCATAGGTGTAAGAAATATACTGTCTTTTACCAACTCCGAATGGCGAATGTCAGGAAGCTTTTCCTAAATAAGTACACGACAGGAGGTTTTTTCAGTAGACTGTTTAGAAGAAATACCCCAAAATATTTTGATTTTAGTGACTTGGTTTGTGGGGTTCGACGCCAGTCTCTGAGACAAAGTTCTTCACACAAGTTCAATCAAAATCACCTAATTTGTGGTTTACATTTTTATTTATATGTACATCGTTCGAATATTATCATTATGAATGGAATATAAAGTCGTTCAAATTTTCCATTCGAACTCTTGCAGGACGCGATCCTAACATTCGTTTTCAAAGCTTAAAGAGTTTACAAGTTTTGTGCATAGACATGAACTTTTGCATATCCCCACAAACAAACAAGAAACCCAGCGGCAGCAAGTCACACGAATAGTTCGGTCTGAGTTTTGTGAGTGAAATAGGAATGTCAAATTCAGAACACGAATTGGATAAGTCCGTAATCTGGGAAAAAAAATAAGCCATGATAATCTGCAAGAGAAGTTGAACCAATCCTTAAAGGGAAGGTGGACATACCGGCTCATACCCGATATCAGGAAGCTGACTTCTTGAATACCTACCTATCGTAACTGCAATGATAACAGTGAAAATATACAACTTGTGTTCTTCTGACATCCTCATTTCCGGATGAGAGAATTCTAAAATCACCAAATCCAGCAAAGTAAAGTTTTCGTAAAAATAGATCTACAACTGATGCCATATTTATCATCCGACAAATTGTAATAAGCCTAACGGAAGCGTTCGTTAGAGTCCTACTGCACAATGTAATAAACGTTTTAGAAAAGCGCAATGTGAACCGACACATTATGGTGGTAATTAAAGAGCGACATTAAAGAAAATAAGGAGGCGTTTTCCACGCTACCAGTAGCAATGGGAATCCGACAAGGTGACAGCCTAAGCCCGATACTCTTCTACGAGTACACCATCATGGATGAAAGAATAAAAACAGTGAATAGGATATAAAATTGGCAGAGACTGCATATCTATTACGCTGATGATGCAATCCTTATCTCAGACAGTAAAGACGACCTATAAAGATTGCTGAACGCATTCAAAAAAGCAGCAGACAATATGAGAAAAAAAGTCGAAAAAAAATCCCTTGCAATATCCAGACAACCTTTAAGATGCAAATTGGCAGTGTACGAGAAATGTATTCAGAAGGTAATGCAGTTTGACTATCTAGGCGCAAAAATAACATCATCCAAGGATGTAGCCATAGAAATCGAAACGAATGCAATGAAGGCCGCTCGATTGTTCGCTTGCTTGAAATAAATTATTTTGCGGAACACGCATATGAGCGAATATACAAAGCGTACGACCTATATAAACGTATGGCGCCGAGACGAAACTCGCCACTAAGGCCACCGACTGAGCGACATAAAAAATAAAAATTCAAATACTACGTTCAATAACAGGATTAACTCTAAGAGATCGCATGCCCACCGAAGAGGTTAGAGAGATCTACGGTGCCCAGGACATCATAAAGTGGACAAGAAGGAGACGCAAAAAGTGGAAGAACCACGTACTCAGGATGCCACAACAACATCTAGTAAAGTCAGCAACAACGTGAAGACCATCAACATCCAGACCACCAGGGTGACCTTCTAAGATTTGGCACCAATGCGAGACTTCCAGCTCGAACCAAGTCGAGGCGTAAAGTTGTAATCAACAGGATTTATCCTATAAAGAAGAGAACTCCAGATTCTGTTAACCATATAGTGGCATCGAGTTTAGTAAAAGATCCGGTAACGTTCATACTTAAAGCAGACTTCATACGAGATTTGCTTTTATTCTTTTTTTTATTTTTTGTTTCTTTATTTTTCTTAATTAATTATTTTGCCTAATTAAAAACTAAAACTAGACAAAACGCCACCCGAGCCTACCTACCCTAATCTACCCTACCTTCCTTAGCATAAGCAAGGCTACCATTATCGATCGGCAGACTTTGCCTTTGAGAAACTTAAAGAAGCAAAGGTGCCACTGACAAAGTTTGTGGAGGAGTCGCCGCTGCACGGACTTGTCAGATACATGGAAGATTTGCGGATTAGGGGACAACGCTATTAAGGCGCATCCTCTCGTGGCACAAGTAGTGGAGGTAGTAAACTTCGTAGACCAAGTAGTAAACCAAGTCATGGCCCTTGCGACGTGACTTCGAATCAGTTTTACTGAGACATTGTCTCTCACACAACCGGATATTTCCATTAAGCTGCTTCTCACATTGAACCATACAGGACATCCATTGTCAATCATGGGCCTGTTTAAGGACATGTAGCAGACTACAAAGTGTTATATCTGATTACACTTTATTTCACTAGTGGAAACTCGTCCGGTCCAAGAATTGAGTACCTACGCCAATTTTTTCTAATGTCCCAAGAGGCGTTCGGAATAAAATAGATTCTGATTTCTGGAAGTTGATTTTCAACCTTTTCGTAGTCGAAATCAAGAGAACGACGTCGATCGTGATCGTTGATCTGCGCGCGATTAAGTAACATATCCCTGACTGGATTCATGCACGGCAGTAATCATATGATCCTCGTACTTTTCCCATTGCTAGGCCCTTATTATTTGTAACTAAATACAGCTAAATATGTAAAAAGAAAAAAGTCAAGATCGCATTCTGTAATTGAGACCGAGACTATTGATGAATTGGGGTAAAACTTTTCTTTTCTTCAAGGACAAATAACCAGGAAAAGGAAGTAAAACCCCTTATTTGCAATAAAATGCGCCAATACCACCCAAAAGTTATTAATTAAATCGATATGCCAAAAAGTTGCCTAAGTTGTTCCTTGAAATTGCTGATGCTGCGAGATCTTCTCGTGTTAACTGGAAATTATATCACCTTACAGGGTAAATGAAAAATTGTTTTTCAGGAACGCTGCAATTAAAATTAGGTGATATCAAGTTTCCATTTCTCAGACATAGTGTACCTGGTAAAGGTATGGTAGAGCTTTGTTCTGTTTGAGCCTGAAGAGGACGATTAGTATCTTAAACTTAAGGTAGCTTTGAAAGTCCATGCCAAGCAGGGTTTTAGTGAATGACTAGATGTAATTCCGTTGCCGTAATCTGTATATGAAGCGGACTGCTGTTGAACGTATCGGTTAGCTTGTGTGAGCTGTGACTGTCGAGATCGCAGAAGACTTAATTACGCACGTCCCTTAAAATAAGGATCATTAGCGTTTTGAGGAATATTAATTAGATGCTAACTGGAGGACGATTTTCAGACTAGCATAATATGGGCAAAACACCTTAAACTCTTTCTGTTAAGTTGGTGATCTGATCCACCACGTATGTATAATAAATTTAGTTGATTAAAGGTTTTTTACAGTCTTTACATTGTCGATGTTGCTTCTGTGGATTTGGGTTTGTAGAAATGTACGTAAGTCTCGAATAGTACGACAGATGACAATGGCTAGGCTCCTGGTGGAATTGAGCATAAGTTTGTCTTTGACCACCCTGTGAGGGTCTGGATATCCTCATTTAACTGTGATGCAGCATCTACCTTTAGGATATATGGATAGCTGGTATACATTTGGACATCATGTGCGTACATATGCATATACTTGAGAATGTCAAGAATGTATTTGAGAGTATTTGAGTATGTCAAGAATGTCAGGGAGAACAGTAAAGGCCAGGATAGATCCTTGAGGGAATTCCGATTTAGTTTTGAAGAAGGTTGAAATGTTGCAATTAGCATATACAGCTTGACTACGATCCCCAAACTAAGTCCTAATGAGTCTAAGGTCTGAGGAATCAAAATTGAAATAATGTTTGAATTTTTTGAAAAAGGTTTCAAGTACCAACAATGTTACATGATCCATGTCAATTTTACACGGAAAGTTATCACAATCTCAAGTAACGTGGAGGTGAAGCTATGTTATGACCTGACTGAAATTGTGATTACCGAAAGGAACTTATGTTGGTTTAAGAACGAGTTTAATTGCGTGCTCAGGAGCTCTTTAAAAACATAGATATGAACGTCATTATAAAGATCGGACAGTATCTCTTATCATTATTATTTACATGTTTAGAGACGGATATGATTTTCGAAGCAGTCTAGGATCTAATACAGACGGAGGTGATAAAATAAGAGTTTATAAAGACAAAGCTAGGTGCTAGGTTTTATTCAAGGGTAGATCTAAACACATCTTTTCGTATACTCGAAAAAAGCCAAATATCTCAGTGAAAATGGGCGTATTACTTGGATCTATGATGTCGCACCTGTTCGGATCACAAGTTTTATATTTTCGGCATTGAAGTTTTAGCCTTAATTTATTTACCCATACCTTGCATCTTAATGATCTTCCACATTTGCTTAACGTTTAAGCCCGAATTGACATTGCGGAACATAAGAGTTGTTTTAAATATTTCTTTACGTTGTCCATACGCGGATCATATATTTTGATCTTTATGTCGTTTCTGGCAACCAGGTGGCAGTCAGGTGGAAGTTTTCTATCGATTAAAGTCGGTTAATATATGTTATATCCTCTTCATTTACTTCTAAACTTATTTACCTTCCTGTCATTATTCGAGCAGGCGTGATTCCATTAAAGATTATTTTTTATATTTTTCTACCAGGATATTATTCCTCAAGGGATCTCATTACGTTTCTCATTACACATTGCAGCACCAAATTAAAAAAAAAGTGGTGATAAGGTCCCTCTTATTTTTAATCCTTCAGGCTTTGGCTATTGAGTGGAAAAATAGATATTGTAACCCTCTTGAAAGCGAAGTAAAAATTTGTTTCTGGCAGATTAAGTTTTGAATAAGGTCAAAGTCTAGCTTTGCAAAACTTTATTCCGACCGTTAAAATTTTATCTCGTTCACAGTCCACCTGTTTATATTATACAATTAGGATGGCAGATAATTGCTACCGTAGAACAAGATAATTTGATTAACATGGAGCTCTGATACTCCTCATTATGCTTTAAGGCTATCTGACCTGTGGATAATACAACGCAGAGTAGCCAAATAAAAGTCAAAAAATTCTGCGACTTGTCTTATTCATTTACATATTTTCAACATTGTAGACTAAATGAGAACATAAACCTTCAATCTAAATGTAAATTTTCACAAATCAGCGGCCTGGTTCACCTTCAGTCATTGAGTCAAATGTTCGCACCCACTTAGCCGGCTACATGTAGCACGTGTAAACCTCCTTGTGACATGAAATTGGTCTACTGTAGCTATTAATCTTTCAGAAGTTACTACGTGCCGGAACGGCTCAAGGTCCTGCTGCCTAATTGTCTGTCAATCGTTGTTAGGAAATTCTCTGATCAGGCACATCTTAGCATCATGGTTACTTGGTATTTATCTCTTTCGATAGCCAAGTAGCCCAATAAAAGTCTAACTTTGTAATATACTTTGGCGGTTTTTCTATATTGTTTTTGCCATGACAGAAAGAAGAACAAAATAGAATCCGGCGCGAATTCTTGACACAACGGTATACGAGTATATTTAATGAGCTTGTAAGACAAGGCATGTTTATTATTTTAAATATTCCCAATTAGCCTACGACTTATTGGATGGATTCTGCTGTTTGGACTTCCGTATGTGTGAGAACCGACGTTGGTTCTGATTCAAGAAAAGCCTTCTGCCTTGAATCGCTTTCAGGCTAAGCTCGATGACGTCCATATGCGAAACCAGTTGGCCGTTAAGTTTCTTTTTATTTTTTCTCGTCTTTTCTTACATTATATATTTTTTTGTTGTTTTACCAGTTTTAAGATCGCAACAGAAGAGTAGGACAAAAGTAGAAAAACAAAAGGAATTTTTGTGAAGCGCCAAACAAATGATACAAGTCTCTATTGTTTAGAGAGGAAGCTATACAAAGCTGCTCTAGTGAGAGACGGTTTGCTGTTGTTGTCGGAGGCGTCATTCTGGCGGGTTGTGCGTGATGAGCGATGTGGGTATCCGCAAACCCGTCATCGTATATTTCGGCGACTATAAATGTTGTGATCGAAGAATACGAGGCGTCATTCGATTCTTTTGATACCAAGCGAAGAGTGCAGAATGGTAAGGCTCAACTTGGATATAATTTTGGAAGAAACCTTTGACGTTTTCCTTATTTTGGTTCTTTCAGAAAATTTTCATCGTAGCATTGGCAATTATTGCCGCCGTAAAGGCTGGTGCACCATCTGTTGATTACCTGCCGCCCTCAGAGGAAGGTGTAGTGGGAAGTAACTTATTAGAGGCTGAGCCAGCTCATACTCTAGCTGAAGATGGATATCGTTACAGGACGGTGAAGAGATACCGTCTTCGTCGTGATGTAAGCCACTTGCCTGTAAATGAATACTTACCGCCTGTACAGAGCGTCAGCAGTAGTCACATATCATCTGTACCATCTGTGAGCTACGCATCTGCACCAGTGAGCAGCCATTATGCATCATCTGCCCCATTAACGAATTACGTGTCCTCAGTCCAAAGTGTTGAAGCTCCAGTTGACTCATATATTCCACCAGAAAATTACGGCTCATTACATGTTCAGAGCGTATCCTCTTCGCTTCCAAGCTACTCCCAAGCAGTGAATGTGGTGTCAAGTCCATCTGTAGTTGAAGCTGAACCCGCCCACACATTGGAAGCTGATGGTTACCATTATAAAACGGTGAAGAGATATCGTATTCGCCGTGATGTCAGCGAATTCGCAGGATACGACTACCCAGCACCTACCGTCCATCACCAGTCTGTTTCCTTTCAAGCACCAGCTCCAGTCAGGCATGAAGTCCATGTGCAGCACGCAGCAACTCCGTCTGTAGTTCACGTGCAAGCTCCCGTGAGACAACAAGTTCACGTTCAACATGTTTCAGCTCCAGTCAATCAATATATTCCACCCGCAGCACCCGTGAGGGTTCAAGCTCCAGTTCATGTACAATCTCACGTACAGCATCACGTACAAGCCCCAGCGCAAGTTCATGTACAAGCTCATGCTCCAGTCAGAGTGCAATCACACGTACAACATCATGTACAACCTCATGTACAATCTCACGTACAACATCATGTACAAGCCCCAGCGCAAGTTCATGTACAAGCTCACGCTCCAGTTCATGTGCAATCTCACGTACAACATCATGTGCAAGCTCCAGCTCAAGTACATGTTTCTGCACCAGCCAATGAGTACATTCCACCAGCAGCACCAGTACATGTTCACTCTTCAACTCATGTAGCAGCCTCAGCTCCAGTCCATGTTCATGCATCAGCTCCAGGACCAGTTCATGTCCATGCTCCAGCTCCAGCACCAGTCCATGTACATGCTTCTGCACCAGTCAGAGTACAAAGTCATGTACACGCTCCAGCTCAAGTTCATCATACTGCCTCAGTTCATGTTTCTGCTCCAGTCATTGAATATATTCCTCCAGCGCCAGTGAGAGTAGAAGCTCCCGTTCACGTTCAGGCCTTAGCTCCAGCGCCAGCCCATGTTCATGTTCCAGCTCCAGCGCCAGTCCATGCTCATGCATCAGCTCCAGCCCATGTCCATGTTCCAGCTCCAGCGCCAGTCCATGTTCATGCATCAGCTCCAGCACTAGTCCATGCTCATGCATCAGCTCCCGTCAGCGAGTACATTCCACCTGCAGCTCCTGTCCAAGTGCAGACCACCGTGAGTGAATCTGTCAACATCGAACCTGCTCATACCCTGGAGAGCGATGGTTACCATTATAAGACCGGAAGACGTTTCTAAACGAGAAGAAGATGACAAGCCCGTGATAATAAAAAAATTGTAAATTAATAAATCTTTCATACGCCTAATGACACTAATGACAACTGTCAAAATATTTTCATTCCCATCAACAGGTAACAGTTGTTGCGTTTGTGAGCATTTTTCATTTCGATCTCTAATTACCGGATTTTGACAGGCTAACAATTATCTTTAGGTTCTCGTTGGGATTAAGCTGCTTCGTCTTCGGGTCTAGTCTAGAACACACGTGGTAGCCTGGAGTAGTAATATGTGTATGCTACGTCTACATTGGATTGAGTTGTTAACATAGTCACTACGTAGTAGGGTAGGGTCGAGAAGATTTTCGGGAACGTAAACCAAGTGATTAATTATCTCACGGATATTGGATATTTTGTGCGCGGATCGATTTCTTAACGATATCTAAATGAATAGCTAATAGTCGTGAGTCGCGGTTAAAGCAATCATTAAGTGGATGCCTAGGTAATTGGCTTTCATGAGACTACCATAGACCAGGATAGGGGAGAAGATAATTAATGAAGATGCTTTACTGAAAAAAACAAAACTTAAAGATCCGGTTAAATGGAGATATGATAAATTATGGTTACACTGCGCAATAATAGCAACCTTTCTGACATAAGTCGGACATATTTACTCGGGTTTTATACACTTCCCTTAACAATAGGACACTATACTTGTGACAACACCGTATTTAAGTTTAAAGGTGAGTGACAATCAAACTGTGGGAAGGTCCAGAGAAAAAAAATAAAAATAAATAAATAAATAAAACCGAGCTCGCAGAAGAATGGGAAAAATCGCCAAATGCTCTCATGCATCATGACCATAAGCGAAGCCTATGAGTCTACCTAAACTCTACTAACCCATAGATGGGGTAGATGCTGGCTGTCAATTACTGAATTTTATGCGACTGATAGTTCTGACAGATGTCAACTACAATTAAATATGTCAATTTTAGTCAGAAGCCACAATAAGACCTTCGACTTTCGTACGTCTTTCCCTGCGAAACCCAGTTGTTTACATTCATGTCAGGTTCGTAGCGACCTAACCCGCTACAAACGAGCTTCTCGTCCGTGAATACGTGTGGGTTAATTTGAATATATAAAACGTGTTCCCTCCACACATGCGGTAGCCAGGTTATAGGCAAACGTCAGCGGTCATTTAAAGTCGGAGGTCTCATTCTGGCTTCTGATTTTAGTCACGGGTTCGCGTATTTTTTTCTTATTCAAACTTATTATGAAAATGGACGATGTGTAAGAGTTTTTTGTTGGAAGCTTCTATTATCTGCTGGAGCAGTCAGCACAAATACTGGTCCACTGTACTACCAGACAGTCACCTTTCTTTATTGTTCAATGATGTAGAGCTAAGAGATTCGGCACACACCACATCGGCCCCGAGGGTGCGCCATCGTGCACGAACATATGCAGCACAGGCTGGTGTCTCATTGATGCCAAGCACGTAAAGACGCTTGGCAAAAGTGTAATGGCCCGTAATGACGCCCACAAGCCTTCGGCAATCATTTTTTCTTAAGGATGAGAAGAATGTTGCAGACTTCTTGCAGATATTAGGGCGTACGCCCTCAGTTATCCTGCCACAAGCACCTATGCATTGCCAAAAAGCTGACAGCGCTTTGATGGTTTTTGACTCGCCATGGTTTGACCAAAGAACATGCTATCTAAGATGACTCCAAGGTACTTAGCTTCCTTGGATATCGGGATGGGTATGCCTTTTATAAACAGCTGAGTAATGCCAATATTTTTCCTCGTTCGCGTGAAGAGAACGACATCAGTCTTAAGAGGATTAACCGACAGCCCATTACTCGTGCACAAGTTCTCGATCACATTTGGCGCCGCCTGTGATTTGAGACAGACAGTCACTAAACATGAGTCGACAGATAGAACAGCAACATCTTCCGCATAGGCCTGGGCATAAATTTCAGAGGCATTGAGAGCATCGAGCAGAGAGTCGACCACCATGAACCATTACAGCGGGCAGTCCCTGTTTAGGCCAGACTTGACACACTGTTCGAGGCCTGCATCAGCGATCAGTGTTCTGTGCATAAGCCGTCTAGGAGCGTTAAACATATTGTCGAAAGTAGAGCTATCAAAAGCTCCCTCAATGTCGACGAAAATGCCCAGTACGTACTCTTTCCTTTCGAGAGCGCATTCAATTTTCCCAACTAGGGTTTGAAGTGCAGTCTCGCAGTATTTTCCGCTCTGATAAGCATGTTGCATCTCCGAAGGAGGATGCATTCGAAGAGCAAATTTGCACACGTGCAACTCTTCCATGCTCTTCGTCAGGAAGGATGTTAGACTGATTGATCTATGATCTATCTGAATCTACTTTCACTATTTTGGGAATAAAGACTACTTTCACTGGGCGCCAGGAAATAGACATATACTCGTAGGATAGTGCAAGGCTAGTAGTGAAAATTCTTTTCAGAGTAGGAAGCAGCTGGCTTATACATTTTTGCAGCCCATCAGGGTATATCCCATCAATGCCCGGCGACTTGAAGCCATCGAAAGATCCCGCAGCAAATTCTATGGCCTCAGCAGTTGCTACGCGTGACGCAACATACCAGCTACGCCGAGTTGTTTTCATCGTTTCAGTCGCAGTTACCAATGAAGGAGTGTACAATGACAGTCTCATTTTCCGGGAAATGGGCCTGAAAGAGTAAATTAAGAGTTTTGGCTTTAGACTCGGTGAAGGTACCATCAGATACCATCAGGTACCAGCATTGTCGATTTTCCTCGCTTGAGAACATTAACCAACTTGCTGGTCGCGCTCAGGCATTTGATCTCTTCGCAGAAGGACTTATAAGAATCATTCTTTGATTTACGAATAAGCCTCTTATATTCCTTTTGCTGTTCGACATAGTTAGTTAGCTTGGAATTCGTGCAGTGGTGGAGTGTTTTAAAAACTATTCGGTATCGGTTCAACCTTCCTATCAACATGGTCGGACATTACCTCTGTGAGCGAAAGTGTACGTAATCCGTCAAGCATTTCAATTTCAAGTCAGCCGATGGTCCTTAATTATGGCATTTTCCGTTTAGTTTTACAGGTTCATTTTCAAAGGTTTAAACGTTCAATCGCTCACGGAATCCTTCAAACAACCAGTTTATTGCGCACATAATTTAAATATCGTATTATTTCAGTTAGAACAGAAGATAACTGACGAGATCATACGATTTGACACTTTTAATCTTCTTGCTGTGGGGCTATTTGAAGGGTCAGGTCTAGATCAATAACAATCAATAAAAAGATCAATAAGAATAATAAGTTATTTTTGAAAGTGTCAATGATTAACCTGATCTTCGAATGAACGCCTGCAAGCGTCGTAGTTAAAGGATGTTGTTCTCCATTCATAACTGCCACAGATGGGCTTTAATTATTAACAAAGTCAACATCCATTTCATAAGAAGAGTTTAATTTAGTAAAAACATCCACACTCGTCGAAACCGTCAAACCCTTACTTCTTGCAACTTAGTTAATGAGCTTGGAGGTCATTTCACTACTGATGCATTCGAACCTAACTTGTGCTTTTGTAATGGGTTTTTTGACGAAGGAAATCTTAAGAATGCTTAATAAATCCTATTGAGTTTTGAGTCGGAAAAAATAAACTCAGATCACCCTAACATAATGAAAAGACCACATTCCTTGGTTCAAAATAAAGGGTGAATTTTTGCTGCTTAGTTTTTCATAGTTATGTTTCTCATTCATGCATGATTCGTAAATGTCAACATCAAACAGGCTCAATTAGGGTTACAAATTTGTTATAGTGAGCTTTAAATCCAAACAAGGCTTACAAATGAAAAATGTTGTTCGCAAAATGCGATAATTTTACGGTCGTAATCGACCTTCGCGAAAGCAGTTTAAGCCAAAGTGTACCAAATTTTCGCACCAGTTTTACGCTATTGGCTAGTCACCAGTGTGTCAATGTCACCTCGTACAAAGGAAAATATTGCTGATGTCAATGAAGATGAAAGACGTGACGCGGCCGTTCGCAGCAATTGGGATTGTATTACTCGACTACGTAGAAGAGTTTAAGCAAAAATTTTGGTCTTCATGCCTACAAAATACACCTCGTGTAAGAATTGAAGCCGATTGACCTGCCAGAATGTCGAATTTTCGGCGAGTGGGCCTTAGAAAAGCTGGATGAAGATCATTTCTGCTTAATCGGGTATGTTAATAAACAAAACTTCCGTATTTGGTCCAATGAACAACCTCATGCAGTACAAGAGCTGCCAATGCGCCCGGAAAAATGCATGATTGATGCTGTTTATGGTCCCGTGGAATCCTTGGCCGCAGTGTTTCAAAGATGACAGTAAGATCAAGGTTCCCATCAATGGCAAAAAAAAGTGCTTGCCTGCTTGTACACCTACCCGGTTAAGGTAAAAAAATCATTCCCAGGAGGTACATTCATTTGAATAAAAATGGTGAAAAACGCTTTTAGGGACGCTTATGGAATATTTTGAAAAGGGAGCCACTATTTCGGGATCCTACTCCGTAGACCAAATAAAAAGATTGAGGGAGCTCATTAAGGGATCATCTCAGTGTGACCCTCCGAAGAATCCCTAATTTTCGCGATTTTTTTTCTCATGGTTGGAATAAACTAATCGTCCTGGTTTTTTTTAATAAATAAAGATATTCAGGATAAATACAAAATGATTTTTTTTATGTTGATTTATTTAGTGTACAATAGTTTAATTAAAAAAAGTATCGTAAAAAAAAAGGTCCTATATGGTGGCCATGATTGCGACCTCAATTTGATCTGAAACAAAAAGTTCAAAAAGATTATTAATCTGTAGGAAAGTCGCTATCTCCCTATGGAGGTTTTCTTTTTTTTTTTAATTTGACAAAATGGCGGCGGTTTGAACGAAACGTATAGAATTTGACCTTTTTTTGACAGTTTTTCGTAAAAAAAATAGGAAGATTTCATTAAAAAAAAAGCTTCCATAGGTCGATAGAGAATGACGTGAAAAATGTTCTCCCAAAATTTGAAATTAAAAACTTGAAAATTCTGCCTTTGAGAGTGGCCACCGTTTTTAAAAACACCGTTCCGAGAAAAACGCGTTCAAAGTTTGGAGTTCGAAAATTTTAGAGCCTTTGCTGTCCTTTCTGATTTTTTTCTTAGGTCTATCTGTCTGTTTTTCGTAGGTCTATCCATGGTGGATGTCGAAAACGAATCGAAAATATTGGCCAGTTTATTTCACGAAGTTAGAGGACCTAAGTACCCTAGAAAGGTACAGGCGCAGAAAAAGAACAAAAGGAATAATGGTATGGCGGGACGACC
This sequence comes from Merodon equestris, assembly GCA_958301585.1. NCBI lineage: Eukaryota > Metazoa > Arthropoda > Insecta > Diptera > Syrphidae > Merodon > Merodon equestris. The sequence goes on along the minus strand of OY284413.1, from coordinate 20,230,861 downwards.
GATGCGACAGATGTCCGGCTCCGTTCCCTTTCTACGAAAAATGATGTAGCGACCGAAATAATTGGAATTTCGATTTAATTTTTTTTTTGAAAATTTCACACTGAGATGACCCCTTAAAGAAAAAAAAAGACGCGGCAAACTGCGAGCTGGAGTGCTGTTTCGCCAAGACAACGTATTGGCTCATAAAGCAGTTGCGATGGCTGCCATACAAGAATCGAATTTTGAACTGCTGGAACACCTCGCTATTCGTTAGATTTAGCTCTCTTTTTCCTTGACTCGAGAAACACATCCGAGGCAAAAAAAAAATTAAGACAATAGGTATGTCATGGACGTTGTTGAGGGGTTTTCGGAAGGATCAAGACAAAAGATTTTATTCTAACGGAATCTTGGGTTTAGAAAAATCTTGGACTAAATGTATTGCCCGTGATGAAAAATAAATCCTTTTTTTAACTGACGCGCGATGACGAGAGTTCGAATTCCGTTAACACCAACGCCATCGAATGTTCATTTCGCTGATTACCTTCTCGGCGGGGTACTGGCGAAACCCCCGTAGTACAATTGCCTTGAAACCGCTCTCCCGCCTTTCGGAATCTGCGTTGAACTAAAGGTCCCATTCACAAAAAACAAATCGCACACAACATAAGTGAATGAGAGATCTTGGCTCTGGCTCTTTATGGGCTGTAACGCCATTTAAGGTGTCTGTCTGGCAGTACAATGGACGAGTATTTACGTGGTCTGCTCCAAAAGATAGCAAAAGCATCCAACAAGAAAAGAATCTAATCACCGTATTTTATATTCATTATCATTACTTTTGGATCACCCCTTCTATCTGTCGTTTTGGATGGTGAATTTGAGAATTGGATGGTGCAATTTGACGCATATTAACTATTTTTTATAGGGTTACGTCAAGCCGGCCGCTACACTTGTTGCGAAAAATTACACAAAGCTTAAAATTTTTCGCCTAAGTCGGTCTCAATTAACAAATTTTCTGTACAAATCACTCTTAACAATGAAGCAGATTTTCATTACTTTTAGTTCCTTAAATCCTACGAATATCTATAAGCCCTTCCACAAGCCGTTCGCCCGGACATAATATTCCCATTGAAACCATTGAATTGATTATCAATTACAAATTCATCCCAAGATGGACAGACTGCTAATCTTTTGCGTTTTAACGATTTCGAAGAAAATCTTCAAATGATGACGACTTCGTTTGCAATTATTCTTTCTATGAGGCCTTCCTTAGGATTTCTTAAAATATTTGATCTCCCTTAGAACAGAATGACCATACAGTCAACACCTTAAAAAGATGGGCCTTAAGCATTGGTCCCGTGTCTTAGCCTAAAACTTCTTAAGTGTTTGGTCTATACAAGCATTAAATAGCCAAGAATCAAGTTTGAAACAGCAGACACAGATTATTAATTATTTAAAATCTCAGCATAACAAACCCACGCAATCTTGACCTATGGCAGCCCTAAAAGTACTGATTGCACTTACTCAATTATATACCAGTAAAGTAAAACCATCTCGACATCATCCACATGTCGACCAGGCTTAGCTCATGCATTTTGTATGAAAAAAAGCTCAAAATGATCGAACAATAGCGAGCGCAATTAACGGCAACGTTGTTCTCACGGTGATCTCTGACAAAATACATTTTTTGAAATCTTTGCCTTAACCGAAACGAACCTAATCCCTAGTATAAACAACCTTGAACTATTCCCATCCAACTTTAACGTTTACCGCGATGATGTTAACCGACCTACTGATGGTTGTGCATGCCGCGGTGTTCTTCTAGCTGTCCGAAACACAATTGACTCCTCTTTCATAGCAACTTCATCTTCGCCATGTCTCGACTTTGTTTCCATTAAGATTGTATTACCCCGGATATCGCTCTACGTCATCTGCTTTTACATTTTGCCATCACAACCTACTGAAACATATAACTTGGCCTAGTTTTCGGTGACTTCAACCTTCCTCACCTTAAATGGATCCCTTCAGACGACCAATCGTTTTACATTGCCTCTAATCCCACTGCGGCCAAAGAATGCCTCCTCTCTGACCGCCTAGCTGATTCCAGCCATAACCAAGTTAGCGGCATTTTGAATTACATGGGCAGACAACTCGACCTCATTTTCACAAGTGACCCCTTCAACTCCTCAGTTTCAGCTTCTCGGCTATCCCTATCAACCGTCGACAACTACCACCCTCCCCTTCGTCTCTCGTTCTTTCACAACTCCCCTATACAGAACTTTCCCCCACTGTTCGATTCTCTCACGATTTTCACCAAACCAACTTCCGTCAAATCAATGAATATCTCAATAATGCCCCTTTTAATTTCAACAACCTTACCGTAAATGATGCCATATCTATATTCTACAAAGAAATATTTAATTCCTTCTCCCTTTATGTACCCTTTTCTCGACATAAAACCTCCTCCACCTCCCCTCCATGGTATAATCGGAGGATCCGTTCTTTGAGAAACAAACGGAACAAGCTCTGGACAACTTTCCTTAATACTCAATCCCCAAAAGACTTCTGGAACTATTTCGGTACTTACCTGCATTTTGTAGAGCTTTATAAATCTCTCTATCAACACTACTTAGTTGAGATGCAAACCAACCTTATAAATAATCCCAAGTCCTTCTTCCAATTCGTTAATTACAAAAGAAAATCTGATGGCTACCCAAACTCACTCTCCTTCAATAATGAAACTTCCAATGATCCTCATTACATCGCCAACCTCTTTGCCACATTTTTCAATCAATCTTTTACCCATGATTCCTTTGCACCCGATCATACCTATTTCAACTATTTACCAAACTTCTCCTTTGGACCATTTCTCCCTCGTAGTGTCGACCCCGTTATCATCGAAGAACGATTAAAGCAACTTAACGATGAATTCACCCCTGGCCCCGACGACCTTCCAGCTATATTTTTAAAAAATGTTTCTCCTCCCTTTCTCTACCTCTCTCAAAAATCTTCAGCCTATCCCTTTCCCAAGGTGAATTTCCCCGGATATGGAAAACCTCTTTTATAACACCTATACACAAAAAGGGTCCGAAGAATGACATTAACAACTACCGTCCCATTGCCAAACTGTCTCATATACTCAAAATTTTCAAAAGTATTTTGTATGATAACTTAAGTTTTCAATGCAAGTCTTTAATCTCCCCCAGCACGGCTTCCTTAAAGGTAGGTCTACAACCACAAACCTTATTGAATTCGTTTCCTTCACCCTTTCAGCCATAGAAAATGGCAAGGAAGTCGATGTTATCTCAACTGACTTCAGTAAGGCCTTTGATAAAATTTCACACAGATTAATACTCTTTAAACTGTCTTCTCTTGGCTTTGAGCCCATCTTATTAAAGTGGATTTCCTCTTATCTGGCAAATCGCAACTACAGCGTTCGCTTTAGATCTGCCCTTTCTAACCCCTTCCTTGCTTCCTCCGGTGTCCCCCAAGGCAGTCATTTAGTCCCGATCCTTTTTATCCTCACCAATAACGATATTGAAATGGTTATCAAACATTCCCACATCTCTCTATATGCCGACGATGATAAACTCTTTAATATCACTTCCTCAGAACATGACTCTTCCCTTATTCAATCGGACCTCAACAGCTTTTCCACCTGGTGCTCCAAGAACTGCCTCGACCTTAATATTTCAAAGTGTCAATCTATTACTTTCTCCCGCAAACGTAACAAACCTCCTCCCCGCCTCTACTTTCTCCATAATCAACCCCTTTCCACCGTTCAGGTGATCCGTGATCTTGGGGTATTATGCGACCAGGAACTCAATTTCCTGGCACATATCAGCGATATAATTCTTAAGGCCAATTCTGCACTCGGCTTCGTAAAACGATGGTCTAAAGAATTTTCCAATCCCTACGTCACTCGGTCTCTGTACATAACCTTTGTTCGCCCTATTCTCGAATACGCGTCTCAAGTGTGGTCTCCTTACTATCATTCACACATTTCCAGAATTAAGAGTGTCCAACGTCGTTTTCTCCGTTTTGCTCTTCGCGGCTTACCCTGGGACAATCCTCTAATCCTACCTTCCTATCAAGATCGCCTTAAACTTATTAATTTGAGCTCGGTGGAAGAACGAAGAAGAATATCCGACATCCTTTTTATCCACCGACTCCTCTCAGGTACCATCGACTGCGTGTCCCTTATAACTCTATCTTTTTTAACACTAACTCTCGTAATACACGAAATCCACGTCTCTTCTATGTACCCACCTCTCGTACCTCCTATGGCTCCAATGAACATATCTCCCATATGCTGCGGAATGTTAATGCGAAAAACTGTTTCGACTTTAACATCAGCACTCCTTCTCTAAAACTCCGTCTCAATCGCCGTCTTTCTTAGTCTCTTAGAATGTAAGTTAAATTAAGTATGTAGCTTGAATTAAGCACAATAAAATGGGGGTATAGCCCCCACCAAAATCAAAAAACCAAAATCAACCAGCAGTCCAATAGCATAAAATTGGTATGAATTCGATCATTATGACTGGATATGGTGAGTCAGTAGGTTGAGTCAGCGATGATGCCGACGATTGATTGAAATTGATTACCTATATGAGCGACGAGCCTTATGTGCTTCTGGGGCACTCAGAATTTGCGTATTATGCTCGAATAGCCATTGTATCCATTTAAAGTCTTTTAAGCCGGATGCGTCATCTGACCCCATCTTTTCAAGAACCCCGTGGACAACAATGTAAGTTGAACTGATGAGCCATAATTCGGTAAATTGGATAGGAGCGTGCAACCGTACACTTTTTTTTTTAGTTTTTTTATCTTTAGAGACTTCTGCTATCTGTTGAACACTCAGGCACAAATGCTGGTCCATTGTTCTGCCAGACAGACACCTTAGATGGCGTTACAGCTCATGAAGAGCCAGAGCAAAGCTTCTTTTATTCACTTACATATATTGTGTGCGATTTGTTTTTCACACAAGTGAAGGGAACCTAAAGCTTAATGCCGATTCCGAACGGCGAGAGCTATTTTTTACAGAAATTAAAAACAAAATGGATACCTGTTCTCAGAAAAAAAGGTTGCCAAATACTTCTAACTAGAAAAATGTTGCCAATGCGTCTGTTGCCAACTAATGAAGATGTTTGTCGCTGGCTCACCTTTCTCGAAGAAGTAGAAAGCTCCTTAATGAAGCGAATATCTCTTGAAGCTAAAAAGGTCATGGAAATCTACATTCTTTCTTCAATTCCAACTGTTGGCAAGTTAAGTGTTGAGAAAACAATTAAAAAGTTGAACGAGAAAAGGACTACCCTTCTTAAAACTGCAAAAAACAGAAGAAGGGTTGGTGCATATGAGCTGCAGTTAAGTGAATTCAAAAACGTTAGCCAAAGACTTTTTGACATATCTACTTGAAAGTGCGTTGAGTTTAAGTGCTGCTCCTGTCCAAAAGAAAAAAAAAATCGAACAAAAGCGCGATCTTTCCTTCAAGATCAAAGGTCTCCAAGAAAAATAGCCATTGGTAAAGTGGATGTTTCTGAAACCATTAAGCTTCAAAAATCCCTGACAAGAAAGTTGGCGAGTTCTTCATCTTCATCTTTATAAGCAGGCACTCGAAAGAAGCTATCACTGGTGCAGACCATGCCCAAATTAACTCATCAGACACCGAATCTTGGATTTCAAATTCTCCAGAAAAAAAACCGCGATTGGAGAAGGACGTCCTTTGTTACACGAACCGACAATCCTAATGTTGCGAAAGTGGCAGACAGATTAAGGATGTCTGATAGGGCAACTGCAACAAATGATATCGATCAATCCAACATTGCTGATAGAAGCAAGTTTAGGAGGGAGAGGTTAAAATCGAGGACGCAATTGGATGTGGTCTCTAACCAGGATCCGTTGGGGCTTTATTTCGATGGTCGCAAGGACTTAACAAAAACTGCGAGTGTTAAAACTATTGAAGAGCATATTGTGTTGATTGCAGAACCTGACTCCCAGTACCTACCTGGGTCATATTTCACCACAAAATGGAAAAGCCGAAACAGTTACAAATGCAATAATGGAATTTTTTAAGCAATCACATATCTCAATGGATAGTCTTAAACTTATTGGGTGCGACGGAACCAATGTTAATACCGGGGTAAGAGGGGGAGTTATTCGGCAAATTGAGATGAAAATTCAACGACCCTTGCAATGGTCTATTTGCTTGCTCCATGCAAATGAATTACCTCTTAGACACCTTTATGAGAAAACATCTTACGACGGAGATATCGGAAAAGAACTTAAGAACTGTCAAAATTTAAGCGTTGCTCAATACCATCCAGTTCAAATAAACATACCGGATCTCCCATTGCCTTGCCTAAGCTCGGATCAAAAATATTTTTATGAAATATGTAAAGCAATCAGAGATGGCTTACGACAGCTAACCGCATTCTTCGGGTTTATGTGTCGAAAGAATCACCAGAAGAGCCATTGAAGCAGATAGTTCTGTACATTGCTAAATTTACGCTGTTATGTGGTTTGAGATAAAATCTCAACTTTGTTTTGTGCATGGTGCAAAACATTTTTACAAAATACTTAAGTTATCAAGGTATTTACCAGACCATTTAAGAATAATAGTAGATGCCGTCCTCGCTCGAAATGGATATTTTGGACACTGTGAGAACTTTTTGGTAGTTATGTTGTTTGATGATCGCCAAAATATTCGGGAGCTGGCTCTTCGCCTTATACTCAAAGCAAGAGCAACTTTTAACAACAATACTCGTGAAGAAGTTGTTCGACACTTTAATCTTCCGAGCTTCCATTTCGAAGCCGATGAGTACTATGAGTTAATAGATTGGTGGCAAATTCAAAAGAGTCGTTTGACTGATACCACCATTACTCGCGGGTCTTACACAAGAGGACCTTTGGGACATTGTCCAAGAAAAAGAAACCCCTAAGTCAAACTGGATAAAAAACCTTCCATGCCATAGTCAATCAGTTGAAAGAGCGGTGAAGTTGGTCACTGAAGCTTCCCAAACAGTTTGTGGGTTTAAAAACAGAGATGGACTCATTAAAGGTACTTGACTTCCTAGAAAAGAACTGCCAAATGTAGAGACAAAAAAAAAATTATATTAAATAATAAAGAGTAGTCCATTTAAAGTTGACCTATCTGGCAACGCTGTAACTTTTGACAGCGCTAACAGATCGACTAATGTCATACCGCGTTGGAAGCGTCATTCGAAGACAATTTACACCATGGAACAGTACACTCCAAAGAACGCCCTGAAATTGTTCAGCTTTACATTCAAAATAACTTCTCATTTGTGTTAACTCAACGTGCGTTTCGTAAAAAAAATAAAGTGAAAAGTGCTCCAGTTAAGAACACAATTAAGTCTTTATACGCAAAATTTGTGAACACCGGTAATCTTAGTAATGCTAATCATGCATCCAGACAACGAACAAGTCGTTCCGATGAAAATATCGAAACCGTAGGAACCTGTATTGAGGAGACTCCAACGACATCGAGTTATCGCCGCTCTCAGGAATTAGACATCGCTCGCACCACTCTCCGACGCATAATTCAAAGCGATTTGAAGATGTTTCCATACAAAATTCAAATGGCACAAAAACTCAACCCAGCTGATTATCCGCCACGCCTTAATTTTGGCAAATGGGCTATCGAAATGACTGTAAACGAACTTGACTTTTGGTGAAAATTCATCATGTCAGACGAGGCACAGTTCCCGTTGAATGCAGGCGTAAACAAGCAAAATTGCTTTATGCCACCGAAAATCCTCAATTAATTGAAGAACAGCCTCTTGACGACCAAAAAGTAACAGTTTGGTGCGGTGTTTGCGCGAATATGATCATCGGACCGTATTTTTTCGAAGAAGATGATGGAGCCACGACAACAGTCAATAGTGAGCGTTATCGAGCCATGATAACGGATTTTGTGATGCCCATTATTCGTGAAAATGATATGGATGACTTCTGGTTTCAACAGGACGGGGCTACATGCCATACAGCTCGACCAATAATCAATTTATTGCGACCATTGTTCCCCGGGCGATTGATATCGAAAAATGGTGATTTTGACTGGCCACCGAGATCACCAGATTCGACCAGACTTTTATTAGTGGGGCTATTTGAAATCCCACTATATACGCTAATAAGCCAAAGACCATAGCTTAACTGAAAGCCAACATTCGACGTGAAATAGCCCCCATATCGTCCGAAACATTGGCCAAAGTCATGGCCAAAATGGTTTTCTTTAAATTCCTATACGTTTTTTTCAGTTTAAATTGCAATGCGCGACCCCTAGCGGTCACTTGAGATATTAAAAAAAAATCTTAAAATGATCAAAAGAACTCTGTGCAACTTTTGCGGGGGGTATATTTTTCATATTTTTATTTTAATTTTTTCCCATATAATATCGCTCCACCCTAGTGTGCAGCGGGGGGTTTTGACAGTACCCCGCCGAGGAGAGAAGCCGCGAAATAATTATTTGATGGTATTGGTATTATCCGAACTCGCTCATCATGCGTCAGCGGCCGACACACTACCCATTGCGCCACGGCGCTCTCTCTCCGCATACATAGCTAGCCTAATATGTCGCTTGGGCAGATTCTAGTGGGCGAAAAGATCAGCCGATTTGACCAATCCAGATTCTGGTAGCTCTAAAGAAGAAGAAGAGAACGAGAACTAATTGCTCAAACAATTTAAAATGCTCTAAAAAGAACCCAAAGGGTCAACAATAGCGTATTACGTTACAAAAGTAACGGAAAAATCTTGAAGGTCCAAATAAACATTTAAAAAAAAATTATGAATTTTAAAGTTGTAACAAAACCACATTGGTTGAGTGCTTATGAGCCACCCTGTATAATATAAACTTAACCTCTAATTGGCGAATTCTTAATTGAGGGAGATTTAAAACTCAAGCCAATAAAATTGGTTTATCACTCCAGAAACTTTTACGGCCTATAAATAACATCAATACGTGCCAATCCCTTTTCAAAATTTCAGCTGTTCACATAAGTTTCAATAGAATCCTAAATTTTACCAAAGTTAACTAAGTCCCCAATACATGAATGTATGCATTTATGCTAGCAATAAAATAACAAAACAAAACCAAAAGAGTAAAAGCGCCAACGGACGCGCAAGAAAAAAATACATAGCCACGAAAAAACGAGATGAAATGGCATAAAGTTCAAGTTCAAGCGAAAGTGAAAATGATGATAACATATGCCACATCACTTGGCTGGCGTATTTATGAAACCGAGCTCAAGTGGATACGAAAACATAATCGACCAATTCGAAGTGGAGGACCCACTCATGCATAGGTGATCCCGTATATGTACGTCAGCTTGAGGTTTCGGGGTTTTCCCTTTATTGGAACTTGTTCTATTTCTCGTGTGGGCTCCTTTTTTGGAATCGATCTTCTTCTGGGTATGCGGAAGCACTAGTCAAATCTTTGTTTTGTTTAAGTGGCTTATGTGGGAATTGCTCGTTCTTAAAAATGAAATATTTTTGGGATAAACAGCTAAACACATGCTTGTACAATAATATTTGAGTATTTCTGCCCGTTGGTTTGCTATGCCTGTAGAATAATAGAGCAGCGAACTGGTCTTGGAGTTGCGTAAGAGCATACAAATCAAGTTTCTTAAAATTCCTAACTTACTATCTGTGAAACAAGTCGGATTAGAATGTTTTCGGGGAAGCGAAACCAATATGGTTCTATCTTCTATCTTGATTTTCTTTAAAAAAAAAAAATGTTTTAATAGAACACGTTTGGAATGTGTGTTATTGAACAATTGATTTATATATTTATTAACATAGTGAAAGGGAAGGTAGTCAAATATATCAACAACATCTGGCACGTCACTAAGTTTCGGTTTTATAAACAAATTTGAACCCAAAAGTAAAAAATCAGTTCCCAGGAATAGTCTTATTGTTTCCTTGCATAATTTGATTTCCTACTTTTGTATTTAGGTTTCCATCATAAAAACTTCACTAATTGGCTAAGTAATTAATTAATACTAGGCAAAACGTTAACTTTATTTATCCAAAAACCTACGCATAATTTATTTCGTCTGAAAATAGCAATCAAAAAAGGAAAATATGTGAATTCGACTTTTACGTTTTATGTAAATGATTTGCAGAATACGCAATCATTTCAATGTTCTAGTTAGGCCGGATCAGAAGCACTAGGCAGTCTTAAAAAAAAAAAAATTATTTTCGTCAAGAACCAAAACTGGTTCAGTATATCATAAGCACGAAGTTCAAGGCAGCACCTTCAGCAGTGACTGTTTGCTTTGGCAATAATATCCTCTTCCAAGAGTATAATGAAATTCAACGTGAAATAACAAGACTCCATTGTAAATCATTAGGCATTTTTCAATGGGCCACGGGATTTAATTTGCAAAAGGTCCTTGTTGATGGAACTCCAGTCCCGTCCTACCCTAGATGGCTAAGCTTGACCATACTTACTGTCACCGATGTAAAGCATGTTATTTAGAGGTTTGGTTTTTAAACTGGCAACACTGTTTCTACAGATTGTCAATTTGACAGTTGAAAATCGATTTGTGGGTATTACTTTGCCATTTTACGATTAATAGATTAACGCCAGAACAACGCACGCAAATTGTGCAAACTTATTTTGAAAACCATGGTTCGGTTCGCCAAATTTATCGTGCGCTACGTCCATTTAACGGTCGACATAAAAGTCCATCTGAGCAAGTTATTCGGAACACGATGAATCCTTTTGGCACCACGTATACTCTAATGGATAATACGAGGGTGGTCCGATAAGTACTTAACATACAAAAGAAAAAGAAAAATTTTGGAGAAATGACGATTTATTTTTCAATATAGTCTCCTTTTAGCTCGATACACTCGACCCAGCGATGTTCCAACTTCTTTAACCCGAACATTTTTTTAACTCTGAAAAATACGTTTTCTCGACTCGTTTTTCTCATTCGACTGAAATTTCTGCCCGGCGAGTGACTTTTTCAAGTATGGAAACAAAAAGAAGTCGCACGGGGCTAAATCTGGAGTGGGGCCGTTTTTTCTTCAATTCGGTCATGGTCCTAAAAAAAAAACCGTTCTACCGATTGCTTTGAAATTTATATATGTTCTTATATGCCGTACCAAAATTGCTTATTTTCGAAGATATTTTCTAATTTTTTGCACACGATTCTTAACAAAAAAAAAAACAAGATTTTTTCAACAGTCCGCCATGTTTTTCTTCAATGAAATTGATTAATTTTGGTAGGGCCGATATCGACAGACCTACTGAATAATAATCCATTCGATTTTTTCATTTCAGACAACATGAACAGCCGCTATTACCATGACCAGTTATCTGGTTTTTTTTTTGTGTCTAATTTAATTTAAAATAAATATATATAAAAAATGTAAAATAAAAAAAAATTGTTTTATACAGTTTAAGATACAAATAAAAACATATATATAACAAAATTAAAATGATTGAATTTTAGTGTCTTATAAAAAAATTCCCTAAAAAAGGTAAAATATATGCGTTCACATGAGACTACCCCCTTAACGGTTGTTCCGTTTGAAAGTCGAACTTCTTGTACCGCTGTGATGTCCAATTTATACTTATTAATTCCATTGAGTGCTGTTTGAAAAGAACCCGGTCTGAACAAACTCCGTACGCTCCACGAGTGCATCCTTAATATTTGTAGATTTTTCGCTCTCCCTTGAACCGTTCCCACCCAAAAATTCGATCGGGAAACTAGTTTACCTCCGGAGTATGTTAGCCAAAGAAGTCCAACCAAATTTAACACAACGGTGGGGATCAACGATTTTTTATGATGTTTTGAGCTTGACGTTATTATGGTGTATTGATACAATGATGTTAGCGTCTACCTCTGCCCTTTTTTATGAGGGAAAGATCCATAAGGATTTTGTTCATTAGAATCTTATGATTGACACTCCGAACGCTATCCCAAACATTGTCCCATTACACGTAATGTAATGCACTTTTTTAATCCATTTTTTTTTCAATAAAAAAAAACCCAAGACGCACCTGAACAAATTCAACTTTTATATCAGTGAAGAACGAACTAATTATTCCAAATGGCCGACAACCACAACATATGTTAGGGCACATTTGTACAAACATAACAAAAAAACAAAATGGAAAATCGAATGTACTTTGCTCTCGAAATTCAAAGCGTCACCTTGTTGTTTATAACGAATCTCGTTTTTTAGTTTTTTAGTTTTTAATTCATTTTTATTCTTAACTTCTTAGATCTATCTTACCCTAGACAAAAATGCTTAAAAACTAGCTTAACTATCTTAACAATCTAGATATCTTACTGGCCCTAGGCGGACACTCTAAAATAGACGTAACAACTTAAATCTATGTCTTTCGACTACTATATCAACTTACCGCTAACATTACTATATCTAGCTTAAGCAAAGAAAAATGTTTTTTTTTATTAAAAACTTAGCATATGATCATTTGTATTATATATAAAACTTAAGCCTACCTTAATGTAACTAAACCTAACTTATTCTACCTTAACTAAAATATATATATATAAATTATATACATAATATATATATTTAATCTTCCGTGCAGGGACGGGTTAAGAATATCCCTGCAGCTATACCTCTCGCTTGTCGTAAAAGGCGACTAAAACAAAGGTAAACAAAAATCACATCTAGGCAATTTAGAAAACACCAAGGTGAGCCTAGGGACACATATAACACCATTAAACTGCCCCACAAGTGTACATGCAAATCAGTGGGTTGACACGACTGGAGATCACCGGTGTTGTAAGAGTAAGATCAAACAAAAAAATATGGAACATGCCCGTGTAACAAAAAAAAAAAAAAAAAAAAAAAAACAGGCCGAAAAACAATTGGTGCAAAATGCAAAAACACCAGCATTTGATTGGCCTCAGCGATGAAGTAATCCCAAACCGAGAAGCCTGCCGCTACTTTCTGAGGTCAAACCGGCGGACCCCACAAGCGGACCAGTAGGAATGCAGTTAAGTGGGAAGGTTATGGTCCTACACTTCTGATCATAACAACGCCGGAAAAAGGAAAAGAAGAATATATGTATATCTTTTTTTTTTTTTGTTTTTTTTTTGTTTTATATACAATATATATACCCTACTACTACCTACCCTACCCCACCTTACCCTACCTTAGCCTATGTAAGCCTGCCATTGGTGTTAGGCAGGCGATGCCTGGAAGAGGCTGAAGCTCTCAAAGTGGCCACTGACGTAGCTCTCTCCAGCCACCAAAAGCGTTGATGCTGTCGGACTACGTCTCCTCGATCCCGGCGTGAGACCGATCTACAGAACCTGAGGCGCTCGGGCTCACGGAGCGCGACATCGGGTTCGTAGAGGAATCGCCGTTCCACGGAATTGCGACCCACGTGGAAGATTAGCGGTATCGCCAATCTATCCTGGATCAGCCCACATCTATCTAAATAGAGGAATGCTTCTGGCGGCACAAAGCCATTAAGGCGCACTCTCTCGTAATATAAATCGTTGGGGTAGTAAGCCCCGAAGATCAGGCTATTGACCGAAGTCATTGCTCTCGCAACGTGGCTTCGAATCAGTTTGATCAAAAAATTATCTATCCGTATAATCCTGGCCCTATTGTATAGGACCTCGTTCGGGTAAAATTTCATGTACTCAGATTCGGGTGTCCTATGTAGCCACGTCCTGAGACATTGTCTCTCAAACACCCGAATCCTTTCCATTAAGCTGGCTCTCACATTGAACCAGACGGGACATCCATAGGCAACCATGGGCCTGATCAAGGCCATGTAGCAGATTACCTTCACCCTAGAATCAAGTTGGCTGCTATGAAACATCCATCTTGTCAGAGCGAAAGCGCCCCGGGCCCTTGCCAGAGCAGCATCTACATGTTTGATACTGATCCAGCACGATCCCAAGATATCTGACCACACTTTGTTTCGCCAGTGGACGCCCGTCCGGTCCTAAAATTAAGAACCTGCGCCAGTTTTTTCTAGTGTCCCGAGAGGCCCTAGACAAAGGCGTTCTGAACAATATAGATTCTGATTTCTGGAAGTTGATTTTCAACTTCCAGTCATCACAATACTGCTGAATGTTTTCGAAGTCACGCTGCAGAAGAGTAACAATGACGTCGATCGTTGGACCTGATCTGTACGCGATTAGGTCGTCTGCGTACGCTATTGAATGGTGAAGAGAAACTAGCAGATCGCTTAGGTAAATGCTGAAAAGTATCGGCGAATTTACCGTACCCTGTTGCAGTCCATTTTTGATTTCAAATGTTTGGGTAGAAGTCACGTTGGCAATTTTCAATAACGAATCTCGTGTTTTAGTCAGAGTGGGCACGATTTTACACTTGAAAAATAAGAATTTGTAAGTTTTTACAGAAAATCTTTTCCGGTCATACCTACAATATTTCTTTGGAAAATTTGGATTTTTGTGAGATCACACCTCAATGGCCACATATGGCCTGGCGCTGCTGGTGCATGTTTAGATCCCAACAACTTAAATTATTTTAAGTGTATAAAAATGAAAAGGTAAGACGAGTTTATTCTCAGAGACTTCTTTAAAATCATTTAATTTAAACTAGTTTTCCTAACCTTGTAGTTTTGTTCTAATAAAGTGGCATAGAAGCCAACCTAAGCGCAAGTCCATAATTGGCTATGAATGTTTCACGCATTTCAGGAGGTAGTTTAAAGTAATCAATTGTTTGATGTGACTGGTTCGAGACCCTCTCACAAGAGCAAAGACCTGAGTCAACAACTCTACTTAAAACTTCAACATTTTTTCCATTCCCACCTGAAGCAAACAAAAATAAAAAAGATGCATAGACAGAAAAAACTCATACATTTTTGATGAACTTTCTTGAGCAATACATTGTTAACTATGCAAATTAGAAAATAAATATAAAATTAACAAAGTTCTTTTTGTTTTAGAGTGCTCGCATTTCTCGCTCGCGTCAGTAGATTGATTGGAACTTGTTAAGTTAGTTTGGCTGGATTAAGGCATTTGTGTCTAGGTTAAAAAAGGTATACTCGTAAATGCATGAAAACTGATACAAACTCGGTTTGATTGTCTAACATGAGGCCCTAAGCTTATAAGTAAATCAATTTTGAATTATGTATGGGTAAGAATAATGTAGTAAGCTCATATTGTGCTGGAGTGGTTGGTCACCCAATGAGTGGGTGAACATGCGGAAGCTTTGGACCTATTTTATGTCAATAATTCAATTTACAAGCCGCCCCTATATTCCATTTGTACTTGGTCCTCCTCTTTCACTATCGTACAATCACAATTCTCAAAATATCCTTCGCCATTTCAAGCTTTCATTACACATTAATATATGCAAAAATATTTTATGATCGAACGCGTGCTCGAACGTTTCTGCATCAATCAACTTTGCTCCATCACCAGCCTTCTCATTGACGCCATCACATCTGTCACTATTAAATACGATTTTATCGTGTTTTTGCTATCAACTGTTTCCATTGATTAAATACGGTGTGTTGCCATGCTCCGGCCTATTATGAAGATCATTAATCCACCTCAGTGTCAGCCTCGTCCACCGCTTAGCGTCTTCAGCTGCAAGGCAACCAACGTGCTCTTAAGAGCCCGAAAGCTATCTTGCTTTAAACTTTTTTTGCAATTAAATCAACAAATCTCCAGACAAAATCATCAACGTTTTGATTTATGGTTACCAAATGCTGAATGGAGAGAGCTCGTCCAACACCCAAAGCCTCGAATAACGAACACCAGCACTTCGTGTTGACTGGTTTGCTGGTCTGTCTAGTTGACCACATGTCTGTTTGGTCGTCATTTCGGCCATTATTTATGACTTGACGGCTCATTAGTTTCTCAATGCTCGTGACCTTGATCTTCGCCGAAGTTATGATCTGCCTCTCGGGACTTTTGATTTCACTTTCAATATAACCAATACCCCCATGCGTGCCTACTCTCCCACACGTTGGCAATGATTCCATTTGATATGATCTACTTATCGTACTTTTTCTTTTCATTTGCCTCCTCTATACCCATCGCAATCGAAGACTGACTAATAGTTCTCTTTATCGAATAAGGAAACACCGCTTTTGATACGACAAGCTATGTACGTGCGATCTGGAACTAGCTGGTATGTATTCATTAGCACAACCGGAAAACAGAGAGCGACGACTGAGGAATCGTGCGGATCCGCCACCAATCAGATTGCATCGTTTTTACACCTAAATATGACTCAGACTCAGGCTCACGCTAGAGATACCCCAATGGCCTTCGGCGTTTCGTAAGACGTAAGATATTCTACAAGTTACCCTTTCTTTTTTATCTTTTTGTAGTTTTCCGTTTTGGTTACTTTTTTTTTCTTAACAAATCTCTCGAATTTTAAATCAGTTCACAGCCGCAGAAGTTGGGCGCGTCTTATGCTCGTGCTTAGGTATAAATAGGATGAGTGGTTGAGATACGAGCATCATTACCCTTTTTTTATCATTAGAACTTGGTCGTCGACGGGAAAGATGGTAGGTTTGCGGTAGCCTGTTAAATTGACATTCACATTCACACTGAATTTTTATGTATTGATTACAGAAATTATTCGCATTGGGATTTGCAATTGTGGCACTGGCTTCGGCCGTATTCGCCGCTGTACCATCAGTTGAGTACCTTCCCCCGGTGGGACAAGATATCTCGGAAGGTTCCGTGTCCAGCTATTCGGTGCCATCGAACGATTACTTGGCTCCGGTCGGACAGACAGTGTCTGGGGGAATTTCGTCAGGAGTCCTTGCTGATGATGGATACCGCTACAGGACCGTGAAACGCTACCGTCTTCGTCATCGTCGTGATGTGAACGAGCTCCCAACCTCTGAATACTTGCCTCCAGTTCAACATGCTTCAGTTTCACATGTTGCTCCACAATACTCCGTCTCACAAGTGTCGGTTCCACAAGTTGCTCAAGATTACTCCTACTCCCAAGAGTCGGTTCCACAAGTGGCTCAGGATTACTCATTCTCCCACGTGTCGGCTCCCCAAGTGTCTAGCGTCTCACTTCCATCGAACGAGTACTTGGCTCCAGTCGGACAATCAGTATCTTCGGGCATTTCCTCAGGAGTCCTTGCTGATGATGGATACCACTACAGGACCGTGAAACGCTACCGTCTTCGTCATCGTCGTAATGTGAACGAGCTCCCAACCTCTGAATACTTGCCTCCAGTTCAACATGCTTCAGTTTCACATGTCGCTCCACAATACTCCGTCTCACAAGTGTCGGTTCCACAAGTTGCTCAAGATTACTCCTACTCCCAAGAGTCGGTTCCACAAGTGGCTCAAGATTACTCCGTCTCCCATGTGTCGGTTCCTCAAGTGTCTAGTGTGTCATTACCGTCAAACGAATACTTGGCCCCAGTTGGACAATCAGTCTCTTCGGGCATTTCATCAGGAGTCCTTGCTGATGATGGATACCGCTACAGGACCGTGAAAAGGTACCGTCTTCGTCATCGTCGTGATGTGAACGAGCTCCCAACCTCTGAATACTTGCCTCCAGTTCAACATGCTTCAGTTTCACATGTTGCTCCACAATACTCCGTCTCACAAGTGTCGGTTCCACAAGTTGCTCAAGATTACTCCTACTCCCAAGTGTCGGTTCCACAAGTGGCTCAAGATTACTCCGTCTCACAAGTGTCGGTTCCACAAGTTGCTCAAGATTATTCCTACTCCCAAGTGTCGGTTCCACAAGTTGCTCAAGATTACTCCTACTCCCAAGTGTCAGTTCCACAAGTGGCTCAAGATTACTCCGTCTCACAAGTGTCGGTTCCACAAGTTGCTTCACAATACTCTGCCTCCCAAGTGTCGGTTCCCCAAGTGTCTAGCGTCTCACTACCATCAAACGAGTACTTGGCTCCAGTAGGACAATCAGCCTCTTCGGGTGTTTCTTCGGCAGTTCTTGCTGATGATGGATACCACTACAGGAGCGTAAAACGTTATCGTCTTCGTCATCGTCATTGAGCGCCAAAAGGCATTTACCATTTAGCTGTTGAATGGCTATGAAATAAAAGAAAATCGAAAAATTTATATTTTTATAAGAAAAAAATTGTTTTATTATTTTTTGTTAAAACAAAAGCCTTGGCTTACCCATGTATAGAGCCCTAGTTTTGCTTAGTAGCTGTTGAATCGCTTTTGATTTTGAAGATCGTCTCCTATGACTCGTCTCTGAAAACGTAAGTAGTCAGTAGCATGATCAACATCTGAAACAACACATTTAATATGAACAACACCCAATTTTTTGTAATTTGGCCACTGATCCTTGCTGACTGATATTCAAAATTGAGGGACGACACCGAGGATGTTTGTACAAAAATAATGATTGGAAGGAGATCAAAATTGATTCGCACACTTGCCCACTAAGAAATTTGACATTAGCTGGGTCTTAAATAATATCGATGACTCGTTTTTGAATGAATGATGTACGGTTGCAAGCCCCATCTTTTTCCGAAGGCCTTTTTGCATGCATAAAAAGCGTTCAATCCTTTTTTCATCCTTTTCTCCAGGTTCCTTTTCCAGGAGAGTTTTGAGTCAAGAATGATGCCCAGATACTTTGCTTCCGCTTTGAGTTTGAGTGGAGTGCCCTTTAACTTTGGGGGAGCAAATATCGGAATTTTCCTTTTCCTGGTAAACAAGACCAGCTCGGTTTTCTGAGGGTTTATTCTCAGACCGTTCTGTCTTGCCCACGAGGAGAGTTCTCTCAGCGCAGTTCCATTAGTTTACTGATAGTTGGTAGAAATTTACTTTTTATCAAGATAACCAGGTCATCCGTGTACGCTATGATCTTTGTGTCTTTCTCCATAAAGAATTTGAGGATTTTGTTGACTGTAAGAAGCCACAGGTAGGGGGAGAGAACTCCTCCTTGTGGTGTGCCTCTAGTTGTCACTTTCCTTATAGAACTGTGTCCAATGTCTGCATTGATAATTCTGTTCTTCAACATATTTTCAATCATTTCAAAGTGGGTGGAGTCGGGTTGTTGACAGCAAATAGGTTCACGGAGCTTAGGAAGTTTGTGAAACGATTTGCTTGTGAATCGGTACGGCTTAGCAGATTAATATTGAAATCACCGGAAAGAATAATATGTTCATAACAAGCCCCGAAGCGTTCGATGATTTTAGTAACAATGGTGGTGTCCCTTTGACTTGGGGGGTTGTAGATGACTCCAACTAGACATTATTCGAAGTCACAGATAATTTCAAGCAAGAGGTAGTCGATCGTTTGAATTCGAATTTCCGATTAATCTGCTGGCTATTTTTTCCTGAACAAAAATTGCAACACCGCCCCCCCCGACTCCCAACACGATCGTCCCTATAGATTTTATACCCTGACAACGCAATGACCGCATTTTGAAAGCAGGGTGTAGGCCAAGTTTCGGAGATACATCGAATATCAGTTTAAGTAATTTTTTCACAAAAAAAAAGTGGTCCAATGACACCGCCAGATGTTCATTACAATCCCGCATTCAAATGGCGTAATAAGGGCGTTTTTTTCCTTACAAGGTCGGCACCTTTTTGTTTTTTTTTTTTGGTTTCGCGCCAAGAGATGTGGAATCTTCGATCAAGATACTGGTAGCCCGGGCTACCGTGTTGTGCGTCCTCCTCAGCATTTGGGCATTGTGGACACAGTGGGGTATAATCATGTCCAAATTTGTAAAGATACTTTCTGTAGCCGCCATGTCCAGACAGAAACTGCGAAAGATGGTAATTATAGTCTCCTGCTGATCTTAATGTCCAAGTTTTGATAACGGGAATGAGCCTATGCGTCCATCTTCCTTTTGTAGAGACATCCCATCTAGCTTGCCACGTTACTATGGATGCTGCCCATTCTTCTTCTTTTATGCGCCTGGCCTGTTGTCGGCGAGACGTTAGTCTGTGGTGTATCCTCATGATCTCGTCCACCAGAATGTCGATGGGTAGCATTCCTGCTATGACAAACGCTGCATCATCTGAGATGGTCCTAAATCCGCTAATTGTTCTTATCGCGCAAAATCTATAAACTGACGTCATCATCCGTTTCAGTCGTCTGCCTGCGAGTGCACCAGCCCAGCGTACAGTAGAACTAAACTGACTACCTTTGGGAGTAAAACTCTGCGCGCATATCCGGGACCACCTACATTTCGGAGCATTCGTGAAAGCGCTCTTTGTGTACGAGTAAGTGATGTCTTCTCGCTGGCATACCTTATTTGTTCCTTAAAGGAGAGCTTGTCATCAAGCATAACCCCTAGGTACTTCACAGATTTCTTAGACCTAATCGTCTGATCGCCGACAAAAAAGCTCGCATGTTCCAATTTCTTGCGACTGGTTATGAGCACAGCCTCCGTTTTGTGGGCCATTAGTTCCGTGCCGGCACTTACCAACCAATCTTTCACCTTAGAGACGGCTGTGTTCGTGGGAACCTCCACTTCCTCTATGTGTTTGGCCACTGTGACAATAGCAATGTCGTCAGTAAAGCCATTGATTTGTACTCCAAAGGGAAGCGCTAGTCGTAGAAAGCCATCATACATAATGTTCCACAGTAGGGGTCCAAGGACTGATCCCTGCGGAACTCCCGCCGTTATGCTATAGAACTTGACGCCCTCATCGGTGTAGTATCTAAAACTCCTGTTGTTGAAATAGTAGTGAAGGTCGGCACCTGTCAGTTGTGCTTAGCCGCCCGCCCCGAAGAGATTGGAACAGCTCGGAACAAAAGAAGCGCATTAGGCCTTCTTATAGTTCTCGGCTTCTCGGTTCATCACTGCAACGCATTTTGTTTAGAGACATCATTCACCAAGAGTTATACGAGTACATTCAATCAAAGCCAAGTAAAGTGAGTTACGGTGCATAGTGAGCGACATAGAAACACAATCAACTTGTTTTATAGCCGCAAAATGATGAATTGGAACAGGAGAACATGTGTCTCGAATTGTTATGACGATACAACCGAACACACAGCGTTATGAAGGCATGTTTTCGGGACGCCTTAAGTCTCGTTTTGACGATTTTGAATAACTAACAATATAGCTCGACTCGACCGTTCCAGACTCTTTAGGATTTTTTGAAATCATAGATCAATCAAATCATGGACTCTGGAACCTCTGAAAGAGAATATCCGGAGAGAGTGTGAGAACTTGTCGCCCGAAGTTTTCGGCGAAGCGACTGAAAATACAGAAAAAGGTACCCAAATGGGCTATCTTCTAAAAGTAATGAAAAAAAAGACTTAAAGGCCCAAATAAGCATTTTAATTAAAAGTATGAAGGTACGCTGTTTCATTTTAAAGAGTGTCTTTAGAGATATAAAGCTAGCATGTATGAACAAGATTCTTGTGGTGATCTGCGCGCTAACGGCTGAGCCTGTTTTTGATCTCCACATCGAAAAATGCTAGTGATATATATTTGCCTATTCGAACTTACAAAACTTTTATTTAATCATCATGCGCCAAATAATTAAGGTCGCTTAAATAAAAAAAAAAAAGCGATTTATTTACGTGTATCTACATTCGTTCTGTTGTCTTCCTACAATGACTTCAGTCAGACGATATACGATCACCGATCTTTCATTTGTCTAAATCAAAATCAATGATTCCGGCTTCTGCTTGAGACAAATAAGGAATCTCTTCCGCCATTTATAAAAAAGATCAATAAAAAAACAATAAACAAACAATTCAAAGCTTTTTGTGAGCTCTTGAAATAATAGAAACTGACAGGTAGAACAAAACTCAGTCGCCCCGTGGTAATACACTACCCACATGACATCATGCTCACGTCTCGCATCTAAATCTTTCAATCTATTCGCGCTCGCGATCTGATCTATTCGCAGAGTCTCTGACAACCCACACGTCGTGCTCATCTACAGACACACTTCCCTCAAAGTCACAAATTTGCTCGCACCCGCCAAAACCGATTTATTCAAATTTAAGACCGATCATTTGATCATCTCCACTTGACAATCGTTTGACTGACCGATCACAAAAAGTCTCCATTTCCTATTGTTGAGAAGTCAAGAGCCATCTCCAGACATTCACTTTAGCCCTAAGTGCCCGCTGCAGCTCAATAATTTACGTAAATGACAGCAAAGCGTTTGTGAAAAATGTCTGTGGTCGCTCGTCACTTGCATCACTTCACACACATATCATGTTGGTGTCTTCGATTTTTTTTCTTTTGTTATGGAAATGTATTTTTCAAATCGACATGTTGATTTGCATTCGACACTGGAGCAGACATTTCGGTCGCCTGCACTTGGAACAGGTGGGAGCAGAGGCATGCGCGGAAGTACGTAGCTGCGCCCTATCACCACTCGGTGATAGTGAAGTGTTTTCTATCCATTTCGGATAAACTAGACGGTGGCATTGACCACATTGCGAGGTATGATACTATCGTTTGTCGGCCGAGAATTGTATAAATATGATCGTTGAGCAAGAATTGGGCATCATTCGATCGTTTGCTCTATAGAGGTGATTGAATTAGTTCGACGAAATGGTACGTAGTGAGCTTAAAACTTTGAGCCTTGCTTCATTTCTTGGTTCGAAGAAGAGTTTGTGGTACACTAGGATTAACCCATTCTTCTTTTTCTCGTTTCCAGAAAGTCTTCGTTTTGGTATTAGCCTTTCTGGCGACAACGCTGGCATCGGTCGAGGTACAAGATCCAACATTAGCTGTGCTCGAGGAGATCGAGACTTTAGGTGTGCCTCCGTCTGCGGCTATTGAGGATGGATATCGCTACAAGACAGTGAGGCGATTCCGTGCTCGTCATCGTCGTGAAGTAGGCGAGTTATCTTCGGAATATTTACCGCCAACACAGGAACTCGCTTACGAGGCTCCAACGAGTGAATACTTGGCCCCGGCTCCAGTTATAGAAGTCGCATCTGGTGCTCTTGCTGATGATGGATACCGTTACAAGACAGTGAGACGTTTCCGAGCTCGCCACCGTCGTAATGTAAACGAGCTAGCTTCGGGTGAATACCTACCACCAATTCAGGGTCCATCGAACGATTATTTACCTCCTATTGGTCAGTTTTCTGCCTCCGGTGCTCTTGGTGATGATGGATACCGTTACAGAACCGTCCGCCGTTACCGCCTGCGCCGTCGTCGCCGTGATGTGGGCGAATTATCTTCAGAATACTTGCCGCCAACTCAAGAACTGGCTATTGAAGCTCCTTCTGTAGAATACCTGGAACCTGAAGTCTCTTCTGGTGCCCTTGGCATTGATGGATACCGCTACAAGACCGTGCGTCGTCTGCGTCTGCGTCACCGTCGCGATGTCGATGAAATTCCAGCTGATTATCTGCCACCCATTGCTGCCACAGCTCCAGCTGTTGCTGATATCCCAGTCATCGATAGCGAATACCTGGCTCCTATCGAGCAAAATGAAAACATTTTGGCCGATGATGGCTACCGTTACAAGACTGTCAGGAGATTCAAGGTTCGTCGTCATTAAATCACTTCACAAAGGACGATTCATGGGGTAAACGAGTAATGTTTACAAAGTCATTGCAAATAAATTCAATTCGATAGCATAATTACAAAAAAAAATTATTTTATTGAAAATGTTGTAACATTTGTTGGTTATGTAGAGAAGAATTTTAACAATTGATCTTATAAGGCGTCAAAATTGTCAATATTTTATAACTTGCACCATCGTCCAACATATCATTCTCAGACTTTGGCAACTAGCTGCTCAATTCCTTAGTAATTCACTCGGTAGCAACTCGTTTTAAATGTCGTTGTTCTGTTCTCGTGGTACCCGCCACCAAGAAGGATATCAACTAATTATACGAGTACGCTGATATTAGCTTACAGCTGACCCATAATAGCTTCCAATTTGAAGCAAATAAATATGGATGCCAATCCCTCCTATGTCTTGAACATGATTAAGGTACGTGGCTTGCATGCTTACTATTCGAGTATTTGGGATACTAACTTAATAATAAAAACAATAGTCGAACGGCCATTGAAGACTTGACAGTAGGTCAGTATAGTCAACATACGAATTACGACAAGGTAATGAGCCCCATCAATAACACAAATTTTTCAACAATACTCGTCAAGCGAGCTGAGCTTCAAGTCGCTCGGAAACTTCATTCAGGAAGAATTGACATAAACTATTGTCTCGTAACCGATTCCGACTTACAATGGGTTCGGTTCGGTTTGCGTCATAAAGAGGTTTAATCGATATAAAATTGTTCTTAGGTTAGTACCAAAGTACTATCACGACACGCTTGAAAGTTATCTTAAATTGAAAGTCAGATTAAATAAATGCAAAATATCTGCAAAGAAATGTACATTGTGCAAGATTTTGTGTATTAATTCGTAAAAACTTCTGCTTAATAAATAACCAGATTTTTCGAAAAAAAATTTTAGAACCTATTAGCAATGTAAATGTTTCAAAGGTAGAATATTAAGTTTCTAAAAAGTGGTAAGCTACTAAATTGCCGAATTTTATTACAGATTCGAATGAGACACAAGCTATACTCTCCTAATTTATCATAGTAAGTGCAGCCCCGTGAAGCTAGGCCATGCTCAAGCTTAGAATAAACTAAACCAAAATAAATGCATTTAAGAAGCTTCCGTGGGCAGTTTGGTTTTAAAGATGAATTTATCTATTAGTTCCCATGGAATAGTTTTAAAAAGCAGTTGTATGGTCCAGTACATCTTCCAGTCGAGCAGGACACCGAGGTATTTAAAGTGTTTAACTTTCTCAACGTAAAAGCATTTATCTTAAATTTGTGTTCCTCAATATGTGTCTGAGAACTAGATGCTGAAATGCAAGTATTCTTACTATGCTTGAATCATTTAAAAGGTCCATAGTCTTGAAAAGATCCATAGTCTAATACCATGCCAGTAGGATTAAAAATCATGATTTTAGTTTTATCACTTATGACCAATATGTGCATTTTAAACCAGTGACAAGACTTTAAGGTCATGATGGGTGGAAATTGACTTCTTCTTCTTCTTTTCCTTTTTCCGGCGTTGTTATGGTCAGAAGTGTAGGACCATAACCTTCCCACTTAACTGCATTCCTACTGGTCCGCTTGTGGGGTCCGCCGGTTTGACCTCAGAAAGTAGCGGCAGGCTTCCCGGTTTGGGATTACTTCATCGCTGAGGCCAATCAAATGCTGGTGTTTTTGCATTTGTTTGCCACAATTGTTTTTCGGCCTGCCTTTTTTGCGTGTTGAAATTGAAACGTTGATTGATATCGCCTTTTGGACGGGGTTCAAAGGATCTCTGCTTTGAACATGGCAATACCAACTGAGTCGGTCGCGCTCTATCTTTCTTGTGATGGTTTGTTTTAAGTGGAGGCTTCCTCGGATCTTTGAACTTCTAATGCTGTTGCGCTTTGGTACTCCCGCTGTCATGCGAAGCATCTTCATCTCAGCTGCCGTTAATTTGCTCTCATACTTTTTGTGCATTGTCCAGCATTGTGAACCGTATGTGAGCGCCGGACGTACAACTGAAGTGTAGAGCCTTCCTTTCAGCTTAGGGGGCATTTTTCGATCACAGAAGATGGCGGAGTTTTCCCGCCACTTCATCCACCCTACGCTTACGCGATGTTTGATGTCGTCATCACAAGTTGTTTCTTTATTAATCATAGATCCCAGATATTTAAACTTTTCACACTTGGGAAGCACTCTTCCATTCAAGTAAATGTCTGGAATAGGCTGATGAGGGTCAGAGAACGGGCAGCACAGATACTCTGTCTTCTTTGAACTAATACGATACCCGTGTCCCTCAAAAATGTCCACCCACACATCAAGTGCTCGTTGTAGGGACGCCTGATCATCACTTATACATAATGGCTTCATCGTCAGCAAAGAATAGCTGGTGCACATTGGGGTCCGTCACTTTTCCTTCAAGCAAACAATCAAGGACTGCTATAAAGAGCAGTGGGCTGAGAACGCTCCCTTGGTGTACACCGACTTTGATTGCGAACTCTTCGGTGACTCCTGCGGTGCATCTTACTCTTGTCGTTGCGCTATTGTACATGTCCATGATCACTCGCACGTAGGTTTCTGGAACTCCTTTTTGTCTTAGCGCTACCCATAAAAGATCTCTTGGTTGCCAGTCAAAGGCCTTCTCGAAATCAACCAACACCATATGCAAGTCCTTTGACGAGTCACGAAGCTTTTCCATCATGATCCTTATACTTTGGATTGCATCTGTTGTTGATTTACCCGAGACAAACCAGCACTGGTCATCAGATAGTCGTATTATTTTCCGCAGTCGGCTATCTAATACCCGTTCAACGATCTTCATGGTGTGCGACATCAGCTTGACAGAACGGTAGTTATCACAATTTCGCGTATCACCCTTTCCTTTGTGCAAAGGAAGAAGATAGCTTTCCCTCCATTGATTAGGCATAGTGTCGCCTCTCATAAGTTTGGAGATAAGAACCATGAGCCATCTAGACCCGATGTCTCCCATCTTTTTCCAGAACTCAGAGGGCATCCCGTCCGACCCAACAGCTTTTCTTTTCTTGGAGTTTTTAACCGCGTACCGAACTTCTTCGACTGTGATTCGGGGCGGCTCGCGTACTGTCGCCATCTGTGGAGATTTTTTTCGTCTTCTACAAGGAGTTGGCCTTCAGCATTGTTAATAAACTTTGGGAAACGAATCTTCTGAGCATTTCTTCTTCTCTTGGCGGCTATCTTAAAGATATTTGCTCCTTTGTTCAAATTGCTTTGTCGAAGCTCCTGGGTAGCCTGGTTCCTGTCAGACGCGGAAGACGATATTTCTTCCAACTCCTGATAGAGGCCTTCCATGCTTTTCGCTTTGAATTCGGCGCACTTTTTCTTCGCGATTCCTTTGCAATATCTATATACTTTTTCACGGCGAGCTTTTTCCTCTCTATTAGTAGAAGAGCACTTTGACCAAGCTTGGAAAGTCATTTTCTTTTCGTGTATCACTGCTTTGGCTTCGTCTGTCCACCACCAGATTTCTTTTGCGTGTTGGCAGGGGCCGTTAGATGTTCCGAGCAGTGATTTGGCTTTCTCCAGGGCAGATTTTTGCAGGGAATCCCACATGTCTTGTGCTCTGCACTCCTCATTACCGACCTCATCGATAATGGAAGAGAGGTAGTTTTCCATGATGGTAATAAAAGCTTCGCCTTTTCCTTTATGCAGCTTATACCACTTGATTCTCTCAGACACCTTCGTTTGCTGCTTTGACTTCTTTCTCGCATCCATAAAAAATTCAGTCAGGAGGAGGCGATCAGGGCGATCGCGTCTCCCAGGATCACTTTGCAATCTTTAACTCGTGGCTTCATGAAACTGGATACCAAATGATAGTCTATTTGTGTTTCATTTCCGCCGCTGCTATAAGTGATCAGGTGCCGGCTTTGTTTGACGAACATGGTATTTAGCACTATAAGACCGTACGACTTGCACATGTTTAGGATATCTTCACCTGAAGAGTTCCTGGTGCCGTTTCCCAGCCCTCCATGGTAGTCTTCATAGTCTTCGCTTGCCTTCCCGACATGTCCGTTTAAATCTTCCCCAACAAACAAAAGCTCTTCCTTTGGGATGTTCGCATCCGACTTGAGGGGCATATGCGCTTACGATGTTCCACACCTCACCATGCATCACCAATTTGAGAGCCATCAAACGGTCACTGGACTTTGAAATGGTTAAGACGCTGCCAAGTAGGTCTGCCGCAAGGATGATGGCGATTCCGTTTTTTCCTTGTTCCAATCCATAGTAAAACATCTTGTAGGCTGTCTACTCGCCTTCAACCATAATTTCTTCAAGCTCATAGCTGCGACCACTCATGCTTCCTACGTTCCAACTCGCGACTCTTAACTGTGGCTTACGCCGTTGCATTACAAAAGTATTTAAGGGCACTCTAGGCAAAACTACCTGAACGTAAAACCAAATTGACACTCACTAAAAAAACTGTTTTTTACAAGATCATTCTTACCTTCAAAGCCTTTCCAAAGATTTTTAAGAAAACAGATAGTAAATAGATAGGTCTGTAATTCTTTGACTTTAGGCAAAAAGGTCTTAAGTCTAAACTGCAGTTTTTTGTAAAACCAAATTGAAAATAGTTTAATTATTTGCAAATCGGGATTACATGTGTTTGAAAAAAAAAACGATGGTAAATAACCTCTGAACGGAAAACCTATGTATGTATAAAGGGTGTCCCACGAGCAGTGTGGGGGGGTCTATCCCCCCTCCCCCCCCCTTCCATACGATTTTTTTCTTGTCTTGACCAGGCCTACACGCTCTAGCTTTTTGCCAGAAACCTCTTCTTTCATCTTCTTTTTAAACGAAACTGTTTTAAGGAATTAATTTTCAAACTCAAAATTTTGAAAAAAAAATTTCGAACTATTTTTTTTCAAAATTGTATGTAATTAAGTACTAATTTTTTGTCAAAAATTCAATTCTCTTATTAGCTTTTAGTTAAAATCAGAAAACCGGATGCAAAAATGTCTTGTAGTTTTTGAGAAATTAAAAAAAAAAACCCGAACCACTTTTTTCTAAGAAAAACCTTTTTTTTTTTGTTTTAACGTGGCTGGACTTGTAGGCAAATTAATGTATGAAACATTGACCTGTTTTTTATTATTTTTAAAAAATTCGGAGTTTTATTATAATATCTTTTCCATATGATCCCCATTTTTTAGAAGGCAAAGATTATATCTCCTTCTAATGGATGCACATTAATCAATCCGTTCTTTCAGTTGTTCCAAAAATACTATTTCCACTTCGTAAACATAATTCTTCATGAATCCCCACACATAAAAATCAAGAGGAGTTAAATCTGGTGATCATGTGGCCATTCCGTGGGGCCCCTTCTTCCGATTCAACGGTCACTAAAATTATCATCCAGCCAGTTTCTAACCCGTAAGCTGTAGTGTGCTGGTGCTCCATCTTGCTGGTAAATAGATTGAATTATCTGAATTATGGCCAAAGGAACGTTGTCCATCAAATCGGGCAAATGGTCTCTTAGGAACTGCAAGTATGATTCTCCATTAATAACGGCATTCAAAAACCGGGGCCCGATTACAGTTTGTCCAATAATACCAAGCTAAACATTACAGCTAAAGCGGTGTTGTGATTTATTTTGTTTTTTGTTGTGTGGATTGGTGCTACTCCAATGATGCAAATTGTGGAAGTTAGTAACCCCATCTCTGGTAAACTGTGCCTCATCCGTCCAGAATATCCTTGCAAAATAGTTTCGTTCAGTTTCATCTCGAAGCAGTAATGATCGACAAAATTCTGCTCTCAAAAACTTGTCGTTTGAGGTGAGTTCCTGAACTGGCCTATAATGGTACGGGTGTAAGTTTTCGGTATGAAGCACTCTCCATACTCTAGATTTGGGCACTCCAAGCATAATAGCTATCCTCCTTGTACTAAGGGAGGGATTACGTCGGACCAAATCCAAAATTCTTTCGTCTAAGATTTCTGATCCATCTGTAACTGATCTTTCGCTTCTTCGATGCTCTAGCACTCCGTGCTCTCGCAGACGTCGATGGATTCTTGAAAACATGCTACGACTGGGACACCACCGATTGGGATATCTTTCAGCGTAGAGTCTTTCGGCTTCACGATCTCGACCATTAGCTAAACCGTAGCAGAAGTGCATCTCCGTTAATTCTTCTCGAGAGTATGAGTTTTACATCGTAATGTTTTGATGAGCTAACATCCAATTTGGAAATGGTTGTTTATTAAAAATGCTATGCCTTTTATTTACATTTGGGTTGCAAATATTTTGTTTTTCAATTAAGAAAAATTGCGTCTTTATTGTCTTAGCGGGTAGAACCCATCGGCGGCGGGTGGACCCAGACGAAATTGGCAGGTCAGTTTTCAGGCGTTATCAATAAAAAAAAAGGATTAATCCAGGGTTATTCTAATACTGTGTCACTTTATTGTATCCTCATAAAACTCCGAATTTTTTAAAAATATTAAAAAAGAGGTCAATGTTTCATACATTAATTTGCCTACAAGTCCAGCCACGTTAAAACCAAAAAAAAAGGTTTTTCTTAGAAAAAAGTGGTTCGGGTTTTTTTTTTAATTTCTCAAAAACTACAAGACATTTTTGCATCCGGTTTTCTGATTTTAACTAAAAGCTAATAAGAGAATTGAATTTTTGACAAAAAAATTAGTACTTAATTACATACAATTTTGAAAAAAAATAGTTCGAAATTTTTTTTTCAAAATTTTGAGTTTGAAAATTAATTCCTTAAAACAGTTTCGTTTAAAAACAAGATGAAAGAAGAGGTTTCTGGCTTTACAAAAAAGTATATCACGGCATTGTAGATGTAACTGTTGATTTTTAATAATTTTTTTTCCAAATTAAGTCAATTTTTTAGAAAATTGCCCCACCCGGCTAAACGGGGGGGGGGGATAGACCCCCTCTCCCATACGATTTTTTTCTTATCTTGACCAGACCTACACGCTCTAGCTTTTTGGCACACTACTCTTCGGGGGCACTCTGTATATCGCTATCCTCCTATTTGATAATTCCGTTCGGTATAAAAGACTAAGTTTTTAGAAGAATCTTAAATGTTTCAGACACATCGGTCACAAAAGTCTTAAGTAGACTTAAGACGTTAATACCAAACCAAATATGCATTTTTCTGACTTATTGCCTAAAGACTAAACTATTACGATGGGAAGTAATTGTATTAGACTTAAGTCGTTAATACCAAACGAAAAAAAAAATTGAGTTAAACCCAATCAATTTTTTGACTTAAAACCTTTTTGCCTAACGTCAAAGAATTATTAATCGAAACTTTATCACCTTAGCTTTTTTTTAAATATTCAGGAAAGAAACCACACTCAACGCTTTTATTATAAATATAACATAAAATATTAAAAATATCTAAAGCAATTTTTTAAGGAAATTATTTGAAAAACCGTCCGATATTATAATGATAATTTTGAATAATTCACAAAAAGATGTGGGATCAAAAAAAAAACTCTGGGAATATGATACTTCATTAGCTAGACCTAAAAAATCATAGTACGAATCACAATTGTCGGAGACTACCTTAATACCTAGAGTAGAAAAGAGAGAATTAAACGCATCTGTTAAGACCTTACTATCAGATATTAAAGCCTCGTTATCCTTTAGACAAGAAATTTTTCGTTTTCTGTGTTGTGTTTATAACTATAATTCTAACTAGTTCACATTCCTTTTTAGGGTTACGTTCGGCTTCAGCGAACTTGTTCACATAAAAACTTATTTTTAGAGTTTTCAAAAACTTCCTTAGAGGTCTCTTTGCATAATTGTTTGTAAACAATAAAGATACAAGAATTTATGTTGGTAGGATTGCTTGTTCTTTTTTATAAAATTTATTCTTAAAATTGATTTTCCTTTCTAAAGCGAAACATATCCAAGGCTTGAGTTTTTTTCAAGTTACTTATATTTTTACTACCATAATTAGTACTCTGTAGAACGTAGTTATTAAGAACGAAAATAAATTTAGAAAACGCAGCGGAGGGATCACTTTCATTAAGAACGCTTTCCTAAAATTCAAAGCGAAGGTAATTATTGAGACGAGCGAAATCAGTTTTGAAAACAGAGGAAGTAAATTGTAGTTTATCAATCATCGAAGTACGAGAACATTTTACACTTAGACAAGTCATACAGTAATCAGATATTTGCAGGTCGAACACAGAGCTATAGAATTTCGTTACATGGGTTTTGGAAAAACATACGATAATATGGTTGATGAAAGTACTGGAGGTATCTTCTACACGAGTCGGTTAATAATGCATGACTCAAAGCCAAGTGATGATAACATAAACAAATAATTATCAATCAAGGTAGAGTTCTGAAAAACATCTATGTCGATATCACCCACAATTATAATGTCCAAATCCAGGTTTCCGACAAAAATATGAAATCAGGCTTATTAAAAATGAGTTTAAATTAGCAACTAGGTTGTCAAAATTCTTAAACTTCGTATGTTTTGGTGAGTGATGTTACATAAAAGGTGAGCCATCACCTGTTATTTACTGAATTCAAAATATTAATTTAAATATTCTTGACAGATGCCAAGTATTTTCAATCATTTTAGTCAGTTAACCACGTAACCACGCATTTTTTACATTCAAACTTATTGCGGAATGCATAGAAAAATTCAACACTTACAAGTTAAAATACCCTCGTATCTAGCGCAATATCAGGACGAAATTAATAAATGGAAACTAACGACAAAGCAAGCCAGATAGAAGCAGTATGGCCAACAATAAAAAGTGTTGTGGAGGAAGAAATTGAAAACGAATTAGGCTACTTCAAAGATGCCAAAGGCAAGCCTTGGCTCGATGAAGAATGTGAGAAAAGAGTAAAAACCCGTAATGTACAAAGACTTCAATCTACACATGTATAGTATAATACTGAATCTTGTACGCGTTACAAGATATCAGATCATACGAAAGGAAGTCAGTTGTCATATCCAAGGTAAGAGACGACAATGGCAAAGAAAAAAAGTTGCTTTGTTTGTTTACAATTCAGGAAGGTTGTAATAAAAGTACGAAAAGGATATCAAGGCCAAATCAAGATTTATGCGCAACGATAATGGTGGGTAAGTTTCGGGCAACGAGAGAGTTTCAGCCCAATGGACGAGATATTCCGATAGATATTGTACACGGAGAAGAAGCATCATTGGAAACTGATGTTATCGACTTAGCAAAGAGTCAAATAGAACTGCCAATCATCGTAAAGGAAGCAATACAATGCATCGAGAATACGACCGGAATAAAATATGCTCAAAAGGAATTAAGAAAGGAGTTAGAACGACTCATCACTACTATATGGAACAACGAAACAACAACGAGGAATGGAAAAACTCGTTTCCGTATTTGAAAAAAGTGTGCGGACACTTGTCAAATATTCTCTTAAAGAGACTGACTTCATACCGTTAGGAGTGGCTTCAGGAGGAACCCCTCGACGAGAGACGAGGTACTCAATATTTGACAGCTGTTAGAAAAGAAAGAGGAATTCCACGAAACGTTCCACGATCCACCAACTATTCGTACATTTAAAACAACCGTAGGACTCTATTAAAAGATTGAAAATGTGATTAAGTCAAGCTCAATTCAATTCAATTTCTCAATTTTGTTTAAACATTGTACAAATAAGACATGGTCATTTATACGAGGGTGGTCCGATAAGTACTTAGCCTACAAAAGAAAAACAAAAATTTTGGAGAAATGCCGATTTATTTTTCAACATATGTAGTTTCCTTTTAGCTCGATACACTTGACCCAGCGATGCTCCAACTTCTTTAACCTGTCTGAAAAATACGTTTTCTCGAGGTTAGCAAAGTCGAATGACCATTCGACTGAAATTTCTGCCCGGCGAGTGACTTTTTCAAGTTTGGAAACAAAAAGAAGTCGCACGGGGCCAAATCTGGAGAATACGGTGGATACAATTTGGCCGTGGCGAGGGCGGAGGTGTGAGCCGGTGCGTTATCATGGTGGAAGAGCACTTTTTTTTTCGCCAAGTGGGGCCGTTTTTTCTTCAATTCGGCGTCGAATCGGCAAAATAATTTGGCATAGTACAGCCCTGTGACCGTTTTGCTCTTCTCCAGGTAGTCGATGTGGATCACACCTTGTGAATCCCAGAAAACGGTGGCCATCACCTTTCGCCTTCTTCGGAGCACGTTCGCCGGGTGAAGTCCAATGTTTCGACTGTTCCTTGGTCTCTGGTGTGTCCCAGTGGATCCATGTTTCGTCGACTGTCACGAAACTCCTTCGGATTGGCTTAAACAGCGTCAAACACTGCTCTGAAGTGGTCTCACGGTTGCGCTTGTTGTCCGGAGTGAGCAAACGCGCCGACAGCTTTCTCATGCCCAAAATTTCATGCAGGATATGACCCACGCGATCTTTTGAAATGCCTACTATCTCAGCTATCTCGCGCACCTGCAATCGGCGGTCTGCCAATACGAGATCGTGGATTTTTGTCACGTTATCCTCCGTGGTAGTCGTTTTCGGGGCACCTGGACGTGGCTCATCAAAAACCGACGTGCGACCACGTTGAAACTCGTTAAACCAATTTTTGATGGTCGCCATCGAAGGAGAAGAGTCACTGTACACAGCATAAAACGCTCTCTGATTTTGCTGCGCGATTTCCCTTCCAAAAACCAGAATCGAATCACCGACCGATATTGCTCTTTTTCCATTTTTCTAAAATCCGCGGACACTCCCGCTTCCGCACGCGGTCAAAACAAAACTATGAGTCCGATCCGGCTGAAATTTCGACAGTAGCCGTCTACTAGAATGTATTACTGTAAGTTGCTCTTGCGATACTGGCGCCATCTGGCGGTGAGGCTAAGTACTTATCGGACCAACCTCATATTAACCTAATCTTTGTGTCTGGTGTCTATAACATAATTTGTATGGTCAGCGGCGGAGAGAGAGCAGTTTAACCTAAAGCCGAGTTTGCTGACAACATCCACAAATTGAAGCTGTTCGTTATTTAAAAGTTTAATCGGCAGTCGATTGGTATAATAAAGTTTCTTAGAGATAGGCATAAGGATTCAATCTGAGTCCATTGCACAGTGACCATTTGTATTTTGCTGACAGGTCTTCATTTATTCTCACAATGATGATGAGTCCGATTGGTACTACCTAGAGTACCAATGATGATGAGTCCGATTGGTTCTCTCGGTAAGTCGTTGATAAAGATGCAAAATAGTATTGGTCCCAGTATAGATCCTTGCGGCACTCCTGATATTAAGCTTCTAAATTGCGAAGATTTCCCATTATTAACCACCATTTGAAAGCGATTTTCTAAATAGCTACATTCTAAGTTTATGACTTTGTACCTTACCTGTGAATAAAAATAAACCGTTGGTTTTCGTCTTCTTCCAGGATACATCGCATTTGCCTTTAGTGAAAGCTCTACTCTTGCCTTCTTTAGGACTAGCTCCAGTATGAAAACCTGTTCGTTTGTTGATTTTCCATTTTAAAATCCTTGCTTGCAACAAAGATTCTAACACGAACAAGACCTGAT
Organism: Merodon equestris; assembly: GCA_958301585.1. Taxonomy (NCBI): domain Eukaryota; kingdom Metazoa; phylum Arthropoda; class Insecta; order Diptera; family Syrphidae; genus Merodon; species Merodon equestris. Next base: position 20,195,938 of record OY284413.1, on the reverse strand, counting down.
TATTCCTTACGTTTATCACAAGTACGAAATAGTAGCGAAATATACTATCCAAAAAACGTGTTTGTAAGTACCTTTGTGATTCAGTGTAATAAAACATCTATTTCTGTTAGTTATACTTTAGTCTTTCGTTTATAAGAAAAATTTCGTATCCAGTATTACCGAGGACTTACGGTGAATCGCGGGCGTTGCACAAATTAGCATACGAATGGTATAAAACATTCTAAGAGGGCCTAGGAGTTGTAGTTTATTTGCTTCGTTCCAGTTGATACTCCTAATGAAATGTCATTTGAATCCCACTCAAGTAGTGAACATATTATAAGCCCAAGCCACCGCGTCAGAGTCGCTCGAACATCTAGATCACTTAATAGGTTTTTTGAATTATCCTGTTGTGCTGCACTTCATACTTCCTATTGATCATGAGTCGTTTGTTTGAAAATGCCTGCCAAAAACGATCAGGATGATGATAGGATATTTTTTAATCTTGCTCTACAATAACGCTTCATCACACTAAGTCTCTCGATGTATACCTTCAACTTTTGTAATAGTTAAGTCTTGGGATCACTGCTGACTTGCTTTAATTCCAATTCGCATCTGATTCTCACTCGTAGAGAGAAATGATCGTATATTTGCACACATCACTCCAACCGAAAAGCACAGACCCGTAGCACACTAAGCACGAGGAGGAGCTCGAATGCTTTACAGATAAAAGCTCTTTTAAAATATTTTTCACAGAAAATAGACCTTCAGACCTTCGGTAATTTAGCCCAATAAAAGCTGAACTTGAATTTGGACTTTCATTAACAAAATTCAAGTGAAACTTACAAAATACAACATTTTATTAATATTCGGTCGATATTTCACTTTTGAAAAGCAAGGTTTAGCTGGTAGAAAAAAAAACGACTACTAGTCTCCAAGTTTTGCAATCTAAAATTTTATGAATGAATATTTTAATCAGCGTGCGTGGGTCTTTGCTTATTTATGTTTTGCAAAAATAAAACAAAACAAGGAAACAGTCAAACTCACCAAAATTAATTTCCATTAATTAACATTTAAACCGATTTAAGTAAATCAACAACGTTTAATTAAAACGGCTTCTGTCAAAAATTCACGAAATGCAGATACTTGGTAAGATACAAGGCTCAATTGCAATACACGTGACAAAATGTCATGTAAATGCCTCACATTGGATCAATCATCGGAAGAGGCTTCACTCAAGATGGGCTCAAATGCATTTTTTAATCCGCATTAGCATAATGAAGCGTTGCATAGTTAACGAAGCCTTAATTATATGCACAGATCAGTGAAATAGTTTTTTTTTCTCATTTTTGATTGGTAGTTGTTGTTTTCGTTAAAGGCTACTTTCGAAAAAATTATGAATTCTTGAAGCCGGTGATGATGATGTAGATGATACCGGTAGAATTAATCGGTGTCGCCAATAAGGAAGTTTACGTCAATGTGCGGTTGCCCATATATTAACTTGGTAGAATTTAATTCATGAGACGTGATTTTATTTAAACACCCTTTTGGGAGTAGCTAGATTGAATGGTTGTTTTGCACATTCCTGCAGATTGCTTATGGGTTTAGGTAATACGCGGATTTGACTTCAGGTTTTTGCCATGCAAAATCGAGTCAGAGCTTTTGATTTGTGCATTTCATTCGTGCTTGAACATAATACCACGACTGAACGTACGCTCAAATGATCACGAAGACTTGTTGATTTAAGAGAAATTGATATAAGTCAAGAACGCCCGGATGATCAGGTTTCTAAGCGAGGTAAATGTCAACACAGAGCACACCTTCGTCACAGTTATTTTAACGATATACACATTAATTGGGGCAACAGAAGAGATAAGAAATAACTATCTTGATATTGGGACTTAATTTTTTTCTATTAACGTCACTCTTGTGTTTTTGTGCCAATAGAATGGAATAAAGCTTTACGATTCAAGTTAGCTTTGAGTTGTTTTGATTTTTTAAATTTTGGTCATGGTAAAGCTATTACTTTGAACTTAAGGGGCAATTGTGCAGCAGAGTTTTTTTTTCAGAAAACCATGAAGAATTTTTACATGTTAGATAGGTGGTACATACATAAATAGGTAAAGTGGCTGCCTGGATGTAAGTCATTCCAGATCCAATTCGCGCTCAAAAGCTATGTTGGACCTGAGTTGAACAGGATGTGGTTGTGGCGGCGGCAATGGGTGTTAAACTTATAAGCATTCCTGCCGCCATTTCTTGTTGAAATATAAGACATATCGATAGAGAAAGTAGTTTAGTCCTTGGAAATCGAAATCAGATTCACAAGCAATAGTAGCTGGGGCCGTTTTCTTGAGTTTAATGTTAGTGTAGATTTGATATAAAGAAGATGATGAGTAAAAGAGTACTGAGGGCTTCAGTCGGGTGTGATCTCAAGGCCCCGTGTTAGCTATTCCTGCCAAATTTTATACATTGTTGAAATTGTCTAAATTATAAATTTTTCTAATCTTTATAGCACATTATCTGAGGAGTCATTAGTGAGAATGGAGTAAGCAACAGCTTTTTTAAAGGCTCAATTTTGGCTGGTATCTTTTAAAGTGTTGATGCAAGCTGAAAGATTGTTGTGTTGGCTACTAATGCTGTTGATATGAGATTCCAATCCTACTCACAGAAAAATTATTTTCCAAAAAACTGATAAATACTCCGTAGTAACCTTGGCTGAGAAAAGATTCTCGAAATTTACTGACCGCAATAAAAACAAAGTTTGGCAAATGGGGTCATCCAATTTATAGTTCCGATAGGAAATTCAAATAAAATTAATTTATGATTTAAACCAAGTTTTCATGTCATAATATTGACTTATATTCGCCATTGCGAATACTATAAAACACGGAAGCTCATGCAAGACTCGATGTTTAGGACTCGAAGTGCTTTTTGATGACTTTTCAATAACTCGGCCATAACTTGACGAATATTCATTTTCAAAGCATCAAGGGTTAGCGGTTTGTGTGTATAAGCAAGGCCTGTTACCAAGCTCCGAAAAATCACACGAGCTCGGTGGCAAAAATACATCAAATATAGCTGTCAAATTCGGACTACGAATTGAATGACCCTGTCTTCCTAAGCTTGATTTGAAGCATGCTTATTGATTTGATTTTACCTAGTGTTCCCATAAATATTTCTAAATCTATCCGACCAATTCATCGGTCCAAAACAAGGAATAAATCGCTCACCGAATTATTTCATTCCTAGTAGGATTAAGGCCAAAAGATGAAACGTGGTTTGTCTTGAGCTGCAAGGAAGCTATTAGGCTGAGGGTGCAAGGCTTTCGGGCCTATAAGGCAAACAGCTCTGAGGAAAATCGAAAACAGTAGGAGCCAGAAATGATCGCAACACCCATATTCGATGGGTTAAATTCCAATCCGACCAAAAACTGAGGCGTAAAACCTTTCAATGTCCCAAAGGTAGCAAACATTTCTAGTCGTTTGTAAAAAACATAAAAAACTCAACTGCGTCGTCTTTAAAAAGGCTCATCCACAATGACATTCCAGCTGTCACCCCCTTAGACACAACTAACCTACTTGCTGCCCAATTCGCAACCAGTTCACAATTTCCAGCTTTCACTTTGCCTCCCCCTGTACTAAAATGCGTCAATTCCACCATGGAACAAATCCACTTCCGCACTCGTACAGTCGCAAGGATACGCAAATCCGCTGGTCCAGGTGGTATTGTCCCAATAGTTCTGAAGAGGTGTTCTTCTACGCTGGCAAAACCATTGCGTTAGTTTTTTCACCTTTTCTATTCTTCTGGGCTCAGTGGAAAACCCAAAAAAGGCGAATCTTTTTGTCCCTCCAACTACCGACTCTTGAACTAATGTGCCTTCTTTCCAAGGTCATGGAAACACTGATTAACCGTCAGCTTACTAAATATTTTGAAACACTGAAACTCATCAATGAGCGACAGTATAGTTTCCGTAGCAACAGATGCACTGGTGATTTGATGGCATATCTTACCGAAAAGTGGAATCCCTCGCAGGTTAAAGCAAAAAAATTGCACTGGATATTTCGAAAGCATTTGACAGGGCCTGGCGTGAAGCCCTCTTGACAAAAGTGCGTGTTTTAGGAATCGATGACACTCTTCTTTCAATGGGGACAAACTACCTTTCGAATCGTTCAATTTAAGTTATTTTGGATGGATTCAAGTCTGACATCCATTTCTTAAATGTTGATGTTCCCCAGGGTTCTGTCTTGTCTCCGACACTCTTTCTCATTCTTATATTGCAGATGATGCCTGTCATTCGTCCACTACTTTACGACCCTGTTCTTTGACTGTAAACAGTGAGCGACAGCGTATGTCAAGCTCATTAAATTTTGAGATTGGCAGCATCATTGCATGGGGTAAAAAGAATAGAGTGGACTTTAATGTCTCGAAAACACAATGCTGTCTCCTGTCATTAAAACGTATCACTAACCCGCAACCATTCTTCATGAATAGCACCTGCATCTCAGAAACCGAAAGGCTTTCCATACTGAGTATATGTGTTGCTAACAATCTTAATTGGGGCGACCACATATTCAGTGGCCCCAAGAATGATGCGAAAGGCCACAATCTATTTATTCGCCCCAAATTAGAGTTTAACGCTCATGTCCGGTGCATCCAAGACCGCATTAAGCCTTCTTGCCAGAATGCAAAATCGCGCGATAAAGCTGATAGGTAACTCTAGCATTACCAAAACATTAGGTTCGCTGGAATATCGTAGGAATGTTTCCCTGTTTTATCGTTACTTCAACAAAAATCTCTCTGATGAAATAGCTAGTTGCATTCCGCCCTATCAACATTTCTTCCCAAGACCCCACTCTCTAGGCATACTCACCAATATACTCTGAAACCCACTTTCGGACGTACTGTCAAATATAGAGAGTCCTTCTTTAACCAAGCCAGACGAATCTGGAATTGCCTGCCGAACTCGGTCTTCCCCCCTCAGGTACCAATATCCATCGGCATCTCCTCTATCCTTTTTCCCTTTTAAATTCTGCCCGCACTGTGTCGCCATAATAAGGTTATTAAACCTTAAGTGCGCGTATATTATAAAAAAAAAATTCTCAATTGGCCCATCAATTCGGGTGCTGTGTTGCACGTAGTTCCGTCTGGGTGGAACCACCTGTCGGCCAGGTTCAACTCGTGCAAAAAAAAAAGGTTCCAAATCATTGAACGATAGTGGGTGTCATTGGCGCTAGCGTTGTCCTTACGGTCATCTTTGAAAAAAGTACTTATAAAAAAATATTTCCTGGTGCATTGGCAGCTCTTGTATTGTCTGAGGTTGCTCAACGTCGATTTTCAACCAGAAATGAGCTTTGTCGTTGAACATAATTTTTCGATAAAAAAGCGGATTTTCTTCTAGCTTTTGAAAGATGCACTCACCGAAAATTCAACGTTCTGGCAGCTGCTTCGGCTTCAATTCTTGTATGAGCCGTATTTTGTAGCTTTTGTGTCTTGGTGTCTAATAGCGTGAAATTGTTAAGAAATCAGGTCAATATGGTCAGTCAATATTGCTAATCAGTTCGTCGATTTTGACGAACGTAATATAGCTAAATGCACAGAAAATCTTTCTCTCAGGGCCCAAATTTTGATAATAAAATTCATTGATTTATAAACGTTGTTGAGTGCAAGTTTTTTATTATAAAATGGCAATGCTAACTGAGCATATTTGATTTTGATACATCCCACCAGTCTTTCGGGATCTTTTAAAAATAGAACACTAAAAAAACAAACATATAAATCACCCTTTGGATGAACCTCAGGTCAAGATAATCGAAAAATAGTCATTGACTGGTAAGCCATGCTTATATTAGGTATCTTAATTTTGGTGGTAAGCAATTTCAATACGGTTTTCTTTTTAGACCACATCTCTGACCCAAGTGTATCCAATCGAATCTCTGTTATTACATTTATTACACAGAAAGACCGCCCTGATGCGATTGCTTTCTCCTTGCCTCCCACCTCGAAAGGGATTCAGTTAGTGGACCAAAAAAGATTTGAAAAAACCTCGCCTTAGAGTTGCTCTCATTTGTACCTGACCCTCATCATCCCGATCATGCAGTATGCCCTATAAGCTAATGGAAAGCCTTTCGCCGTTGCATGAGGAGAGTTCTGCTTCTCATCATCGGCGAGACATTTAGGTGACTAAATCGCCTTACAGTATTCAGTATCATCCGATCCAACACCTCAAGACTTGTTAAGTGAGTGCGGTTAACAAGAATGTTTTTGTAGTGCACACAGGTGAAAAAAACCTCAATCAACTTGGAATACGACAATGGAAGCAGCGTTCCAAAATTCGTGTGGGATGAGAAATCTTGTTGGTCAGCTCCATTCAAGTGGCAGAGATTACTAAGACAGTAAACTCCCATCAACATGATAGGCTGGAATTAATTTGCGTTTTTTTTATAAAGAAAAAAAATATTTATCTAAATTGAAATCGAAAAACTTAATTATTCAAAGTATTCTCCTTCGCTAGCCACCACTTTCTCTCATTTTTGGGAAGATGCGATTACCATGTCGGCCGAATGACTCGTCTTGATTCACAAATCAACCTTATTTTGTTATCCTCATAAGAAGTAAACTTCCGCTCCGAAAGCCAGAATAAGTGATATTTAAAAGAGCAATTTCTCGAGGCTACGGCGGATGAGAGACTTCCCATTTTACCGCGTCCAGCATTTTCGTATCTTTTCGAGCATTCCGACAGTTCTTCCTACAATGCTCGATACAAATGCTTTAATTGTAATTAGCAACGATCTGCAATGATGGTTTTTATCGATTTGAGCAGCTCATAGTACACCACTCCAAGTACAAGGCATAGATCCATGGTTCCTCTCAAATTGATTAACTCTGTCTTTCATCTTTCGGCGCTTTGGTGTCATTAATTCGTGAACAAGTGAAAAACGCATTTGTACAAGGTGACGCAAAATCAATCATCCAATTTTATTTTTAAATTTCTTTTTAATTGAATAAATTAAAATAAATTAAAATAATTTCGAGTGATGGAAATCTTTACTTGAACCTTTTCAATTTTTTCTGTTAAGTTGAGAAGGTGGTATCGGTGAAGTAACTGCCACCAGTTTTGATACGCATTTGCACCCGTTTTATAGCATTTTTCCTAACTTTCCGCAAGATTTCCGGTGATAACTGTTCGCATTCTCATCAAATATTCTCCTTAAGAACTGTGATTTCTTTAGGCTTGTTGGCATAAACCCGCGATTTCAAGTAGCCCAAAAGAAAGAAGTCTGCGAAAGTTAAGTCCGGCAGTCTTGCTGGCCATGCCAAATTACCAAAACGGGAGATTATGCGACCAGGGAACGCTTCCTTCACAATATCCAACGTGGCTAGTGCTGTGTGTGCGGTTGCAACGTCTTGTTAAAACCTCATGTTCACCAAGCCCCGCTCATCTTATACCAGCAGTCAGCAGTCGTTTACCATGGCCCTGTAGCGTGCGCCAGTAACAGTGACCGTATTGCCGATGGCGTCCTCAAAAAATACGTCCCAATCACTCCTTCGGCGTGAACGCCGCAACACAGTTGATTTTCGACACAAAATCTTCCTCTTCGTTGTTGAGATTAAGGATGGCTTGACAATAATTGATGCGCTGTTTGCACTTCTTTCACTAATATCGCTGTAGGGTTTGGGTAGTGATGTCCAATTTTATGACCCGTCGTCTGGTTGGTGTTTCTTCGTTCTCAGCGACATCGGCAAGCGTCCAGTGGTCCAGCCCTGCATGGTCTCCTGTGGTTCCAGTCTGTTCGAGTCGAGTGCTTAGCTACTCGGAATGTTTACCGAGTTGGCGAGACACGATTAAGAAATCGACGTCGAAATTCATGCTGCGCTAACACCACTGACCGATTATTGGTCAAAAATATCGACAGAATTATTCCACGCTTTTGAGGGGTATAGCGCTCCATTGCTTCTTTGTTTGTATACTGCAGGTATCTAGTTCACAAATGTCAATTAGACGTACGACGCTATTTACAAAAATGATAACATCTTCCGATAGGGTGATTCATTTTGCGCTACCTTATACATGCTTGACTTCAATTCCTTCTCTTGCTTATGAATTTTCGTGGCTTTAAGTCGTCTTCCTACGATTGGCATGTCAGCTTCAAGCGATTCATAAAAATGTTTGAAATGTTTAAATTGGTTCCAATTTCACATCTTCGAAATTAAAACTTTTTAAGCGTGCAAATCACTTCCGACGCATTTGTTTAGATAGAGCATAGTAGCTTCCACTAAAATACGATGACTTTCAGCAGCACTTTTTTCATGACATGACATCTCCGGCAAAACTATTCGAATTTATTCCACCTCTTGGATTTTGTCTGCGGGCAGAGGGGCTTTAATATATTAACTTTGCTTCAAAAGGTATAAGTAGAGGTTTGGTACTTAACAACACAACCCTCGTCAAATGTAGTCAAAATCTACATAAAAACTTCATCCTAATCCGGTAATGGTTATGCCAGCTGGGCATTTAATTAGCATTCAATCTTTCATTTCGCCTTGCGACACGTGCTGCCTTGTGAATTTCAGATAATTCCTACCCAAGCAATGCTATTTAACTCATCAAGAAGAATGATCAAAATCTATTTCTTTGAGTGCTGAAGATTCTTCGGGCAAATCCACTGAAGAGCAAGCTCGAACCCAAGCTTCAATTCGATAATCGTACGAGATATTCTGGCACTCGGTTAACCAGTAATCATCATATAGGTAGACAACAGTATCGCACATCATCCATAAAACCTTGGGTCTTGAAGTCTCTTCACTGACGTTGCACGAGCACTTGCATACATTTTTACTATGATGAATATGAGTGAATAGACTTGTCTTCTCATTTCGATTTTTGTGCTTTTCCTGGTAATGGGCCTGATTCATGGTGTCATTGACGTATTTTTTGGTAATGAAAAGTGAGTTACCATGATGGATGAGATGAACGAATAAGCTACCTTCTGAATGGCTAATTTGTTTGAATAATCATTCATTTGGAGAAGTAATTAGGGTATAAGAGTGCGAGACTGACGGGAGCCTGCTGGGTTGTGTACTCATGGAACAGTGTGCCAGCTGAAGGCAAGAGGAATGGAGTCATTGTTATGATAATTGTCTCCATCTATCATAGGCGTGTTTCGTGTCAGATTTGTGAATTATTATGTTTGGCATGGGCAAATTATGTATTCTACGTGTGGAAAGAATAGGTTGCTGACCTTTAAAAATTTAAATGGAGTTTGAGATGAGATAAAAGAGCATGAAAATTTGGATCGTCGGGAAAGGTACAAACCAGCATCATGTAGACTTAGGACTACAGATACAAATGACTGAAATATAGTTGAAAAATTGTTATATATATGGCAATTATGTATATACCATTATTTAGGGAAATGTGGGAACGCGAGGTACAGAGTTTGGGCGTTATTTTTGAAATGTTGAAGTTGCTGACTCTGCCACCAAAAATTGTTTGCTAACAAAAGACATGCCAAAGCCTGGAGTAAATCGCAAATTATTATGTACTCATTGCCTTTATTCCACGCAGCCGGAAGCTGAAATAGATGTTTGACTATACGAATAAATGTATACTAGAATGGATGCAAGGTCAGGTTGTCGGAATGGGATCTGCAAGCACAGCAAATATAAAACTAATCTTTTTAATTACGTTTTATGTGAATCCTTCAAGGAAACCTTGTTCGCCCAATTCATGAGGGAGCAGGTACCAAGAAAGGAAAATCCAAAACGTCATCGCGAACAAAAGGGTTTATGAATTCCCTTAAGTGATCTTTTCAAGACACAGCACAAGCCGAAATTATATAGGAATAAAGAGAAAAGAGGTACTGGTGCGTGTGGGAAATATTGGGTTCGGAATAGCATTCCAAATTCGTGTGCCTCGGCTAAAATACTGAACGTTCGAAGAGAGACAAGTAGAAATTGATTGACATTACTAGCAAGACGAATATTGCGATTTCATTTTTGAAGAGAATACTGAATGCAGTTGGCTAACTCGCTTGAGCAATGTTTGTTGAAATACCGATAAAACAATGATAGAAAAAAAAGATAGCGATGTTCGTCGTCGATATTTAAGCAAGTCAAGTCACTCTACAATATCAATGTCTCGTATAAGCTTTATCGCCCGATTTTAAATGCTATCTAGCAGGAGTTGACAGGTCTTGCAAGTATCAGACCAGATATGATCGTTGAACTCAAGCTTGGGGCGGATATAAGCATTGCAAATTGAAAACAAATCGGAAGAGATGAAATGATTTCTTACATCTTTTAAGGAAAACTAGCCATTTCGCAGGGTTTTTGCCACCTTAAATATGTGGTCGGTCCGACTAAATGTCTTAATAACGCACATTTCATAAATGGAAAGTTTTTTGATTTAGACAATACAACGCCATTTACAAATAATGACTAAATGAATGGGTTCGCTGAAGTGATAGTAGACAACATTGAGTTTTAAGAAAAATTAATTCCACTTAATTTAGTTACACCCCACTTAATTATGCTGTCGAGGTCGGAATTCAATGTGTTTAATATAATTTGCCGTTCTAATTCTAAAGCGGGGACATGAGTCTTGGAATGGATATGAAAAGTTATGGCTACTCATTTTAAAAATGAGGCTATGTGTAAGTGAAAGAATAAAGTCTTGGAAAACTCCAGCATTGATTTGGGGAATATCAGATTTCAAACCACCCAAAACAATTTTGATGAGATTACCATTTTTGATATCATTATCAAAGAATGATGCCCAACCTCGTCAAATGATTTAGAAATATCCAGCGCAATAATCTTCCACTCAATAATCTTCTTATAGATTTTGTTCTCCTAAAACCGAAAAAAATATTTAAAATATTCCATCACATACTAATTTTTATATTTTTATTTTGTGTAAAATGCTTATTTAGTTAACATTTTGCATTTTATTTTTTAAGCTTCAAAAATTAAAATTAAAATCATATTATCATATTACCAGTACGATTGAATATGTTTCAGCGTGTTCTCAGAGGCAAACAAGGTCAAACATGCAGTTGGATTAATCATGTTCCAACAGGCTAAGTCCATTATCTTGCTGACTCTGTCTTGCCACACTCAGTTGACATCCAGCATTCAAACGCAACTGTGCTCTTGTTTTTATAAACGTGTTATGGCTCATAGAGGTTGTGCTATTTCTCCGGACAGCTTCTGTTATATCGGGTCCGCCATCTAACGTTTGTTTTTTCAAGTAGTGCTTATTTCGTGAATGGTAACACTTAGCTCATGTCTGATTTGACAGATAATTAGTTTTATCCTTCCGCTGAACGAATATGGTTGTGTATACGCTTAAACAACGCTCGGAAATATTGCGACATAACTTTGAAAATCATGGTAATGTTGCAGAATGTATGCGAAAATTGCGTACGGATTTTGGAAGAAGAGAAGCACCGTCAGCTCCGTATGTTCGTTATCTTGTGAAAAAAGTGAAAGAAACTGGCATCCTCATCGATAAACCAAAGCGTGAAAAGCCAAAAACAGTGCGTACACCCGAGAATATTGCTGCTGCGGCAGAAAGTGTGCGTGAAGCGCCATCAACATCAATTCACCGTCGTTCTCAACAATTGAACATTTCGGAGACATCATTGAGACGAATTTTGCATAAAGACCTTGGTATGACGCCATACAAAGTCCAATTGGTTCAGGAGTTGAAGCCAACTGACCATCCAATGCGTTTTCGCTTCGCTAAGTGGGCCTGCGATCGACTTACAGAAGATGCCGATTTTGCCAAAAAAATCATCTTTTCAGATGAAGCTCATTTTGATCTTGGCGGGTATGTAAACAAGCAAAATTGTCGCATTTGGGGCACAGAAAACCCGCACGCATACATTGAAAAGCCGGTGCACCCAAAACGAGCCACTGTTTGGTGCGGATTTTGGTCCAGAGGCATAATTGGGCCATTTTCCTTCGAAAATGAGCAAGGAGTGGCCGTTACAGTCAATGGCGATCGTTATCGGGCCATGTTGAACGAATTTTTGTTCACAAAAATTGAAGAGGAGGATATTGGCAACGTTTGGTTTCAACAGGACAGCGCTACGTGCCACACAGCCGAAGCTACACTCGATGTTTTGCGCCCTGTTTTTGAAGATCGCATTATCAGCCGCAGAGCTGATGTCGTTTGGCCACCTCGGAGCTGCGATTTGACACCGTTGGACTATTATTTGTGGGGTGCCGTCAAAGATAAGTGTTACGCCGACAAGCCAGAGACAATTGACGCTTTAAAGGACAATATTCGTGAAGCCATTGGTGAAATACAGCTGCACACAATCGATAATGTGCTTAAAAATTGGACCGATCGTGTAGGCTACTGCATGGCCAGCCGAGGCAGCCATTTGAATGAAATTATTTTCCATTATTAACCGGAAGGATTGTACTTTCAAATAAAAAAAGAAATCTGAGAAAATATTCAGTAGTTTTTTTTATAGCATTTTCAAAAAAAAAAAAAATTATTTGGCGGACCCGTTATATGTGGTGAATATACAGTGAAAAGTCAACAAAGAAATATAAGTGATTTTGTGAAGAAGGTTTATTTTGTTTACTTGTTATGATTTGATATTCGAAAGGTTTTCGTTGTCAACTTTCGTTCAGTTTCGGACGTGGGCAGATCGTGTCTTCCCATTTTGGAAGACCGTCCCCGTAAATGACGCGTGGTCTGGAGGGATCGACCATAACTTGACATGCGGGCGAATGAGGCTCGAATCCCAGTGGCCGACCTTACTTTTTATTTTTATTTTATGTTTGGGGTCTTTGGGTATATAAGGGAGAGCAGGCGAAGGATGATGAGAACTGCTTGGATATATCACGCGATGGGAATACATAAGGCCAGAATCAGGCCATGGTCATCACGCCACATGTCGTTTTTGTTTTTTTTTATTTGAATTACGAGACGTTTTATGTCTTTGAATGTTTTAAGAATGACATTGTAAATCTAGACTAAGTTAGGCTAAGAAATTAAAATTGTTAAGTTATAAGAACATGTTGTGTTGTCATTCCTACGCGTGGTGCATTGGGTATTCCGCGAGTCTCGCATCAAATTCGCGATTCTTGTTGCGGGTACGTTTTACGAAAGGACAATCGCGTGGCAACCACTTTAACACCATAACTCGCGACCAGTCTTCGCAGCTGGCCGAGCACCTATTTCGTATTACACCGCGGCAGGTGGAGAGACGTTCGGTAACATACTTCAAGTTAAGACTTGGTGATCAAAGCAAAGCATGGGGTTCTCATAAGGTATGCAGAAGGTGTGAGGAAGATCTGCGCTTGTGGTTTAAGGGTAAGAAAACTGCATTTCGTTTTGGCATTCCTATGATATGGCGTGAACAGAAAAATCACACAACCGACTGCTATTTCTGTTCGGTAGACATGAAAGGATTTAATACGAAAAATAATAAGAAAATATCTTACCCTAACCTTGATTCAGCTATTCGTCCAGTGTCCCATAGCTCTGAAATACCAGTTCCGCACATCCTGTCTGATGCAGATGGCTCAGAAACGTTTGCTCCCCAAAACGAATCTAGCTCAGATTTTTCTGTTGACGAGGGGCCTCAACTTTTTTCTCAGATTGAGCTCAATAACCTAGTCAGAGACTTGGGTCTTTCAAAAGATGCAGCCGAATTGCTAGGTTCAAGGCTAAAAAACAAAAACCTTTTATCATCTGGTACCTCATTTTCCTGGTACAGACATCGAGAGAGAAAATTTACTCAGTATTTCACTAAAGAGGCAACTCTGGTTTATTGTAATGATGTTCGTGGTCTCATGAAATGCTTTGAAATAGAATATGATTCATCAGAATGGCGCATATTCATTGATTCATCCAAAACTAGTCTCAAAGCAGTCTTGCTGCATAATAGAAATGTATTTGCATCTCTTCCAATGGGACAAACAGTTCATATGAAAGAAAACTACAATGACTTAGCTACGATTCTTGATATAATCAAATATCAAGAACATCAATGGAATGTGACGATTTTAAAATACTAACAATGTTGTTGGGTCAACAGTCAGGTTATACAAAATTTCCTTGTTTCCTATCTTTGTGGGATAGTAGAGCCAGAGAGCTACACTGGACAAAAACTGACTGGCCACCACGACACGGTTCAACTCCTGGCGAGAAAAACGTTATCAATACCACTTTGGTTCCGCCAGAAAAGGTTTTACTGTCACCTCTTCATATTAAATTGGAGCTAATTAAGCAGTTTATAAAATCACTGCAAAAAGATGGGGATTGTTTTAGATATAGATTTAGATATGTATATGTTCCAACTTCCCGAAATTGTCTGAAGCAAAGTTAAAAGAATGAGTTTTCACTGGCCCCGACATAAGAAAACTTTCGTCTGATCCATTCTTTCCTGAATCCCAAAATATTTAGAAGATAATGAGAAATAAGCTTTAAAAAAGGGTTTGTTCAAGAACTATGGTGGTTTTCGAGTTTCGCGAGCTAAATAGGTATGGACATTTCATTTTCAAGTTCTTTTGTTTTTTTGTTATGTTAGTTGTTGACGTTGTCAGCTATTTTGGATATTTGTTTGTTTTTCATAGATATAAAAGCTAGACGTGTTTGCATGGGCACAGCGATTTTTTAATTGAAAAAAAAAATATATCAAAGAATCTATTGAATTTTGTTTAAAAAAAATGCTCCAACGTTCTTGAAATGTTGACTGTGGCATTTGGTGAATCTAGTTAGAGCAAAAAAAATTATGAATTGCATTGAAGAAAATTTTTATGAAGGATCGTCGAATTACTATTAGAGAAGATAGACATGAAATATGTGTCAGCGAAGTTTGGTATGAAATTGCTAAATCTGGCCAAAAGGGCCGTCGCATCTGTATCGCTCAGAAGTTGTTAACGTGGTTCACCATGGGTCGTACTGTCAGTAAAAAATACTATTTTGAAGTTATGTGCCGTTTGCGTGAGGCAATACGAAAAAAACGTCCGGACTTGTGGCAAAAAAAAATCATGGGTATTACATCACGATACCGTAATCATGCCTCAGCCTTCGTATTCACTGGACTTGGTTCCTAGCAAAGTTTTTCTCTTCCCAAAACTGAAAAGATCCACGAAAAGATGGAGATTTGTCATGGTAAAGACCACAATCACTGGAAGAATTCAAGGCTGAACCAAAATGTTAATACCATAGTGCTTCGAGATTGAAGAAAGCGCTGCCGATAGTGTATTACGTCTGACGGGGATTACTTTGAAGGAAACAAAATAGATATTAATGAATAAATTATTATTTTTCGAGAAAAATTAAAAGTCGCCTTATTTTTTGAACAAAGCTCGTGCATTAGTGACCTAAAAGGGCCTTAGTCCAGGGTCAAGAATACTATTATTACTTAGAAGTATTATATTTTTTTAATTTGACAAAAAGACATGATCTTATAAACAACGACCCATTGAAGCCACAACAAGCTATACTGATAGTTTATTTTCTCTTACCAATGGCATATCTGTGTACGTTGTTCATCAAAACGTTAGAAACTTACGGCAAAATTTCGATTTATTAGTATGGGTACCTTGCTCTTATGGCAGATCATGGATAAACCTCTTTTCTAACCCACGGAAATTTATTTCAAATGTATAATACAAAAATTTGTAATTGTAAGTTGCGTGATCCAACGCTCCAGATATTCCTTTTGAAAGAAATAGCTTCCTTTTGGAACCAATATCTGAGGCTAAGGTTTTGAAGACTATTCACTCCTTAAACGGCTCTAACTCCGTAATGCTATAAAAACATTTCTTATTCCATTGTAGATATCTCCGAGCATCTTTTCAATTTGAGTATCCAGTGCGGAAGTTTCTCGGTAGAATTTAAAATGTGCGATTGTTATTCCTCTCTTAAAAAAAGGAAGCAGAAGCGAAAAATCTCACTATTGTCTTCAATCGCCAAAGTTTTTGAGAAATGCGTTAAGAAAAGAGTATTGGAGTATCTGAACAAAATATAGTTCTTGGGCCCAAAGCAATTTGGATTTAGAGCTGGGTTATCTTCTGAAGACGCCCTATTAGTTTCTTGATATATCATACTTGGCTTGGATGAAAAATATTTTGTGCTGGTCTTTTTGTTGATATAATAAAAGCATTTGATATGTTTGATCATAACATTATTTTACACAATAATATAGGCTTTCGTGGTTGGATACATAGTTGGTTTATGTCTTATTTAAAATATAGAAAATACAAAGTGAAAATCGACTCTAGCATAAGTAACACTATAGTTACCAAACTTGGTATCCCCAAAGGTTCGATGCTCGAGCCTAATTTATTTCATATATAAAGCAACTCCCTGCATACCCAGTTATTCGTGGGAAAATTTAGGGTTGTTTCGGATGATCTTGGGATCGCAGCCAATTCTGTCAATCCCCTAAACCTAGTAGCTGATATAAACAATTATTAAGAATTTGGTTCACGACACATAAGCTAGTGGTTAGCGATAAAACTAAACTTATGTTCTTCAGCCTTACCATCCATGAGTCTCCAGATATCGAAGTCATATTCTATTTCCGAATGTGCATGGTATAGCAGGTATAGCATGCTCCGTATTTCGTTTTCTGCCCAATATTCTAAAGTGTCTTTTAAGCAGAATGTTGTCCTGACTGTTGCTCTGAAATCGAAAATGTAAGCCATTTTAAATATCTAAGTTTTATAACCGACTGGAATTTGGGTTGGTCTAAGCACTGCTGGGGCCGAGAGTGTAAGACGCAACGAACATCAAGTCGCCATCGATCTCAACAGCTCAATACTTTACGCACTACCCTGAGGAGAATTCTGCACAAAGATCACGGATTATTCGCTTAAAAGGTCCAATTTACTCAGCAATCGAGCATCCGTTTCGTTATCGCTTCGCAGTTTGGGCCTTAGAGCAGCTTGAATTGGACAACGATTTTGGGAAAAAAATATTTTTTTCTGACGAGACGCATTTTTATCTCCTCGTACATTTTTGGCGCCCTAACGTGAAGCTCGTCTGGAGAACAGCAGCAGCACTCATCACCATCAAGGAGAAGGAGAAGAGGAAAATCAAAGCGCAGTTATCATCCCATCAACTAAACTACAAACAGGGAAAGCTAAGTATACCTCCCTGCTAAGGTACGTAAAAAACCACTCCAACTAGTCGAATGTGCGTTAGTCAAATTCAAACACATCGAAACGAAATTTAAATCAAAAATCGATAGTAAATTACACAAAACGCACCTTCAACGTACGAGGAGATATGCATGCAAATTGTTTAAATCAAATTTAATTAAAATATATTGAATAAACGTGATAAAACCGTGTTGAAACAACATCGGATGGTATTGCCCACGATCTAATTTCATTCGAGCAACATACCCATATTTCGTGTAAAACGCACATCTTGTCGGCAGGAGATAAAATTTAAAATCCACAAGTGATCATCGCAAATTTCTTGCGTTCCACACTTTCACATCTACTTCGTCGCTCATTCGCAAAATAGCTTTCGCCCACAAGTGATCGTCGTTCCACACACTTTCACATCGACTTCGTCGCTCATTCGCAAAATAGCTTTCGCCCACAAGTGATCGTCGTTCCACACACTTTCACATCTGCTTTCGTCGCTTATTCGCAATATAGATTTCTCTCACGCGAATCGTCGTTGCTTCGGTACTCATCTGCATACACATACATACACATTTGTCCAAGGAAAATCGTCGTTTCCCTGGTTCGTTCATTGGGGTTTGGGTTTGCTTGACACACAGAACGTCACATTCGCAAACAGATCGTCGGTCATAATGTCGGAACCATCTATAGAGGAGTTGAAGCAAATGCGCTCTTCAACAAAGGGAAGCATAACCAGGATAAAAAATAGCATCAAAGATGATCTGTCATCAATAGAATTAGAATGTCGCTTAGGTATAGTGGAATCCTACTTCAAGCAACTTTTAGCATACCAAACGCAAATCGAGCGTGTAGCACCCACGGATACTGCAAGAGGAGAACTTGAAGAACTCTACATTTCTACAAAAACGAAAATACTTGCCAGTCTAGGTTCAACAAGAAATAGTATGAGTACTTTGGAAACTACCTTCTCAGTTCCACAATCGGTTAACCATCTGCAAAAATTAAGCTTGCCTAAATTCAGTGGCAAATATTCAGAGTTTAAGAACTTTATTAATTCATATACTAAACTCGTGGATAATGATCCGAGCCTTTCAACTATCGAGAAATTTAATTATCTACTCACTTGCTTGAGTGGCCAAGCACTCGGCACAATAAAGGCCTTTCAGGTCACCGAGGTCAACTACCCTAAAGCATTAGCTCGACTCAAAGATCGCTACGACAACAATTGTCTTATATTTTTAGAAAACATAACTCAACTCTTTGAATTGCCTAAGGTTTCGAAGCCGTCCGCATCGCTTCTACGCGGTTTAGTCGACAACGTCTCTGCGTTAATCGGTTCGCTGCAGTCAATTGGAACCCATGCAGACATATGTAACGCCGTAATAATTTATATTACAATGTCCAAGGTCGACGAAGATACTCGAGCCAAGTGGGATGAGCAGTGCGATTTTAAAACACTTCCAAGTTGGGATACGTGTGCTGAGGTTTTGAATAAACGCTGCCAATATCTGGAAGCTCGTGATGGTCAACAGCAACGTTCAGACCATAATAGAAAATCGAAAATTAAGATCAAAGCATCCTTCAATCAACGTCCACAAACTTCTTTGACAATTACGCAAAGATCGTGCGCATTTTGTAAAGAAACCGATCATCTAATTAGCAGTTGTTCGTCGTTCTGCAGACTCTCGGTATCAGATCGCTTTGTGAACGTTAAAAAGCTAGCACTCTGTTTGAATTGTTTGGGTAGAGGTCACACAGTGTCTAATTGTCCATCAACATATCGGTGTAAAATTTGTAAACAATCCCATCATAGCTTGTTGCATCGTATTCAACAACAACCTACAGCAACATCGGAGAACAGTCCGAAACATACCAGTTCTGCAGCTTCCCACTCCGCAATGGAAAAAGAATCCGCTAATAAGACAGTACAGGTCATTCTAGCTACTGCGTTGGTTTTGGTCCAGGATAGTTTTGGAAGTTTTCAATTAGGGCGTGTATTATTGGATTCGGGCTCACAAGTCAATTTCATAAAGGAGCGCTTCGCTAATTCTCTAAATTTGCATAAGCAAAGAAAAAATATGGATATAGCCGGAATAGGCTCAACCGAAACCAAAATAAGATCTCTCACTCAAACCACCATTCGTTCAAGATTCAACAGTTTTGAGATTTCTTTGGAATTTCTAGTGACACCAACTATTACAGGATACCAACCTGATTCCGAACTTAAGATAAAGGACTGGAATTTACCCAACGATATAGAACTTGCAGATGAAAACTTCAACCAACCATCACCGATCGATATGCTGCTTGGAGCCGAAACCTTCTTTGATTTAATCCTGGCCGGTCAAATTAAGCTCGGACCGGGCCTTCCCTCGTTACAGAATACACACTTCGGATGGATTGTATCCGGGAGTTACAGGAGCCAGTCAAAACTCGAGAAACAGTTATGCTGTCTGAATGCTAAGGAATATTCACTGGATGCATTTGTCGAAAAGTTTTGGGAGCTGGAAGCAGTGGAAGGACGCAAGTCTAAGTTGACAGAAGAGCAGTCAAACTGTGAAGCACACTTTCGGAAAACTATAGAAGAACTGCCAAATGGAAGACTGATAGTTCAACTCCCCGTCAAACAAGATCCGCGATGTCTAGGAAACTCTTACGATATAGCTTTAAGGAGATTTTTATCGTTGGAGCGTAAGTTTTCGAAAGATCCTTCGCTCAAATCAGAGTACATTAAATTTCTTCGGGAATATAAGGATTTAGGGCACATGTCTTTGGTAGAGAGTCCTAACTTGCAGGAGTCGCATTATTACCTGCCTCATCAAGCAGTTCTGAAACCAGACAGCGTCTCAACTAAGCTAAGGGTAGTATTTGACGCTTCATGCCGCACATCTTCTCAGTTATCCCTCAACGAAATTCTTATGACTGGCCCGACTGTTCAAGATGATTTGTTTCTCATATTGCTTAGATTTCGCTTGTATAGATACGCCCTGACTGCAGACATAGTTAAAATGTATAGGCAGATACTGATACATCCGTCCCATCGTAAGTATCAATACATTTTATGGAGGGAAAACGAGCATTCACTCATACAAACTTACCAACTGAATACCGTCACTTATGGTACGACTTCAGCGCCATTTCTAGCAATCCGTTCGCTAATGTATCTTGCTGACAAATTCGAAAATAAAAAATTAGGATCCAGTGTAATTCGCTCGGATTTTTACGTCGATGACATGCTAACTGGATCAGACGATCTTGATGAATTGATTCAAATACAAAAGGAAGTAGTGACAATTTTGAACTCAGCAGGTCTCGAACTCTCAAAGTGGCACAGCAATACGTTGGACGTTGAGCAACCGTATTCGAAAAACAAAAATATACACGTAGCAGATTCAAATCTTACGAGTACTTTAGGAATCACTTGGGATCCTAACAAGGACATTTTTTCGTTTTCCTACAAGAACAATCGCACATATTCTAGTTGGAAGAAAAGATCTATGCTATCAGTATCATCCTCGTTGTTCGACCCCCTCGGGTTACTAAGCCCAATAATTATCGTGGCGAAAATACTTCTTCAAAGGGTCTGGATTGAAAAACTAGACTGGGATGCGACAATTCCACTTAACATTGAGACAGAGTGGCGTCAATTTATGGAAGATTTATATTCCCTCAAACATATTTCTGTTCCACGGTTTGTTTTATATGCCAATAAAAAAGAAATACAAGTTCATGGATTTTGCGACGCATCTCTTCACGCATATGGATGCTGCATTTACGTCAGAACTACCGACAGTTCAGGATCCGTTTTTGTCAAACTTTTGGTGGCAAAATCTAAGGTTGCACCGGCAAGGAAAAAGCAACTGCCACGGCTGGAACTTCGTGGTGCGCACCTTCTTTCCAAATTGTGGTCGAGAATCAAACCAATGTTCACTAAATCGTCCTCAAAAACATTCTTTTGGACAGATTCTACAATTGTGTTACATTGGATTTCCACACATTCCTCAAAACTCTCGACGTTCGTAGGAAATCGAGTGGCGGAAATCCAAGACCTCTCACAGGACATCAGCTGGAGATATGTACCCACAAAAGAAAACCCCGCTGACATTGTGTCGCGAGGCTGTACGACCCATGAGTTGCAGGCCTCCATATGGTTTTCTGGACCTTCGTTTTTGTTGGAAGGATCTGAAAAATGGCCGATGGAATCAAATGAAGAACTTTCTTCGGAATACTTGACGTTAGAAAAGAGAAAGACCGCATTGCATTGTAAAAAACATCCAGAGGATGCACCGTACTTATTAGATATCGTCAACAAATATAGCTCGTTTAGCAAAACAATACGCATTTTCGCATATGTGCTACGGTTTATCACTAGGATGAGGAAGCGTTCGGTGGAAAACACTAGACTTCTTAATCCCGTAGAACTCGAATCTGCTCTCCATAAAATCGTATGGATTATACAAAAACATTATTTCGCAGATGAAATTGACTTGATTCTCAATGGAAAACAACCTAAAGGAACCATCCAATGTTTGAGTCCGTTCATCGAGGAATCCAATGGAAGTAAAGTGCTGAAGGTAGGAGGGCGACTAAAGAACGCAAACATCCCAGAGGAGCAGAAACATCCGTTACTACTTCCAAAGAATTCGCAATTCGTGCTATCTATGGTTAGGGAGGTACATACGTCTAATTTTCATGCGGGACCCAAGACTCTTGTTGCGCTAATTAGACAGAGATTTTGGATCGTTAACGCTAGAGATATCGCTAGAAGGGTTGTCAAAGGGTGCATATCCTGTGCCAGATATCGTCCTAAACTACTTCAGCAGGTTATGGGCGATCTACCTGCCGAACGACTTAGTTCGTCTCGGCCGTTCTCTCGTTGTGGTGTGGATTTTTGCGGACCAATCTACACCTTTTACAGGATTCGTGGCAAGGCTCCCTATAAAACGTATGTGGCAGTCTTCGTCTGCTTCGCATCAAGGGCTGTTCATTTGGAAGCCGTATCAGACCTTTCTGCAGACGCATTCATTGCGGCTTTAAAGCGCATGATTGGTCGTCGAGGTTTACCACATACAATTTTTTGCGATAACGCTACAAATTTTGTGGGGTCCAACACAAAACTCAAAGAATTCCGCAAAATGTTGTTTCAACAAGAATCCTTGGAAATTATTAACAATTTTTGTTCTAATGACAGAATTAACTTTCATTTCATCCCACCTAGGGCTCCACATTTTGGTGGGCTATGGGAGGCCGCCTGAACAAAATATAGTTCTTGGGCCCAAAGCAATTTGGATTTAGAGCTGGGTTATCTTCTGAAGACGCCCTATTAGTTTCTTGATATATCATACTTGGCTTGGATGAAAAATATTTTGTGCTGGTCTTTTTGTTGATATAATAAAAGCATTTGATATGTTTGATCATAACATTATTTTACACAATAATATAGGCTTTCGTGGTTGGATCCATAGTTGGTTTATGTCTTATTTAAAAGATAGAAAATACAAAGTGAAAATCGACTCTAGCCTAAGTAACACTATAGTTACCAAACTTGGTATCCCCAAAGGTTCGATGCTCGAGCCTAATTTATTTCATATATAAAGCAACTCCCTGCATACCCAGTTATTCGTGGGAAAATTTAGGGTTGTTTCGGATGATCTTGGGATCGCAGCCAATTCTGTCAATCCCCTAAACCTAGTAGCTGATATAAACAATTATTAAGAATTTGGTTCACGACACATAAGCTAGTGGTTAGCGATAAAACTAAACTTATGTTCTTCAGCCTTACCATCCATGAGTCTCCAGATATCGAAGTCATATTCTATTTCCGAATGTGCATGGTATAGCAGGTATAGCATGCTCCGTATTTCGTTTTCTGCCCAATATTCTAAAGTGTCTTTTAAGCAGAATGTTGTCCTGACTGTTGCTCTGAAATCGAAAATGTAAGCCATTTTAAATATCTAAGTTTTATAACCGACTGGAATTTGGGTTGGTCTAAGCACTGCTGGGGCCGAGAGTGTAAGACGCAACGAACATCAAGTCGCCATCGATCTCAACAGCTCAATACTTTACGCACTACCCTGAGGAGAATTCTGCACAAAGATCACGGATTATTCGCTTAAAAGGTCCAATTTACTCAGCAATCGAGCATCCGTTTCGTTATCGCTTCGCAGTTTGGGCCTTAGAGCAGCTTGAATTCGACAACGATTTTGGGAAAAAAATATTTTTTTCTGACGAGACGCATTTTTATCTCCGCGGCTACGTAAACAAATTAAATTGCCGCATCTGGGGCTCGGAAAACCCGCACGTTATTGTCAGGAAGCCAATACATCCACAGAGAGTGACAGTTTGGCGCAGATTGTTGAGTGGTGACATCATTGGACCATTTTTCTTCGAAAATGTGGCTGGGAACAACGTTTCGGTCAACAATGGGCGTTACAGAGCCTAGTTAACTGACTTTTTTTACTTAAATTGAGGACATGGATATGGACGACCTCTGGTTCATGCAGGCTTACGCGCCATGTCACACAGCCCATGCCACAATCGATCTTTTGCGCACCAAATTCTCAAATCGTGCTATCAGACGTCTTGACAATGTCAGTTGGCCACCTCGGAGCGATTAGCGACCCCTTTGGAATTTTTTTTTGTTGGGAACCGTGAAAAACCGATGTTATGCCAACAATCCGGAAACGATTCAAGCACTTAAGGCCTATATCATCCAAGCAATCCGTGAGCTATAGCCCGAAACCATCAACAAGGTCTTGGAAAATTGGGGTGACAGGATGCACTAATGCGAAGCCAACCAAGGCAGCAACTTGAACGACGTTCTATTTCAAAATAAATGGGATTATTTGTTCTTACCAACAAATCATAATACACAAAATAAGCTGTTGGGAAAGTGTTTACATGAATAAAATTTAGCCGTTACTTATTTTACGGAAGTGCGCCATACGGAAGATCTGCAGTTCCCCCACCTTCTATTCTTCTATCTTCTTCTTTTCCTTTTTCCGGCGTTGTTATGGTCAGAAGTGTAGGATCATAACCTTCCCACTTAACTGCATTTCTACTGGTACGCTTGTGGCGTCCGCCGCTTTGGCCTCAGAAAGTAGCGGCAGGCTTCCCGGTTTGGGATTACTTCATCGCTGAGGCCAATCAAATGCTGGTGTTTTTGCATTTTTTTGCACCAATTGTTTGTCGGCCTGCCTTTTTTTTTTTTTTTGTGGCACGGGCATGCTCCAGATTTTTTTGTTTGATCTTACTCTTACAACACCGGTGATCTCCAGTCGTGTCAACCCACTGATTTGCATGTACACTTGTGGGGCAGTTTAGTGGTGGTATATGTGTCCCTAGGCTCACCTTGGTGTTTTCTAAATTGCCTAGATGTGAATTTTGTTTACCTTTGTTTTAGTCGACTTTTACGACAAGCGAGAGGTATCGCTGCAGGGATATTCTTAACCCGTCCCTGCACAGGTAACCTTCTATTCTTCTATAAGGTCTAAAAATATTTTTCTTCCGATGTGGTTATATGCAGAATCTGATCTCAAACGCTTACAGCTTGGTGAGCCGGCAGCAACTCTTTGTTTTAAAAAATCTATATTTTTTTTTAAAAAAGAATAATTTTTTCCATAAAATTTGTCACTTATGCATTTAAAAAAAAAATATTATTTTAATAAAGCATGGTTGGATTATTATTATCAATTTAATAGGTGAAGGGAAGGTTCTCTTGGTTATTTAAATAAAATAAAATAATTTCGGCACTTTTTATTTAGAAGCTGGTCAAAAATATAATTTCCTTCGCCATGACGGCTGTGGTAAAGTTTTTGGATGATTTTCCTTGCTTCATGTAGTCTTACGTTTTCGTGATGAAAGATTCCACCATTCGGTTGGCCAGCGGAAGGCGGGAACCATTTATCGCTTAGATTTTTACACGGAACCTTGCGATACCACCAGCAACACGGCATAACCTTCGTCGGATGCATGCCAACTTTTAATGTTGGTGGCAGTTAACATAGGTCTATTTGCTTAAAACATTTTTGCACAGAATCAAAAACTATCCCCATTCTGATAAGCTAGGCTTGAGGCATATCATTTTTGTTCGCTTGTGTGAATCCCAAACAAAGAGATTTCACCCAAAACCAAGCCGCCGGTCGCCAAAGCAATTGTCTGCCGTACTCCAAGCTTGAACGATGCACCTACGGTAAGATTTAGCACTTCGTCATTAACATTTGGTGCCTTTCTTAATCGCGGCTCATTTTTCAAAGAGAAGTCATCTGAACCGATTTTTGAAAAGCACCTTTGACGGCCTCTTCAAATACATACTCAAAACCTTATTGCTTTTTGGTACTCATTGAGTACTTTTTTTGAATCGAAAAAAAAAATTAAAGCCGAAAGTCATGGCTGCACAAACTGCCCCTAGTGGTCTTACTTTTTAGACAGCAAAATGATGAATGACCCCAAAATGATAGATCAGACAAAACTGCCAACTAAAAGCAAGAAATAAAAAAATGAATTTTTTTTTTACCCGACCCAGCCCGACAAGAGACATACTTGTACAATTCGCATTAAGACTGTTAGATGGTTGAATACCGTCTAATTGCCAAAATTGTACATCCATACCGCAGACGATGAGTCAGGTATCTAAAGCCTGTCAGCACAAAGATACGAGTACGAGTAATTAATGACTTTCATCCGAATAGCTTAATTTGTTCAGGGCTACAGTACAAAATGTTTTTTTCTATGTTAGGCTTAACGGGAATGGATTGGCATTAACTTAGATGTTTGTTGCTAGGTTCAAGCAGGTAAAAATCGTCAGTCCAAGTTGATTGCGGGGTGTAAGGTCAGGACTTGTTGGCTACATCTTATTAAAAATTCGCTTACAATTGTTTTTGAAGACGCAAGTTGCGGAACTTTAGTCAGATTAATGTTCAGGTCCTTGAACCGCTCAACAATCGAGAATGGTAATCACCTTTGCGATTAACGCCGAAAAGGTGAGCGAATCATTTAGTAAAATGGATGAGGATACAATTTATAAGCTACCGCCTCTGAAGACTTGAAGAATTATAAATTTAAATGTTATTAAATGCTTGGCTCTCTATGCAGATTGTCTCAATACCTCCGTGCGTGTCCACGATTACATCAGCACTTGATTGAATTCCCTAACAATAGGCTAATGACCCCATCGCCACAATGGCCATAAGAGAATCGTTGGGGGAATGAACGTTAGTGAAAGGCATCCATCAATCCAAGACTTACCTTTACTTCTTGTACGCCCCTACCTTCGGCGGTTTTTACGTCTTGGAATATTTAAATTTACTCTAATTGATGATTGAATGCTTGTCATTGACTGGTCTAGTATTTTGATATCACAAATATTCAAATTACCAGCTAGCTGGGACGAGCTTGAATTAAGCCAGATAACAACAATATTGTTGACTTGAACAGATTGGTTCCCTTGAACTTGACGTGGTAGTATCGACCTTGAATTTAGCTTTAATTGAACGGGAGTACACGAAGAAGCCATGTGAGCTTCCTATGCAAAATTAGAGTGCTGAGTCCATCTAGTTTTCTGGCGAATGTAAATAAGTCAAAGCAAACTATGAGCCCAAGCGAAAGGTAACTCGCCTGGAGGGAAAGGAGGAAGATAACCGGTGACAGAATGATATCATAGCAAACAATCACTT
The DNA here is from genome assembly GCA_958301585.1 of Merodon equestris. Lineage (NCBI taxonomy): Eukaryota > Metazoa > Arthropoda > Insecta > Diptera > Syrphidae > Merodon > Merodon equestris. The sequence continues at coordinate 20,169,161 of OY284413.1, read as the reverse complement.
TAATGTCGCATCTGAAACAAACCCTCATAAGACGTACAAACCGTTCAGACTACGCAGTGTCTCATATGCGGAAAAAATCGATCTTGTGGACCGTGTGGATCGTAGTACAAAGACAAACGCATGTTGGCACAAAATCTGATCTGACCTCGATCGAGGAAGCTTATATAATAATCTATCAATTCTTCCGGTCGACATTTTACGACCAGCCCCACATGCTCATCTTGTGGAAGGTGTTACACACAATAGCTATTACACGCGCCAGCCACGAGATGAACCAAATGAACAGGTCAAAAAAAGATAAAAAAAAAATATTTGCAAGTCATTGAGTTGTGGCGGGGGGAGTACTGCATACAGGCATACAGCTTTTGACACTTATTCCACACTGGCAGCGGTGTGTTTCAAGTCGAATTAAAATATTCATGACTACCTAAGAGCAGTAGGGATGTCTGCAAGAGTAGCCAAGAACCATAGCTTACTACGGCTGTGGATCGCAAACTAGTCACCGATTGGTTAGAAGTTTGAAGATTCATAGATTCGCGTATAAATACTCAGCTTTAGCTACGGTAGACCATCAATCGTTAGCCACTTTTCCGAGAAGAGCGATCAGCAACGAAAGCAATGGTAAGCCTTTACTTAACCAAAGCCATACACACACCCTGGACACCTAAGGACTAACTTGTGGATATATTTCCTCTTGCAGAGGGTTTTTCTTATAGGATTGGCCATTATAGCCACAGCTTATGCTGGTCTGCCATCAAATGACTATCTGCCACCGCTCGAGGATGTGTCAGCTGTGGCTCCCTTGGAGTTGCAGACTTTGTCTGAAAGCGGCGTATTAGCTAGTGACGGATATCGGTATAGAACCCAAAGAAGGATCAGATATCGTCATCGTCGTGACGTCAACGAGTTGCCATCTACTGAGTACTTGCCTCCAGCAGACGCCTCAATTGTCGCTGAAGCACCAGTCGCTGCTGCCGCTCCAATCGCTGTTGAAGCTCCTATTGCTGTCGAAGCCCCAGTCCAGGATTCTGCTGTTTTGGCTAATGATGGATACCATTACAAGACCGTGAGGAGAATAAGATACCGTCATCGTCGTGATGTAAACGAACTCTCGTCTGCTGAGTACTTGCCTCCAGCAGGTGCCTCAATTGACGCTGAAGCACCAGTCGCTGCTGCGGCTCCAATCGCCGTTGAAGCTCCTATTGCTGTCGAAGCCCCAGTCCAGGATTCTGCTGTCTTGGCTAATGATGGATACCGTTACAAGACCGTGAGGAGAATTAGATACCGCCATCGTCGTGATGTGAACGAGCTTCCTTCAAGCGATTACCTTCCACCAGGTGCTGCTTCCGCTGTTGCTGAAGGCTCAATTGCTGTTGAAGCCCCAGTTGCTGCTGAGGCTTCCATTGCTGCTGAAGCCCCAATTGCCGCTGAGGCTCACATTGCTGCCGAGGCTCCAGTTCAAGATTCTGCTGTATTAGCTGATGACGGGTACCATTATAAGACCCTGAGAAGGATCAGGTATAGGTACCGCCATTAGACACTTACAAAGAGGCTAATTAAAAAAAAATGTTCCATATTCCCGTCGATCAATTTCGAAAATATTCACAATAAAACAAGAAAAAAAAAAGATTTTTGAGAAGTTGCTCGCTTTTTTTTTTTCTCTAAATATTTCACTTTCAACCGGAAATTAAAAAAAATATCAAAACCGTTTCCATATTCAATGACAACAGTTGTGTTCCACAAAAGGAAATACCTTGACTGAGCTTGAAGTAGCTCGATATTTTATTTAAAAATATTCCGCGGCATTCAGGCGAGATTCAGAAATTATTTGGATTTAAATCACATAAGTCTTCTGAGATATGCCAACATGCGTAAGAAGGTTAATGAATCTTGAATTAGGGCATAGTTTTATAGAATCTTGATACATATTTGAAAGTCGGAATTCTAGTACTTAATCAACAATTTAGATAAATTGCTCTGGCTAATTGAATCTTCAACTTTTATATCTCGTATGCTAATAAGCAGTTGAAAACACGTTTGAAAATAGAGTGGCGACAATATAATTGTTAATGAAGGTTCTTAGCGAGTCGATTAAAAACTAGTAGCATAAAAAAGTTAAGAAGAGCTAGTGCCATTCTATAATATATGTTTTGCCTTAATTAATAAAAATAGAACTGGATGCCATATCGCAATCAATTTATTTTTAAATAATTTAATAACAACTTTCATTTGATTATAGACAACAAATATCAATAAAACTTTTTAAATCAGCGTAGTATCAAAATAATGTTGTTAAAACTGAAAGGAAGTCATTCTATGTTGGGGTCTAAGCCTTATATAATACCTAATATTTTAAGGCACTCGGCTTTGAGACTAACCACTTTTCAATGTTCTTATATCTTTAAATCTTATTAAAACTACCCAGTCGTACCGGCCATCACGTCTTATCAACGAAGTCCTATCGGACAATCAACTTATTACTCTAGGAGTTCCCCAAGGATCTGTTCTTGGTCCAATATTGTACAATGAATACAATGAATTAACACCCGATGTTCCCAATTAACGTTGGACTTAATCTGCAAAATGCTTTAAATGGAATACCATCGTACTATGAAAAATGGAAAATAAAATTGAATGCTTCTAAGATTTAAACTATCAACAGTTTGATTGAAACCCGGGCGTCAGTGTCTTGTTATAAATTCAGATAAATGCTTAACCTTCAATTGTCACGTTCAGGAAGTAATCAAAAAAGTCGTTTATGCATTTGTCTCCAGCAATTCAAAATTGAAGAAGGAAAATAATCTTTTTATGAAGATGGCATGCTTGGCATGAGATTTTTTCTCTAGACCTGTTTAGTGGATTTGAAATTGTAGTTCGCTGTAACTGGGCTAGCAGTTCGTTAGCCTTGCGATCGGAGGTTAGCTGGATCTGGAACATGTTGATAAATATAGCCCTTAACTGCTCTAATCGGAATGCGAGGTGGTTCCCCCAGAGGTAGGATATGACCTCATATCCTTCTAGCTAGCTTATCCGCTCTCTCGTCATCAGCTTTATTTGATTTAAGTTCCAATTGTCTTTGTGTTGTAGCAACTTGCCTTTGTCAAGGATGAATAGCTGCGACTTAATGTGGAATTTAAACCGCAATCATCATTTTGCAATTGAAATGGTTTTTCCAATCATCTAAAGCCGATGTCGACAATATTTCCATATTAACTCTGGTTGTTACAAACTGTAGAGGATTATGAAACGCTGCTACATGAGTTATACGTACAGTTGGGAAATCTTTCAACTTCAAGTAGCATACTCAGCATCTTTCGTAGATATGAAATAATGTTTTCATTAAATCCACTGAAGGCGGAGGTTTCATTCGAAACTAGATAGGGTTCATGCAGGCACTGCTCTAGACGAAGTCTTCTCACCATAGTTCATTATCATCAAAAAATTGTATGTCAAACGAATAAAAGAGTTTATTTCTGTTTATGTCTGTTGAGTTTAACTTCTGTTATAAGTGAGATCAAGAAGAAGACCTTGACTGCAGTCTAAGAGCAAGATACTACCATTTAATCATCCATAGCCAAGCAACATAATTCTCCATCCACACGTCCCAAATTCTTTGACAGAATTTTTGACCTGAAGTTAATATAAAGGGTGGTCTTAATTTGACATTTCTTTGTTTCAGTGTTTGACAAATTCAACCATGGAGAAGTACACAATTGAGCAGCGCGTAAACTGATGCGACTTTTGAAGAAAGATTTGAATTTACACTCTTACAAGGTACAATTGACTCAAGAGCTGAAGCCTACTGACCATTTCAAGCGTCGTGATTGGTTGAACAGACAGAAGTGAATGGTGACTTTACAAAGAAAATCATCTTCAGCGACGAGGCACACTTTCATCTCAGTGGATTCGTTAACAAGCAGAATTGCCCCATTTGGGCAAATGAGAATCTACGAGTGATTGTTGAAAAGCCGATGCATCCACAAAGAGTGACTGTTTGGTGCGGTTTATGTGCTAACGGCGTCATCGGGCCGTACTTCTTCGAAAATGAAGTCGGCCAAGCAGTTACCGTGAATGGTGATCGCTATCGCGAGATGATAACGGACTTCTTGTGGCCAGAAATTGAGGATATGGACCTGGACGATATCTGATTCCAACAAGATAGTGCCACACAACCAAGGAAACAATGGCACGAGAGATTAAATGGCCGTGTTATCTCACGTCGTGGCGATGTTAATTGGCCGCCACGATCATGTGATTTGACACCGTTGGACTTCTGTCTTTGGGAATATTTAAAAGAAAAAATGTACGTCAATAAGCCAAGAACAATTCAAGAGCTAAAAGATGAGATAATTCGGCATATTAACGACATTGAACCTCAATTATGTCTCAGAGTCATTGAAAATTTGGACCATCGTCTGCCACCAACGCCGTGGCGAGCATTTGGCCGACATTTTGTTTCACAAATAATTGGCATAGATCCTTCTATCATAATAAAATTTATTAAGATAATTCTCTGAAAACTTTTTGTTTTATTTACAATTATCATCGTGCGTTTTCGTTGGACCACCCTTTAGAACACAACTTAGCTTGTCGGTCTCACCATAGAATTGTAGCTAAAACCGAGCTGACTATGCAGTTATCGGCTTCCCGAAGTTTACAATTTTGACAAGTCCAACTAGATCCACACGCCAGCACCACGTCGGCCACGAGGTTATCCCCCACCGAAGGCACTAAATGCCACTAGGCATTTTTGGTGGTGGTCCAAATGAACCCCAACTTTTTAAAACGCTTTCTATTTCTTTTTTTGGCTTACTTGAGGACATTCAAACCTGGATATTTTTGAGTACTTACCTTGGCCTCTAGAATGCATATTATGACTGAAACAAATTGTGATGAGAAAATGAAGCAGAGGACTTTGTTTTCCAACAAGCGATAATCATTTTGCATTCGCCCTGACGCCACGGTCAAAAAACACAGCCGAGGAAAGTCCATCAAGCAGCGGTCCAACTTCTATTGGCCAGTAGAAGGCTTAGATTTTCTAATGACCTTTCCCTTCCTGTATTTATCCACGAACTGTTCGATTTTGAAATGTTTCTGATGAGAAACATGATAATCGGAAACTGGCCACGTTCGTGAAAGCGCAACAAATTCTTTACTCTGTCTAACCTCACTTATTTTGAGCATAGATAAGATTTTGATCTTTTTGAAACTCTCCGTCCGCTCCGTCAAGGATTTCGTTCGATTTGAGACTTCATTTTTCGATCGGCATAAAAACGTATTGATATCGAGGTGCTGGAAGGGTCTAACGATTAAATATAGCGCTCCCGCACTAGTACTTTAGAATTCCTTTGCAGATAAACTACATCTACGAAACTGAGACGCACAGTCACACGGTACACAGTAACTTGTAACGCCGTCAAGCGGGGAGATCTGCCAATGCTGCCTGGGAATCTGGCCTCGTTTTCCATAGACTACACAACTCTCACTATCGACTTTAGAAATACGGCACAATGCCGCTTCCCAACCGAAGAGAAATGGGATCTCTCCCCAAGCTAGAACACGATACTGTACACCCGGGCCTATTTTAAGCTGAGGTTCTGGCGATCAGGGAGGTGTGCGAAATAGTCAGTACAATCTAACACCGTCAGTACTAGGGGCTTGTCATGGTGCAATGGTAATCATCTCCGACAGTTGAGCGGAAAGTCTGTATTTGAAGGATTATATTTCGCAGTATAAGATCACTTCAAAATCCATACTCTGTGTGTGCATTTCCTTAATGAGATGGAAATAAAAAAAAAGTTACTGTGAACTACAACCAACGCGACAAATTCAGTCGAATCTCTGGAATCATATCTAGAACAACCACCACCGGAGAGTAGCGAACGAACATCTTGAACACCAACCATCTGCACCCCGTCCAGGTTGTGTGACAAGCACCATAAAAGCGGAAAAAAAGTACAGTCTACCACAGCAACACACAGGCTTAGAGCAAATCTGGTTATAGTAATATAGGGGAAAATGAGAAAAACCCTTAATGTCCCACTAAAATGTTGGGGCTTCCAATGATCCAACTCAAATCCAATTTGCCTTAAGACTTTGAAGCCTCAGCTAACAAATGATTACCAAGGAAACTATGGTCTACCTATGTATATGATATATGATTCATTTATGGTTTCTTATCTTATAATCTTCTTCTTCTTCTTTTCCTTTCTCCGGCGTTGTTATGGTCAGAAGTGTAGGACCATAACCTTCCCACTTAACTGCATTCCTACTGGTCCGCTTGTGGTCCGCCGGTTTGACCTCAGAAAGTAGCGGCAGGTTTCCCGGTTTGGGATTACTTCATCGCTGAGGCCAATCAAATGCTTATCTTATAAAATAAATAAAAAATTATTGCATGTAAGATGTGACAGAAATCTTCATAACGAATTATAGTACATTTAATACCATTAAAAACTTGATCAAGACCCGATCCAAGTGGCCCCATTTCGTATGACTCTGTTGCATAAATCAGGCTAATTCTCACCAATAGTTTGAATGATATTGTTCTTCAGCTGGTCAATTGTTATTGATTTGTTGCCATAAGTCATCGGCTCATCGTAGCCCCAGAGGCTTCACATCGGATCATTTTTTATCGCTTCATCTAGAAATAACGCGTCCTGGGAACTTCTCTTGTAACAACGTCTTGTAACGTCCGATATACGAGGCGTTGAACCACCCTGTTAGAGCCACATGTCATCTAGGTCCACGTCATCCAATTGAGACTACAAAAAGTCAGTTATCATTCCTTTCACGTCTGACCAATTCTCGACTGTCTATTCTCGTTGTGGAAGAAGTAGGGTCCAATGACGCCGCCTGCCCAAAATCCACACCAAACAGTAAGTTTCTCCAAATCCAATGGAGAAATTGATATTGATCTGGATTACCCTCTCCGCAAATGTAGCAAATTGGTTTCAATCGTTCAATAAAAAATATGAAGAAGAAAAATTTTCGTCAAAGTTTGGCTCCATTTCCAATCGCTCTAGACCAGAAAACGTATGACAAATTTGGTGATCTTGGGGCTTCAGTTCGTATGACAATTTGATCTTAGACGGTAGTAGATGGTCATAGCAGATGAGGTCATAGAATAGTCAACTCCTTGTGCACGATGAGAAATGGAAAGGTTTGAGTTTAATCATGCTTTAAGCAACGACAGCAATATACTCGCTTAACAATCATTTCGACGTTGTATACGATCAGCCAACAGAAGAAAAATTTTCATAAAAAATCAACGATTTCGAAAGCGGTCCATAATAAAATGGTTTTTATGGGAGAATACAAACGTCAAACGTCAAAGCAATAAAATGAATGATAATTTCCCCAATTCTCCATAAGTGCCGTGTAAGGTATTACCTTTGATGATGTTGAGTAGAAGCTGAAATCGAGCCTTCTAGGTTGGCTGAATAGAGATCGGGACACATTAAGAGACAAGCCTTAAAATATCATTAATTTCCTACCTTCTACACGACATTAGCATGTGCTTAAGTCTTGTCAACTGCAACAACACGTTTTAATTGTTTTGCTCTTTATAAGATTTCACCAGTCATTATGTTGCAAAGCCCGTCCTTTTCCTGGTGATTCGCGCGATTGTCAAGTGAAAAAATGAATAAAAGTCCTTAAATTAAAATTAAAACTAAAGAAGCATTATTAAATGTTCGATAGCATTAAATCCTTCTCTCAACTGTGCTCCAGACGGCTGTTTTACGACCTACCATATATCCACACGAAACAGAAGCACAACCACCGCCACAGACATCACATCCATTCGCATCTCCAAATGACTTCCCCATCCGATTCCATCAAAATCCCGTTTATTTCCTCCAGCCTCCAGCTGCACTTGCCCTCTGCTCCACTGGCACATTCATCCGAACAGCCAACGAGAAAGAAGAAGAAAACTTTTCCCCCAAAAACTGAATATTTTCCTTAACACTTCGGAGGGTCATAAAAGGATCTGTTTCGAGTTCCGAGGAACTTTTTATCGGTCGTTCGTTTCATTCGATTCATCCTCCTGTTCCTTAGGGATACGGCGAGTGTGATAATCTGAATGTGTCTGGGCTGCGTATATTCCACCGAATGGTGATGATAGTGATGAAGATAATTTTATTGTTATCAGTTTCAGATACATATGGATGGAAACATTAAGGCATTAATGTGTGAACTAATTATACAGACGACGTCCAAGGAATTTCGAAAGTTCTCTTCGTTTTCGTATCGGCTGGGGAACATGAGGGTAGCACTGTCGAGTTTGGTGTATCCTTTTCGATGTAGTTTATGGGATTTGGAGTAGTAGCTACTCATTGCATCTGGACGGTAGCTCTGAGTGGCCTCGTGCGAATAGTTTCGAAGTTGATTTGAAGTTGAGGAGCTACTCGAGAGATTCTCAAGAGAATTCTCTGCCCGGCTTTCAAAAACAAGTTTTGGGAAATGCTTGCCAAACTTGCATACGAATAGTGGTAGCTGAAAGTGGGTTATGATGTTTCACATCTCCGAGGAGATATTCCTGTGCTTGGAGTTTCTGAAAACGTCCTACGCTAGAAGTGAATACGTGTTCTAATCTTTCATGGCTGTTTGAGATTCATATTAAAGCTCAACTCAAAAGTCGTAAAACAACTGCCAAGTGCCAAGCGGGCAACGAATGTCTTTTGATAGGTTCATCTCTCTGTTGTCTCGGATTCAATTTCCTTCGTTTCAAGTGTCAAGACAAAGGCATGAGATCGGGAAAACTCCACCAGATATGCGAGTACATAATTCGTACCCTATGGGCTTGTGCATTATCCTTGGAGATATCATCCTCACACTCACTTGCTTGGTCGAGTCCAAAGAGTATCTCAGTCGCTCTCCTTCTCGTCTTGAACATACAAATGAAACTTGTTGTCATCTCTTGAGCTGAACGACAATCCCATTAGACAGGAAGAAAGGATATCCCACTTTTAATAGCATTAGCAGTCGTCATCAGTGCAAACTTGCCTGTCCATACACCACTTCTTATCCCTCCAGTTGTCTCATTGCCAAGTTGCCAAGAACGAATATCTTCTTCCAATGCTCTATAGAAAACGAGGAACGAAACGAATGTAGCTGGTCCTGCAGGCTGTGTGTTAAATTGAGATGAGTATTCACCTTTTTGTTTCTCGCTTTTCTCGTCCTTTGCATCACTTTTGTATTTTTGTTCAAGATAACTGTCATCCGCTGGGTTAATATGAAGTAAGACTGCCGTAGTGTCACTTAGTTTGCTGTTCAGGGACGCCTTGTCTCCTTTCTAAGTTTTCAAACTCAACTATATGTTTGCGCTGTTCAAATGTACGCAACGCGACGTGAATGCTTATCTGCCAAGGAGAAGGACACAACTGTGTCACAACATCATCATAGAGCCCCTAAGCGTGTGCAATGATGCTTGTGAATACATCCCCAAATCGGATTCAAAGGATTTTAATTGAAACTTTTAATAGAACTTAAAAACCGACCATTGAACGAACGAGCCAAACAAAGACGATTAACGAAGCCAGGACCTAGGATAATTTGATACCACCGCTGTCGCTCTATATCTATAGATTGGCCTTCAATTTAATTACAAAAAAAAATTCAATTGAAAAGCGTTAATTGAAAAATGAACGAGTGAGCAGGACTCGAAGCCAGGAAAAAAGGACTTTATCACTTTGAAATCGAACTACAAAGAAATTCTTTCCAATGAGTAGCAATTAAATGTTGCGATGGACAATATTTAAGCTTCGCGTTTAATTCTTCAATGCCTTGGGAGGTGTCCTCGTTCCTTTGTCAGTTTTTTTTTATATTTTTTTTTCATTTTTGAGTATTAGAAGCCAAGAGAGCTTCCTAGCAAGCGAGTGAAAGGAATCAACTTGCACGAACGGGGAGACAAAAAAAAAACTAAAGTAAAAGAAAAAGGTGATATCCTTCGCAAGTAAGGAATATAAGAGAGGTTGAAAGGAATTTCAGCACACGGGAATGTCTGTCGGGAAAACTGATAGAATGTCCGAACGTCCACTAATTGAAACTTACCAATCGCATTCTTGACTTCTTTTGACGTTGACTTTGGTGTTTTGGTTTTTTAAACTTTGAAACTATTCCGAAGGTAATTGATATCTGAGGGCAATAGCAATCAATTGGTATTTAGGACAGTGGGGTGTTTTAACTCAGATCCGATTTTAAGCCAATACCCAGGGATTAGGCACTGGGTTGTCATTCTTATTGGCTCAGCTCAGCAAGGGTGTAAGAATGAAACAGTCTCCCTAGGGTTATTTTCTCTAGAAAATAGTATTAAGGCTCTTGATAAAGCCTAAGCTAGGATAAACTGAATTTAAAATTCATATCATAACTACAATCGTTTGTTTGAAAACTGCCTTATATCCTTAAATACCCTGAACTATAACCCTTTTTCCTTGAACTCATTCTGTGTTATGCTCCAATGAAATAAACTTTTTTCAGAAGCCCAAGCAAACGATTGTTTTTTTTCTCAGAATCAGAAGAATTTTTTTTAGCAGAATAAAATAAACCAAGTAAATTTGCAGTTGTTGTTCCTTTTTTTTGGGTTTTTTACTAGAATCAATTAATTAAATCGAATCGAATGGATAAATGAAAATATTGTGGGGAATTTTATTATAACTTCTTTATCGCACAAATATAAAGGATTGCCAAGATTTAGTTGGATTACATCCTATAGCGTAAAAGTAAAGTACTCGTAAATTATGTGGACGCGGTTTTGTTATTCGAGAAAGACTCCGACAAAGAGTCTTGAGCTTCCAGCATGTAAGCGAGCGCCTCATAACAATCGGCGTCAAAGGCAACCTAGGGAATATAAGCCATCATGACCCTACGGGAGAAAAAGATGAACGACTTCTATGATCCCCTGGACCGAATGTACATCCAATGCCCCAATTATGACATCAAATTATACTAAAGCATTTTAACGCAAAGTTGAGTAGACAATAGGAAAACATAGCCTATAAGACACCAATTCCGATAACGGATTCAGGCTAATCAACTTTCTAGCCGAGTGTAACCTCCTTTTAGCAAGCACACGATTCCCACATCTCAACATCCATAAAGGAACCTAGCAGAGACGAGATCAGTCGACCATCAACCAGATTGATCACGTTGCGATCGACGCCAGACATTCCACCAGCATCCCAGAAGTACGAACCTTCCGAGGAGCCAACCTTGTTGTAGCTAAGGTACGAATGAGCATATCAAGGATGCTACGGAGTCGAGCAAAACAACAAGAGTTTGACGTCGGAAAGCTACAATCGCAGGAGACCGCTTGGATATTCGCCGATCGAGTTTCCATCAACCTCTCGCAAAGTCCGGTGACACCGGCACAATCCACAGAACAACAGTGGAAGTATTGCGAGCGCGCCATCAGAGATGCTGCCTCTCATGTGCTGGGTTCCAAACCGCCACCAGCTAGAAACCCCTGGTGTGATGAGCAATGCAAACAAGACCATGTAGCAAGGCAAACCGCCTACAAAGCCATGCTACTTAGATGGATGAGAGCCGCTTGTGAGCTCGACGAGCAGAAAAGGAGAGAGGAACACACGCTTTTAAGGAAGAAAATAAGGGAGCACGAAAAGCGTGCGATCGAGGAGATAAAGAGATGCTACCACATGAATGACACTCGAAAGTTTTATGAAAAAATAAAACGAACATGCCAAGGCTATAAGGCCAGCGCGGAAGCCTGTAGGGATGAAGACGGATAGCTAGTAGTAGAGTCACAGTCGATGCTAAGAATATGGGAAAACCACTTCTGATACCGCTGTCAGGCAGAAAGATCCACTCGCAACGGACGAAGGTACAAGAGAATTCCGTCCACCCGACCTAGATGAAATTAAGCTTGTTATTTGGAAGCTTAAAACTAGCAAAGCCGCGGGCGCAGACGGCCTGACTGCAGAGTTATTTAAAGCGGCTGGAGATGAGTTGATAGGGCGCATGCACCAGCACATCTGGAAAATATGGTTGGAGGAAAGCATGCCCGACGAATGGAACCTCAGTCCATAAGAAAAGAGACCCCTATAACTGCGTCAACTATAGAGGAATAAGTCTCCTTAACATCGCATACAAGATCTTCTCTGCCGTACTATCTGAACGCCTGAAAACCTTTGTAGATAATCTGATAGGTTCCTATGAGTGCGGTTTCAGGCCAGGTAAGTCCACAATAGACCAAATTTTTACACTGCGGCAGATCTTGGAAAAGTCCCAAGAATTCCAAATCAACACACACCATCTATTTGTCGGTATTACAGACGCATATGATAGTGTGCATACCATGTCTAGTTTTAACATCCCTGCCAAACTCGTCCGATTGTACAGGATGACAATGGAGAATTATCGCTGATCCATTAAGGTCGCTAGCGAATTAACCGAGACCTTCGATGTTAAAAAAGGATTCAGGCAAGGTAACGCACTGTCAACCGAGGGGGTACGACCTATTTCAAGTCTGCGCAATTGCTTGCGTACGCGGATGATATTGACGTAATTCGGCGAGCACAGCGAAACGTTAATGAAGTGTTCAAAAGCATTGAAACAGAAGTGGCTAAAATAGGCCTTTCGGTGAACGAGGTAATGCTGTAATCTAAAAACGACGCGCAACACCGACGTCTTGGCTGAAAACGTCTTAACTGACGGTTGCAAATTTGAAGTGATCAAGAACTTCGTCTACTTTGGCTCACTACTGACCAGCGACAAGAACACCAAGGCTGGGATCAAACCCAGAATTACACTTGCCAACCGCTGCTTCGTAGGGCTCCAGAGGCAATTGAGAAGTAGAAGCATTTCTGAAAAAACCAAGGTATCACTGTATAAAACACTGATCACCTGATCAGTTAACACGATCAGTCGCTCGCCCGCCGACGAAATTAGATCTGCGAAGCGAGAAGCGAATGCATACGCGCGGAGACAGAGCTTTGTCACTCAGGTACAAGGTTTCGTGGGAACTGCAATTCAGCAGTTTAGTATTAAGTCATGAAATTGTTTGTTAGAATACGTTAGATCAGTTCACTTTGGGACGGGACTAAGACCGGTCGTACCGAAATAAAGGAAAAGTTTATAACGTAATCTTGTGCCAGTAACGGGCTCTTTAAAATTTTAATTTTTTATTTTAAAAGGACCAAGAGTCCTTAACTTAGTCCTTTGAACTGTTCTCTCTCTCTCTTTTGGAGTTTTAGTCTTTTTTTAGTCCGAATAAGTATGGATTCAGAACTGGTGGATCAACCGAGGATGCACTCTTAAAATTTTGGAACTTTAATTATGACTGACTTAATTCAAAAAAAAAAAAATAAAAATTTTGCTGCCCTTTTTATAGATATGTAACATATGTCCAAGGCATTTAATAGTGCGGACCACAAGTTACTAGCCAAACTGGGAAAAAACTGGTTTTAGAGATATTATGCTTAATTGGTTTACTTCGTACGTTAAGATTAGAAAGCCAGTGGTTAAGTTAGATGGTTGGCTGAGTTATTGAAAAAGGTGTTCCGCTGGGATCGGTGTTGGGCCCTGTTCTATTTCGAGTTTATATCAACTCAATTTTCATTCAACAATTAAATGGGCTACAAACCAGGTTTGCAGATGACATAGTTTATTCATATTCCAATGCGTCCACCTTGGATTTATTTGCAGATAAAAGTCATGACTTAGAAAAACTAAAATATTGGTTCAGCAGTAAAATGCTAGTCATAAGTGATAAAACCGAAACTATGATTTTTAGCTTTTCATATAACATACTTCAATTCCCAGCAATAATTGACCAAAGTACTAGTACGAAAAACGCTTAACTCCGATTTGAGCTGCTTATCAAAAAGTTTTACAATTGAAAGGGTACCTATTTTTAAGGACCTGGGCCACGAGTTTGATAGTAACTTAAATGAGAGTGTTCATTCTTTCTAACTTAGAAAGAATCTTCTAAGAACTGCCAATACAATATTTTATCTAAGATTGTTCTGCTCACGTAAAATCTTAGAAACAATATATTACTGCCTGAAGCAAACAAAACTGCAATATGGTCTTGTTTGTTGGGGTCATACATATAGCAATAAAATCCAATGTTTGCTAGTCGTGCAAAAGCATATTCTATGAATTATTTGGAGAAAAAAATGATTTGAATACCAGACGAATACACCCTGACCTACAAAGCTCATAAAACGGTTCCCAGATATTCGAACTCGTCCACTTTCATAAGGTGTTTCTCGAGTACAGTTAGGCCCGAGAGTGGGATCGATTTAAGCAGGTAAGTGAAGATATCTTTGGTTTTCTCTTCATTTAAAGGGTTTTTCAGTAAAGGCATGTGTCATCATCAGTGTTGGCATGGAAAAAAAATTGTGTGAGGTACGAGATAACGAGAAAGTTAATCATCCAATTTTGTTTTCGAATTCCTTTTTTTCCCGCGAGATTTCCGTTGATAACTCTCCGCATTCCTGTCGAATATTCTCCTTAAGAGCTACGAATGTCTAAGGCTTGTTGGTATAAGCCCGCGACTTCAAGTAGCCCCAATGAAAGAAGTCTGGATAGTTAAATCGGGCGATCTTGCTGGCCATGCCGAATTGCCAAAACGGGAGATTACGCGACCAGGAAACGCTTCCTTCACAATATCCATTGGGGCTCGTACTGTGTGTGCGGTCGTCGTCTTGAAACCACATGTTCACCAAGCCCCGCTCATCCAATTCCGGCAGTAAGAAGTTGTTTATCGAGGTTCTGTAGCGTTCGCCAGTAACATTGACCGTATTGCCGATGGCGTACTCAAAAAAATGCGCCCCAATCACTCCCCCCGCGTGAACACCGCACTGTGTAGTGCTTTGAGTGGATGCAATGGCTCTTCGTGCATCCCACGCGGATTTTCAGAGCTTATTGATATAACCGCTTAAGTGGAAATGCGCCTCGTCTCTCATGATAATTTCCGACACAAAATCGTCTTCTTCGTTGTTGAGACTAAGAATGGCTTGACAGTAATTCATACTAAAGGTCAGCAGGCATTAACTGGTGCATTGTTTGCACCTCGTACGATCACGTGTTTCACTAAAATTCGCTGTAGGATCGGTCCGTCTGGTGATGCCCAATTGCTGGCCCGTCGTCTGATTGATGTTTCCGGGACATTCTCGGCCGAACCACCAGACCCGTGGCGGCCACGCCTTGCATGTTCTCCTGCGGTTCCAGTCTGTTCGAGACGAGTAGCTAAGTGCCGGAACGTCAAAATTCATGCTGCGCTCACACCACCAACCTATTATTGGTAAAAAAAAATTGAGAAAATTATTCCACGCTCTTGTGGACTCCTTTGCTTATATGTTTGTATACTGCAGTTGTCTAGTTCACAATTATGTCAAATATGATTGACGTACAACGCCATTTGCAAAAGTTATAACATCTTCGGGTAGGGTAACTAATTTTGCGCCACCTTGTATTAACAAAATTCCTTATTTATTTGATAGGCCCGTTGACTCAAAATTCATACCAAACGGTCGTGGTGCACGATTCACTTTTTAAGAACGCATTATGATACTCGTGTGGGTTGGCGTCGTCCCATATACGGCAATTTTGCTTGTTAACACAGCCATTCATCCCAAAATGTGCGGATGATTTTTCGGTCGAAATTTGGGTCCTCTTCCAAACGCTCCGAAGCCCAGACAGCGAAAAAACGGCGTTGTCTAGCAACAGCGGGGCTTGAACACCGTCCCATCAGTTCCAGAAGCCAACGCACAAAACTTTTAACCTTTGCTAGGCAACAGTCAAAATATAGAACCGCCACCAAAATCTTTCTCGCCGACCAAATTCCTTTATTGTCTAGAGTTGGTAGTACTTTTCAGCGCTTAGCAAGAGTAATCTGATCAAAACGCTGAAGTCATTGCCGTTGTCACTAGTGAATAGCTCAATAGGCCTATCGTCTGCGTCAATAGCTTCATTCGATTTCAGCTTCGATATCACTATCTTAATCTCGGCTAAATCCTTGCGGCAGAGTTACTTGGCAACGTCTTAACCATTTCAAAGTCCAGTGACCGTTTGATGGCTCTCAAATTGGTGATGCATGGTGAGGTGTGGAACATCGTAAGCGCATATGCCCCTCAAGTAGGATGCGAACAAAAAGAAAAAGATGCATTCTGGCTAGATTTCCACAACCTTGTCAAAATTATCCCAAAGGAAGAGCTTTTGTTTGTTGGGGGAGATTTAAACGGACATGTCGGGAAGACAAGCGAAGACTATGAAGGCTACCACGGAGGGCTGGGATACGGCACCAGGAACTCTTCAGGTGAAGATATCCTAAACATGTGCAAGTCGTACGGTCTTATAGTGCTAAATACCATGTTCGTCAAACAAAGCCGGCACCTAATCACTTATAGCAGCGGCGGAAATGAAACTCAACTCATTTGGTATCCAGTTTCATGAAGCCACGAGCTAAAGATTGCAAAGTGATCCTGGGAGACGCGATCGCCCCTCAACACCGTCTCCTCCTGACTGATTTTTTTATGGAGGCGAGTAAGAAGTCAAAGCAGCAAACGAAGGTGTCTGAGAGAATCAAGTGGTATAAGCTGGATAAAGGAAAAGGCGAAGCTTTTATTACCAACATGAAAAACTACCTCTCTTCCATTATCGATGAGGTCGGTAATGAGGAGTGCAGAGCACAAGACATGTGGGATTCCCTACAACAATCTGGCCTGGAGAAAGCCAAATCACTGCTCGGAACATCTAAAGGCCCCTGCCAACACGCAAAAGAAACCTGGTGGTGGACAGACGAAGCCAAAGCAGTGACACACGAAAAGAAAATGGCTTTCCAAGCTTGGTCAAAGTGCTCTTCTACTAATAGAGAGGAAAAAGCTCGCCGTGAAAAGGTATATATGTAGATATTGCAAAGGTATCGCGAAGAAAAAGTGCGCCCAATTCAAAGCGAAAAGCATGGAAGGCCGCTATCAGGAGTTGGAAGAAATATCGTCTTCCGCGTCTGACAGGAACCAGGCTACCCAGGAGCTTCGACAAAACAATTTGAACAAAGGAGCAAATATCTTTAAGATAGCCGCCCAGAGAAGAAGAAATGCTCAGGAGATTCGTTTCCCAAAGTTTATTAACAATGCTGAAGGCCAACTCCTTGTAGAAGACGAAAAAATTCTCCACAGATGGCGACAGTATTGCGAGGAACTTCTGAACGAACAGTTTCCCCGAGTGTACTTTCCAAGAGCCGCCCCGAATCATGCCGAAATATCCGACATCACAGTCGAAGAAGTTCGGTACGCGGTAAAAACTCCAAGAAAAGAAAAGCTGTTGGGCTGGACGGGATACCTTCTGAGTTCTGGAAAAAGATGGGAGACGTCGGGTCTAGATGACTCATGGTTCTTATCTCCAAACTTATGAGAGGCGACACTATGCCTAATCAATGGAGGGAAAGCTATCTTCTTCCTTTGCACAAAGGGTGATACGCGAAATTGTGATAACTACCGTTCTGTCAAGCTGATGTCGCACACCATGAAGATCGTTGAACGGGTATTAGATAGCCGACTGCGGAAAATAATACGACTATCTGATGACCAGTGCGGGTTTGTCTCGGGTAAATCAACAACAGATGCAATCCAAAGTATATGAGTCATGATGGAAAAGCATCGTGATTCGTCAAAGGACTTGCATATGGTGTTGGTTGATTTCGAGAAGGCCTTTGACCGGCAACCAAGAGATCTTTTATGGGTAGCGCAAAGACAAAAATGAGTTGCAAAAACCTACGTGCGAGTGATTATGGACATGTACAAGAGAGCAACGACAAGAGTAAGATGCACCGCAGGAGTCACCGAAGAGTTCGCAATCAAAGTCGGTGTACACCAAGGGAGCGTCCTCAGCCCACTGCTCTTTATAGCAGTCCTTGATTGCTTGCTTGAAGGAAAAGTGACGGACCTCAATGTGCACCAGCTATTCTTTGCTGACGATGAAACCATTATAAGTGATGATCAGGCGTCCCTACAACGAGCACTTGATGTGTGAATGGACATTTTTGAGGGACACGCGTATCGTATTAGTTCAAAGAAGACAGAGTATCTGTGCTGCCCGTTCTCTGACCCTCATCAGCCTATTCCAGACATTTACTTGAATGGAAGAGTGCTTCCCAAGTGTGAAAAGTTTAAATATCTGGGATCTATGATTAATAAAGAAGCAACTTGTGATGAAGACATCAACCATCGCGTAAGCGTAGGGTGGATGAAGTGGTGGGAAAACTCCGCCATCTTCTGTGATCGAAAAATGCCCCCTAAGCTGAAAGGAAGGCTCTACACTTCAGTTGTACGTCCGGCGCTCACATACGGTTCACAATGCAGGACAATGCACAAAAAGTATGAGAGCAAATTAACGGCAACTGAGATGAAGATGCTTCGCATGACAGCGGGAGTAACAAAGCGTGACAGAATTAGAAGTTCAAAGATCCGAGGAAGCCTCCACGTAAAAGAAACCATCACAAGAAATATAGAGCGCGACCGACTTAGTTGGTATTGCCATGTTCAAAGGAGAGATCCTTTGAACCCCGTCCAAAAGGCGTTATCAATCAACATTCCAATTTCAACACGCAAAAAAGGCAGGCCGAAAAACAATTGGTGCAAACAAATGCAAAAACACCAGCATTTGATTGGCCTCAGCGATGAAGTAATCCCAAACCGGGAAGCCTGCCGCTACTTTCTGAGGTCAAACCGGCGGACCCCACAAGCGGACCAGTAGGAATGCAGTTAAGTGTCAAGGTTATGGTCCTACACTTCTGACCATAACGACGCCGGGATAAAAAGGAAAAGAAGAAAGAAGAAGAATCTCGGCTAAATCGACTGGATGGCATCTTCATTGGTCGCCTCAGTGTGAATAGGTTGTTCTGCTTGACAGCGGCATTTTGACTTTCATCCGGGTTATACTCGTACAATCTTTAGAAGTAGTATTTCCATATTCTCCACTTCAAGTCGTTTATATTCATCCCTGCAAGCCTTATCAAGTGTTTCTTTTGGTAAAACTTCCATACATCATTCCTGCGATAGAATCATTCCATCTTTTTTAGAAATGGCGTTCTTTGACAACGTTATCATTGCTATTCTACTGTTGTACAGATTACATGATTGGGATATTCGATCTTACTCAATTGTATCCGCGATATACGTACCCGTACCTTGGCTACTGCTGCTGCAGAAATGTCAAAAAGCAATAAAAGTATTTACTATTGGACTGAAATAACTTACGACACCTTTGAGTGAGCCACAGTTTGAAAAAGATTCCACAATCATGACATCCGCCACCTTCCATACCCATAGCCCATGTCACCCTTCCCACCGGTACATCACGAGCTACCCGTACCTGTCGGTCTACCTTTGCATCACACGAAATGTAAATGAATTCCAAGCACTAAATCCTGAACCTGTCATCTGCAATATACCCAGCGACCTCTGTAAGCGACTGCTAACAAAACCCACTTGCCGTGGTTCAATTAGCCAAACCAACATACTGCCTTTTACTCAAAAGCCCACAAAGCGGCCAAGTCTAACCAACCGTTAAAAAACGCAACAGTATGAGTCGCGTCGTCTACGGTAAACAATTAAAAGAACATCCTCCTCGGCTTCCAGTGTTCCATATCACGCAAATTATTCAAAAGGACGAGACTTCATAAATCATAGAATGTTTTGTTCCGCAACAGACAGGATCTTTGTCCTGCTGAGCCCGAGCTCGGGATTTCATTTACTTCTCCTTCTTTTCTTTTTTAACTGTTTGGATAATAGCAGAAAAAGGTGAACACCCACGTCCGCCAGCGTTACAGACTTCCATAAATATCCATGAGCACTTGTACTCATGTAGAGTACGGATGATGCAGGGTGGATGCTACCGAATGATATGAAGTTCGTGATTTGATTCCTTGAGTGGTGTGACAAGACCCGTGTCAGGAATTGGTGAAGATGTCATTTTTTTTTCCTTCTTCCTCCTACCCAGACTCACCAGCCCGAGAGAAGCAGGTGGGAATGGTTCATATAAACATATGAGTGGAGTAGAAAATGAACCTTGCTTACCCAAGAGCACCGTACAAATGATTTATTGAGACGGAGTAGTGACGCTGGAAGGATGTGCTTTGTATGCAGATTTTTATTTTTTTATTTTTGCCACTCAGGACTCGGAAATGATTCAATGAATTGTTTGCTGCGTTTGTCACTTTGGTGTGTGGGTGATATGGATTTATCGAAAAGTTGAAAGGAAATTAAATTGAAATCCAGGACGCAATTTACGAAAAAAATAAAATTAAAAATTTTAAGTAACCTTAGCGGTGCCCCGACGCGGCGACGTCATCTTAAAAATATTAATAGGTTCTTTTAATGAAGTCAAAAAGTCGAGAGAAAAATATTTTTTTACTTTTTGGAGTTTTTTTATTGTCGGGGGTTACTTAAAATTTTTCATTTTATTTTTATTTCATTCTTTTTAAATTACTCGCCCAAATTCCGATAGGTACGAGTAACTACTTGAATTAAATTTTTCGTAACACTCTACCGCATACAAACCCATATATAATTTACCACATTCAGCATGACTTATTCCCGTTATATTACACATGTGTGCCAAAAATGTAATCTACGACGGAACTGTGTCTATTTTTTTATAATAAAGCTAAAGGGTGTTTTTTATAGAGGTATAGAACTTTGAAATGGAATAAAACAAAGATCGTTTTCTTAAATTGACATAAAATTGACTTTATTCGAAAGATTATCTTCTGACATTATAATTTAAATATAATTTCTGGCATATGACTACTACGGCTGGCTCGGACGTAATCTGATCTAGAGGTCCAATTTTCGATGGTTTTTTCCAACATTTGTGGCCGTATATCGGCAATAACGCGGCGAATGTTGTCCTCCAAGTGGTCAATCGTGGTCAATTGCGGACATTATTGTTTGATCACCCTTCTGCTATTCCAGTTCCAGTGTGTAAGTGTGCATAAACTATTCGAGCTAATCGCTACATCAACGTATACGATATTTATTCACATTTTGTTTTTGGTTGTATAAGACATGTTCGATTGCATTTATCTTTCTTTTCATTTTGTCTGTGATTACGTTGTTCTGCAACATAGTCGTACGACCGCATCGTTCGGACGTTCGGCTGGGTTGTATAATATGAACGCCGCTATTGATGAATTTCTAGGTTGAATGGAACTATGGACAAGTTATCGTTCAGTTTGAGGAACGATCGGAAATGTTTCCGACTGAGGACATAGTTCCTGGAACTATACATGTCCTGAAGAACTACCCAACTCTACTAAGATCCCTACCACAGCTAACAAAAAGTGGTAATAACCTTGAAACGTCTGAACAGATCTTCATAAATTGTAGCTAAGAACCATCTCGATCACAAAAAATCATCAAAATCGGTCCATTCGTTCAGGAGCTACGATGCCACAGACAGACAAACAGACAAATTGACACGTCAAACTTATAACACCCCTCTTTTTGCGTCGGGGGTTAAAAAGAGGGATCCACACACGAGGACGCGTACAGCTCCAGGAAGTTTCTGATGAGTAAACCGGTAAGTCTGGCAGAATGTTGCTTGCTATGCTACTCGCAAGTTCCCTTTGGATCGACATGGAGATATCGAGATCGAGATCGAGATCGATATCGCCATCGAGATCGACATAGGAATCAAGATCGACATCGAGATCGAGATCATAGATACTTATACAGTCTTGTGCAAATTAATCTGAACAAACACTTCTTTTTATCAAAAACTAGTGTTATTTATTTAAAAAGTAAAAATAAGTAATAGATTATTAAAATTAATACTTGATGTGTCCACCCTTGGCGTTTAGCACCATTTTAACTCGTTTTGGCATGGATTCCACGAGTTTTTGACAGTTATCAACGATTTTTGGATCCCGGTACCATACTTGAATAACTGACTCAATCAGCTTGGTTTTGGTCGTACAATCCATTTTTCTCAGCCTGGCTTTGCATATAGCCCATACATTTTCAATTGGATTAATGTCTGGCGAGTTGCCAGGCCAATCCAAAGTCGTAATACCAAGTTCAGCTAAAAATTGTTGGACTTTTTTTGGCGTATGACACGGGGCCAAATCTTGTTGAAAAATCGGGTTTTCTGTATTCAATTTCGACAGCTCAGGCATCAGACGTGTATCCAGTAATTCAATATATTTGTCACTGTTCATCATCCCTGTTATTGGAACTAGCGATCCTGTCCCAAAATAAGAGAAAGAACCCCAAAACATTTGCTTTCCAGGATGTTTCACTGTCTGCTGAATATGGGCTGTTGAAATTGGCTCATCGTCAGTTCTTCGAATGTATTGATGTCTCGTACCCTGCACGAAAAAATGACTCTCGTCCGAAAAAAGCACGTTTTTCCATTCATTCACTATCCAATCTTTATATTTTCGAGCCCAAGTCTTTCTCTTTTTTTCATGGCAGGAGTCAGGAGTTGTTTCTTCAGAGGTTTCCGTGCTTTTCGTCCAACCGTCCTCTAGACGACGTCGCCGAACTGTTGAGGTATCCACGATTGTTCCCGCACCCGCCAGATCTTTTTGTAAGTCGTTACTTCTTTTACTTGGATTAATTCGACTGTTTCTTATAAGAAGAGCGTCTCCTTTCTTGGTGGTTTTCCGTTTTCGAACGCATTTCCCTGCTCGATGTGGTAAAATCGACCCGGTTTCCTTATGGCGTTTAATAATGTTGTTAACTGACCCTAATGATATGTTGCACTCTTCCGCTCTCTGCCTCTGTGTCTTAGATGTATGCTCAAACAAAGTAATTATTTTACTACGGATTTCTACGGAGATATCCATTGTCAAGCATTTCTAAACAGCAACAAACTTGACAGCAATTTAATTCTTCTTTACATAAATTGCAAAACCTCCTTAGCATTTTCAAAAATTTAAATTCAAAAAAATTTTGGGAAACTGGGCAAACAATATTTTTTCAGGGTTATAATAATCTAGTTTAAGAATATGCGCAATTTGAGAAAATATAAGACCGTTGTGGCCACAAATTAACCTATTTACCATTGAACTCAAGGAAAATATAATATGTTCAAATTAATTTGCACAAGACTGTAGCTATCAACCATCTCTATTAACTGTTTTTGTGAATTGCAGCATGCGTCATTGCTTAAGTACATTGATCTTTGTGCTAGTGGGAACTTAGGGCTTCGAATGTGCATCAATTTAGTTTTAGATGCATTTGTAACGAGCTTTCTGGGCCGGGGTATACTCGCCGGACCAGGATCCGTCACATAAATTTTTATTTGTGACACCGGCAGACGTACTAGTGGCCCGCGAGCTACGCTGTCCCTTGGGATTGGGACCCGTTCGGGACACTGGGTCGTAGACACGCCTTGTCACCTCTCAACTGTCGCGTTGACAGTATCTGGTCGATCTCCCCCGTGGGTTAGAACCTACGTCTGGATCTCGCCAGATGGTCGAGTCGGGAGCAATGCGAGACGTAGCCTGTCTGGGTAAGAACCCGGTCGAGGCCCTAGTTGGGATCGACGTGCGCCCTTGAGTACGGCTGTGCCGCCTGGTCAACCCCTACGGGTTAAAACCCAAGTTGGGAACTGACCCTACGACACTTACCTCGGGAGTAGACTCCGACAGGTCTTAGTCGGTCTCTTTTGGGTTAAAACCCGAGTCGGAGAGCCGATGTCCGCCCTATTAGGCTCTACTCGCCGTTTCACTCGTCGAGCGGTCGCTCCAGCTAGTCTCGTACGCTCGTCCCTTCTCCTTGGTGACGAGGCCGAACTTATTATCCCGATGTGGTAATAATTGAAGATAATTCCTCTCTGAGAATTTTATTGTTGTTGAAATGATAAAAAATAATTTCTTTTCGTAACTTTATTGGCCTTATAGTCTAGGTATAATAATGTCTTAGCCTAAGTACACTTATGTTCTGTGACGCTATCAGAATATCGCACTCTGTGAACGTACCTCGTGTAGTGAGTTGACACTTCGTCTTCTCCCGTTGTCTTCTGTTGTTTGTCACTTGCTAGATTTTTTCTGATTGGTCGACACTTCCACTCGCGAACTAATTGTCACTTGTATTCGCAGACTGAATGCCTCCTGTCAATCGCCTCGGCCTTTTATAGGGCTAGGCTGGGTGACGATGTGAACGGTGCCTTTCCAGTCGTCGTTGGCATTTCCCCTGTTTACGGGATCTGTCAACGGTGACTGTGGCCGCTGCCGTTGTGTTTGATGTCGTTGACCTCTGTGGTCTTAGGCAAAAATGCAAAAATGTATGTTTATGCAATTTCTTTGTTTTGTTTGAATTTTATTTTATTAGTTTTAATTTCATATGTTATGTTTATTTTATGTTTGTTCAAAGTGTTTTGTTTATTTATTTGTGATCTGGTGGCTGTTTTGGAGGTAAACAACATGTATGTATGTAAAGAAAATTTAGATTTATTTGTTTACTTGCAGCTAAATTTTCCTTTACACATTGATCACTAGTCCGTTATCATGACACCATTTGACTGCAACATCAAACTCGTTCTGCATTGTTGTAATCGCAGTTTGCAACGACCTGTGGCGTGCTACAATTGCAATATCGTCAGCAAAAGCAAAAGGAATACATAGTTTGAAGGTGCGTAACAATTCATTTGTATAGAGCATAAATAATAGTGGCCCAAGTTTAGAACCTTGAGGGACTCCATATTGTATGTTATTCTCATTACTTAATACACCGTTTATCTTGACGCGGAACTGTCGATTATGTAAGTAATCTCTTAGCCAATTCTCCATTACTCCTCGTATTCCTATCCGATGTAACGCTTCTAAGACTTTCGAGTGGATTAATGTATCAGATGCTTTACTAATGACTTTTATCCAGGCTTTCATTAACACAGTTGGCAAATTCTCCTAGAAGTTTTCCAGTGCTTTTGTTTTTTTGGAATCCGTACTGACTGACTACTGAATCAGAGAGTGTTTTCAATAAAGCTGCGTAAACGTTTCAAAATAACTTCTTCCAAGCACTATTCAATTGTTGGTGGAATCGATATTGGTGGATAGCTACATACGTTACTTTTATCAACTCCTTTAGCTCACTATAGCTGTTTTTAGGGTTGAAGGTATCCTTGTTTGTGTCAGGCTGAGATTGACAAATTTGCACAATATTGGAGCAAAGATTTCGGGATGTCTTTTGATGTCAATTGCTCGAATGCCGACAATTCCTGGTAACCTGGTTTCTGCCCTCGCTTTTATAATGCTCTTTACATCACAAATATTGTGATGCACTGCATTTGTTTTGACGGGAGGAGTTGCGCGTGTTTTCTTTACATCAAGATCGACATCGAGGTCGAGATCGACATCGAGATTGACGTCGAGAACATCGAACAGCGTCTGGAACAGTTCGAAACAGTTCGGATCAGTGCAGAGCAGTTCGGAACAATCCGGAACAATATCGACTCGGATCACTACGTTGTTGTAGCCACGGTACGAATGAGGATGTCAAGGATGCTACGGAACGTCGGAAAACTACAATCGCAGGAGACCGCTAGGATCTTCGATCGAGTTTCCCACAACCTCTCGCAGAATCCGGTGACACCGGCAATCCACAGACCAATAGTGGAAATATTCTCAACGCGCCATAAAACTGCCACCAGCTAGAAACCCTTGGTTTGATGAGCAATGCAAACAAGTCCATGTAGAAAAGCAAAACGCCTACAAAGCCATGCTACATAGACGGACGAGAACCGCACTTGAGCTCTACAAGCAGAAAAGGAGAGAGGAACACACGCTTTTAATGAAGAAAAAAAGAGGGAACCATCAAGGATATGGATAGATGCTCCCACAGGAATGATGCTCGCAAGTTTTATGAAAAAGTAAAACGAACATGCCAAGGCTATAAGGCCAGTGCGGAAGCCTGTAGGGATGAAGACGGACAGCTAGTAGTAGAGTCACAGTCGATGCTGAGAATATGGAAAAACCACTTCTGGTACCGCTGTCAGGCACCTAGATGACCTAGATGAAATTAAGCTTATTATTTCGAAGCTTAAAGCTAACAAAGCTGCGGGCGCAGACGGCCTGACTGCTGGGCTATTTAAAGCGGTTGGAGATGAATTGATAGGACGCATGCACCAGCACATCTGGAAAATATAGTTGAAGGAAAGCATGCCCGACAAATGGATTCTCAGTCCATAAGAAAGGAGATCCTTATAACTGCGCCAACTATAGAGGAATAAGTCTCCTGAATATCGCATTCAAGATCTTCTCTGCCGTGCTGTGTGAATGCTTGAAAGCCTTTGTAGATAATCTGATACGTTTCTATTAGTGCGGTTTCAGGCCAGGTAAGTCCACAATGGACCAAATTTTTACACTGCGGCAGATCGTGGAAAAGACCAAAGAATTCCAAATCAACACACACCATGTTTTTGTTGATTTTAAACCCGCTTATGATAGTGTGCATATGGATGAGCTACATATACCGAGCCATGTCTAGTTTTAACATCCCTGCCAAACTCGTCCGATTGTACAGGATGACAATGGAGAATTCTCGCTGATCCATTAAGGTCGATAGCGAATTAACCGAGACCTTTGATGTTAAAAAAGGATTTAGGCAAGGTGACTCAATGTCATGTAACTTCTTCAACATCGTGTTTGAAAACATCATATGAGACTCACTTGCCAACAGAAGGGGTACGATCAAGTCTGCGCAATTGCTTGCGTACGCGGATGACATTGACGTAACTGGCTCACTTGTGATCAGCGACAACAACACCAGCGCTGAAATCAAACGCAGAATTACTCTTGCCAACCGCTGCTTCTTTGGACTCAAGAGGTAAATGAGAAGTAGAACCCTCTCTCGAAAAACCAAGGTAGTAATCACTGATCATCTCAGTCGTCCTTTACGGTGCAGAGGCCTGGACCTTAACGAAAACGTATGCGTTCAATCTATGGTCCCATTTATATAAACGGAGGGTGGAGGAGAAGATACAACGACGAACTTTACTTGCTGTCCAGCTACATCGGCCTAGTACGACGTCTCCGGATCCAACGTTTAAGGTGGCTAGACCATGCAGAACGAAGGGACAACATAGCTCCGGTCCGAAGAATCTTCGAATCCAACAATGAGGAACGACGCAGCAGAGGACGACCGAATCTAAGGTGGCGCACCCAGATGGAAGAGGACCTTAACCAACTGGAAGTGCTGCGCTGGAAATAATTGGCAAAATATCATGCCAGCTGAAGACGCTTGTTGCCATCTGAGACGAAGAAGAACTACCAAAATTCTAAGTCGACGATCACATCTTTAAGGCCGGTTTTTCCAATTTTCGGTCGTAATAATTGGCCCATAAAAAAGCTGTGAGTGCTATAGTAGATAACATTGAGTCTACATATTTATCGTTGAGTATACCTGTGCCAGTGGGTATCTATACCGTTCGGTCCCTAAAATATCGCAGCCGTTTGTACTCCAATTTGAAACAATCGTTCCACAAGAATCGGGAATACGTCAATGCCCATTGTGGTGAACTTTGGGTAAGAACCTAAACTAAATTACTAATTAACTCAAGAACTGAAGCCTCCTGATCAATTGAAGAGCCGAAACCTCTCCGAT
Source organism: Merodon equestris (assembly GCA_958301585.1). Lineage (NCBI taxonomy): Eukaryota > Metazoa > Arthropoda > Insecta > Diptera > Syrphidae > Merodon > Merodon equestris. Next base: position 20,141,595 of record OY284413.1, on the reverse strand, counting down.
TGAGCCCTGCAAGAGTTTGTAGAAAACCCTAAATTTAATCAAAAACTCATCTTCAGTTATTGAGCTCATTTTTGGCTTAACGGGTTTGTTAATAAGCAAAGTATGCGTTGTTGAGCAACCACAAGCCAACGTGTTCTTCAAGGGTCTCCATTGCATCCTAAAAGGTGATTGTATGGTGTCGATCGCATGTCGGAGCTATGACTAGACCACGGCGTTCGCTATCGGGACAAGTTGGAAAACTATTTTTGGCCGAAATTTGTTGAAATTGACATCAGTGAACGTGGTTCAAGCAAGATGTGCCCACTTGCCACACAGCTCGTCAAAAAATGTATCTATTAAAGGGTAAGTTCGGTAATCACCCGAGTTAATTCTGCTATGTAACGCCGTCTGATTTTTTTTTTGTGTGGGCTATAAAAGATGATTATTTTACTGTTTGGTCTTTTAGTATTCTATTTTTAACAGCTAATGTATGATTTATGACATATATTATAAGTCCATCATATCCAGTTGAAATTGCCATTTTATTTTAAGGAATTTTAAAAACATCCAAAAAATGGTTACCATTTTACGGTCATATTATCACACCAATTTCACGCTTAAGGACATCAAGCAGCCTCCCCGTATGCGTAGAGTGCGTACAGATGAAAATATTCCCACTATATCCGAAAGTGTTAATGAGGACCATGATTTGGCCATTCGTAGCAATTGGGATTGTGGTACTCGAGTATGTAAAATTCCAACGCATAGACGTTGATCTAAAACCTTAGAAAATATAGCCCGTGCAAGAACAGAAGCCGAGCGACCCTCAACAACGTGGAATTTTGATGCATGGACCTTAGAAAAGTTGAGGAAATATTCGTTTCAAATTGTCTTCAGCAATGAATACGTTGATAAGCAAAACTTATGTATTTGTCCCGATGAGCAACCTCAGGCAATACAAAAGCTGACAATGTATCCGAAAAAATGAACCGTTTGATGTTGTGTGGTCTAGTCCCGTATTTTTTCAAATACAGTGAATTGGCAGGCTAGATGGTGCGAATTGACGCCTTTAGACCACTTCCATAGGGATACGTCAAATAAAAATTTTATAAACTTTTGCAATTTTCCTGCTTTTGTGACAATTAAAAACCAATTTTTAAAAATTGTAGATTTTATAAAGTCCTTGGCTTATGTTCATAAGCCAACAACGTTAGAGGAGCTCAGAAGCAATGTCGAAGCCGAACTTGTCTTTTCCTTACCTTAAGTTAATTATAATAATGTTAATTGTAAGTTTTTTATATAGTATAGTATATATATAGAAAGGCATATATTAATATTATCCTGTTTGTTTCAGAGTGTCCGCCTAGGGCCAGTGAGATTCCTAAATTTGTAAGGATAGTTAAGCTAGTTTTAAGCATTTTTGGCTAGGATAAGATAGATCTAAGAAACTATGAATAAAAATGAATTTAAAACTAAAAAAATTGGATTGAAAGAATCGATCACGTAAACGTGCTCGCTCTGTTCATGCGATTGAGTTCTAATTCCATACCCACATCTAACATGTATGGTATGCTACATGTATGTTCAATATTATTTATATACAAAATAATTATGTTCATATTAAACTCTGCGTAATTAACGGACAGTACCGAGCATTTGGCAAACAAACAAATAATGAGTATAGCATTACATTTCGTGTGCTTTACTAAAATATAAATTAGCAAGCCCACATTGGATCACACTGTAATATTTAATTCCTTTATGGCTCTCCCTTATTAATGGAGACATACGATTCGTTTAATTTAGCAACAAATATCAGAGCCTTGCCATAATAATTTGTGTATTGACTAATGCTTGGCACTTCCATCCATATAATAGAACACATCGCTTACAGTTTGAGCACTACTAGAACAACCGCACCATTGATAGGAACCAAATACGTACACAATTCCTCATCTTCCCAGGTGCCGCCAGTATAGATAAGAAGAAAAACCATAATTTTGGGAAACTGCTAGGAATTTGAACAGCATTTAGGTAAAATCGAAAAAACAGAAAGAAATGATCCACACAAGCCTCCATATCCCTTCCGCGAACCGATTTCAGTTCCGAAAACAGAACACTTCATCTGCCGCCCACAAAGTTCATTGACATATATACGAAACCTGCGGAGTTATGTCATCAGTTTGGTTTGCAGGAGGCGTTGAAAGAGCAATGAACCGGCTCTCTTTTCGGTTTGGTATTTGGGTTGTGTGTAAATGGAGATGGTAATCGACAAATGACAAAACGAGGTGAACCATCCAAGGTGAACGAAGCATTGACATTGGGAAGATAAACCGGTGCACTTGATTCTCTCTTTAGTTGATTGTTCTTTCTCGATATTTTTAAAGAGGCAAACATGCGTGTACGCATACGAAGAGAATGTGGAAGGGAATGTGTATTTTTATGCGTGTACAGTCGAGGCGAAGCAAATAGAACCAGAATGAGAGTAGTATGACGGGTAAGGGCGTGGAATACAGTGATGGGTCTAAAAGAGTTGCAGGAATATGGAAATTTAAAAATCTGTTGGAATATTAGTGGTCAGCAATTGTGGTGCAGTATGCCATATCCACCCTCGAACGCATCTTAGATAGGCAAATCCGCGACTCCCTAGGAAACACAAAGTTTTCGAAGTCCCAACACGCCTACATTAAAGGCAAGTGTACTGAGACCGCCCTGCATGAAGTCGTGCAGACAATCGAAAAATCCATCCACCATAAACAATTTACCTTAGATACCTTCATAGATATAAAGGGTCCGCCAAATAATTTTTTTTTTTTTTGAAAATGCTATAAAAAAAACTACTGAATATTTTCTCAAATTTCTTTTTTTATTTGAAAGTACAATCCTTCCGGTTAATAATGGAAAATAATTTCATTCAAATGGCTGCCTCGGCTGCCCATGCAGTAGCCTACACGATCGGTCCAATTTTTAAGCACATTATCGATCGTGTGCAGCTGTATTTCACCAATGGCTTCACGAATATTGTCCTTTAAAGCGTCAATTGTCTCTGGCTTGTCGGCGTAACACTTATCTTTGACGGCACCCCACAAATAATAGTCCAACGGTGTCAAATCGCAGCTCCGAGGTGGCCAAACGACATCAGCTCTGCGGCTGATAATGCGATCTTCAAAAACAGGGCGCAAAACATCGAGTGTAGCTTCGGCTGTGTGGCACGTAGCGCCGTCCTGTTGAAACCAAATGTTGCCAATATCCTCCTCTTCAATTTTTGTGAACAAAAATTCGTTCAACATGGCCCGATAACGATCGCCATTGACTGTAACGGCCACTCCTTGCTAATTTTCGAAGAAAAATGGCCCAATTATGCCTCTGGACCAAAATCCGCACCAAACAGTGGCTCGTTTTGGGTGCACCGGCTTTTCAATGTATGCGTGCGGGTTTTCTGTGCCCCAAATGCGACAATTTTGCTTGTTTACATACCCGCCAAGATCAAAATGGGCTTCATCTGAAAAAATGATTTTTTTTGGCAAAACCGGCATCTTCTGTAAGTCGATCGCAGGCCCACTTAGCGAAGCGAAAACGCATTGGATGGTCAGTTGGCTTCAACTCATGAACCAATTGGACTTTGTATGGCGTCATACCAAGGTCTTTATGCAAAATTCGTCTCAATGATGTCTCCGAAATGTTCAATTGTTGAGAACGACGGTGAATTGATGTTGATGGCGCTTCACGCACTCTTTCTGCCGCAGCAGCAATATTCTCGGGTGTACGCACTGTTTTTGGCTTTTCACGCTTTGGTTTATCGATGAGGATGCCAGTTTCTTTCACTTTTTTCACAAGATAACGAACATACGGAGCTGACGGTGCTTCTCTTCTTCCAAAATCCGTACGCAATTTTCGCACACATTCTGCAACATTACCATGATTTTCAAAGTAATGTCGCAATATTTCCCAGCGTTGTTCAAGCGTATACACAACCATATTCGTTCAGCGGAAGGATAAAACTAATTATCTGTCAAATCAGACATGAGCTAAGTGTTACCATTCACGAAATAAGCACTACTTGAAAAAAAAAAGTTAGATGGCGGACCCTTTAGAAGGTGCTTTCAACAACGTTCACACTGAATCGATCCAAGAAGCCCTCACCACGGCAGGGGTAAAGGGACTTGTTTGCAGATGGAACATATCCATGCTCAGAACTAGGATCATTCAGGCCCAGATGGGCAACACCACTATAGTTAAGACCGTAGATAGAGGCACACCTCAAGGCCTCTACTATGGCTCTTGGTTATCGATAAAATTTTGAAAGAATTCGAGAGAATCGGAATAAAGGCGGCTGCTTATGCTGACGACGTGGTCATCCTAGTATCGGGAATGTTTCCCTCGGTAATTAGCGAAATCTCAGAGAGAGCTCTGACTAAGGTAAGCGCCTGGGCCTCAGGATGCGGCCTAAGCGTCAAACCGAGTAAAACAGAACTGATGCTGTTTACCACCAAATATAAGATACCGGCCTTTAATCTCCCTCGACTCAACAACCAGTCACTCTCCTTGTCTTCCGAGGCTAGATACTTAGGAATTATCCTAGACCCCAAGCTCAGTTGGAAGATGAACATTGAACATCGGGTGCGGAAAGCATGTGTCGCTTTCTATGCCTGTAGCAGAACCTTCGGCAAAAGCTGGGGACTCCGACCCAAAATGGTGTTGTGGATGTACACGGCTGTCATCCGCCCCATCCTCACCTACGGAGCGCTCGTATGGTGGCCTGCCCTAAGTAAGGCATACAACATCAAAAAAACTAAGCCGAGTACAGAGATCGGCCAGTATCGGGGTAACCGGTGCCCTTCGGTCTACTCCGACCGAGGCACTTGACGTACTCCTAAACCTCCTCCCTCTGGACCTCTTCATCAGATATAATGCAGCCTGTAGCGCCATTAGACTCAGAGAATCTGAGTTCTGGTCATCTAAACCCTACGGTCATAGCAAGGTGCTGGACCTATTACCTAGTGACCTGGCCACGACTGCAACCGGTTTCACGACACCCATACACAACCCAAATAAAGCCGCCCATGTCCACTTCCCATCCAGGATGGCATGGAAACAGGGACTGCACTCTGAGAACCATCAGGTAGCTTTTTTCACCAACGGTTCGAAAATGGAGTGTGGGGTTGGCTCGGGTATCTTCTCAGCGGAACTGAATATCTCCAAATCGCTGCGACTTCCAGACTCGGCCAGCGTGTTCCAAGCGGAAATACTAGCGATTAAGGAAGCTTGCAAGTTACTCACGCGCTATCCTATTACCAATAGAGATGTCAATATATATATTGATAGCCAATCAGCTATCCAAGCCCTCGACTCTCACTCCATAAAATCCAAATTAGTTACACAGTGTAAGGATGAAATCAGCTGTGCAGGAGACTATTTCAACATTACTCTCATTTGGGTTCCTGGCCACAGCAAAATAGAGGGAAACGAAAAGGCTGACGCTCTCGCAAGGCACGGCTCTTCCCTCGACTGTTCTTTGGCGGAGGCAGTACTCCCCCCCATCAGACTGGTCAAGGCAAACCTTCTACAACACTTTCTCTCGAAAGCGAACTCCAGATGGTGCAGTCTTAGCAACTGCGTCATATCAAGGAAAACATGGCCCTCCTATAACAGGAAAAGAACCCTCGACCTAACTAACAGACCCCGACAAGAGATTGCCAGAATTGTAGCCATCTGTACTGGCCACTGGCCTGTCGGTACCCACGCTGCTAAATTAGGCATCCCATTCAACACCTACTGCTGAAGTTGCAAGAACCCACTGGAAAAGGAAACTCTCACCCATTTCCTGTGTGAATGTCCGGCTCTAGCTAGAACCAGACAGCGCCTACTCGGCAAAATCTCCTTCGACCACCTATCAGAATTCAGGGTAATAGGATTCTGCAATATCATCAAATTCCTTAATTCCACAGAATGGATATGAAACTCTAATAATAGCACACTAGGTCACTGAGTGGTGGCATCAAAACGGCGCATAAGCGCTAATTGGGCCTGGCATCTTGATATCAGGCCACTCCTACCCATGCCATATCCAAGGAAAAGAAACTACGAACAAATTTCCTGAATAACGAATGCCTGAATATATAAAATCGCTTAAGCTCGGCGAGATATTTGGTGAGTTTGGCCGTGGAAGGGAGAAGTGGATCTAAGAAAGAGAGGGAGGAGAGAGGGAAGAGGGTGTTGTGAGAAGCTAAGGAGGTTAAGGGGCTGGAGGGGCTTCCGAATATAGCTGAATGTTCTTTTAGCCCAAATACAACGAGCTCCGTTTTTGCACCCCAACTATACTACAGACAAGTTTAGAGGACTCATTTGAAGGCTTTAATTTTGAATTTTTCCAGTCAAATGTTAATGATGCGATTCGTAGTATTAAATCGAATGCTACTGGTCCTTACTGTGTGTCGTCCAATTTTGCCCCTAATATGTACTTCCATACATTTTGAATATCTCCAACATTTTATTTATAGCATTCAGTTTCTCGAGAAGTGGAAAGAAGCTAAAATTGTTCCAATTCCGTCAAATTCGTCAATTCCGTCAGATGTAAAGCCAGTCCGTTTACTTAATTTTTCAGCTGAAGCTCTTGAAAGGATTATGGCTAACCAATAACCAGAAACCACCAATTTTGGCAATGCAAAGGTGCTTTTGGCAAAATATGGGGCTTATCGCCGACAAAGATCCTCTCAATCTACACGGCATTAATAAGACCGATAATCTCATATGTATCGGTTGTCTGGTGGAACAGGCTAACACGGAAACACGCCTTAGTCTCTTTCACCCAATTCCAAAGAGCGGTTTGTATCAGCTGTTCGGAGGGCTTTTCCCAGCACACCGGGCGCTGCTCTGGATGCTAGGATTCTTCTATCCCTTGACATATATGTACATATATCAGGGCGTGCGCACTAAAAGCCATGTCTCGCCTCAAGAGAAATGGTTTTTAGTACAACTCGCATTGGAGTGAAAGTGTACTTGCACGAGAAATATCCTACAACCCATGCCTCATGGATATGCCTTCCGATGCAATGGCACATGCCATTCTTTGGCGTTATAATTTAACAGTCAAATTTCTATGGCGTCAGGACTGGCTCTGGCCAAATACTGATCCTGGAATGGACTGTCTTATTTTTACAGATGGCTTCAGTACTGGGCGGGGGTCTTGCGTGGGGGTTTTCTTCGAACGCGAAAACATTCGACTCGTTAGGAAAATATGCGTTTGTCTTTCAATCAGAGATATACGCAATCCCAATGGCCATGCACTATGTTGTCAAGCGCAAGTGGAAGGGAAAAAGCATTTGCGTATATGTATGTAACAGCCAAGTTGCTCTCAAAGCTGTGTCCAACCCTATAACCAGCTCCAAATTAGTGCAATAACTCAAGACCTTTTCGAACAAAGTCGAAAAACTAAATTCACTAAGGCTTGTATGGGTCCCAGGTAACTCGGGGATTCCAGAAAATGAGATCTCTGATGAACTCGCTGGAAGGGGCTCAGAGGAGAGTTTCTCAGGTATTTCAAAGGTATTTAGATCCTTACCTATTAAAGTAGCTAGGGTAGAAATGAACTAAATGAATTACAATATATGCTAGCTCCGGTGTATCGCAAAGATCTATATTGGGTCCCTTACTATTTTCTTTGTTCCTAAATGATCTTTCAGACTCGATTATAAATTGTTAAGTCCACATATACATGGACGATGTCCTTATCTATCTGTGCTAATCTGTTGGCTTAATAGAAGATTGTGCAGCCCGTATAAAGCATGATCTCGTAAATATCCAGCGTTGGTCATATTCGAACAAGCTGAGGCTCAATCTCTTGAAGACCACGGGAATGATTTGTTCTCAGCGGGGATTTGAATCCTCGGACTATCCCGTCCAATATGTCGACAAAGTCACGTATTTGGAATATCTGCTGTGATGCCGTCTCTGAGCAACTCCCCTTGGCCCAATGTAGGATTTAGGATAAGTTTGAGGTTAGATATATGTATATACTTCCAATGAACCGATGCAAGACTTCGATATCAATATATTGATGATTCGTTTATCTTTGTAAGTAAAGTACAGCAATTCCTTTAGAATTGCATTGCATTCCACGTCTTAGTCAGTCGGGGTGTAAGTAAGTCAGAAGTTAGTTAAAAATAGTTAAGTCAATTTTCAATGTATTAAAAAGGTATGTGAGTCTCGTCAATGAAGTCATCGTCCGTACCGGTGTTACTGTCGAGTTGACCTGTATAGTCGCCACTTAAACATTTTTTTCCTAGGTACGTACAGCACCGGAGACCTCACGGTGGTAACGTACGGACAACAGGACAAATCAATTTTATCGTCCGCATACTTACCATACGATGAGGAGGATCCACCTTCAGACGCAGTCCGAAAACTCGTGCGATACGCCAAGTCACGCGGACTGTGTCTATTGATAGGCTGCGACGCCAATGGACACCACACTCAATGGGGAAGCAGCGACATCAATGAAAGGGGTGAGTCCATTTCCGATTTCATTATCTCCACCAACCTCAATATTTGCAACCAAGGTAATACACCCACGTTTCGCAATCGGGTTAGGGAAGAGGTAATTGACTTCACCTTACTAAGTGAGTCCGACTCCATCCGAGTAGAGGATTGGAGAGTGTCCACTAACTGTTCCTTTCCGGACCACAGCCGGATACTCTACAACCTTAACGTCATTAAAGAAAAACCGAAACCTTTCAGAAACCCTCAGAAGACGGACTGGAATCTTTTCTCAAACCTAGTTGCCAACTTACATTGAGAATTCAGTCGAAAATCTTGTGAGAATTCTGAAAGCGGCTTTCAACAAATCCTGTCTTTTGCAGCGTGCTCGCAGGAAGACCAGCGCAGTCTGGTGAACCACAGAGCTAAAGCATCTCAGGACCAGGACCCGAACTCTATTCAACAGAGCAAAGATCTCAACTTCCCAGGCTGTAAAACCCCTGAAACCACAGTCTCCTTCGAGACGACGGTTCCTACGGTTCACACAACCGAAGAAGTGATATACAAGATTATCACAGCGGATAAAGTATCATGGGCAATAAATTCGTTCAAACCCTTTAAATCTCCGGGCCCGGACGATATCTTGCCAGCGATGCTTTAAAAAACACAGTTCCACACTGTACCCAATCTCGTAAGCATTTTTTCCAATTGCTTGCGCATGGGGTACTTCCCAACTCAGTGGAAAGAAATAAAGGTAATTTTTTAAAGGCAAACCATCCCATACTGCCGCAAAGGACTATAGGCCAATTAGTCTCTCGTCGTTTCTATTAAAAACATTGGAGAGACTATTTGACCTATACATCAGAGGACTCACAAATTCACGAAACTTATGCAACACTCCACACGCCTACCTCAAAGGCAGATCAGCGGAGAGTGCTCTGCATATTGTTGTCCGTGAAATTGAAGGCTCGCTGAACTTAAAAGAATTTACAATGGCAGCCTTCCTCGACATAGAGGGGGCATTCAACAATGTAAGCACAGAGGCCATAACAACAGCTCTTGAGGACATAAAAGTAGACAAATCCATTGTAACCTGGATTGAAAATATGTTGAAGAACAGAATTATCAATGCAGACATTGGACACAGTTCTATAAGGAAAGTGACAACTAGAGGCACACCACAAGGAGGAGTTCTCTACCCCCTACTGTGGCTTCTTACAGTCAACAAGATCCTCAAATTCTTTATGGAAAAAGACACAAAGATCATAGCGTACGCGGACGACCTGGTTATCTTGATAAAAGGTAAATTTCTACCAACTATCAGTGAACTAATGGAAACTGCGCTGAGAGAACTCTCCTCGTGGGCAAGACAGAACGGTCTGAGAATAAACCCTCAGAAAACCGAGCTGGTCTTGTTTACCAGGAAAAGGAAAATTCCGATATTTGCTCTCCCAAAGTTAGAGGGCACTCCACTCAAACTTAAAGCGAAAGCAAAATATCTAGGCATCATTCTTGACTCCAAACTCTCCTGGAAAAGGAACCTGGAGGAAAGGATGAAAAAAGGACTGAACGCTTTTTATGCATGCAAAAAGACTTTCGGAAAAAGATAGAGCTTGCAACCATACATCATTCATTGGATGTACACAGCAACCATCAGACACATTGTAACTTATGGGGCCCTAGTCTGGTGGACTGCTAGCAACATAAAAAGCTATATGAACATGCTCAACAAAGTACAAAGGTCAGCCGCTGTTTGTACAACGGGAGCCATGAGAAGCACGCCGCAAGCAGGGTTGGACATGATTCTTCATCTCATCCCCCTGAATCTATTCATAAAAGGCTACGCCGCAAAGAGCGCTCTCAGACTATGACATGCGGCCATACTTAAGATAATAGACGACCTGGGAAGGAAACATGGTTTTAGTAGCCTCGCAGCTACGACCGACTATATTCCCCCCCAAAATGACTTCTCTCTCAGTATACCTATCCTTTTCCCCGACAGAGAAGAGTGGCTATCAAACGCCGTAATCAACGACCATGAGATCACCCTCTTCACCGACGGATCGAAAATGGACTCAGGCACTGGGGCCGATTTCTACTCTGATACCCTCCACAAACAGACTCCCTGATATGTGTAGCGTGTTCCAAGCAGAAATCCTGGCAATAGAGAAAGCAGCCAAACACCTACAGGTAGCCGATATCCCACCATCTGATATCACCATTTTCGTAGACAGCCAGGCTGCACTGAAGTCAATAGAATACTGTATAACGAGATCAAAGGCTGTCAAGAAATGTCGCGACTCACTGAAGTCCATCAGACACCATAAAGTTAAACTCTGCTGGGTCCCGGGCCACAGCTCAATCGCAGGGAACGAAAGAGCAGACGAACTGGCCAGGCAGGGTTCTGAAATGGACATCAGCGAAGCGGACACGTCATTGCAACCACCGATCAGCGCATTATACCGGATCATAAACGACACAATCATCAAAGAGGCCAACTCGTCTTGGCTTACAAGAAACGACAGCTACACGACAAGATCATCGTGGCCAGAGCTCAGTGTCGGAAAAACAAAGAAGAAACTGACACGATCCAACATCTGCTTTGCCACTGCCCAGCTCTCCAGAATCAACGCCTAGTGTCGCTAGGCCAAAGATTCTTTACAGAGATTGCGGACGTGGCTAATGCAGATATATCGGATCTTCTAAAATTCATAAAGAGCACGGTATGGTTTCAGCCACCACGTGATAGGGCAGGTTAATTGTATGTGTACCCACACAAACGAAGGGAATCACAATGGGCCTCTTGGCCTCCGAGTGGAAGTGATGTCTAACCATCACACTCCCCTTCTCTAACCTAACCTAACCTACTGTCGAGTTCATCGCTGATAGTGAGAAGCCGAGGTTGTTTTGGCGGTAAAATAGCCTTTAGGATCTCACTGTGAATGGTGGGAGGGTCGAATTCCTTAAGTTGCGAACCTACACTTTTTCACCATCGATAAAACATGGTAACACTTTTTTACGTCTAGTGATTCAGCTTATATTTTTTTTCAAGGCAGTACTTTCGATAAAAGAAATTGCCATATACTGGTGAAGGTGGTGCATAGTTTTGCGGCATAAAAGAGATTTTTCCAGAAGCTTGTTCTGACTCTCCAGATCGTTAATAGTGTTGCTTACATCGGTCTTATCAATATATTCCCCTTTGCTGTGGTTCGTCACTTCATGGGCCATAGAACTAGAAAACATTTTCTCAACAACTATATACTGGCGTGCGCTATCAGTAAAAATACGACTGCTGTTGGAGTTAACGTATTTATGGATAAAAAGCCATAAATCTTCCTTACATTTAGAGTTCACTAAATGTAGGAAACCGTTCGACCTTATCTTCTTTGCAAAACAACCCCAATACCACGATTGTGGTCATCTGTTCGGTAACATGGCCTCTGTGATATTTTCTTTTTGTAAAAAAAGTTTTTCTTCGCCGCCAATGCTGACACCAACGTGAGGCGCTATTATTTCGGCTATCTCACGACAATAGTTAAAGTAATCTATTATAGTAGATTTACTTAGTTCGTCTTTATTGTCGTGATGGCGCAAACGGTTAAATGCTAATTTTAAAATAATTATTTACAACAATATTTAAAAAAAAATTTGTAGGTTAAAATTTAATTAATTCACCTGGAAAACCGTGCCCACAGGCATTTTGATAAAAAAGAGATAATTATTGCAAGCACCTCGCGAATCTCTAACTGACATTGAGGACCATAGAAAAATGTGCCGATAGATGGGTTGATTGTATTCCTACAACTTTTTTTTTTTTAGAGCTTTTTGTTGAGCACCGCCACATCGGTAAATCTCTGCTTCTATGGATTAGAAATTACCTTTCGAACCGTTCCATTCAAGTTGTTTTGGATGGGTTCAAGTCTAATATTCACCAAATAAATGCTGGTGTCCCCCAAGGCTCTGTTTTGTCTCCGACTCTCTTTCTCATTTTTATAAATGATCTCTTGTCTGTTACTTATAATCCAATCCACTCTTTCGCTGATGGCAGTACTCTTAGCTTTTCATATTCGTTCCAGGACTCACGTCCCTGCTCTTCAGCCGTAGAACTGGAACGGCAGCGAATGTTAAACACATTGAATTCCGATCTTGACAGCATAATCGATTTGGGTAAAAATAATACAGTGGAATTCAATGCTTCTAAAGCTCAATGCTGTCTACTGTCGTTAAAGCGAACCCGTAATAATCAGCCATTATCCATGAATAACGCTAGTGTCAACGAAACCGAAAAACTTTCCATCCTTGGTATGTGTATCAATACCAAACTTAATTGGAATGATCACATATTTGAAGTCGCCAAAAACGCGGCAAAATGTTTAGGTCTCCTTAAACGGTGCAAGAAATATTTCACCCCCTCCGATTTGGCTTCAATTTATACGGCCTACATCCGCCCCAAGCTCGAGTATAACGCCCATATCTGGTCTGGTGCCCCTAAAACCTCACTCCACCTACTAAAGGGTGTCTCAGTAAGAGTGCACTTTTTCATTTTAAAATAAAAACAAGTATTTTATGACAGAGTTGTGATATTTTTATTGTAAAGAAGACATGTTCCGGTTAAGTATGGAATAAAATATCCGGCAAATGACCCCCACGGCTCCGATGACAGGCCATTACTCTTTTCATGAAATTTTCGATGACTTTTGCACAGAGATGTGGCTGTATCTCACTGATGACGCGTTGGATTTCCGATTTGAGGTCAGGAATTGTTTCGAGTTTATTCGCATAAACCCGAGATTTCACAAAACCCCAAAGAAAAAAATGGCACGATCTTGGTGGCCAGTTGACATCAGAATTTCGTGAGATAATGTGTTCTGGAAATCGTTGCTGCAATAAGTCGATTGTTTCATGCGCGGTGTGACAGGTTGCGCCGTCCTGCTGAAACCACATGTTGTCCAGATTCATGCCGTCCAGTTGACGCCACAAGACGTCCGTTATCATATTCCTGTAACGAATGCCGTTCACAGTCACTGCAATTTCGGCCTCATTTTCAAGAATGTAAGGTCCAATCACGCCGCCTGACCAAAATCCGCACCAGACAGTTACTCGTTGTGGGCGCATTTGTTTCTCATGGATGCATGAAGATTTTCTGAGTCCCAAATTCGACAATTTTGTGTATTCACGAAGCCATTCATATGGAAATGCGCTTCATCGGAGAAAATTACTTTTTTCGAAAAATTGGCATCGACTTCACTTTGCTCCATTACCCATTGAACGAATTGCCGGCGCTTTCCGTGGTCTGCTGGTTTGAACTCCTGAGCTAACTGAATCTTGTACGCATGAAGGTCAAAATTCGCTGCGTAGTGCTTCGTGAAATTTGCAGTTGTTGAGAACGATGTCGAATTGATGTTTTCGGGTTTTCGGCGACACTCTCGTTTACAGCAGCAATGTTTTCAAGAGACCGACCGGTACGTTGACGCAAAGGATTCTTATTATCCATAATTGACCCAGTTTCTTCAAATTTTTTGACCACTCTTCGAATGGTTGACACATTAGGTGCACTTTCTCGGCTGAAAATTTGGCGAAGTTTGCGAGCGGTTCCAGCGTAACTTTCCCCATTTTAGTAATGAGTTTTCACAATTATAACGCGTTGTTCTTTCGAAAAGCGCTCCATTTTTAATAATCAGAATAAACAGAGGTGACAGCTGTCAAATTTCAGAGTTGCTACTTGCATGAAAAAAAAAATATTCCAATTTTTAAAAGTGCACTCTTACTGAGACACCCTTTAGATAGAATACAACAGCGAGCGATAAAACTTATAGGAGACAGTAATATCGCAAAGTCAATGTTGCTGACAGTGCCTAGACGTCTAAAAACAATTCAAACGAACGCACCCATCAAGAGAGATGTCAGCTGTCAGATGAGGATTTGAAACCCAAAACAGTTGGTGCGTTCAAGCGGTAGAAGACGGTCTGAAGAAATAAACAAATTACACGTAAAGTTTGCGTTTGTTTTCCACGGCCAACAGTCAATTGAGTCGCTCGAAAACCGAAGTAATGTGTCTTCCTTGTCACTGTTGTCTCGCTATTTTAACAACCGTTGCTCAAATGAGTTAGCCAATTGTATTCCTCACCTCCATGAATTCACCTGCAATACTCGTCTTGCCAGGAATGCTCATCAGTTTACCCTTAAGCCTGCTTTCGGACGTACATTTAAGTTCAGAGATTCGTTTTTCAGCACGATTATGGAATGCTCTTCCCAGCGCAATATTTCCTACTCACTACAATCCACAGATATTTAGAACCAATGTGCACAGGTACCTCCTCTCCCTTTCTCCCTCTATACCTTCGGCCCGTGCTGTATCTTGATTCCGGACACTTAGGGATAGTCATGACCCCTTTTGCGCGCGCAAATTATAAAAAAAAAAAAAAACCGCCACATTCAACCGAATTTAATGTTTTTACATATTTCCACCTTCATCGAAAAAAGTTAAGGAATTATACCAATTTCTTCTAAAAACGCAATGCTTTTTTCGTTGGTCGACACCAAATCCGCGAACGAACAAAAAATTGAGAAGTTTTGTAATTTTGGATGGATTAGAGGGTGCTTAGCCGCCATCACTTAATCAGAAAAAAATCACTCGATTCGCACTAAGGTTGAACACAGAATGACATTTGAAAATATCAATAACTACACGCTTTACCACATGCGTATGAAAAAACAACAACGGTACAAAAGTGAAACATTTGTTTGGGGAGCAACGAAGTTTTGAGAGCGAGACCACATGCAAAAAGAGAGTTTAAATTCCTTAACTCGCGAAGCAAGCCAAGTTCAACTATAAAATAAATCCTCAAATTGATGGTTGTTTTGTATAGCAAAATACGGAATATAAAGGGTCCGCCAAATAATTTTTTTTTTTTTGAAAATGCTATAAAAAAAACTACTGAATATTTTCTCAAATTTCTTTTTTTATTTGAAAGTACAATCCTTCCGGATAATAATGGAAAACAATTTCATTCAAATGGCTGCCTCGGCTGGCCATGCAGTAGCCTACACGATCGGTCAAATTTTTAAGCACATTATCTATTGTGTGCAGCTGTATTTCACCAATGGCTTCACGAATATTGTCCTCTAAAGCGTCAATTGTCTCTGGCTTGTCGGCGTAACACTTATCTTTGACGGCACCCCACAAATAATAGTCCAACCGTGTCAAATCGCAGCTCCGAGGTGGCCAAACGACATCAGCTCTGCGGCTGATACTGCGATCTTCAAAAACAGGGCGCAAAACATCGAGTGTAGCTTCGGCTGTGTGGCACGTAGCGCCGTCCTGTTGAAACCAAATGTTGCCAATATCCTCCTCTTCAATTTTTGTGAACAAAAATTCGTTCAACATGGCCCGATAACGATCGCCATTGACTGTAACGGCCACTCCTTGCTCATTTTCGAAGAAAACGGACCAAAATCCGCACCAAACAGTGGCTCGTTTTGGGTGCACCTGCTTTTCAATGTATGCGTGTGGGTTTTCTGTGCCCCAAATGCGACAATTTTGCTTGTTTACATACCCGCCAAGATCAAAATGAGCTTCATCTGAAAAGATGATTTTTTTGGCAAAATCGGCATATTCTGTAAGTCGATCGCAGGCCCACTTAGCGAAGCGAAAACGCATTGGATGGTCAGTTGGCTTCAACTCCTGAACCAATTGGACTTTGCATGGCGTCATACTAAGGTCTTTATGCAAAATTCGTCTCAAGATGTCTCCGAAATGTTCAATTGTTGAGAACGACGGTGAATTGATGTTGATGGCGCTTCACGCACTCTTTCTGCCGCAGCAGCAATATTCTCGGGTGTACGCACTGTTTTTGGCTTTTCACGCTTTGGTTTATCGATGAGGATGCCAGTTTCTTTCACTTTTTTCACAAGATAACGAACATACGGAGCTGACGGTGCTTCTCTTCTTCCAAAATCCGTACGCAATTTTCGCACACATTCTGCAACATTACCATGATTTTCAAAGTAATGTCGCAATATTTCCCAGCGTTGTTCAAGCGTATACACAACCATATTCGTTCAGCGGAAGGATAAAACTAATTATCTGTCAAATCAGACATGAGCTAAGTGTTACCATTCACGAAATAAGCACTACTTGAAAAAAAAAAGTTAGATGGCGGACCCTTTATAAGGAGAATGGTGGAAAGGTGGAGGTGGGGCAACATACCCCCCTATACATATTATCACCGTAAATACCAGAAAACAAAATATCCCATAAAAAAAGTACTTTTAGTAATTTTCGATTTTCTCAAAAACTAGAAAACATAAAATCATTCGGTTTTTTGTGTTCGATTCAGAATTTATATGAGCATTGACCACGAAAAGCCAAATTAGTACTTCTATTCAAAAAACAACATTAAACAAAAAAAAGTTTAAACTTTTTTTCGATTTTTTAATCAAATTTTTGCGTATGCATGCGAATTTTTCAAAAACTATTTATACAAGTAATTTAACTTAAATTTCAGATTAAAAAAAAAGTTTCACTATAGTACTTCATTGTAAGTGTTGCCGTTGTTTTTTTTATAATTGTCCCTACCTGCTAAACGGGGCGAGATAGACCCCCCCTCCACTAGTAAAACATGCTTGTTTTTGACCCCTCTACAAAAAACCTATATCAATTTTTGGCGCCAAAGTTATCAACAAAGTTAGAAGCATCAACTTATGACTCAGAATCTGTTGCAAAGCGTAATAAACCTAAGAACGATCACACACCATTGAAAGTACGTAATTTATTCAACAAGTACAAGCAATCATTGACGAAAGCCATTCAAAGTCAAGGGAAGCAAGTGCGAGAAAACTTAAAGTTTCGGAGGGCCTATTCTTACGTTATGTGCAGAGGACAGTTTATGTCAGCAGAAACTAGGGAGCTCTGACAAAGACCAATAGATGCAAAAATGATGGATGGCTATGTTCAGACCCTATTCCTCATATAATCTGTAATGATAACCAAGCCGTCAAAGCGCTATCTTCAGCAATCAACCCCTGCCGACCGTTGGAGCAATGGTAGCACGAAATGAAACGGGCTAGTAGAAGGATCGCTTCAGGCTACGGTAGCAACCACGAAAGGATAATGCGCGGGCCGACGATCAAGATAGGTTCGGGGTCACCTCCAATGCCAACATCGAAACAGTGGGTCCTCCGCTGAAATCAGAGGATAGCCTGCAACACTTTTTTTCTGGATGTCCAGCATTTGCAGCACACCTGTTTCCAATATTTCACAAAAATCATTTCTTAATAACCTGGCCAAGGTGGTTAACCTTATCCTAGCCAGTATAATAAACCTTTTCTACTCCATAGGCCTGTTCTGAACACTCCAAAGGTAGCTTTTTGTATTATTTTCAAGTTGAGAAAGAAACAATAGAAGATAGAAGAGATGTTGCCGATACCTTGCATCATGGGGCCTTTTTCTCTTTTTAACGTGATTTTAAAGGCTTTTTTTACCTTTTTTTTTAATTCCACATGTAGCTACACAAGATCGCATAAAATAACTTAATTAACTTATATATTCCTGACACCCCTTTAAAGGCGCTTTAAGCTACATTTAACAGTTAATTACTTTAAAAACTTTTTTAAATAAAATTAAGAATTAAACTTAATAGAAAATTAAGGCAATTTTTGTTTTTTTGATCCTGAAATGTGTTAAAGTCTTAAATCTACCTAAATCTACCAAAGGCGTTGTCTTGGTCGTAATTTAGTCGCCTTTCCAGCGGAGCGAGCGACTTGGTAAATTAGCGGAATTGCACTTGAACATCTACGAGTATCTAACCTTCCCCCTTGTATCGAGCTGACTGTTGTAAGACAGCTACTGTAAGGAGAAAGGCAAAAGGCATTTTAGCCCGGGTTAGAGCAACATTCACATTTTTGTTAAAATTTAGAAACTGAACCAACGAACCTACATATCTACTTACACATTTGCATACTAGTAGTTTTCCGTGTAATCCAACAACTTAGAGTTTTCGACAGTTTTTTATAGTGCTCCTGGAGGCCCTGAACCTACTACACTCATAGAAAAGTCCCTCTAGCTACATATATGGTATCAAATGCTTTTCCAAGTGAATCAGACAAGTAGGTTTGCATTTTGTTTGCTCTTGTTCCATTATATATCCAAAAGGAGCTTGAGCAGCATGTATGGTATCATGCCTTGCTCTATAACCGAATTTTTTATCCGAAATTACATTTTTGATCTCAACCTACTTGATTCAATACCTTCGTGATATTCGGAAAAAGACTTACCAGTTACCGATCGATGATTTACCTGCGTTTTTTATGCAAAAAATAATTTAACTCGGCACCCTAGATTATCTTAACCTATGTACCTTAAACCACTCACTCTTATTTGGCCTAAGCTGCCCCAGCCTATTGTAGCCTTGCCTTGAAAAGGATATATGAACAAAAGGTACAACTGACCAAGTCCGCTCCCGCAACTGAAGTTTCCGAAACGAACTTCATGTTCGGAGAGGGACCGCGGCTCTACTAAATTGCGGTACCACTAATCTATCCTGGATTAGACCACTTTGATCTAAGTGGAGGCATGCCTCTAGTGGGGCAAAGCCGTTAAGGCGAACCCTTTCGTGGTACAAGTAGTTGAGATAGTAAGCCTCGGAGATTAGGTTATTGCCCTTGCAACTTAACTTTGAATCAGTTTTATTACAAAATTGTCCACCCGTAAAATCCTATCCCTAATCCTACTAATCTTAGATGAGTAAATGAGGGTTTCTAGTCATTGAGTTCAGTCTTGTCTGTCAGTAAATCTTCTGTACAAGGTTTTTAGTCTTGACAGCAGTCTGCTTTTGTGTCTGTGGAGTTAATGTATGGTCGCATTGCGAAACATGTCTGTATTGTCCGATGGCAAATGCTGGGGAATCGTGTTATCCATTGTCGCTTATAGTGTCGTCCATTTACCTAAGGTAATTGTCATCATTAGGTCTCTACCTAACATTTGAATGCTCCCTATTCCTCTTAAGGCTGGCTGGATGAAGCAGTGATTCCGTTCGTTAAGGGTTGCTTTCTCCGATCATGTTTTCTACTTTAAAATTTTCTTACTTTAAAAGCCAGGCTAGAGAGCCCAGAAATTGCGGTTTTCCTATTTCAATGTTTTATAGCACTATCACCTGTCCATAGGTATGGCTCTAAGAAATTTGCCAAGGTCATACGAAGTTGTTCCTTAATCTCGTGCTCTGGCACGTGACGTCCTAATTCCCAGAATCAATCAGGAAAACTGAAACGAACTAAGAAACAAGATAAGGAACTGATGTTAAAAAGTCGCTCGTCGAGCACGCAGCTTGGTCATGTTTTACGCTTCCACCCAAGATTTTAGGGCCATAGCTGGGAGGCACAGATAGCCCACCGCAACAATATATTTTTCGAAGCATATGACATAATCTGCGCCACGCTCCGGTATGGTGTTAATCACCCGAAGCGATACGGCTTGACATACATATGTGAATTTACGAATCGCCTCGCTTATCGCCCCTAATCGACCATCAGACCTTAATGACCATTCCTCTCCAGATAAGCATCTGTTCCACGTTCCATAGCAAAAATCGCAAGTGTTTCGACTGCTCGGGCTGCACTGTCGGCACACATGTACGAGGAATGATAACAATACCGGCGAATGCAGAGAGTCACGCTCTCTAAGAGAGATTTTTCAATTGATAAATAAGGTAATGGCTGAACCCAAACACTGCTGCTACCTCATCTACCATCTCAGTCGCGCAAAGATGCCTGCAAGCGGGGGTGGAGGAGCGACAAACAAACCGAAAAGGAAAATTCGAAACTCAGTGCTGAGGAGAGATAATAATGTTGTCGTTGCCGACCAGCATAATCCGCCGAAAATCTTCTCTCGCCCCAATCAGTCAGTCCTTAAGTGGCGGCGGACCGAATCGATCGCGATCTATTAAGCAGCACAGTCTAGCTCTATTGTGAAACGTCAATCGTAACACTTGACATTTCAATTCCAAACCGCTAGCAATTTAGTTTCATTACCAAAAAATAAAAATAGAATCCATCCCCGGGGGTGAAGTGAAATAGAACAAGAAAGAAGCCGAAGACGGAGCCACCGCACTAGGTTAAAGAGCGACCGAAACGGGAGAAGAGAAAAAGTGCGTAACTGAATGAAATACCCGCGAGCCGACGGATAGTGGACTCGGGTACATCTCGTAAAAGTAGAAAAGATACTTGAAAGAGATTTTTTTTCTTTCCTTCCTCTTTTGTCTCGTTGAATTGATGGTCGTCGCAGTGGCGTGCATCCAGGGCAGAAAAGTAAACTGAACTCCAAGTGGAATTTCTACCGCCGTGTGTGATTGCCGGTTGAGAAAAAAGAAACGCGACGTGTGGGTCATACACTTCACTTACTCGGCCGGTGATCTTATGAGTATTGTCGACGACGACCACGATTACCAGCAACACGAGTCAGATACACTATTCGCTACAAGACTCCGCAGCCTGCCGCGTCGCCGGTTCTTCGCTGTCACCTACTCTCTCTGTTTCTTAGTGAAATAATTTCAATTTTTTTTTTTTTCTCAAGTGAAGAGAATCAGCTGAGCTTAAAAGTGAATTTTGATAACGCATATCGCGCGAATTGTGTGTAATAAAATCAAATATTATTTTTTTGAAACCATTTGGTGGTGCTCTTGACATTCGGTTTGTTTGTGTCGCCGTCCCCCCACTGCCATTGTCATCTCCCGTCGCCTGGCCGCGCGTCGTGTATACGAGACACATACAACTCGACTAGCATTGACCTCTATTTGACATTTACAATCGAATTTTCTTCGAGGAATAAGAGAAGAAGAGAAACAATCAAACCAAGCGATTCAAGGTTCGTATATGGATTCGAGTGTTTTTCAGTATTTTCGTCGGAATTTTGATTTTGAATTCGGTTTAGATGCGGAATTGGCGTGAAACGATCATTGGCAATATGGTGGTCAAGTGTATTTTGACAGTTGTAGGGTGCGATGCGACGCGTTGGATGCACTCTAGCGGTGCATGCATGCATGCAACAACGGTAGTGGGCGTCAAGTGTGTTTTTCTTTTCAACTGTCATTTCGATTGCTATCGGTGGTTGCCAAAAATCATTTTAAAAACATTCGAGAGGTGGAAACGTCCATAAAAAAAATAATCGAACGCGAAGACGTTTGAGAGCGTGAAAATCTATTTTAAAAGAGACGAGAAGAGAAGAAATAAAGTGGTAAGGGCGGAGGGGTGGGGAGAGGTATACTTCCTATTTCTACGGCGTGTGGGGCACTTTCTCTTTGCCGCGAGGTGGACGTGAAAGGTGACTTTCATTAAGAAATCATGAACGCCCGACGCCCTTGGAAATGTCACACGAATTGTATTCACGTGAGGCCGCCAATCATCGGAACACCTTCGGTCGGTTTCCTTTTCTATACTCTAGTCGCTTTCTCAGTATGTGGTGATGCCAGTTGCTAGTTGTCTGAATGATTGCCTGATTAGTGTTTACACTCGAGGCTGCTAAGAGACTCTGTTTACGCATACAATAATCTTTTAAGCAATCAATGCAAGCACCTCGCGACTAAGCTGTTAGTTTGGGGTAGGTGCCGTGTTGTTTATCAGGCGATTCGCTTGTGCCATAGTTCACGATCCTGAAATAATTCGGAAGCATTTCAAGCAAAAAAGAAACACGTGGTTGCAGGTGTAATTAAGTGCGTGTGACGCAATGCTGACGACTCTATGTCAAGGTCAGAAACCACATAATGGCCCTAATCTACTTTGCTCTTGTTTGGTGAACGTTTTTTTGGATGTTTGAAGAACTGAGTGATAGGAATCTAAAAATATCTCAATCTACAAGGGTGGTCAATAGCCGGCGTAAAATGATGTAGGCAGCTCACTAGGTTTCTCGTTCTTTGTTAAGAAAAGCAGATTGACTTTCCTAGAAATTTAAGGGGTGTACCCCAGGTTGAAGCTGGACCTAAATAAATCTGTTAACTGATCCCTGAAAGACCCGATTTACCACCATATTCAATCAGGTTAGTGGTGCTTCTTTTCAAAGGCTCAGTGCTGGTTAGTACAGTACTGAACTGACGGTATAGGGAGGGAGAATCAAGTAAGTATACCTTGAAACCTCTGCAGAATCAGGTTTTGGACATTTAACGAGTCAATAGTTTCCTAGTTAGCTAATATCGACATCTTCGTCCTCACCAGAAATGTTGATACGACGACAGCTTGAAATAAGATTTATCGTGAATGGCCTTAAGAATGAAAGTCAAGCACACCTTTTTTTTTTGTTTTTTTTTTTATAATTCGTCCTGGTTCAAGAGTGTACGCTTTCATGGTATTTTGTCACACAACCTGGACGGGGTGCAGATGGTTTGTGTCGAAGATATTCGTTCACTACTCTCCGGGGGTCCCAGATAGGTTTCAAGAGAGTCGACTGAATTTGTCGCGTTGGTTGTAGTTCACAGTCTTCTTCTTCTTTTCCTTTTTCCGGCGTTGTTATGGTCAGAAGTGTAGGACCATAACCTTCCCACTTAACTGCATTCCTACTGGTCCGCTTGTGAGGTCCGCCGGTTTGACCTCAGAAAGTAGCGGCAGGGTTCCCGGTTTGGGATTACTTCATCGCTGAGGCCAATCAAATGCTGGTGTTTTTGCATTTGTTTGCACCAATTGTTTTTCGGCCTGCCTTTTTTTTTTTTTTTTTTTATTGTGACACGAGCATGCTCCAGATTTTTTTGTTTGAACTTACAACACCGGTGATCTCCAGTCGTGTCAACCCACTGATTTGCATGTACACTTGTGGGGCAGTTTAATGGTGGTATATGTATGTGTCCCTAGGCTCACCTTGGTGTTTTCTAAATTGCCTAGATGTGATTTTTGTTTACCTTTGTTTTAGTCGCCTTTTACGACAAGCGATAGGTATCGCTGCAGGGATATTCTTAACCCGTCCCTGCAAGTTCACTGGAAATGCACACACAGAGTATGAATTTTTGAAGTGATGTTATGCTGCGAGTATTATGCCTTCGTCAGCCCTTTTTGATCATCTTTCATTCACAACTGATGTTGTTGCACAGTTTTTCCATATAGGAATTGTTCTTGGCTATAGTCAGACTTCAACTACAGACTTCCCGCTCAACAGTCGGTGATGATTACAATTCCACCACTCAAATAGAATTAAATTTAAGTAAAGTTAAGTAAAAATGTTCACTTATGTATATCCCAGCTATCAGGTGCTCAAATGGAAATCTGCCGTTTTCCAATAGATGGCGCTAGCGATACATGCTGGTCAGAAATGTCAGATCAGAAGGATCACGCGGTAAGCTCAAGTTGATGTAATTTCGAACCAAATTCCACTATCCTTTTTCATAGAAGCCCTCGTCCCTATTAGCAAAAAAGTAACAGTCGTTTTTCTCAAGCTTCCCTCGAGGCGAATTTTTCACCAGCAAACACCCCAGAAACAGATAGTAATCACTTGGTCCAGGGCCGGACTATAAGGTGGATACATAGAACGTCAAAACTAAGCTTCTGATGGGTAACTATCAATATATGTGGCCTGACGTTGTCCTAATATAACACAATTCCTCGCCTATTTTCCAAAGTTGGCCGCTTCTGTCCGATTGTTTCCTTCAAATTAAAAGTACATATTACCAATCCTATTAAACTTACAGTCATCAACCTTGACCTAGTTACCATGTGTGCTGACTCGTCGCGATTGGAGCACGACGGTTTGCGCCTGAAGTTGTCGTGAGTGATCCACTTTTCATTACCAGTCACCATCCGCTTCAAAAATTGGTCGATTTTGTCGCGAATCAGCAGTTATTCGCAGATTAAAATTCGGTCCATGAGGCTTGTTTTGCGCAAACTGATGTGGACCGATAAACCGAACCTCTTTTTGTATCCAACCCTATTCAAATAATTCCAAACGGCTTGTTGTGCAATATTTAGCTTCTGAGCAATCGAATCAGCCCTTACACGACGATCAGCCTCGATGCTTTCCACGATTTTATTGGCATTTTCGACAAGAGGCCTTCCAGAGCGTGGTGCATCTTTGACATCGGAACCACAGGAACGGAATCGACAAAACCAAAACTGCGCACGAATGTTTTTTCCGCCTTTCTGTTCCATCTCTACAAGTTTCTTCCTATTATTGTTCACGCAGCATTTTCCTCACAGGTTTTTCACTCATTATTCTTAGACCTTGAATTCGGTCGTCCTCTGCTGCGTCGGCTCTCAGAGCTGAATTGGAAGAACTTGCCGGCCGGAGCTGTGCTGTCCATTCGCTCGAAGGACGAAGTTCTTGACCACTTTAAATTTTTAGCTGTCAATTTTGACGTTCTAGCCAAGAAGTCGGTGTTGTGCGTTCTTTTCGGAATACAGCTTATGTTTGGTTTTGCCCTGGTTCACCGAAAGAGCCAATTTAGCCGCTTCTGCTTTAATGCTTTTGAACACTTCATTAACGTCTCGCTGTGCTCGTTCAATTCCGCCAATGTCATCCGTGTACGAAGGCAATTACGAAGACTTGAAATAGATCGTACCCCTTGTGTTGGCCAGAGAGTCTCGTACGATCCTTTCAAGCACGATGTTGAAGAAGTTACATGACAATGCGTTACCTTACCTAAGTCTTTCATTAACATCGAACGTCTTGGTTAATTCGCTACCGACCAGCGAGAATTTCCATTATCATCCTCCACAATCGGACGAGTTTGGCAGGGATGTTAAAACTAGACATGTCTTGGTATAGATCGCCCCTAGGCACACTGTCATATGCCGCTTTAAATCGCCAAAAAGATGTGTGTATTGATTTGGTATTCTTGGGTCTTTTCCAAGATCTGTCGCAGTGTGAACATTTCTTGTGGATTTACCTGGCCTGAAACCACACTGAGAGGAACCTATCAGATTATTCACGCAGCGCGGCAGAGAAGACCTTGTACGCGATGTTAAGGAGATTTATTCCTCTATAGTTCTTACCTCCGACCATATTATATAGGTGAGCTGGTAAATGCGACTTGCCAGCTCATCTTCAGCCGCTTTAAATAGCTCAATAATCACGCCGTCTGCGACAGCGGCTTTGTTAGTTTTAAGCTTCGAGATAACAAGCTTAATTTCATCTAGGTCAGGTGTACGAAATTCTCTTGTATCTTCGTCCGTTGCGAATGGGTCATTTTGCCTGACAGCGGTATCAGATCTGTCATCGCCGTTATACAGTCTCAGAAGTGGTTTTTCCATATTCTCAGCATCAACGGTGACTCTACTACTAGTTGTCCGTCTTCATCCCTACAGGGTTCCGCTCTGGCTTTATAGCCCTGACATGTTCGCTTTACTTTTTCATAAAATTTGCGAGCGTCATTCCTGTGGTAGCATTTCTCCATCTCCTAGATCTCACGCTTTTCGTGCTCTCTTTTTTCTTCCTTAAAAGCGTGTGTTGCTCTCTCCTTTTCTGGTCATAAAGCTCACGAGTGGCTTTCATCCGCCTGTGTAGCATGGCTTTGGAGGCGGTTTGCATTGCTCATCAAACCAGGGGCTTAACACATCAGATGCAGCGTCTCCTATGGCGCGCTGGCAATGCTTCCTCTGTTGTTCTGTGGATTGTGCCGGTGTCACCGGACTTTGCGAGAGGCTGAGGGAAACTAGATCGGCGAAGATCCTAGCGGTCTCCTGCGATTATAGCTTTCCGACGTCAAACTCTTGTTGTCTTGCTCGACTCCGTAGCATCCCTGATATCCTCATTCGTACCTTGGCTATCACTACCTTATGATCCGAGTCGATGTTGGCTCCTCGGAAGGTTCGTAAATCTAGGATGTTGGAGGAATGTCTAGCGTCCATCGCAACATGATCAATCTGGTTGATGGTCGATTGTTATAGTGACCGCCAGGTTCCTTTATGGATGTTGCTGTGTGGATAACATCGTTTTCAAATACTGCTTCAATGTCTCATCCAACTCTTTCGTTTTCCGAAACGAGCTCCACATTATCATTCCGCATAAATCATGTTCTGGTCCGGTATCCTTTTATACAGCGTTTATTCGTGCATAAAGGGTGGGCCATTTAGTGGTTTTTTTTTTCAATCATCTGTTACTTTGACACTAACAGCTGTTTCCCACTCGAAATTTTGACAGAAAGTCAGTATCATACCTCAGCGGAATGAAATGAGTCGGGAAATATTGAAAACTTATTTCCAAAGTGAGTGCTGTGTAGGCCAAACAGTGCGTTTTCTTAAAAATAAGTTTTGGCCGAAATGAAGTAGAAATGAAGCACCCACCGCGATTGCTGTACGCAAGTTTGTGCGAAAAGTTCGTGAGACTGGTATGCTATTGGACAACACCCATGGTCCCCGTCGTCGTACGGTGCGCACATATGATATATGGCTGCTGTGGCCGAGAGTGTGAGACTCAATTGCCATCGATCTCAACAGCTCAACATTTCACGCAGTAGCCTGACGACAATTCTGCACAAAGATCTTTGATTATTTTCTTACAAGGTCCAATTGGACAAGGACAACGATTTTGGGCGAAAAATCATCTTTTCTGACGAGGCGCATTTTCATCTCGGCGGCTACGTTGATAAACTCTGAAAACCCGCACGTTATTGTCAAGAAGCCAATGCATGCACAGAGAGTGACAGTTTGGTGCGGATTGTGGAGCAAATGAGGCTGGGAACAACAGTCAACGATGGGCGTTACAGAGCCATATTAATGGACTTTCTTTTTACTGCAATTGAAAGCATGGATTTGGACGACTTCTAGTTAATGTAGGATGGCGCGCCATGCCACACAGCGCAGGCCACAATCGATATTTTGCTCACCAAATTCCCAAATCGTGTTATCAGCCGTCTTGGCGATATCAATTGGCCGCCTCGGAGGTGCGATTTGACCCGTTTGGACTTTTTTGTGGGGAACTGTGAAGTTGTGTTAAAAATCCGGAAACAATTCAAGCACTTAAGGCCAATATCATCCAAGCAATCCGTGAGCTACAGCCCGAAATAAGGTCTTAGAAAATTGAGGTGACAGAATGCGCTACTGCGAAGCCAGCCGAGGCAGCCACTTGGATGATATTTATTTCATAATTAATGGGAATGTTTGTTTTCACTAATAAAGCTATAATACGTGGAACATTTTTAATTTTGTTCATTTTGTTGCATTTTTAAAAAGAAACTTGCATTCGGCCCATTCTTCACATACGAAGTACTTTAACAAACTTTTACCTTTGCTACTGTCCTATTTCATGCCGAACTACCGTTCGTAGGATACGACATTTTACTTTTTACTTGCTTTCTTCGTTCAACCAAGGCTTTCTTTTTGGAGCTTTGCAATAGTCTTGTTCGTTCTCCGCTGCTTCTTTTACTTCATTTTTATTGTTCACCACACTACTTCCTTCTGTCTTGTTTCGTCGTTAGTTTCTATGCCATCTAGTAGGGCAAGCCGGTTATTAACTTTGTCCTGTTATGGGCTCTGGATTGAAGGGTCCTGTGTTCCGCTTCTATGAATTTTGATTCGGTTTTTAATCTTGGTTCTGCTTAAACTATGGTAAGAACTGCAATTCGCTCCTCTGAATGCTTTGACATCTAGTGCGTTGGTATGGTGCTTGCACATTACTACGAAACTTATTGTCCAAAGAGCATAATCGTTTATTAATGGCATGTGTATCCCTTCTTTATCTATTTTAGCGTTGAAATGTCGAATATGATTTTCACGTCTTTGTTTGCCGGACAATGTATGTTCAGACGTTCATAGTTATAGTGGGGACCCTGCATTTTGGCCATCGACATCGATATCGCAATCAGTCGTTGCAAAATACTACGTTCATTACGTTCTGCACAATTTTGTTGTTAATTGAGATTGTGGGTATCCTGTCACAAACGAAAGGGTCTATATCGCGTTGTTCCGTTGGAAAGTCGAACTTCTTGTCTTGAAAGATCTAATTAGGGAACTAGTTTACCTCCGGAATATTTTACTCTAGGAAAACCAACAATACACGATACATATCGTTGTAATGGTATATTATTATAGCGGAGTGCGTAGGACAGAGACCTATTATCCTCTTACGACCGGCATTCCGAGCCGCGAGTATATTTTGACCCCTGTCCCGCATGTTGTTAAGAGCCACCCACCCGCTGGCGCCATTTATTGGAAAACGGCCATTTCTATTTATATACATATATATTTTTTATATGACTAGCATGCCATTCAATTTGCAGATAATTTACAATATGAGCTTTGATCTGCACGTCGAAAACGTGTTTTTTTCCGCGTATTCAGTATAGCGTCATCGTCTAATAGTAGCGCCTGCCTTATCTTCAATACCGTTTTCATTACACGTTTTTTAGCAGATAATGGGAACGTTATACAGTGGAAAATTGATTCTACATTTCGCCTTTTTTAATACATATAAAAGCGACGTTAATGAAATAATGGAACGTCAGCCAACACATAAACGAGTAGATGTTAAGTGCTGAACACCGTACGACACTTCGCAAGGAGATTGACAGTGATAAAATGCCATCCTAACTACCAGTATGAACTGCCATTGCCTCGTATATCATGCGTGGAGGTATGGACGTCCAAACGGAAATTATTATTTGAAAAAAGTTCTATGTTCGAGGCATCGCACTTATAAGGTTTAAGTTCAAAGTTCGTCCGTTGTTTAGTATTCGCACTTATTTGACAGCTATCAACAGAAGCCAAGGAAATGTAAATTTGTCGCTCCTCTCTCCTCCCGAAGCCTATTTATTTACATTTGACTCAACGCAGATTTAAAGCTCATTTAAAGCACCCGAGACGCTGATATCATTTTTGTAAATACGTGCGAGTCCATCGATGATTTGGTCAGGTTTCAATATATTGTATTGCCATATCAAGCCATGCACCCAAGTATTTGCAGAAATCAACGTGATATTTTGCTAGACATCTGGTACACCTCGAGCAGGTGGGTAAATATCATCTGCCGTGTTGGGGTATTGATGTCAGCCTCTGGCCATCAGTAATGGACGCTCTCAGGGCATTTCGCATATAAGGTCTCAGACCAATCAACACCAAAATCGATCTTGGCACTCTGCAATAATAAAATATTCGCTGCCAAGATGAGCCCTACGAGGGTTGATCAAATTAGAAGATCAGGTCTTAAAGTAGTCAAGAAATCCACAAAATGATGTTGAACGAAAGTTAGCTATAATATGTTAAGTGTTTTTGTTTTAAGAATGAAGATATGGAGTTTAATAATTGTATTTGGTGTTGCCGTCATAAAATCACGGACCCCTTGGTTCCTGGTTATATATGATGAAGAGGATTGATCGTAGTCTTAAGTAAGGGTTTAAGAAATAAAGAGATCAGATAATGTAAATCAAATACCTCTGAATGATATAGGATTTGCCCATGAGAAGATAAACTTTTTATACTTTTTATACTCATGATACTCATCGCTCTTATCATACTGGCCTTTTATCAAACACCTAAAACTATGTTGGCAGACAGAAGACTAATCAGTATACGGACTGACGTGAAAATGTCATGCCCACTAAAGGACGCATCAGCTGTCGAGCAGAACGGCGTCTTTAAATTCCTCTTGGCCCAAGGTCTCCGCTCATCCGTCATCTTCCGTCGCATGTTCCGACAGTACGGCTTCAGTTGCATGTTACGTGTAAGTAAGTCCTATAAAACCAAATTACGTGTACTCTTATCCGCCTTATTCGAAGTACTAGTAGATTAAACTCTTTCGCGGGCTGCAATTTTCGTTGCCGGTAATGAAAAAAAAAATTAAACAACATTCTTATCATATCGTCGTGTTATCTTTCACGTAATAAGAATTTAAAAATAGGCAAGGCGTATCGAGAAAGTACTGAACCCATTCCTGCTGGGATAGTATTGTAGTTAGTTAAGCAGGTTTGGTGGCATTCGAAGATGACAGAGTCGCCTGAGGATGTGAGTCTCGAGGAACAGGCCGGTGTTTTCAAGTTCTTTTTAGCCGAGGGCTTGAAGCCGCCAATTATTTATCGTAAAATGTATAACCAGTACGGTTCCCAAGCAATGCATCGAGTGAGTGATAATTTTTTTTTTTTGTACCTCCACCACAGAAAGTGTTGTGGCATAGTGTGAAGTTGAATTGAAGATTTCTGTCTTGAAGGTGACCCTTTAGTGGCGAGTGGTGTAAAGTGTTCTTCTACTGGTAATTCTCAATATTAGTTTTATATCCACAAGTTAGATTCATTATCCTCGTGATACAGATATGTAGAGCAAAGTAAACCGATGTTTTAGTTTTCGAACACGTTTTTAAAAACTCATTATATGGCCGCGATTTCATGTCCAACGCAATCAGTTTAACTGATAACGTTGGTAGAAATTTGGACAGTGAGATAAAAATTGTTCATGGGTGGGAAATAACGAACATTGGATGGTGTTACAATGGTGTACGAATTGAGTTAAAAAAAGGTCTCTTACTCAGATGGTAATTGTCCCATCAAGTGGTATACACTTTTGTTAGAGCTTTTTCTCAAATCCGTGCGAATATAGCAGTAAGAAAGGCTGGAGGCTCATTGTGTTTCTTGCCAAATATTTACGAACAAGGTGAATCGGTTACGCCACATAATGTGTTTCACATAAACAACGTTACCTTTTAAGGTAGTATCCCTTATTAAGAGCTGATGATATACTATGCCAAGAGGAAACACCCTAAGCATGATCAGTGTTGGCGATCCAGACATATAAACCTGGGGTCAACATAATATTTCCTGGCCTATCATTACATGTTACTGTAGTTCATCGTTATAGGCTCTTGAGCAACTTCCGTTGTCCGCCGGAGTGTTGGAACAATTATTTACATACTCAAAAACCTCGGATAACATTTCTTCAGCGCTTCTCTGATTATAATTTTACTATCATTTTTTTTTTCACTTTCTCATCGGTCGTTGATGAGACTTTTTGTTTCTAATTTTACGGTCTTCTTTAAAACGCTTGTACAGGGTTCTTCAATAAGGGCATTACACTGTAATATTTAAATAAAACAGAAAATAATTCCAGGTACACATGTTGAAACTAAGTATGGACTTCTCTTCACTTCATATAATTATCGCGAGTGTAAGGGGTGGGCCATCTAGTGGTCTTTTTGTAAATCATAAGTTATTTTGACACTGACAGCTGTTACCCGCTCGAAATCCTGACAGAAAGTCAGTATCATACTTCTGCGGAACGAAATGAGTCACTTTACGCTTGAACAACGTTGGGAAATATTGAAAACTTATTTCCAAAGTGAGTGTTGTGTAGCCCAAACAGTGCGTTTCTTAAAAAGAAGTTTTGGCGTCATTTCGCACCCACTGCCCTACTGTACACAAGTTTGGTGCAAAAAGTTCGTGAGGCTGGTATGCTAGTGGACTCATGGTTCCCGTCGTCGTACGGTGCGCACAGATGAAAATATTGCTGCTGTGGCCAAGAGTGTGAGACTAAATTCACGATCATCAACTCGCCATCGATCTCAACAGCTCAACATTTCACGCACTAGCCTGAGGAGAATTCTGCACAAAGACCTCGAATTATTCACTAACAAGGCCCAATTGATTTAGCAGTTGAAGGCGCGCGACCAGCCGCTTCGTTATCGCTTTTGGGCCGTAGAGTGCGTGCAAAAAATATTATTTTGTTGATTTTATTGCATTTTTAAGAAGAAACTTGTATTTGGCCCACCCTGTATTAACAGCGGTCGATTTTTTGAGTTCATTTTCCGTTCTCGAGATCACACAATTGATAAACGTCTCCTTCAATAGAACAATTGTTAGTCCACCTGGGTGCTATGTGGCACCATCCTGTGAGAAACACATATCACATATCAGGTTCATCTAATAAGCTTCCAATATGGCTCGAAAGCGAACGAGATTATCTAACCACACCTCCGGCATGAAATCGTGGACCATGTCTCTTGAAGCGCATGTGGGTTTGTTACTGCCCAGTAAGGCACGTTTGATTAAGTAGAAAATTAGCTTCTTTGCTGAACGTGATTTTTCTATGAAATTTACGGTTTTCTTCAAACTTTTGCAAAGCCAAATAGGAGATGAAATGGTCAAATGATCAAGAACCTTCAGCTCTAGAGTTAATTTTGATCTTACACATATAAGGATGTAGGCTAAGATATTTACGCAAAGTTCGTCACAACAAGATTCCCAATTCCTGTGAACGGCGTGAAATCGATTGATTTAGTTCATTTTGGACTAAAGTAGTTAGTCTTGTAACTATAGCCCGTAGACCCTGTCTCGTGGGACGATTATTATGATTGAAAGTTGGAATAGCGCTCTTAAACTTGCGATCACCGATCGCGAATTTTAGTAGTAATTTTAAGTAATTTTTTCGAATGAGTTAGTCTTCCCCAAAAAAAAACTTAAAGCTTAGCTGTCGTTTTGATATTGACAGACTATAAAAAAAGTTAAAGCTAATTATACATTTCCTGTAACTTTTTGAACATCCCACATATATTAACTGGGTTTAATGATTTTTTGCACCCACTTCTCACCTAGCATATGATGATGAACCGAAAAGGAATCGCTTGGCTAACTCTATGTGTCTCTAAGGCATCCATATCTACTGAGCTAAATCAGATCTTTTAATAGAGTTTCAGGTTTTGTCCATCTAATAAAATATCGCTGAACAGGATGGTTTGCCTTTGAAGGAGGGCAGCTCTCCATATTCATCGGTCTGAAAGTTGCCTAATTCGGAACTTTGATTCCTATTTACCATGCTTATCCAGTGTACTACCAGGCAAAGAGCACGCTTATTTATATTAATCCTGTTTTTCGGTGAAAAGTGAGGAGAAGCTTCAGTGAAGTCGACGTTATGGATTCAGCTCACATAACGTTGACCTCTGTAAGTAGGTGGTTTGTTCAACAAAATAAGGTGAATTTTTGTCTTTCTTCATCAAAGTCTATATTGTCCCCTTCAAAGTAAGCCCCCTCAGATATAATACTCTTGCGCCAACATTTTTTCATTTCGAAGCACTTCTGATATGCGCTTTTTGGCATTGCCTAGAGCTCCTCCAGCGATGCGGCCTTCACCTCCTCAATCATGGCGAATCCTCATCCTTTCATGGGTCTTTTCCGCTTTCGGAAGAGAAAAGTAGCAGGAGGCAGGGGCTAGTGAATACGATGGCTAATGCATATTTACGATATTGTTTTTGGCCGAAAAATTATACACAAGCAATTATTCCCCACAAATCCGGACTTTTTTTTCGTACTGCTTCACGCAAACGGCGCATAACTTTAAAATAATATTGCTTATTGGCAGGAAGACCTTCCAGCACGCCATTGTAATCGAAGGAAACAGCGAGCAAAACCTTCACATCTTATCAAAATTGGCGTGCTTTTCCGGTCTGATTGGGCTTTGATTTCAACGTCATAATCATGCACTCATGTTTCATCACCCTTTTCAGGAAATCTGGATCATCATTCATGTCATTCAACAGCTCCTGAGCGATGGTTATTTTGGTCATAACCAAAATATCTGAAAAAAAATTCATAAGCTAACCGATATACCAATACCGTAAGTAACTTCTCAGATAGTGGTTCAACGATTCTTACAATTTCTTTATACGTGCTGACCTGTTAGGGCGTCCGGAGCGGGCATGGTCATTAACATCTGCTCGGCCTTCTAACCTTCTAACGTCTATCCTCATACATAACATAACAACATAACAAAAAAAAAAGAAAAAAAAGAGGTATCCCGCTGTGTCGCCTTTGCCATAGCATGCAGCAAAGGTACGTCTTCCATTTATTTCTAATCCGTTAGGTTGTCTTACAAAATTATAGAGATTCGTAATACCCTGTAGGTGTATAAGAGACATCGTAACGTAGATCTGAGCTCATTGGAGATCTTACCTTCCAGCATCTCAGAGTTATCTAGTACCGAAAAGCGACACAATGATTTCTGTTTTTCAACCTTATTCGGCGAGTTCGGACTATTTTTTGGAAGAGGTAATATAAATAGTTAGCCACAATTCTAATCGCAGCTTGCTTGCCATATGACATTCCCCTTTTCCGCCTATTCTTCCAGTGAGTGCATTTCCATATCTATTTTGTCGCACTTCACGAAAACCCCATTACTAATTAGCTAGCGTAACACAATTGAAAACTCGCACAAGGTACCAAAATTCACCTCCCTTAAGTCAAGATGTAGCTTTCGGTGTACACACCTTGATAAGAGGGCCATTTACCATAGTATTCCGCGCAGAGCTTGACGCTTTTTAAAACAGCAACAACAGCAACGCTCCTGAAACAGCAACAAGAAATTTGTTGAGAAAGCCTATCGGATGGTTGAATGACAACCCCGTCCACCATACAACTGACGCTTATCTGATTATAAGTCTTATCGTTGCTCTATAAATCTAGATGACCTTTGGTGATAACTCCCTTTGATTTGCCACAATACCGGCAACGACATAGCTATAGTTTATTCGATTAAAACAGCTTATTGTTTGGGATATTCGAGATCCGATTGATAATACTTTAAGCACTAGGTGTGATCTTACAATTATATTTTTCTTTCGCGTGAAAGGAATAACCCCAAGTTTTAAGAGGATTACCTGCGAGCCCAATCTCCAGAATCTTTCAAAGAGATTGCGACAGAGGCATGTACGATTATTGATTCGTAGAACTATTGTAAGTCGTATCAACACTTGATGTGATTTACCCCAAGAGGTGTGGTCATAACGATCTTCTTAATGTCTACCTACTCCTAGGTAGATCCATAGAAATGGCTTAGGAGAATGTTTTTCGATTTGGCTTTCATGAAAATAATGCTGAACCGAATTCACAAGTGGGATATTACGTCAGAATTATAAATACGTACTCGCACGTGTCTCGTACACTGTACCGCACAACAATGTTTTAATACAAGTCGTAAATACTCGTACACAACTGCCCGCTGGCCGTGGCTAAGAGCAACCATCAGCCTTGACATCGGCCATCACAACTTTCTAATGATTCAAGACCGATTTAGTAAATCAACATAAGAACAGATGTTCTATAATTAAATTAGCATTTTGGCACTAAACCGATTTCTATTTCCGGCCGAGCGGCTTGCTATGAGATTTATCTTGTATGAGTGAAATGGAAGCATTGGCATTGGCCTGACTGTCTGATTCATGGATGGCTTGGTCAATGTAGTCAAGAGCGTCAGGGAAGAGTTGGGATGATACTTGTCAGAATGCTGTAGACCAAGATTGAATTATGACTGTAGTAACCACATAACGTACATATACATCGACTAATTATCAGGACGATAATAACGATGGGGTAAACGTCCAACGTGTGCATATAAATCCAAGTCTGCTGGAAATCCTCTCACCGTGTTGTCTCCGGAATAGGTCATTTACCTTTCGCTTTGGACAGGTCTACAAGAAATTAACATAAACAAAGTTAACGTCTTGCAATGAACACCGATGCCTCATTCTGCTTTTCTCAGTTTCTAGATCTGTAATAGGACGACCCAATCTATTCCGTGAATATGGCAAAGAAAAATTGGCTGTCAAGCAAGAATTAATGGCCGCATACATCCTTTTCGTACCTTACAGTCTAACTTTAAGATTTTCTAACACTCTACCTCACATGACAAAATAGATCCACTAATACCATACTCCAAGAAGCTGTGAGTTTAGTGAACACTAGAATACCAACAATATACTTTGGTCCGCTTCCTTGGTATTGAAAGGAATCTTCCGTGAATTAAGCGAATTCAGGTGAAACGCCGGTGAATCGCCTAAACAACAGACTAGGAAAGAATTTTTGCGTCGGAATCGCCATGACGAAGAAAAGTGGATCGAAGTTCATCCTCATCTCTGTTGGCATCAGAAGTATGTGGTTTTCTATGAGCTACTCAAACCATCACTGCAGGTCGCCATAGATGACAATCGATGCGCTTGAGCCGTGCATCATAGTGGTTGGCGGAGTAATCCGAAGACACGACACGTCTCCTCCTCAGATCCCAAAACTCATCAACCACTGGCTGTATTCTATAGACATTGCTCCTTCTGAATATCACTTGTTCCGATCGATGACCCAAGCATGCCCAAACTGCTTGCTTCCTATGAAGATTGTAAAACTCGGGTCGAATCATGAATTGCGTATTCATGAGGCATTCTTTCGACTTGGTTTTCGTAAACTGCCTGAAATATAGAAAAGGGTAGCGCACACCGACGGCGAAGGACGATATTTGGAAAAATATTTTTTCAAATATTTTAAAGAGACAATTTTTGCTTAATATAAACACCGTTAGGATTTAATTCCCAATAAGTAATAATAATTAAGTCACCTGACAGCTGGCAACAGACTTGACAACCAGTTTTCCAATTTTCCGATCTACATGTTACATGCTACATGTATTCTCCACATACATGTTTCAAACATGTTTACGAAAAAAAAATCGATAAAATCACGTTACATTTTTGAACAGATCTATACCACTTTTAGGATAAATCCTATTGATTACAACCTTAAGTGCCATCTCTTGGGGGGTCGTCCTGCTTGTCTGGATGTTGATTGTCTTCCCATCATTGCCGACCTTGCTGGATGTTGTTATGACATCCTGAGTACGTGGTTCTGAGCACACTTTGAGTCTCCTCCTTGTACACTTTATGATGCCCTGGACGCCCTTGATCTCTCTTACCTCTTCGTTGCCCATGCAATCTCTTAGTATAAATCCAAACGTAGTTTTTGCATTTCTATTTTTGATGTCGCTCGTTCGGTTGTCTAAGTGTCGGCTCTCGTCTCGGCGGCATTCATCAACAAAAGTCGTACGCAGGCTTTGTATATTTGTACTTGGGTTGCGACGATCTTTTTCAAAAAAAATATTTTTTTATTAAACGGGATGAAACGCGTCTATTGCAGTCCAAAATTATTTTAAATTATCCATACA
Organism: Merodon equestris; assembly: GCA_958301585.1. Lineage (NCBI taxonomy): Eukaryota > Metazoa > Arthropoda > Insecta > Diptera > Syrphidae > Merodon > Merodon equestris. Next base: position 20,104,272 of record OY284413.1, on the reverse strand, counting down.
ATATGCCAATAAGATCAACAAGGTCTCTAATGATCCATCGACTTGTCGTTCAGCGGTTGAGATTTTGAAAACCACTTTGGAAAATTTGTTTTTTTGGACAAAGCTTGACTACTAAACTTGGCAAACCTTCTGTAACATCCTTTTCGTTTTTGGAGAAGAAATGCCTTTCGCATACAATACTTAATGCGAAGTCCTTACTCAAAAGAATTCGAACTATGAAATCAATTGAGATAAGGACATGAAAACCGCCACAGACGTCAATTACAGTGCTATCAACCTACACCTGCAAAGTTTTAATTAGAATATTCTTTCTATATGATAACAGAATATTCATCTTTGAAGAATGTAACTCAGGAAAAGGGAATAGGTGGTGGAGCTCACTGTATCGGCCCTTGCTGTTATTCCACCCATACAAAATCTAAACCTTGTAAGGTCTAAAGGAAAGTGACTTTCTTTTGCGAGAAACCTTCGCAAGAACAATGCTCGAACATTATCGAACAGCATTAACGCTTTGCAACATATTTTTTAGTGATGAAACTCATGTGGCATTCATATCAACTACTACGTAAATAAACAAACTTGCGTTACTGGTGCCCAAACAGCCCTATACAACGCCATCAAAAACGTTTACATTGCCTCAAAATGAGGGTCTGGTGTGCCATTTCTGTCCGACGGATAACTGACCCTTATTTTTTTAACCAACAAGAGTCAGTCAATGCTGAAGTGTATTCCCGAATGATGGACGAATTCCTGCTGCCGCGACAACTGTTCCCCGGGCACAACAACAGAACGCTATTTCAGCAAGACGGTGCTAGATCACACACGGCTAAGTTTCGATGGTGAAGCTGAGGGCTATTTTCCTGAACAAAAAGATCAGCAAGTATAGAGAAATACCCTGACCTCACCATGCGACTTTTTCCTGTGGGGATACCTCAAGTCAAGGGTTTCAATAATAATCCTCTAATAATTTAGCCCCTGCAAGAGAATGTTCCCCGCGAAACTGCCGCCATTGAACCAGCTCTTTGTTCACGCGTTATTGCAAAGGTGAGGGTTCGGCGACAAGAGTGCCTGGAAAGAAACGGGTGTCATTTATAAGATATTGTTTTTAAAAAAAAAAACCCGCAACGTGATTGTACATTTTGCCAAAATAAGGTATTTTCAGTTTTCATTTCTTTCAAAGCAATTTTCTTTGGCAAATTTCGCTGCTCTCCTGATAACAGCGTTTGCTTGACGGTATTCTATCAAATTCCTGTTTTGACGTCGGAGCGCCTCTTGAATTTCCTCCACCGTTTAGTTTGGTTGTAACAGGATGTATAGATCTTTGCCCCACCAAGGAACTGTATATTGCCTTATATGGTTTCCTATTTGAGTAATGGCCAAGTTGACTCCAAAACGGATAGCTCCTTGAACTGTTGGTTGCTTCTTTGTTGACGTCCCCGTAAAGGGACCAGGAATACCAATTTAAATAGGTATTTGAATGGGTCTGAAACGAGTTCCAATCGGCTCTGTCAGTAATGTGTTTTGGAAAAGGTTGTTTGCTTAGCACATGGGTATCTTCTTCTTCTTCTTCTACTTTTCCTTTTTCCGGCGTTGTTATGGTCAGAAGTGTATCTATAGCAAAAAAACTGAACTCCACGAAGGTCTGGGAGTAGTATTGACCATGTTGTTTTGAGTCCACGTTGTGGGCATGAAACCGTAGAAGTAATGTGCGTTAATGTTTAATGGGGTAAAGAAAGGGTTGGGTTCTATTGTCTTTTCTGTTTTATTATGCATTGAAATCATCTTTGAAAAGAACGGATATGTATGATATCCCTCGATAAAAGTTTGATAAACTTTAAAAGTGCTATAAAAAGTACCATTGACTTCCTGTACTTGCTGTGGTGTTGATTTCTGTATTATTTATCGAGTACCTTGTTTGGCAGAGTCGACTGTTGATGCTTGAAACCTCTTAAACGGAAGGGAGGCGATGGAGCAGGAGGAGGAAGATGACTGGGCGGCATTTTTTTATATAAAAGGCTTACGAATAAAGGGTTCCTTGTTATAGGGGTCATAAGGAGTGGTCAGCTTGGTAGATTTCTGAATGAAGACGGCGTTTCGGGTGAGGACTTAGAAGGAGATGAGAGAATATGATTGCTTTTTGATTTTTCTGTTTGAATTATTTTAGAAGGTGCAAAGGAAGTTGGTTTGTAATTATACTTCTAATTATGTAATAGATTATTAGTAGAGGGTTTAACGTTTAGTTTGGTTAGAAGGTCATTCAAAATTCTGAGGTTAGTTGGTGTGGACGTTTGTAAAACGCTCTTAGGAACCGTGGCATTTTGGAAGAGCAAGAAATTGATTGTGTTTAAATATTATAATTTGCCGCCAAAAAAACGAACCTTTCAATCAGTCTTAAATGTGGTATGATGTCGTTTGACACAAAGCGGTATAAGATAGTGATGCCAAATTCCCTCACCAACGCCATCTGTTTTTAAACACAGGTACGTATTGATCGACCCTCGTACTTTGAGTTTTGGACTCCATTTTCGTGGGGGCAAACACCCCCAGTTATTGAGCTTAATTAGAGCTAACTTAATCTAATTTCTTACTAGGTTAGGTTAGGTTAAAGAAGGGGAGTGTGATGGTTGGACATCACTTCCACTCGGAGGCCAAGAGGCCCGTTGTGATTCCCTTCGATTGTGTGGGTACACATAAAATTAACCTGTCCTATCACGTGGGGGTTGAAACCACCCCGTGCTCTTGATGGATCTTAGAAGATCCGATATATCTGCATTAGCCACGTCCGCAATCTCTGTAAAGAATCTTTGGCCCAGCGACACTAGGCATCGATTCTGGAGAGCTGGACAGTGGCAGAGCAGATGTTGGATCGTCTCAGTTTCTTCCTCATCGCCGCAGCTCCGGCAGAGATCGCTGGATCCCGAGTCCCATTTCCGGAGCATTGCTCCAATGGGACAGGGTCCTGTGATCACTCCGACGAGCATACGGATCGAGTTACGGTCCAGCGCCAAGAGCTTCTTTGTTTGTCCGACGTTGAGCTCTGGCCACGATGATCTTGTCGTGTAGCTGTCGTTTCTTGAAAGCCAAGACGAGTTGGCCTCTTTGATGATTATGTCGTTTATGATCCGGTATAATGCGCTGATCGGTGGTTGCAATGACGTGTCCGCTTCGCTGATGTCCAATTCAGAACCTTGTCTGGCCAGCTCGTCTGCTCTTTCGTTCACTGCGATTGAGCTGTGGCCCGGTACCCAGCAGAGTTTAACTTTATGGTGTCTGATGGAATTCAGTGAGTCGCGACATTTCTTGACAGCCTTTGATCTCGTTATACAGGATTCTATTGACTTCAGTGCAGCCTGGCTGTCTACGAAGATGGTGATATCAGATGGTGGGATATCGGCTACCTGTAGGTGTTTGGCGTTTGATAGCCACTCTTCTCTGTCGGGGAAAAGAATAGGTATACTGAGAGAGAAGTCATTTTGGGGGGGAATATAGTCGGTCGTAGCTGCGTTTCCTTCCCAGGTCGTCTATTTTCTTAAGTATGGCCGCATGTCATAGTCTGAGAGCGCTCTTTGCGGCGTAGCCTTTTATGAATAGATCCAGGGGGAGGAGATGAAGAATCATGTCCAACCCTGCTTGCGGCGTGCTTCTCATGGCTCCCGTTGTACAAACAGCGTCTGACCTTTGTACTTTGTTGAGCATGTTCATATAGCTTTTTATGCTGCTAGCAGTCCACCAGACTAGGGCCCCATAAGTTACAATGTGTCTGATGGTTGCTGTGTACATCCAATGAATGATGTACGGTTGCAAGCTCCATCTTTTTCCGAAAGTCTTTTTGCATGCATAAAAAGCGTTCAGTCCTTTTTTCATCCTTTCCTCCAGGTTCCTTTTCCAGGAGAGTTTGGAGTTTGAGTGGAGTGCCCTCTAACTTTGGGAGAGCAAGTTTCGGAATTTTCCTTTTCCTGGTGAACAAGACCACCTCGGTTTTCTGGGGGTTTATTCTCAGACCGTTCTGTCTTGCCCATGAGGAGAGTTCACTCAGCGCAGATTCCATTAGTTCACTGATAGTTGGTAGAAATTTACCTTTTATCAAGATAACCAGGTCATCCGCGTACGCTATGATCTTTGTGTCTTTTTCCATAAAGAATTTGAGGATCTTGTTGACTGTTAGAAGCCACAGTAGGGGGGAGAGAACTCCCCTTTATGGTGTGGCTCTAGTTGTCACTTTCCTTATGGAACTGTGTCCAATGTCTGCATTGATAATTCTGTTCTTCAACATATTCTCAATCCAGATTACAATGGATTTGTCTACTTTTATGTCCTCAAGAGCTGTTGTTATGGCCTCTGTGTTTACATGTGTGTTGAAGGCCCCCTCTATGTCGAGGAAGGCTGCCATTGTAAACTCTTTTAAGTATAGCGAGCCCTCAATTTCACGGACAACACTATGCAGAGCACTCTCCACTGATCTGCCTTTGAGATAGGCGTGTTGAGTGTTGCATAAGTTGCGTGAATTTATGAGTCCTCTGATGTATAGGTCAGGGAGTCTCTCCAAGGTTTTTAAAAGAAATGACGAGAGACTAATTGGCCTATAGTCCTTTGCGGCAGTATGAGATGGTTTACCTGCCTTAGGTATGAAAATTGCCTTAATTTCTCTCTTCCCCACTGTGTTGGGATGTACCCCGTTTGCAGGCAATTGGAAAAAATGCTTACGAGATGGGGTACAGTGTGGTTCTGTTTTTTTTGAAGCATCACTGGCAAGATATCGTCCGGGCCCGGAGATTTAAAGGGTTTGAACGAATTTATTGCCAATGATACTTTATCCGCTGTGATAATCTTGTTTATCACTTCTTCGGTTGTGTGAACCGTAGGAACCGTCGTCTCGAAGGAGACTGTGGTTTCAGGAGTTTTACAGCCTGGGAAGTGGGTTTCAGTCAGCAGTTGTAAAGATTCCCGACTGGATTCTGTCCAAGAACCATCTGGTTTAAGGATGAATCCCGGGACGCAGGGGTCCTTGGATAGGATCTTCCTGAGTCTTGCGGCTTCGTTGAGATCCTCTATCGATTCGCAGAACTCCCGCCAGGATTTAGATTTTACGGCTCTTGTTTTGCTCTTGTATTCGTTGAAGCTGGACTTGTACTTATCCCAGTCTTCGGTTCTGTTTGAGATCTTTGCTCTATTGAATAGAGTTCGGGTCCTGGTCCTGAGTTGCTTTAGCTCTGTTGACCACCAGACTGCGCTGGTCTTCCTGCGAGCACGCTGCAAAGGACAGGATTTGTTGAAAGCCGCTTTCAGAATTCTCACAAGTTTTTCGACTGTAATTTCTTACTAAATCTAACTTAATAACTAAGAAGAGCGGGAGAGGAGGGCGCGATTAAAAAGACGGATTGTTAGGCATGGACTGCTGAAACCGAAGTACGGGTTCGAATTAACACTTCTTAGCATACGAGAAATGGGTGGTACGAGAGGTGGGTGGATAAAAAAAGACGGGGATCCCGCGAGGACTAGTCTTGATAGAGAGAAAATTGTAGAAGTTCGCGCAGTCAATGGTATCTGAAAGGAGCCCGTAGATAAAAGAATGTCAGATACAGTTCTTCTTTCCTCCAACGTGTTTATGTGAATTAGTTTAAGGTGGTCTTGATAGGGTGGTAAAAACAAAGAATTATTCCAGAGGAGACCTCGAAGAGCATAAATGTGGGAACCAGCGTTGAATGCTCTCGATTTTAGAAATGTGGGGTTGTTGGTGAGGAGATCACACTTGAGAGACGTATTCAAAAAGAGGCCGGACAAAGATTATGTAGAGAGATCGGGTAACGTAAGGGTTGGAGAATTTGTCAGACCATCACGTCACGAAACTGAGTGCAAAGATTATCTCATCGATGTGTGCGCGAACATTTAGCTCCTGGTCACATAATATGCCAAGATCGCGAATAGCCTGACCGGTGGAGATGGATTGATTATTGAGGAAGTAGAGACGAGGAGGAGTTCCAAGCAACTTTTGGAATACGAGATGGAAAAACTATTGAGATCTGATTGATTAAGAGACGAGTCAAGACTGGATGTAATGGTCTTGAAGAACTTGGTGTCGTCGGCATAGAGTGAGATGTGGGAATGTTTGATCACCATTTCAATATCGTTGATGGTAAAAAAAAGAAGTGGACCTAAGTGGCTGCCTTGGGGGACGCCGGAGGAAACTAAACAAGGGTTAGAAATTAGAAATCCACCAAATAAATGGATTCGAAGTCAAGGGGGGACAAGTTGAAGAGTATCAATCTGTGGATGATTTTATTGAAAGCTTTACTGAAATCGGTTGAAATAACTTCTTTGCCGTTCTGTAAGGCAGATAGGACACAAATTCAATAAGGTTAGTGGTTGTAGATCTGTATTTGGGGAAACCGGGTTGTCTATGGGAGATAAAAAACTTGCAGCGAAAACTTAGAATTTCGTACAAAATACTCTCGAAAGTTTTGGGTATAAGTATGGGTATAGGGGGGTTAAAATGAGGTTGGACTGAGTATTTTTGAGAGAGGGCTGAGGAGCATTTTTTTAGCAATATGGTAGGGAGACCATCACGTTGAGGAGTGAATTTATCATTAAGAAGATTTAGTTGGTTTTCGATGACATGGGAATCAACGAGGAAGAAATGGACCAGGGGAGAAATTCAGTAATCCATAAAACCCATGTAATCGAAATAAGCGAAGTCCGGAGCAAAGGAGTCGTCGGCAAAGATTCTTTAAGATTGGCTTGCGTTTTAGTTAAATAGCGTTGGTAGAGGGAGCTGTGAAAGGCGGTAAAGTAGAGATAGCTGTTCAGGTAGTTAAAAAAGTCATTAGCGGATCTAGTACGAAGGAAGATTGTCCATAGCTGATTTCTTTTGAGCCTGCGATTATACCAGGGTGGGGAGGTGGACAAAGTTTTGAGTTGTGAAATGGAAACCCAAAGAGAGATAGAATTTAATATTTCTCTGTAGAATATGGATCTTGCATCATTTACGGTTAGGTTATCAAAATTGAGAGGGGCTTTTTTTAGGTGTTCATTGATTAGGTGAAATTTTGCTTTATGGAAATCGTGGGAGGCCAGAACCTTAGGAGGATTGTCCTGTAAAGGAGAATCTTGAAAAAGGAAAGGAGAAGGGGAGGATGGAAGTTATCGATGGTTGAAAGGAAAAGGCGACAAAGTGAAAAAGAAGAGTTGAGAGGATCAGTTGTGAATATGTGGTCTAGTTGTCTACCCATGTAGTTTCAGATGCCACTAACTTGGCTAAAGTTTGAATCTGCTGGGCGATTGAAGAAGAGACATTCTTTGGCAGTAGTGGGATAGGTGGCAATATAAAACGATTGATCGCCTGATTGAGCCCATTTAAGATGAGGAAGGTTGAAGTCACCGAATAGAAAGATTTCATCTGAGGGTCTCTTAAATCACTAAAATGGCGAGTTGATCGGATTCGATAGGTTGTGAGGGCAAGATGTAGAAACAAATGTCTTCTGGGGAACCAATATCTTAATTGAAACAAAGTCAAGATGTGGGGCGGATCATATTGCAATAAGGGAAGAGTCAATTGTATTAAAGACGGCTACTAGGACGCCTCGTCAAGGGCGTCTGTTGCTAGGTCTAAACCCACCAAAGGTAAGCAACACCAGGCCTGTAAAGCGTTGTGTACCATTTACGGATTTGGCGAATTCAAATACATTTGTAACACCTTCCGGAGGTATTTCTTTTTCACGAGCCTGAATGAGACAAATGATAGACATTTTTTTGGATGAAAGACTTTTAACTGTTTTAAAGATTTCACGAAATTAATGATGATGACAAGGGTTTACCTGGGCTTGCAGAGGTGATTTTGATGATTCTGGGATTTTTAGAACTGACTTCTGAAAAAACTTTTAACTATCGATTTTTTATTATTTTTTTCGTCTTTTATTATTGAGCTTTACAGGGCCCACTAACTCAGTGAATTTTCGGGGCCGAAAACTCTTCCTAAGATATTCCGGAATTTTATTTCTGGACCTTAAACCTACTCAAAAGTTTTACGTATCGAGGAAAGTAAGGTATCTCAGGCAGTTTTTGTTTGAAAACACTTTTTCATGAAAACGAATCAAATGTCGTTCTACTATCTCCACAGTCAACCCATCTCTATCGTTCAAATGATCTATAGCCTAGGCGTATTACGTGACCAATGGCTCAATTTGTGTGCCACTATCGGCATTATAATTCATAACACTCTTTCTACGTGACTCCATCCTTCTACAGACCTTTTTAATGAAATGATTGAAATTGTTGCTATAGTCAGACTGTAAGAAACAACCTTGCATTCTACCCGCAGAATACGAATCTTTGCATTGCCCACGTGGCAGTGGCCACCAGGGTGTCCTCAATCTATGGTATGAGGTATCTGATCAGGTAAAATTGATGCTAAGCTCCATAAGGCTAGAATTAATGGTAACCACGGACATAAAGTTTTCGTATGCGAGCCACAACATCACCAATTTGTCTGTGATTCTTCCCGATTTGTTTTTTGAATCCTTCGATCAACACAGGTTTCCGGAAAAACGTTTAACTCTTCTCTTGATAAAGAAGACTGCACGTGTTCCTGTGAAGCGTTCGCCTCTACGAGTACCATATCTCCTACCTCTTGTTCCTTCATGGCAATAGTAAATGCCATGAAATGATACAAGCTTCATTCGGTCATCCTCACTCCCCTCCCATTTCTATGATATAATACTTTGTTTACAAAACACAAAACCCACATAATGAGGATGAAAAGCAACAAACCAAGGGTCAAACGAGCACGCAAACACAGTATTTTTATAAGCCAACCAAGCCTCCAGACATCCGATGCGAGGTTTATTTGTGTTCCGCTCAACGTACTCTGAGAGCACAGTATTACGACTGAGCAGATAGTACACAATGACGACAATCATCGGATTTAGCCACGCTTATCAGCAGCCATCACTGCGTCAAATGCTCAGTTATTGATCTGTGGTTTTCGCTCCCGCATAGTAAGTACGACTACAATCTCGCGACCATGCTGAGACGATCGTTATCCTTTCGCCTAGAGGATGATGGCTACCATATTCGAGTGAATTCCAAATATCCGATCATGATTTCGGCTAGTTTCTAAATATTTTTGTTTTCTTTTCGCAGATGATGCGAAGATTTTCACGCATTGAGTCCGGTGCGGACCTGAAGGACTACTTCGATCGTGGAGACATTGCCATGCGCGAAAACCGCTGGACATTCGAGATCGCATGGGAAGTGGCGAATAAAGTTGGTGGAATCTACACTGTCATTCGATCGAAAGCGTATGTTTCCACAGAGGAAATGGGCGAGCAATTGTGCATGATGGGTCCGTATAAAGAGGCTTGTGCACGCACGGAAATTGAAGAGATCGAATTCCCACGCGACAGTCCACTACTCAAAGCTGTGAATGCTCTACGATCTCGGGGATATAAAGTGCATACCGGACGTTGGCTGGTCGATGGAAATCCCCAATTGATCCTCTTCGATATCACTTCGGGCGCATGGAAGCTGGACAACTTCAAAACCGAACTATGGGACAAATGCCATATTGGTAGGTCAACTGTGGTTTGTTCAAACTGTAGTCGTTATGCTATTATTCGTTGATAGGTATTCCCCACTTGGACGTCGAGACGAACGATGCCATCATTCTGGGCTATATGATCGCCGAATTTCTGGAAGAGGTTTGCCTCTACAATGGACCGATTTAGAATCGAATGTACGGTTTCTTGTTTTTGTTTCAGTTTAGGAACTATGCCGTTGACTATTCCGAGGAGAATGACATGAATTCACCACGTATCGTGGCCCATTTCCACGAATGGCAAGCTGGCGTCGGGCTGATTGCTCTACGTACACGTCATGTTGAAATCGCAACTATATTCACCACACACGCAACACTCCTGGGGCGATATCTCTGCGCGGGCAACACGGATTTCTACAACAATCTGGCCAACTTCGCTGTCGATGAAGAAGCCGGCAAACGGCAAATCTACCACAGGTACTGCATCGAACGTGCCGCCACCCACCTTTCGCACATATTCACCACAGTCTCGGAGATCACCGGCTATGAGTCGGAGCATTTGCTGAAGCGAAAGCCCGACATTATCACACCGAACGGTTTGAATGTCAAGAAATTCTCTGCCATCCATGAGTTCCAGAATTTACACGCCAACGCGAAGGAGAAAATTAACGAGTTCGTTCGCGGACACTTCTACGGGTAAGCTATAGAAAATAGGTCTATTGCCACGGCGTTTACATACGTTTTCTGCATCACACAGCCATATGAACTTCGACTTGGACAAGACGTTGTACTTCTTTATCGCTGGTCGATATGAATTCGGCAATAAGGGCGCGGATATCTTCATCGAATCTCTAGCTCGTCTCAATGCAATGCTCAAGCACGAAAACCCCGACACCACCGTTGTAGCGTTCCTAATCTTCCCCACGAAAACCAACAATTTCAATGTCGACTCATTGCGTGGCCATGCGGTTGTGAAGCAGCTTCGCGATACCATAAACAGTGTCCAGTCGTTGGTGGGCAAACGGATGTTCGATACATGTTTGACCGGACGTCTGCCGGAACCGGATGAATTGTTAACAAAGGAAGATCTAGTGAAGATCAAAAGATGTTTGTTCTCCATGCAAAGGGATAGTATGCCACCGATTACTACACACAACATCGTAGGTATACCAAAGGGTCCCAATCGAACCTTTGAATTTATCGGTTTTTTGGATTCTGCTCTCATTTTTAGGTGGACGATTGGAATGATCCCGTGCTGAATGCCATCCGTCGCTGTCAGCTGTTCAACACAGCTAACGATCGTGTGAAAATGGTCTTCCATCCCGAGTTTCTACAATCAACGAATCCACTGTTCGGCATCGATTACGAAGAGTTCGTGCGTGGCTGCCATCTGGGCGTGTTCCCATCGTACTACGAACCGTGGGGTTACACACCGGCCGAATGTACGGTTATGGGTATCCCTAGTATTACCACAAACCTCTCTGGTTTCGGGTGCTTCATGCAGGAGCATATCTCAGATCCGAAATCGTACGGAATATACATTGTCGATCGTCGTTACATTGGTTTAGAGAACAGTGTTCAGCAATTGACAACTTTTATGATGGACTTTGCTCGATTGAATCGTCGTCAGCGCATCATTCAACGTAATCGTACAGAACGCTTGAGCGATCTGCTCGACTGGAAGGTCCTTGGAATTGTAAGTGTCACTGTGTCAACGGTTTTCTCTCCCCCATTGGGGCTAATATTTTTTGTTTTGCTTAACAGTATTACAGACAAGCCCGATTGAAGGCTCTGCAAGCTGTCTATCCGGACTATGTAGATGAAAGCTCGCTCTATGGCTCGCGTAATACTTTGAACTTCTCAAGGCCCTACAGCGAGCCACCCAGTCCTTCCTCGTCAAGTGAGTATTTCATTCCATTTCACCCAACCCACTCGATATATACGTACTCCCCACAGGACATACAACACCAGCACCATCTGTACACGGCTCCGATGACGAGGATTCTGTCGACGAAGAGCACGAGTTGCACGAATTAGGAATCAAGAAATAATCCTCCCACCATGCCATAACTTGTTAATTAATCATCTCTTGTGTGAAATTACATTTTCTCTCATGTTGTTCCTAATTCCCTTTTACAATTGTATTACAAGAGTGTTCCTCGATAATATAGGATCCAAACCAGGTCCGTGAAAGCAATCATGACTTTTTGTTAAACCTAGGAACTAGACACGATCTACCTAATAACAAACCTCATAATAACAGCATCCATGGCTCAGTGAACTAGTAGAAAAGCTGGAACCAAGGAGAATAATATATTTTTAGATCTAATTAGCACGAATTGTTAAACGTTTCTTTAAACGAAATAGGAAAATGGGGGAAAGAAGCTTTGAAATAATGTAGAGAGATTGAAAATCACTATTTATCGTTGAACATATATACTGGCAAGGAAGAAGAGGAAAAGGAAGACGAGGAAGAATGTTGTTTTAATGAGATCCTATTCTATACAGAAAAAAAATAAAAAACTGAAAAACAATTGTACTCGAGGCCGAACGGAACAAAATAAATTATTAATAAATAAACGGGAAAAGTGTTTTACTTACTCCTACGTCTGGTGCGAAGATTGTTGCGAGCAGCTTAAAATCTAGATAAAGCCGGTCTAGGATACGACGGATTATCCGTTGCCAGCAACTTGACTTTGTGCCCAAAATGTTCACGGCCAACTCCTCCACCACCTCCCTAACCATCTCCTCTCTACCTCTGATCCGCTTCATACACAAGACAATCCACTACGAAAATACACATTGAAGCGATTTCTGCAAAGCAGACTTCGAAAAACTAAGTAATCTTCTCTGCAATACATAAAAACTCTGCACCCAAAATAGTTGATTCTTTTCTGCCCATTCCTTCAGGCAATTGGTGCCCCGAAAAGGTCCTTCAATCCGGTCATGGCTGCGTTCGTCATGTGAAAAACCGCCCTCGACACCTTTGGTGTCAGTGAAATTCTGAAGTTTGCCAAGTCTCCCTGTCATGAGTATGTTCCTTCCATCTTACACTGTACTTCATGTACTTCCATCTCTTCTAGATCCATCCTTATATTGTCCTCCCATCTATGACGCGGCTTTGCTTGCCGTCTTTGTCCTAGAGGTTTTCCACTCAGGCGATCTCGGTCGAACGATGGGACTGGTGGCGGCATGCTCTCTTATGGTTCCAGTCTGTTCAAGTCGAGCAGATAAGCGGAATGTTTGCCCAGTTGGCGCGACACGAATAGGAAATCGACGTAGAAATTCACGAAATTGCACCGACTATTGATCAAGAAAGTAGACACAATTATCTGTTTGTATACTGCACCTGTCTAGTTCACTAATGTCAAATATGATTGAGGTACGACGCCATTTGCAATAATTATAACATCTTCCTATAGGGTGAATCATTTTACGCCACCTAAAAGAGCTGATGGCCTTGAAACGCCTGAACAGATCTTCATAAACTGTAGCTAAGGACCATCTTGATCACGTTAGCTTTCAAGCAGAAAAAAATCATCAAAATCGGTCCATTCGTTCAGGAGCTACGCTGCCACAGACAGACACCCAGTATACAGACAAACAGACACGTCAAACTTATAACATCTTTGTGTCGGGGGGGACAGCTGACCTGTTGTTTTTTACAAAACAAAACTTTGATTCGATTCGATCTGATGTTTTTATTTTCTTCTTCCGTTGCACTTTACAGTTTTACAGCTTCTATGTTTACTCTGTACGCAAACTTTAACAAATATGGACGTCTAAGGATAAGTCCCTAAATCTGCTAATAAGTTTATTATAACATCCTCAGCATTTCGATTTGGATTATATGAATACATCCATCACTCTCTGCTATTTGCCTCTTTTTCCTCAACTGCTTCAAAAATTGTAAAGGGTGGGCCAAATACAAGTTTCACAAGATGAACAAAATTATGTTTTTTCCATGTATTGTACTATGGCTTCATTAGTAAGAACGGACATTCCCATTAATTACGAAATACAATGTCGTTCAAGTGACTGCCTGGGCTGGCTTCGCAGTAGCGCTTTCTGTCACTCCAATTTTCCAAGACCTTGTTAATGCTATCTCACGACTGGATATTGATGCACAGAGTTGGAGCGAGTTCAGATCTAGCCTACTAAGTCAAATCTTCCGTGGTTTTGCGATGGCAACTTAGCTGCCCAGTGTCGTAATGGAGCAAGTACACAAAAATTGAAAATGTTACGTATACGCCCCGTAGTGCGTATGGCTCGGCTGCCACAGCTACTTTCACGACTGGATATTGATGCAAACAGTTATCACGAGTTCAGATCTAGCCTGATCTATTATGTCAAATCTTTCGTGGTTTTTTCATAGCAACTTAGCTGCCCGGAGTCGTAATGGAGCAAATACAAAAAATTGAAAATATTACGTATACGCCCTGTAGTGCCTATTTCCGACCCCATTTCTCGGCTGCCACAGCTACTTTCACGACTGGATATTGATGCAAACAGTTGACGCGAGTTCAGATCTAGCCTATTGAGTCAAATCTTCCGTGGTTTTTCAATGGCAGCTCAGCTTCCCAGGGTCGTAATGGAGCCAGTATTGACTTATTAACGAGAGAAAGCAACGAAAGTTAAGATCTGAAAAACTTCTCTTTTGGGCTTACACCTGCTAGGTACACTGAGCTAGGAGCTTTAAGCCAATTCTTGGTTAAGTCTGAGCTACTTTTGCTATAAATTAAATGTGAAAATTGAAATCTCACATTTGAAACCTTGTGTCCCATGGGACGAGAGAATCAGGATTAAAGAGTCTCGAACATTAGAAGGGTAATAATTAGTAAAGAAGTCTACTGAGAGCTGATTAAGCTGCCTACCCTTAATACAATATGTGAAGTGATTCGGATTGCCTTAGATACAATATATGTAAACGGTGTCACTTTGATTAAGCCATGTCCATATAGCCTGAGGCGGCGAAGCTTAAGACGCCGTAATCTCGTAATCTGAGAGAAGTGATGTCATTTTAGTGCCCCTATCGCAAAGCATACGCACACGCTACACCACGACTTATTTGTGTCAAGTCCTTGAGAGATTACAATTTGCGTGTTCGCCTCACGCTTGAGCCTCCATAGAAAACAGATCAATAAGGTCACTAACTGGATCAGAAGCATCGCCTTATCACAGTGCAAACTAAACAAATTCCACGAATTTACACGATTGCCATTCACTCATTTCTTATTTATTTACATAAGCATATACGCATATACATAATAACTGTAAAGCTAAAAATAGAAAAAAAAAAAAACTACAGGACGGTGCGGGCGTTCACTTAGCAGATGGAGTCAGGTTCCTGGCAATTGCACCAATCGCCATAGCATCCGTCATGACTGGAGCAACCGCTGGGGCGCGGATATGTCGTGCAGTATTCGCGTTGATCGACGAACGTGCATCGACCTCGACCGCAAGGATAGTTATAGCAATAGGACGAACATGTTGCTCGATGATTTGAGATACATCCAGAGCAGTCTATATCTGAAACTGGATTAAACACGTATTATTGAAAGCCCTTGTGGTCCATCAGTATTTACCGTCTAACGGCGAGCAGTTCTCGGTGCAATCGTCTAATGGAGGATTCGGTGGCATCACCAAAACCGGAGGATGGTCGATAATCTGAGGGACGCGTAGGTAGATAATCTTGTTGTTCCCACAGAAATCATCGCAGCGATTGTAGTGTCGATTGAAACACAGCCACTTGGCCTTATAGCGTTTACAGAGCCGGGGTGACACGATGGTACAGCATTTGGACGTTCTATTCGTGGCCGGTGTTGTTGGTGGAGGAGTTGCCTCGTCGAATTTCTCTGTCGACGTATGATAGATGACGGTATTGGTGACTTCGGGTTTGTGGACAACCGGGCCGGTTTGATTGGCCTTGGTTATTATCTTGTTATCTATTTCTAGAATTGTGGTGATAACATGAGGTTCTACACAGGAATTTCCAGACCATACAAGGCCATCGATACAGATGGGCTCTATGCATCGTCCTTGGTGCGGTATGCCTTTCGAGCAGTAGATTAGTCGACATTCACCATCGATTAGTACAGAGTCTGGGGGACAACCCGGTGGCGCTAATGTTGTTGTGGTGGTTGAGGTGCTCGTTGAGGTGGTCGTCGAGGTGGTGGTCTCCGGACCCTGATCAACACAAATCAAGGGGCAGGAGTAATAGTCACAATGCTTGCATACAGTTGAAACGACGAACGTGGTGTGAAAGCATAATGTGTTGTACAGGACATATCCTTGGAGAAAAGAAGGAAACCTTATAAAAGCACTGTTACGTACTTCATTGTGATAAATTACCGCTTGAGCATGAGAGTAGAGACGGGCCAGACGTCGGATATACTGGGTAGTTCGGGTAGCATATCCCGTTGATCATAATCTGATTAGCTGAACAGTTCTGTTGGACACACTGTGAATTGACATAGTAGTAACCAGAAGGACATGTCGGCGGTAAAACTATCGGAACACAAACGTCATTCCATCGGATATGCTCGGCCGGACATGGCTGAGGTTAAAAGAGAACTTCAATAGCAATTTAGACTATCGGAAACTACTTACGACTGTTTGCTGATAACCCAGTCGAACTGAATGCAACACGATCACGGCCAGTAGATAATGTCGATTCATTGCTAATCGCTCTATGCTGATCGACAATGCTTGTTAGTCGAAGATTTGTTCGAGATGAACTGAAGCGACAGAGGCTTTTCATGAGCTATTTAAGCTATTCCAGCAGTTGCACTTGGCAACATAAATATGTAAAACAGAAGGAGAAGTAGTGATAGCTCTATGCTATTACTTTGTACACAGTTTAGTAAAAAGTGACGAGTTCCGTGTGCCAATGCAAAGTGGACGTTATAAGAGGCGCACGAGCTAGCAAGATCATACAGTATAGCCTTGCGTCGATTCGACAGCCTTGGAGAAGGATACATAAGGATAAGAATGCCTCTCGAGAATTTGTTAATTTTGTGCGGGAGTATCAAACTCTTTCTCATATGGAATTGGTGAAAGGCATCGACCATAATAAGCCGCATTAGTTCATCCCTCATCACTGTGTCATCAAGCCTGACAGTAGTACCACAAGATCACGCGTCGTATTCGATGCATCAAATAAAACTGATGTCTTTCATTAAATGACGTCATGCACGCTGGGCCTGTGTTGTTATTGTAATTAACTTTCATTATTATAAATGTGCATTTACAGCTGACACTACCAAAATGTATCGACAAGTTATCATGCATTTTTTTTCTTTGTTTTTCGTGCAGGTTCAATGGTGTTTGTCACACAACCCGGACGGGGTGTAGAAGGTTTGTGTCGAAGATTTTCGTTCACGACACTCCGGGGGTGGTTGTCCTAGATATGATTTGAGAGAATCGACTGAATTTTTGCGGTGGTTGTAGTTCAGAGTAACCCTTTTTGTTTCCATGTCATTAAGGTGTTATACTGAAAATGCACACAAAGAGTATGAATTTTGAAGTGAACTTATGCTGCGAGTGTTATGCCTTCATCAGCACTTTTTGATCATCTCTCATTCACAACTGATGTTGTTGCACAGTTTTTCCGTATGGGAATTGGTCATGACTATGGACGGACTTGAACTACAGACTTTCGGCTCAACAATTGGTTATGATTACCATTGCACCACGATCTACGATGAGGACGATCGTAGATTTTTAATTCATTCTTTGGAGAGAATCGCGTACAGAGGAGCTCAAGATCTACAGGGTATGTACTATGGAACTAACCCAGTTTCTTATCTTGGGACTAGAGTATTACACTTACTTGCTGATGATGAGCGCGATTTATTTCCTTTCGGTTCGCTAGTCCTTAAAATAAATTTGTATGTGGATGATGTATTCGAAGGAGCTAACACACTTAAACAGACTATGCGAATGAATGACAAACTTCGGCTGATATTAAAACGAGGAGGTTTATACTTACGAAAATGGTATGCCAACTTCGGAGATTTGAAGCAGGATAATGTTATTAAAACAATTGGATTGATTGGAAACCATTTAAGAATACATTTCAAATAAAGGTGAGCCTACCAATGTTAGGCGAGGTTACTAAAAGAACTATTCTTTCAGGGTTTATTAATCCAATTGTAGTGAGGACAAAACTTTCCATGCAAAGACTCTGGCAGAGTAATCTGCATTGGGATGAAGCACTTCCTCAAGATCTTTTTCATGCCTGGATGTAATTCAGGGGAGAACTTGAAGGCTTGACTCAAATATCAATCAAGGGACATGTATTATGCTGCTTGTTTGTATGTGCGATCAGTTAATGATGATGGTGGCATAGCTGTTAGGCTACTTCCTGCTAAATCAAAGGTAGCTCCTCTCTCCTAAAAAGAGGCAGCCATCTCCTCTGAAAAGGTCAGAATAGGGAAAGCTGGCAGTGACAGTAGAATGGCCAGCGCAGATTGCCAACACTGCAGGGTCG
Organism: Merodon equestris; assembly: GCA_958301585.1. Taxonomy (NCBI): domain Eukaryota; kingdom Metazoa; phylum Arthropoda; class Insecta; order Diptera; family Syrphidae; genus Merodon; species Merodon equestris. The sequence continues at coordinate 20,086,252 of OY284413.1, read as the reverse complement.
TCTACTGGAGCTAGCTTTACAGACTTCAGGCTGAGAGGTCTGCTCTGATGAATGGTACCTCCGTGATGAGCTGTTCTTCATACCAGACAACTGCCTGGATGAGGAGCATGGTGCTGAAAATCCCTCCCCTGGGAAGGATAGCACGCCATCTGCTGGATTCCGGGAAAACCTGGAGTGCTGACGGCGCTACGTGCGCCGAACCCGGGATTTGACACGAGGGCCTGGATTGTCTATTCCTACAAAGAGAGTAAGAACTGTCTGAAAAAAGAGGGCCTGACTCTGGCTGTGGAATTGGACAACGGCTCAGTTGAGACCCTGAAATCCGCGAACGATTCACTGCCCTACTTCGGCCTTTTTAGGATTTTGTTCCAATTTGATTTCAAGTACTCGAAGGATGGAACGTGCTCCGCAGTCTAAATCTATGATTTTTACTCAGATTAATCTATAGTCCAAATCACCACATTGTATCCATTCAGAAATCATGAGTGTGGAATAAACGTTTGTGTGGTCTTGGTGGTATACGTTATGCAACGATTCTTTATGATGAGCGATCCGAAAGGCCCGAACACGCTATCGGCAACCAAACTTGGTCAATTCTGTGGAAAAGATCTAGTGGCGGCGAGAGTTAGCTTAAAAACGCACAGAGAAATTGAACACTTCGTTGTGGCGTCTGCTTGCCGAAGGTGATTTCTGAACTCGTAGAGATTTTACTCATCATCTGTTGCGATGCTAATGCTCAAAACACTGTTTGGGACAGCAGCAAGTGCAACCCGAGAGGAAACCATCTTTTAAACTTCACTCTTTCGTCTGACCTCATCATCAACAGTGTTGGCTCTCAACCAGCAAGACGACAGGAAGTGATTGACCTAACCCTGTCTACTAGGCCTGCGAAGACCATCAGTAACTAGAGAATCTTACCAGATGTTAGGTTGAAGTGTGGGATCTCCTCCTCGCAGCCCAAGCGGAATCCGAGAACGACGCACTTGGTACGCTTAATAGAGGAGCTTGTGGAAATCTACACAAGTCCTGCCTAAATTCGTGGATGCCGTTCACCAACTGTTTCGAATTCGCATGTCCTATAAAAAAAACCTCCGAGCAGGAAATTGGGTCCCTGTTGGAACGGTGAGCTCCAATGTCTTCGCAGGGAAGCCAGAAGTCTCCTGAATAGATCACTTAAATCGAATTCAGAAGATGACTGGAATAACTATCGATCGAAGCAAAAGGAATATAAGAAGCTTATTTGTAAATCGAAGAATAAGTCCTTCTGCGGAGAGATCAAATCCTTGAGCGCGATCAGCAAGTTCGTTAATGTTCTCAAGCAAGGAAAATCGACAAAGCTGGATGTACTCCTAAAGGCTGTTGGTACCTTCACCGAGTCTAAAGTGGAAACTCTTAGTTTACGGCTTCAGAGCTATTCCCCGAGAAATCAGATTGTCATCGGCTCGTTGCTGCACACTTCTTCATTGGTAACTGCAACTAAGACGTTGAAAACAACTCGGCGTAGCTGGTACTTTGCGTCACGCGTGGCGACTACTGAGACCACTGAATTTGCTGTGACATCTTTCGATAGCTTCAAGTCGCCGGGCACTGATGGGATATACCCTGTTATGCTGCAAAAAGGTATTAGACAGCTGCTTCCTACTCTGAAAATAATTTTCACTGCTAGCCTGGCACTTGCCTACATACCTATTCCTTGGAGCATGGTGAAAGTGATCTTTATTCCCAAAATAGGGAAAGAAGATAACTCACTCGCCAAGAGTTTAAGACCGAAAAGCACGGAGCGACTAGTAGAGTTGCACGTGCGCAAAGTTGCCCTTCGAATGCAGACTCCCTCGGAGATGCAACATGCTCTCGAAATGAAAGAGGACGTACTAGGCATTTTCGTCGATATTGAGGAAGCTTTTGATAATGCTACTTTCGACAGCATGTGTAACGCTGCTAGACGGCATGGTAGATGAGGCACTGGTTTTGTGGATCAAAGCAATGCTTGGCTGCCCGCAAGGTGGCGTCCTGTCTCCGCTGTTATAGTGCATGGTGGTCGACTCTCTGCTCGATGCTCTCAATGCCTCTGAAATCTATGCCCAGGCATATGCGGATGATGTTGCTGTTCTCTCTGGCGGCTCATGTTTAGTGACTGTCTGCCTCAAAGCGCAGGCGGCGCTAGAGATCTTCACTTGGTAAAACCAAGATTCTGTGATCGCCAATGATCAAAATCATTTCTAAGGTAGAAGTGATGAAGCAGGACTCCAGGTCATGGTTCGGGCGAATACTATCATTCACCTTGTACACTTCCTGGAAGACAGCTCCCACTGTTGCCACCTTCTCCTGAGGATCCTCAATCGCGAAAAAGTCGTCATCCAGGATGGCGTTCTCTGGATCGATGCTAACTGTTCGTAGCAAACCTTCATTGTCTGACGTTCTCGAAAGCTTTAGATCCTGAATGTCATTCTGATTGTTTCTCCGAAATATTTTATTTATTTGCGGGATTTGGATTTTACAGCGCTGTTGGATTTTACAGCACGAATTCTGTTGTTCCAATGCAAATTTACGGATATTCTGTAATTCTCTTTGATCAACTTTTGGAGATTTTTAATCAGTGACTTCAGTGTCCTGACCTCCGAGTTTTGTCTGTCGGTAAAGCGCCTGTACAAGAGTTTGAGTCTTGTCAGGAGTTTACTTTTTTATCTGTGCAGTGCGTCGATTGTCGCATTTCGGTATACATTTGTGGTATTGTGCTGTCGTTGGCGTGGTATCGTAATGTTCATTGTCTGTTTAATGATATCGTCCATTTGTTTGAGGTACCTGTCAATTTCGTTGTTCGAGAGGTTCCTATTAGACGGCAGGATGGTGGCGCTCGAAGTGAGCGCTCTCGTCAGGGAATCGGCAAAGCGTGGCCAACGCACCCTACTGTAATCATAGAGGTGCGTTTGGATATACTCTGCCATCTCCACGAACTCGTCAGGGAATGTGATCACGGCACATAGTCCGCAATAGTCACTGTCGTATTCAATAGTCCGTAGACAGTTAATAGACCATTCGTTTGTGTCTGCCAGTCTCAGTCGAGAGTCTATCAGCATGAGATCCAGATAGGAGCCGCTCCTAGGATACAACGGACTATCCGTTGCGAGTAACTTGACTTTATATTCAATGTTGCGAAGAACCCACCAGTGACTTAGTAGGCTCCCCGTAGTGTTGGGAATATTATTTCCCCAATCACTATATTTGGCATTTAAATCGTCAGTCAAGGGACGCTTCTCCTCGACCTTCTGCTTACGGGCCAGGTTTTCTTTCCTGATGTCCTGAAACTTAGGACATCCCCGATAGTTTGCAGGCTGTCCTCGGTTCCGACACAAAAAGAGTGGTTTATCTCAGATGTAGGGGGCTTTCCCCAAAACACCGGGCGCTGCTCTAGATGCTATGATAAATCTTCCACCCCTTGACATATATATATAGGAGAGGATGCGCACTGAAAATATCTCGTCTCAAGAGAAATTATTTTTGGTACAACTCGTTTTGGAGTGACAGTGTACTTGCGCGAGAAATATCCTATGACCCCGGTCTCATGGAAACGCCTTCCGACGCAATGATACCTGCCATCCTAATGCGCAATCATTTCACAGTCAAATTTCTATGGCGTCAGGACTGGCTTTGGCCAGATACTGAACCTGGAATGGACTGTCTTCGCATTATTACAGATGGCTTCAGGAGTGGGCAGGGGTGCGGCGCTGAAGTTTTCTTTGACCGCGAAAACAATCGATTGCACTACTTGTTAGGAAAATATGCGTCTGTCTTTCAATCAGAAATATACGCAATCCTAATTTTCTTTCCTTTTTTTATAATTCGTGCATATTCAAGAGTTACGCTCTTATGGTTTGTCACACAACCTGGACGGGATGCAGATGGTTTGTGTCGCAGATGTTCGTTCACTACTTTCCGGGGTCGGTTGTCCGATAGCATTCGAGAGATTCGACTGAATTTGCGATAGTTGTAGTTCACAGGAGCTCTTCTGTCTCCATGTCATTAAAGTGTTATATTAGAAATGCACAAACAGAGTATGAATTCCGCAGTTATTCGAAGGAATAACACGCAATTCTAATGGCCGTACACTATGTTGTGAAGCACAAGTGGAAGGGAAAAAGCATATGCAGTGACAGACAAACTGCACTCAAAGCTACGTTCTATCCTCTATCCAGCTCCAATTTAGTAAATGAAATCAAAACCTTTTTGAACAAAGTCGGAAGACTAGATTCACTAAGGCTTGTATGGGTCCCAGATCACTCTGGGATCCCAGGAAATGAGATCTCTGATGAACTCGTAGACGCCCCATCAGAAGAGAGTTTCTCAGGACCTGAACCCGCCTGATTACAAAACTTTGCGGGCGTCATTATGGGCCATTACACTTTTGCCAAGCATCTCTACGTGCTTAGCATCAGTAACAGTAACAGGCCTACCTGTTCTGCATGTTGCGAGGAGGATGACACAGCAGAACACTTTTTCTGCGTCCCGCCTTCGCTCGCGCACGGTGGCGCATCCTTGAGGCCGACGTAGTGTGTGCCGAATCTCTTAGCTCCACATCACTGAAGCCGTTAATCACTTTTCTCCGGACAACGACGAAAATACAGTGTCTCGTGCAGGGACGGGTAAAGAATATCCCTGCAGCGATACCTATCGCTTGTCGTAAAAGGCGACTAAACAAAGGTAAACAAAAATCACATCTAGACAATTTAGAAAACACCAAGGTGAGCCTAGGGACACATATACCACCATTAAACTGCCCCACAAGTGTGCATGCAAATCAGTGGGTTGACACGACTGGAGATCACCGGTGTTGTAAGAGTAAGATCAATCAAAAAAAAAAAAAAAATAAAAAATCTGGAGCATGCCCGTGTCAAAAAGGAAGGGAAGAATGAAAACGGTCAAACCGTAGCATTATGGAAAAGAACGCTAAAAGGAAAAGCACTACCCCGCCAGGCACTACTAATGGTCGTGATCCTGGGACGAGCAGCAATGCTCGGGTCAGAGCTATAGGATTTCCGGGGGATAGCAAAGTAATGCAACGGCGTAAGCCACATTTAAGAGTCGCGAGTTGGAACGTTGGAAGCATGAGTGGGCGCAGCTATGAGCTTGAAGAAATGATGGTTAGAAGGCGAGTAGACATCCTGTGCGTACAAGAGACGAAATGGCGAAACACCGGTAATCGGGCACGTTTCTTGGACGTTAAAACAAAAGCCTACAAGATGTTTTACTATGGATTGGAACAAGGAAAAAACGGAATCGCCATCATCCTTGCGGCAGAGTTACTTGGCAACGTCTTAACCATTTCAAAGTCCAGTGACCGTTTGATGGCTCTCAAATTGGTGATGCATGGTGAGGTGTGGAACATCGTAAGCGCATATGCCCCTCAAGTAGGATGCGAACAAAAAGAAAAAGATGCATTCTGGCTAGATTTCCACAACCTTGTCAAAATCATCCCAAAGGAAGAGCTTTTGTTTGTTGGGGGAGATTTAAACGGACATGTCGGGAAGACAAGCGAAGACTATGAAGGCTACCACGGAGGGCTGGGATACGGCACCAGGAACTCTTCAGGTGAAGATATCCTAAGCATGTGCAAGTCGTACGGTCTTATAGTGCTAAATACCATGTTCGTCAAACAAAGCCGGCACCTGATCACTTATAGCAGCGGCGGAAATGAAACTCAAATAGACTATCATTTGGTATCCAGTTTCATGAAGATTGCAAAGTGATCCTGGGAGACGCGATCGCCCCTCAACACCGTCTCCTCCTGACTGAATTTTTTATGGATGCGACAAAGAAGTCAAAGCAGCAAACGAAGGTGTCTGAGAGAATCAAGTGGTATAAGCTGGTATAAGAAAAGGCGAAGCTTTTATTACCATCATGGAAAACTACCTCTCTTCCATTATCGATGAGGTCGGTAATGAGGAGTGCAGAGTACAAGACATGTGGGATTCCCTACAACAATCTGGCCTGGAGAAAGCCAAGTCACTGCTCGGAACATCTAAAGGCCCCTGCCAACACGCAAAAGAAACCTGGTGGTGGACAGACGAAGCTAAAGCAGTGATACACGAAAAGAAAATGGCTTTCCAAGCTTGGTCAAAGTGCTCTTCTACTAATAGAGAGGAAAAAGCTCGCCGTGAAAAGCTATATAGATATTGCAAAGGTATCGCGAAGAAAAAGTGCGCCGAATTCAAAGCGAAAAGCATGGAAGGCCTCTATCAGGAGTTGGAAGAAATATCGTCTTCCGCGTCTGACAGGAACCAGGCTACCCAGGAGCTTCGACAAAGCAATTTGAACAAAGGAGCAAATATTTTTAAGATAGCCGCCCAGAGAAGAAGAAATGCTCAGGAGATTCGTTTCCCAAAGTTTATTAACAATGCTGAAGGCCAACTCCTTGTGGAAGACGAAAAAAATCTCCACAGATGGCGACAGTATTGCGAGGAACTTCTGAACCAACAGTTTCCCCGAGTGTACTTTCCGTGAAATATCCGACATCACTGTCGAAGAAGTTCGGTACGTGGTTAAAAACTCCAAGAAAAGAAAAGCTGTTGGGCCGGACGGGATACCCTCTGAGTTCTGGAAAAAGATGGGAGACATCGGGTCATGGTTCTTATCTCCAACCTTATGAGAGGCGACACTATGCCTGATTAATGGAGGGAAAGCTATCTTCTTCCTTTGCACAAAGGAAAGGGTGATACGCGAAATTGTGATAACTACCGTTCTGTCAAGCTGATGTCGCACACCATGAAGATCGTTGAACGGGTATTAGATAGCCGACTGCGGAAAATAATACGACTATCTGATGACCAGTGCGGGTTTGTCTCGGGTAAATCAACGACAGATGCAATCCAAAGTATAAGGATCATGATGGAAAAGCATCGTGATTCGTCATAGGACTTGCATATGGTGTTGGTTGATTTCGAGAAGGCCTTTGACCGGCAACCAAGAGATCTTTTATGGGTAGCGCTAAGACAAAAAGGAGTTCCAGAAACCTACGTGGGAGTGATAATGCACAAGTACAAGAGAGCTACGACAAGAGTAAGATGCACCGCAGGAGTCACCGAAGAGTTCGCAATCAAAGTCGGTGTACACCAAGGGAGGGTCCTCAGCCCACTGCTTTTTATAGCAGTCCTTGATTGCTTGCTTGAAGGAAAAGTGACGGACCCCAATGTGCACCAGCTATTCTTTGCTGACGATGGGGCCATTATAAGTGATGATCAGGCGTCCCTACAACGAGCACTTGATGTGTGGGTGGACATTTTTGAGGGACACGGGTATCGTATTAGTTCAAAGAAGACAGAGTATCTGTGCTGCCCGTTCTCTGACCCTCATCAGCCTATTCCAGACATTTACTTGAATGGAAGAGTGCTTCCCAAGTGTGAAAAGTTTAAATATCTGGGATCTATGATTAATAGAGAAGCAACTTGTGATGACGACATCAAACATCGCGTAAGCGTAGGGTGGATGAAGTGGCGGGAAAACTCCGCCATCCTCTGTGATCGAAAAATGCCCCCTAAGCTGAAAGGAAGGCTCTACACTTCAGTTGTACGTCCGGCGCTCACATACGGTTCACAATGCTGGACAATGCACAAAAAGTATGAGAGCAAATTAACGGCAGCTGAGATGAAGATGCTTCGCATGACAGCGGGAGTAACAAAGCGTGACAGAATTAGAAGTTCAAAGATCCGAGGAAGCCTCCACGTAAAAGAAACCATCACAAGAAATATAGAGCGCGACCGACTCAGTTGGTATTGCCATGTTCAAAGGAGAGATCCTTTGAACCCCGTCCAAAAGGCGTTATCAATCAACGTTCCAATTTCAACACGCAAAAAAGGCAGGCCGAAAAACAATTGGTGCAAACAAATGCAAAAACACCAGCATTTGATTGGCCTCAGCGATGAAGTAATCCCAAACCGGGAAGCCTGCCGCTACTTTCTGAGGTCAAACCGGCGGACCCCACAAGCGGACCAGTAGGAATGCAGTTAAGTGGGAAGGTTATGGTCCTACACTTCTGACCATAACGACGCCGGATAAAAAAAAAAGGAAAAGAAGAAGACGAAGAACGACGAAAATACAGTAAGGAAAGGGTAGTAAAATGGACCAGTATTTGTGTCTGAATGCTCCAATAAATAGTAGAAGCCTCCAACAAAAAAAAGGTAGCTCCTATTGATAAACATAGCGTAACTTTGCCCAAGCTTAAATTGTGCATATAGTCGAGAAAATATGCACTTGGAGTCTTCCGCATTCACACGCTATAAATGCAATCAGTTAGTCCCCGATAAGGGAATGAAATCCCAATCTTAGCGAGTAATATGCGTCTATGTGAAGTGCTCAATTAAACGTTATCGATTGCGCTCTCTTTTGAGAATGCACTATTTCAATATCATTAGCAGGGACTCAAGTGCACTAATTAGGTCAAGTATCTTGATAACGTCCCGTTCATGATCTTCCGCATTCGACAGATATGATACTTGCGTTATCATTACATGGACTATGGAATGGCTCTCAAGATTTAGAGTGCTCTCTCGAAAGCAACGTCCACGCTATGCTTATCATCGATTATAATTCGGGGGCTAGGTCTTGAAAATGTAAGTTTTCAAGATGTTCCCTGAGCTTGGATGTTGTCACATTGTAAGTTGTTGACCTAACTACCTTTTAAGCACTATGAATAAAAGAAATGCCTTTCCATCAAGCGATTCAGTGTGTAGATTTTTATTAGCTACTTTTGGACCAATAACAGATACTACCTGCACCAATCATCGACGCATCCATCAATAGATCTGCATCCAATAGACCCCGGGTAAGTTGTACAAAAGGTTTGCAACTCTATAAATTGACAGGAGCTCGATTGGCATACCGGTCGTTGGCAGTATATCGGACAGTATTCTATCGACCAATCGATGCACTGACTACAGTCTGGATAGAAGAAATCTGTAAATAAAAAGCGTGTTCCAGTGAGTGTGGGTGCTATGTGAGCGGGATATGCCTATAAACTTACCGTAACAATGGTCATGAGGACATGATGGTGGTGGAAGTGTAACGTTGACCGGTGGTCGCAAGATGATATGTGAACCGGTGCAATTGATGTCACACTTCCTGTATTGGTGGTTACGGCAGATATACCTATGACGATTCCAATGACATACGTCCGGCGTTGTTACGTTGCAACATTGCGTTATATTGACGTCAATGTTGTTCGTGAAGTTGATTTCACTCTGAGCATTCTGCTGGACGTTTGTCGTAATCACATTTGATATGTGGATGGTTGTGTGATTTTGAGGCATGACCAGTTCGCAACGTGAACCTGACCAGACTGTTCCATGCGGGCATATTGTTGTGATACACCTGCCATTGCTGTATATGCCACTGCCGCAATAGACCAGGTGACAGTAATCATTGATACGGATCGTTCCAGGCGGGCAGTCAATCGGTCGTCGTGGGGGTTCTGTTGGTTTTGGAGTTGGCGTTGGCGTTGGCGTTAACGTTGGCGTTGGCGTTGGTGGTGGCACTGTTAGTTGTATTATTGGATTCGGCTGCCGACATGTTATGGGATTGGGACATATTGTAGGACATGGCTGCGAACATGGTATCTGACAAGGCACTGAGCAACTCGTAGGACATGGCGCGTTGCATGGTGTAGGACAAGATGTGGCACATGTCGCAGGACACGGACTGGAACAGCTGATGCCGCATGATGTCGGGCAATTTACCGGCGATAAAGGCAGGACTTGTGGACTAACTACAGGCGCTAGAGCTGTTGAACACCCGATCGATCCGGCTATGCATGGCTGATGGGCTGGAAATAAATCGATTACATTTCGACCGGTACTACTCGACGATAGAAGGACTTACGTAATTGGGAAGTTTGTGGATAAAAGTAGTTACCCTGAAAGGAACAAAAGAAAATTGAAAATCTTAGGAAAATACACTTTCCATGTTAGTGTATGTGATATTTACAAAATGTGGAACTGGAGTGAAAAACGCAACTTCAGCGAGGAGAACGACTCCACATACTAAATAGCCTTTTAAAAAAAACATCGTCACAAGCCAAACTCAGCTTGGCTATTCAAATGAGACGTTTTATGATTTGTGCGGGGCTATTTATGCAATCGCGTTTGAATCCACATAGATTATCAACATATCATCAAGCCAATAGGAAATGTCTGGTTTACTGATAAGAATATTGCTGGAAAAGCAAAACCAAATGTGCATCGTCGTGGTCCAGTGTAGAATGCACCTAAACGTTGCGGGGAATTCGAAAATTAATTTGGAAAAATATGTTGAGACGAAGAGGCAGCAAAGGCGATCGTCTGGCTACTAGAGGATCTAGTCAGTCTCAGGGAAGCTTAATTGATCGGGAGTTTCGAAAACGGATCAAAAAATCAAAAGACTTGGTGCATATACTCGTAAGCAACTACTCAAGGTAGATCTTGAAAGATATAGAATCAAAGGTGCATATTTGTGCCTGAGACAAAACATACATGCCTCAAATGATCATATGTTAAGCACGTGTTTCAAGCAATTAGTAGAGACTCTGAGAGGCTTATATACGAGTATTTACGCAACCTAGTTAGGTCATCAACCAATACGAAGCAGTGTAGAACAGAATAGTGGCTGATGTGCAGCACAGAACTCTTGTCATCATCAGTGGAGATTTCAGCGCATGATCAACGGAATGGAGCAGTAGACTAGCCAGTGTTAGAAGGCGCATTCTTCACACATCGCATAGATAGAAAGGGATCAATCACTAATCTATCTTTCACGAGCTATATGAAGTGGCGAGCCAGCGAGGAATACAGCCGCAGAGACCAGGTCATCTACGAAATCACAGAAAGACTACGTGGCCCAGGTATATTCAATTCGTTCGAGAAGATGCTGAGTAGCTCATCATAAAAAGCAGCAACCTGAAGAGGTGCTCCATGCTACTGGTGGAACCATGAAATAAAAACACTAAGGACGAACTGCCTTAAGGCCCAACGTAAAGCCCAGCAATTCAGATTCAATTTTAACAACACCAGAAGACCTGTTAAGTCCGCAAGCTTAATAAAAATCCTTTAATTCATGTGGTTTATTTAAATATCTTATAAGAAGTTATAAATTGGAAAAGATAACCTGATGGTACGAAGGCCAAATTAAGAAGAAAGAATCAGAAAGGTTTAACTCATGTGGACAGATGTAAAAACCCCAAATTACCACTAGGTAGCGCAGTTGTTATTTTGTTCCGCCGTTCAGGTAAATACATAACATTCCTCCCGACTAAACTGGACGATACCGCTCAACTGGCCTTTTAACTCTTGAGCTTCTTCGCAATACTTGCATTGGATTGTTACCTATGTCCTTACCGAGACCTAGTTCCGTGTTCTACTAGTGGTTTTGCTATCCGTATTCTCTCGAACTTGAGTAGCTTCGGGTTGACCGGCTTCTTGTATTTACCTTTTTCTCGAAATTGGGCTCCTTGCTCAACGGTTGGGCAATTTCTGCCATAGTCGAACTTGTAGTGTTAGCAACACCCCTATCTGGAAGCTGATAGTGATTTAGATTAAGTTTAAAGTGAGAGGAGGGACAATATCACCTAATCACTGCTGGCTCTGATGGGTCTATTGTGATGTCCCCCATTTAGAGTTCACTAAAAAATCCTGAGTTCATGATAAAACTTAGTATGCTTTTGAGTGAACTAGCAGTGATTTCCTTTGCTTCAAGTTAATGCCTGCCTAGGCGTTTGTGTCTTCTACTGATGAGGCAGTTACAGTGGCACAATATGTGCTCTGCTGTTTCTACTTCTTCGTTACACATTCTGCAGGTGTCATCTTGTGTGATGCCCATGGTTTTAAGATATTTGTTGACCGGGCAGTATCCAGTGAGGGATCCTGTGACTATACTAATCTGACTCCTAGAAAGTTTAAAGAGCTGTTTCGTTCGTTTAAGGGAAGTGGTTGGTAGGAACATCTTGGCTTATCTGCTACCTTCCGTTTATATCAGCACCTGATTATAAGTGCTATATCAGTGCTGATATGGAGGATACTAGCGGGCAGACGCCCAGTCAGATTGCCAAACCAAAGGCTTCTGAAGCTAGTAGATCTACCATAGAGGCAACCAAAGAACCCCAAAAGATAAAGTTATCTGATGACATGTCTCAGACAATAAAGACTTCAGGGGTCAGCCCCATGGCGGTACCTAACGCTGACACTGGCAGCTCTGCCAGTACCCCTCAGACACAACAATGATAGGGCTAAGTGCATCCAAATAAATCTACAGCCTTCGAAGGCCGCTTCGGTACTACTAAGCCATAGATTTAACAAGCAGTACTTAGATCTAGCCTTTATTCAGGAGCCATACACAATGGCTAATCAGGTGAGCTGCTTTACAACTCCACGAGCCATTCCTATTCAAGAATACACAGACAAAGACATGGCAGCTGCCATCATACAGCTACCCACTGAGGAAGGCAGTTGCTCAACCTACCTTGCGGGCGATTCCACTGATCTCAACTTCTCACCACTGCAGGGACTCCTCGATTACAGTGGAAGAAGAAGTCGACAAATCGTCATATGCTGTGACGTCAACACCCACCGCACAGCATGGGGAAGCTCGGACATAAGAGGTGAGTACCTTTTAGAATTCATTTCCAAAAACAATCTAGAAATTCTAAACCATAAAAATAACCCTACCTTAATGAACACAATCAGGGAAGAAGTCTTAGATCTCACCCTAACCACCCCATTCATAGGCAATTCCATTCAGAACTGACATGTCTCGATAGAAACATCGATGTCGGATCATCTATAAATTCGTTTTGACATCCAGACAAAAGCTAAAACACTCAAAACATACAGATAACCGAGAGTGACAGACTGGGACACTTATAGCCTAGAACTCGAGCAAACGAGCAGAAACTGTCCAAATCATCAGGGACATAGACAGACTAGAACTAAGCTGTGACAGCCTCAATGCTACAATCATATCTGCCTACCACAACGCTTACTCCAGAAAAAGTTGAGGTAGGCAACCGCACCACCCCATGGTGGAATAATAGACTCCCCAAGAGCATTGATCAGAAAATTGTTCAATAAAGTCAAGCTCAATGCAGACAGGACATCATACCGCGCTTCGAATCCACAATGTTCTCGCCTAAACGCACACTAATCAAATTGGTCTATTGAAGAAAGCAAATGGCACAATGCGGAAAATGGTCCAAAAACCCTAAAAATCCTAACAAGTACACACTTCCAGACTCCAACATCATCCCCTCCACAGATCAGGGCAACCAGATCCAGCAGGGAGGACTGGAAGAGATCAAGGGCAATTTTTCATGTAGGAAAAAGAAAATGGGCCATAAACTTCTTGTACCCATTCAAATCTCCTGAAGAAGATAATATCTTCCCAACTCTCCTTCAGAAAGGAAGTGCACAAATCACTCAACATCTTCAGGACCAGCTATGCATGGGGGTATATACCGACAAGCTGGAACGAGGTAATGGTAACATTTATCCCTAAAGCAGGCCGCAGACCTACACGGACCTGCCAAAATCATACCGACCGATAAGCCTTACCTCTTTTTTCCTAAAAAACAATGGAAAATATACTGGATAGACATATGAGAGACGGTCCTCTCAAAAGATCGCCGCTTCACAACAAACAATATGTATAGGAAGTTAAGATATGATAAAAGAGGAGCGAGAGTACCTCAAGGTTCTGTGCTAGGTCCCCTTCTATGTAACCTTAAGTATGACGATGTCCTGCAACTAAGTCTTCTCTAGGCAGTCAATATAGCTATCGTAACTATTGCAAACCATGTTAAAGTCAGCCACAAACGCAGCGATTGCTAGATCAAGCAGTGGTCTGAATCTGCAGGTCGTGAATTGGCCAACCTCAAAACGAAAACCGTTCTTGTACAACTAGATAAACCGTGGAATATATCAATATCAAGGTCAAAATATTCAATCAAAGAAATCGATAAGATAAGATATGTTACTTAGAAGTACTTACTCCGCAAAAAAGGGTCATCGCTACAAACGGCGCTTTTCAGAATACGGGTGAATACGGATACACAAAGAGGATCCTAGTGGTGAGCTCTGTTCTTCTGTTCTTCTAGCCTGGGTAGTGGGCCTCAGAAAAAAAAAATAGCCTGCTGGGTACTATCATTCCTTATGAACCAATTACCGGTTACCGGACGATATCGGATGAAGTAGTCTGGAATAGTCCCTATTGACATTCTTACGGACGAAATGAGGAGAATGTATTGCGGGAGACTGATTTAAAGCTGACGCAGAAAGTACAATAGAATCAAGGAAGGAGGAAGGTAATACTCAATGATTTATCGCAAGTACGATACAGACCTCTGGAGTGGTATCTTAATTTGGAGTAATAAAGAAAGATCAAGCTATTGTCCTTAGTCATAGCCCTTGCAAAGTGCTATCGAGTCATTTTAGTAAGTAAATAATCATTCATTTTCTATTCGTCCTCGAAGAACAACTGAACTGGAGGTCTTACAAGTAATTTTCACTATCGTTAAGCCTGAATAGGCAACAAGCATGGATATACAAACTGGATGTGACTTTGTAAGGCTCATTGTACGCTGTTAAATGTTAAAGGGTTTCCAGGTGCTAATCATCCTACCGAGAACGATTTATTTAATTGGGCAGGTAACTAGACTATCGGACATTGATTAAGTGATATGCAGCGCCTTACCTTACAAACGATAGCTCTAACTTAAACCGTGTACCAATACTAATAAACCAAACCATACCTCGAGAGATCAGAAGTGCAACCCAGCTAGGCCATGCGTAATCGATTAGAATGGATGGTAGTCAAAAGGGGCTTTGTCTGGAGAATAAGGTCCGTTTACTCGGACGTCTCATTTTAGAGTTTACAAATAGGTTTTAACGACCTGGGCAACATGTGGGCGAACATTGTCACTCTGTAAAATCATTTTCTCGTGTCTTTTCTCATTTACAACAACTCATAACGTACCACACCGAGCTGGTCCCATCAAATACTCAGCCTTTGATACAAACATGTTTGGTCGTCGGTGTTGATTTATGGTGGCGGCACCCTAACCCTTTCCTTCACTTTGGATTATTGTAAAACGATGCAGAAAACCTTTTCTTTGCCAACTTTTGGATCATTCTCGCGCCTTTCAAACGATAGAAAATGATTCACCGTAAATTTCCATAATTATTCGACACGCTTTGTCGTAGATTTGTTCGGATTGTAGGCGAAAAATAAAATGTCCGCAAACGATGCCTCCAAAAATCAACATTTTTACGAGCAAAATACTATAACACGCAGATAAAAATGCACAAAAACTAGCGCCATCTATTGGAAAACGCCGTAATCATGTTGCCCTAAACCTATTAAAAAAAAGTCTACTAAAAACCTTTTAAAACGACTTTAATGGCATTTAAATATTAATTTTCTAAATAATTAAAAAAAAAGTTGGATAACATAAAGTTATTCGTAGTCCAAGTCCGAATCGTCGTCCAAGTCGTCCTCCGAATAGTTAGTTTCCTCATTATTGTCCGCAGAGTTTACTGCTTGCTCATTCGAAGATTCATTTGAGCAATTCTCGGTAATCGAGCCATCTTCATTCATGCACTTTCGCTCTTCAACCTTCCAGCCACTACCGGGTGATTCAAGGAAATCAATTTCTTCATCTAATCCGTCCTCCACCTGCCAACTACCACTGAACCCTGGATGATATGATGGTGGATACATCGGAACACCATAACCTCCGTAATACGGTGTAGGCGGCGGTAATGGAGGACGATAGAGAATATTCGAAAAACGGCTTGAACGACTGAAGCAAGACGCACAGCCATTTGAAATCTGACCTCTCATCAAGTACATAACTGGCAATCGGTAGCAGTAAGAACAGCTTGTTGTTCGAACGTGCCTCTTCGGGCAAGATATGAATGGGAACGCATTCGAGTATCGGCATCCTGGACGCCGTCGTAATGGAAAATATTCCATCTCCTGTGAGCAATCGTTGATAGTCCCTTCGTTGCACGAGACTACACGCTTAGCACGCATTACTCGCGAAATGCAGTGTATGCCGCAGCTTCGTTGTCGTCGATGCTGACAAATTGGTTCCGATGAAAATGCGTTACTTTTACACCGACGCGGCTCGATGACGTGACAGCACGGACCGGATTCAGAATAGCCCAAACCAAACCGTCCGCCAGTGCGTGAGGTACGATTCTGATAGATATTGACATTGTTCTGATTTTTGGTCGTGATGTTTCCGAAGTTCGTATCGATGATGTTGCTTATCTCATTCACGAGGCGTATGATGTTAGTTTGGTTGATTTTACTGGTAATCGGTGACCGGTAGAGCGTGTCGTTAATGCCCTGAACGAGAACTTCTTGGTCGACCAGGATCGGGCAAATGGGGCACGTTTTTTTGCAAGCCTCGTCGAAGGTGGAACATTTGTTCAGGCAGACATCACGACTCTTGACGCATATATGATAGCCTTCGATGGAGGGGTTCTCATAGTTTTTGGCGACCGTGCGTATGACAATCGGGTTCTCTTTAATGTATTTTGTTGAATTCGCACTGGGATCGGCTGTTAATACGGCGTATGTACAGCACAGTATAGTGACAATGATGAGCGTCCATTTCCGCAACGTCTGGAAGAGAGAAATGAAATTGCAAAATTAGGAAAAAGCAATGTGAGATAGGCTAGGGAATGGGAGTTTCTAAGCTCCGTCTACGAAGAAAACTGGTTCAAAATCCCTTGCTGGTGAAAATAGTGTTAAAAAATAAGATTGGAATACTTAGATTTGTGTGGCTCTAAAACTGGCCAATACAATCATATGCTATCAGTAATAATCAACAACTCATCTGAATTCATCAATAAAACTCTCCAAGTGATGAGAAATCCTAATGCGGTCTTATAGGAACAGTTTCGAGTTTAAATCACGTACAGCTAACAAAACGCCTTAGTCAGGGCGATGCGCTATCACGTGAGGCTCTTGAAAGAGGCTAAAACTGAAAACGGCCGAGAAGCAATTACTGACCCTTGCTTGTGGAATGCATAGCTTGGATCTTTGAGGAAACATGTGAAATCTCTGTTCAACTGAGCTAAACGAACGAAAAGTTGGACTGATTGTAGATCTGCTCTAACAAAATTCAACTCGAATTGAGGAAACGCAAGAGAAGGTCTTGGAGGAAACATCGCGAACCGCACAGCTTGGGAAAGCGGCGATCCCTTGCTAAATGTCAAAGCCCTCAGGATTCTGATGTTGGTGCTGGCATCTTTGGACCAAATCGGAAAATATCGAACTTTGGGAACCAGTCTATGCGCCATCCTGACGTGCGTCAACCTAAACATAGAGACTGCCATAATAGGTATAACCATCAATATACTCTCCGACAGTCAAGCAGCGCTCAAAGCGTTGGACGCTCAAAATCCGTTAAGAAAGGCACGATGCCCTGCAGGACCCAACTAAAAGAAATAAGTTCAAACTCCGCTGGGTACCAGGACACAGGGGCATAAAGGGCAACGAAATCGACGAACAACTTGGAAAGGTTTCAGCGAAAGGTACATAGGTTCCTCACCTCGTAAGCATTTTTTCCAATTGCTTGCGTGCAGGGTACATACCAACACATGGAAAGAGATAAGTAAGATCAATGGAAGGCGCACTGCATAGTGTTGTTCGTGAAATTGAGAGCTCATTGAAAATAAAATAATTTACAAAGGCAGCCTTCTTCGACCTCGAGGGAGCCTTCAACAACGTAAACATAGAGGCCATAATAACAGCTCTAGAGAACATAAAAGTAGACAAATCCATTGTGATCTGACTTGGAACTATGTTAAACAGCAGAAATATCAATGCGGACATTGGACACAGCTCTATAAGGAAAGTGACAACTAGAGGCACACCACAAGGTGGAGTTCTCTCTCCCCTACTGTGGCTTCTTACAGTTAATAAAATCCTTAAAATCTTAATGGAGAAAGGCATAAAGACCATAGCATATGCAGATGACATAATCACCTTGAAATTCCTACCAACTATCAGCGAACTAATGGAATCTACGTAAAAGGAACTCTCCTCGTGGGCAAGACAGAACGGGTTGAGAATAAAGCCCCAGAAAACCGAACTGGTATTTGCTCCCCAAAGGGTACTCCACTCAAACTCAAAACCGAACCTAAGTATCTAGGCATCATTCTTGACTCTAAACTTTCTGGAAATCGAACTTGGAGGAAAGGATGAAAAAAGACCTTCGGCAAAAGATGAAGCTTGCAACCGTACAGCAATCATCAGCCCTATTATAACTATATGGGCACCACGAAAAGCTACATGAACATACTTAACACAGTACAAACGTCAGCCGCTGTTTGTACAACAGGAGCTATAAGAAGCACACCGCTAGCAGGGTTTTACATGATACTTCATCTCCTTCCTCTGGATTTATTCATAAAAGGCTGCACTGCAAAAAGCGCTCTCAGACCAAGGGAGTTCTCTTCGTGGAAATAAGCCAATTATGGACATGCAGCCATACTCAGAATAATAGATGACCTGGAGAAAAAGATGATTTTAGTAGCCTCGTAACTACGACCGACTGTATATCTCCCCACAATGACTTCTCTCTCAAAATAACAATCCTATTCCACGACAGAGACGAGTGGCTATCGAACGCCATTATCAATGACCACAGGATTACCCTCTTCACCGATGGATCGAAAATGGACACAGGCACTGGGGCCTGTATCTACTTTGACACCCTGAACGAACAGGAATAATTTAGACTCCCTGATTTGTGCAGCAGAAATCCTAGCAATAGAGAAAGCAGTCAAATACTTACAAGTAACCGATATCTCACCATCGGATATCACGATCTTCGTAGACAGCCAGGCTGCAATGAAGTCAATAGGATCCTGTATAACGAGATCAAAGGCTGTCATGAAATGTCGCAACTCACTGAAGTCCATCAGACATCACAGGGTCAATCTCTGCTGGGTCCTGGGCCACAGCTCAATTTCAGGGAGCGAAAGAGCGGACGAATTGGCCAAACAATGGTCTGAAATGGATATCAGCGAAGCGGACACGTCACTGCAACCACCGATCAGTGCATTATACCGGATCATGAATGACACAATTATAAAAGAAGCCAACTCGTAATGGCTTGCAAGAACCGACTGTCACACGACAAGATCATCGTGAGCGGAGCTTAATATCAGCAAAACAAAGAAGCTCTTGGCGCCGGACCGAAACTCAATCCGTATACTCGTCAGAGTGATCACAGGACACTGTCCCATCGGAGCAATGCTCCGGAAATGGAACTCGGGATCCAGCAATGTCTGCCGGAGCTGCGGCGACGAGAAAGAAACCGAGACGATCCAACATCTACTTTGCCACTGCCCAGCTCTCCAGAATCGGCGCTTAGCTTCGCTGGGCCATAGATTCTTCACAGAGACTGCGGACGTAGCAAATGCAGATATATCGGATCTTCTAAAATTCATACGGGGTAGTTTCAGCCACCACGTAATAGGATAGGGTCCTTTGGCCTCTGAGTGGAAGTGATGTTCAACTATCACACTCCCCTTCCTTAACCTAACCTAACCTACATAGGTGCCGAAGGTTTTTGCGAAATCCCCAAGTCAAAGATTAATTTTCTCTAAGACAAGTGGGGAAAATCGCAACACCTGCACTTTTGAACCAGCATTCAAGACAATTGAAAAGATTCATACGGCCCCTGAGCAAACACAAAAGACTGATCAGCTACCTTACGGGACACTGGAGTCTGAGATATCACCTTAAAAAAATTAAACTCTCGTCTGAAACCTAGTATCCACTCCGCCTAGAGGACAAGGAAACTGCAGAGCACATTCTATGCGACTGTGGTGCCCTCTGTCATCTTAGAAAGCGTATCCTCCACAGAGAAATTATAACTCCTGAGGGGATCAGCTCAACTTCTACGAGGGACATCCTCAACTGTATTAAGAAAGTAGAGGAACTCCTCGTCTAATTTGCTAGCAGGCACAATAGACCTACACTGGTTGTGTTGTCCCATGTTATACTCGTATGTTAGCATTAGACCCCTATTTAAAAAAGAAAAACCAGCCCCAGAGCTGGCGACAAAGTAAGACTAATACCCGGACAAAAATAAGCTAAAAAGACCGTAGAAGTGGGAAATTCTTGGCAGGACTTCTTTAAACTTGGGTATACTGAAATACAGTCAGGGAAACCCTAGACAGACTGTCCGGGCTGCAAGAGGAAACTACAGAGTTTCCATTTGTCACCTTACCACAAAATCGATGTCTTACCCCAGCGATGCTTCAGTACCGGTACCAAAGTACAAGGGCAAAATATGATTCTTCATACCCTTCCTCTGGACTTGATGAGGTTCAAGGCTTTGGGCTGAAAGTTATCTTAAACTACTCGTAAAAGAGGCCTTTTTAAGGAGAAAAACTTGGTATAGACCAGTGGCTAATTTGGTTTTGGTTTTAGTTTGATTCCCTATCAGGGGCACTTTTAGCTTAATGCAAGCCTTAACAAAAAGATAATAGTTAACTTATTAACTAGGTGACTAGGTGGAAACGATTAAGGAGAGGGTGAAAGATTCTGGTAAAGGGCAATTCTGAGACTGGACTTGTTGATGTGAAGGTCGAGCAGCATTCTTAACATTGGTCCGTGGTAGCCATGCTTTGTTCGATGAGTGTTTATACGGAAAAGGGGCATGGACCGAAGATTACGTGGCTTGGTGTTAGGGGGAACCATGTGCAATAATGTGGGGTTGTCAATGTTACCCCTGAGAAGGTCGTGAACAAAAAAGAATATATGCAACATCGCGTCGTTCGGTAAGGGATTGGAGGTTGATTCATATTATGCGATACGTATAAGTTGGTAAATTAAGGGGGTCAGACCAGGGAAGGCCTTGAAGGGCAAAACGGATAAACCTACGTTGATTGGCCTCACTACGCGAAGTGTGGGATTCGATAGAGGGGGACCAGACTTGACTAGCATAATCGAGAAGTGACCTAACGAAGGTAATGTATCGGACTAACGTTTCACGAAACCGAAGGCAGAGTTAGCACGTTTGATAATGTTGTCGATATGGAGGCGAAAGCTAAGTTCACGGTCACAAATGACGCCTGCATCAACCAAGAAGTTGACTGGGGGAACGGTTTCATTACGAATAGTGTAGATTCTGGGTGGTGAGGAAGAGCGCTTGCGGGAGTAAGTGATGGTTTGGCATTTACTGACATTGATTTTGACCCCAAGTAGTGAACATGTTAAGGTCCAATTGGAGAGAGCATGACTCAACAAGGGAAGATATGCGTTTAAATATTTGCATATCATCGGTATATAAGGAGAGCTGAGATTTCAGAATAACGCTTTTAACTTCATTAATGGTTAGAATAAATATCAATGGGCCGAGATGAGTACCTTGTGGGACACCGGAAGTAGCATTAATTGGATTAAAAAGAGAAAATGAAAATAACGTCATATTGACGATCTTCTAGATAAGATTTAATCTATGCGATAAAAGCGGAAGAGAACTCGAGGCCAGTGAGCTTGGAGATAATAGTTTGGTGAGACATTTTGTCAAAGGCCATGCTGAAGTCAGTGGCAACAGCGTTTACTTCTTTGCCGGCTTGGAGTGCACACAAAGATTGTGAAGCAAACTCGACTAGATTAGTGGTTGTCGATCTACCTTTTAGGAACCCATGTTGGTTAGGAGAAAATATGGATTTGCAGTGAAAGAATAGTGCATCATAAACAATGCTCTCGAAAAGTTGGGGTATTCATGAAAACTTAGCAATGGGAGGGTAGATGGACACATCATTTTTCAGTCCCTTTTCGTGGATTGGAGTGATATAAGCATATTTCCACTGCTGAGGAAAGAGCTTTGAAATAAAGTGGTAAGGGGTACAATTAAATGGTTCGCGCACTTTTTTAAAACTTTGGTAGGCAGACAGTCGGGACCGGAAGTCGTCCTTTAGGTTGCGTATTTTTTCGTTTATTAGGTCGGGAGCTATGTTCGGTGAGACAAGAGATATCTGGAGGTAGTCTTTCAAATATCGAAAATTGCTGTGATCGGGTGGAAGATTCTGGTCGGTGAATGATTGATTGAAGAAATGAGTTCGAGTTCGTTGGAAGAGTTATTAAAAAAATTAAATGTGGCGGGGTAGTTGTCCATTTTTCTTTCTGTATTAATGAAGTGGAAGAAACACTTGAGGTCGGAGATAAAGGATGATTGCATTCGGTTCATGTACAATAATTAAAAGGTCAAATGCAAAGGAGGATCTAAGATACTGCCAATTTGTGTTTCCTTTATTGCGCAAAGAACGTAATTCCTTGGACTACCAGGGCGGATATGAAGTGTAATTTTTTTTGGTGAGTATGGAATTGAAAGTAATACTGGCAGTGCCGCAAAAGGCTATGGTGATGGTCGGGAAAAACCTGCATTAGCGCCAGAAATGGTTCGGAAAGTGAAGAGTCAAAATTGAACGAAATCTTCGATGGTGTGGCAGGAACATGACTGTGGCCGGTTGCCTAATATCGTGTTCTGTGATGAGAAAATGTTCCTAATAGAATAGCTCGTCGACAAATAGGGGAAGGGAAAGCTCAAAAGAGTCGTTATTAAACACTATCCCTTGCTTTATTGCGTCGACACAATGGCTTATATACATATGCCCCAGATCCACTATAAAAAAAAAAACACAAAAAGCCCTTCTCCAAAAATTAAAGAAGATTTCGTAGGCTCACCTTCATGCGTGCGAGCGTCTGTCGACCGACAAAGGCATAGTCTGAAACCATCGACTTAGAATGAAAAATATAGCGTTGGACTAACCAGTGTATGATATATTCCATCATCGAATATCACAACTTTATAGACACTCAACCTGCCTTTAAATCAATAAGATCCACTTCTATAAAATCCAAGACCAATAAAGTATGTCGTGATTCATTAAAATTAAAGTCTGCCAGTCATAGTATAAAAATGATTAACAAGAAGACAAATAGATTGACCAATATTTCCACCATTAAGAATATTGTATGGACGACATAGCACTTGAAGAAGTCAAGTTTGTCAACTCAGCAACACCAGATTCCTGTGCTTAATGTTAAACTGCATTAAACAAAGAAGGCACTCGAACTTGCTAAATTAAGCCCATGGCACTGTTCAGTTGGTTATTAAGCTAAAGGGGAGTCCACCGATCTCGATGCAAAACCTGCTCTGCCACTATTCAGCTCTCCAGAATCGCCGCCTAAAATCACTGATTCATTATGGGGACTGCAGACATAGCAAGTAAGGATTTAAGTAAGCACGGGATAAGGTCAATTTCGTATCCCGCAAACCTCGAATGGATTCACAATGGGTCTTACAGCCTCCAAGGGAAGTGAAACCAAGCCATCAAAAAGGGGTTGTTTGATCGTATCAAAAAATTGATAAACCACTCTGCTCCAGTTTACGAACGTATCAGTAAACCTCATAGAATGAAAGCTGAAAGCTATTATAACAACCCAATAAACTGTTTGAAATCAGTTTTAGAAAAAGGATTCACTTAACTACTATGCTTCACTTAGTTGAACTTGCTCTTACTATTTCCCCTAAGCACTTCGAACTAGATCATTTAACAGAAACTTTAACACTTTAACAACCAAGGTAAGATTCAGGATATTCATACCTGTTGTATCATCTTAGTTCCTTATTCAAACTTTGTCCTTTCCGTCTAGACCTGCTTGCTCTGCGAGTCCAACAAATAACCAATTACCAACGCACCTTAACCGCAACAGCACCAAACACTGACTGATATCTGATTAATTGCTGGGTAGGTGGTTTATATAACAACTGCACATTGCACTCAAATTATTTTCAGATAACAAAACGAGATACATAGACATAAATATGTAGATACATGCGAGCGAAATAGTATGGCGGGTCATTCTTGAAATCCTAGAGACCAATAATGGGCCAATAGGGATGCCTCTCAGGAAGTGTCACAGGAAAAGTATAGAAATTAGGATATGTTGAAAACTAAATAAACATAGTCTCAAACTTGTTTCGCTGTTTGCGAATAGAGTCTTATCAACACTCGACCTAATCCATGATCTATTTATAAGAATTGAAGGTGTGAGGCATACTTGTTATCGGTTTGGTATCCCTGAGAGCGAGGACAAATAGGGTTGGATAAGGAAAGACGTGATTTCATATACTAACGTGACGCCGAAGCACCTTATAAAAAAATATAGAAAGAACTATTTAATAGGTATAAACAAGATTTCAGAAATCTCAAGCTCTTATTATTTATTATCCATTGATATAAGGTTCATTCCATGCATTCACAAACCTTTTAGTCACTTAGATTAGGTTAGGTCGATATGTGCTCTCACTGTTTTTTAAACGTTACCTTAAACCGGCATTTTATAAGAGTATCTGATACCGTATATCGTCAATAATACCAATAATGCATCGATTATTATTGGCTTGTCAACGTAGACTTTAGCTACTCCCAAAGAAAATAATCAAGAAGCGCAAAATAACAAGGTCTTGGAAGCCAATTCACAAGCCCAATGCACGCGTTTGTCGAATATTTCTTTCATGAATTCTACTGGAACCACATCTCTTCCACATTCATGCCACTCAATCGGGGAACGCTAAAGTTATTAATCATAACTCCATAACGAACACCATTGACTGTAACATGGTGATTAGCCACATTTTTCAACAAATATGGTACGATTACTCCGCCAGCCCACAGACAACACCAACAGTGCATTTTTTTTTGACATACCTATTGAGCCAAAAATGAGCCAAAATGGAGCCAAAAATGAGCCTCATTGCTGGACACAACTTTTTCTATAAAACAGCACACCAAAGACAGATGATTTGGAACCATTCACCAAAATTTCGACTCAGATGATGGCCCTTGAAACGATTCTTGCGCGAGGTAATTTTTTTAAGTCTTCAAAGCAAGATCTTTGCGTGAAATTTTCCATTGAAAGGGTGAACAAAGATCAAGCTGTTGTGAGCGACGATAAATTTGGATCTTCTTCAACACTCTTTTGAACGGATGCAATATTCTCTTCAGTGCACACTTTTCTAATGCGTCTCGATCCGATAACATTTTGCGAAGAAAGCGTTGCCCACAATCCATTGGACAAGAATATAGAGAAGAAAGAAAATGGTGCTTCCCACTGAAAACGGTCCTTTGACCCTTTAGAGAAGACCGTTCTTGTAGCACGCAAGCTTCTATTTTCCTATTGGAAAGTGGATAGGAGGCACTCGAAGTGAGCGATCTCGTCAAATTACTGACAAAGCGTGGCCAAGGCGTCCTACTATAATCGTAGGGGTACGTTGTATACAAAGGTCCGTAAATAGTTCGTTGGTAGTTCGTCGATCATTTGTTCGTGTCAGCCAGTGTTTGGCCGTTATTCGATTGTCGTAGGAAAAAAAAAGCTCTAAATCCAACTTTGAGCGAAAAAATAAAACACGTGCCGATTTTTGAGTAGACAATATTTTTATTGGTTTCCGGGAATGGCCGGCATTGGGACCAAGAAATTTGGAGCTAAAAAGAAACAAATACATAAGGGCACAAACTAATGAAGGGCGCGCATTCCCGCCGTTAAAAGCTCCTTTCAACCATCATCCACGAGTAGAGGACACAGCTTTCAAAGGGCTTTAACTCTCCCATTGAAGTGACAACTGATGCAACTCGAACGAGTCCGTCTCGCCTAGGGTAAATGTGCGTTAAACGTCCGAGAGACCATCGACAGGATGGTTGATTTTCATACTCAATGAGGACGACGTCGTTACTTTGAATGTTTTTGTGTTTCAGCAGCCACTTAGGAAGCTTCCTTAATTGCGTTAAATAATCTTGAGAGCATTTTCGCCAGAAGTTTTGAAGAAGCTGCTAAAGATACTGCCATCGATTTAATAATGACGCTCTTTCGAATGATAGGTTTCGTTCCGGTATCGTTGACATTGGTTGAGCGACGAGGAAATGTGCTGGAGTCAGCGGATCGACATCTCCTTCGAAAGGTAAACATAAGAGCCTAGAATTGGCACAAGCCTCGATTTGGCACAACGTTGTATTTAATTCTCCGTAGGTTAGGCATGCCTAACCGAGGATCCGGTTCATATAAAACTTACTGGTTCTTATGCCTGCCTCCCAGATGCCGCCGAAATGCGGAGCGTGGGGTGGTGTGGAACATACGAGTATCATGCACTGGTATATGAACCATTTGTCAGGTTAATGGGTGGTCCTTATGAAGGATTATGGAATGTTTTTGTCGAACAGTATATGAGCATTTTCAAGTCTCCCACCTAGACGGGGCACACCCTCTGAGTCGATAAAGTGACTCGTCGCTGCATATTTACCCTTGGAGACGGCATGACCTCGTTCTAAACTTGCAATCTCGACGCAAAGCAAGTCCTTTTGCTCGAGTTCACCCAAACTATTTTAGTATCGTGTATATCGATTGCGGATAGAATCCGTTAGATACCTACAAATCAAGATTTGTATCTTCAAAATAAACGACGTCACCGGGAAATTACTCAAAATAATTTAGATACGAGAATCTTTCAAAAATCTCCCATTTACCGGTACTAGTTGAATTGGTTAAGCATACAAGGGGTTCGTTTTCGTTTGGGTATTCTTTAGAGCAGTGATTCCCAAAGTGGCCCAGGTGGACCCCCATGGGTCCAAGGAAGACTCAACGACGGTCTACGTTGGCATGAAAAAAAAGGGGTTTCACCAGTTGTACCAGGAAAATTTATCTGGTTTTGATAATAAAGAACAATTTTTTCGGTTAGGCTAGGCTAGTATATGGATCAGATAGCCTGTTTATTTAGCATGAATTCCCTTTTCTAAGAAGATCAGTGACTGTTACTTGTAGAAACTTGTATATTTGATAATCAGTGCCACACTTGTCGAGACTTGCAAAGCGCCGCCAACCCGCCCGCAACGCTTGTTCAGACGTGCAAAGGGACGAAATACGACTTGTGCTGTGCTTGCAATCTTGCATGAACTTGTCTGATTCCTCACCAATATACATAAATACATAATAAAGTGTGAGTGAATCGATGTCGGTGTTTGCCAGTGCCGGAAAAGGTAAGTACCTGCCTATTTGTACATTTGTTATGCATACTTCTATTTTGTATTGTAATATATTTTATTTGTTATGTTTGCGTGTAATATGTACGAAATAAAAATTAAATAATAAACAGGGCCATTATTCGCTACTTCTTTAAAAGAAGAGAAACCCGAGAAAAATTAAAAATAAAATTATTTATTTGCCCGACTGTGGCGATTCACTAAAGGAGAGATATAGCCCTCGTAGTTGCTAATAATAGATGACTAAAAATATTTTCATAATTGTACATTTCTTCCACTCATAACGTACATATGTATAT
This sequence comes from Merodon equestris, assembly GCA_958301585.1. Taxonomy (NCBI): domain Eukaryota; kingdom Metazoa; phylum Arthropoda; class Insecta; order Diptera; family Syrphidae; genus Merodon; species Merodon equestris. The sequence goes on along the minus strand of OY284413.1, from coordinate 20,058,873 downwards.
CAAAGTAATAAATATGTATGTAAATCATTGAAATCGTGGAGTTATGATGTCGAAATATTATTTAAAAGTACATAAGTATTTGCTCTCGAATTAACAGAAATGTATCAAAATACAGAGGTACCTCGAGATACTAGTGCCCCAACATACGACTTATTTGAGATACGAGCTGTCGTAGCGACGCTCGCTTTGAAAAAAATTTCGAACTAAATTCAAATGAACTGTTAAAACGTACTAAATTTCTGAAGATGTCGATGGTAGCGCAGTATGCATTGTGAATCGGGCCTTATCCCACTTATTCCCCCAGTGTCCTTGTTTACCTCGCTGTCGAAGCATATTTGCTAAGTTTTTCTAGAGCTTTGCGCTTTTTGTGCATTTACATACTATATCACATTTATTTTTATAACCATGGATCTGAAGAAACTGAGTGGAAAGGTCAGTGCTCAGAAGAATATGATGTCTATTGAATTAAAGCGTGAAATCATAGAAAAACATGAGCAAGGTGTGCGAGTAGCTGACTTGGCGAGGCAGTACGGGCGTAGTACTTCAACGATATGCACTGTGCTTAAACAGAAGTCGATAAAGGGTATAACGCCAGCTAAGTGCGTTACAATAATTTCTTAGCTCCGGAGCTCTCTCCATGAAAAGATGGAGAAACTGCTAATGGTTTGGGTGACGGAGAAGCAGCTTAAAGGCGATACCTTAACACAGGCATCATATGCGAGAAGGCACGAACGATTTACGGTGATTTGCTGAATCAGACCCCGCGCACTTCCGCGGACGAGGCATCGGAAGACTCGTTTAAAGCCAGTCGAGGCTGGCTTTAGGAAAAGGACCGGCATTCACTCCGTTGTCAGGCATGGTGAGGCAGCAAGTTCAGATATGAAGGCAGCTGAGGATTATCTCAAAACTTTTTCCGAACTGATAGAAGCCAACGGAAACATCCCCCAGCAAGTCTTCAACTGTGACGAAACGGGGCTTTTCTGGAAAAATATGCCGAATAGGACTTACATTACGACAAAGGAGAAGATAATGCCAGGCCACAAACCCATGAAGGATAGACTAACTCTCGCACTGTGTGCCAATGCGAGTGGCGAATGCAAGATAAAGCATCTGCTTGTATACCATTGCGAAAACCCCAGAGCATTTAAGTCACATAAGATTTTAAAAGAAAAACTGAAAGTTATCTGGAGGGCAAACCCGAAGGCATGGGTCACTAGGCAGTTCTTTGTGCAGTGGGTAAACCTGGTTTTTGGCCCTTCTGTTAAGAAATACCTACAGGAAAACAACCTACCAATACAAGCCCTTCTCGTCCTTGACAATGCTCCTGCTCACCCACCGAACCTCGAAGATGACATCCTCGAAGAGTTCAAGTTTATAAAGGTTCTCTATCTACCACCCAACACCACTCCTATCCTGCAGCCCATGGATCAGCAGGTGATTTCTAATTTTAAAAGGCTGTACACTAAGCACCTGTTCTGGCGCTGGTTTGAGGTGACAGAAAACACAAACCTCACCCTTCGAGAGTACTGGAAGGACCATTTTAACATCGTGAAATGCTTAGAATTATTGATCAGGCCTGGCTGAGTGTTACAACGAAGACATTGACCTCTGCATGGAAGAATCTGTGGCCTGAGTATGTAGTCGAAAGGACCTTCGAAGGATTCGAACCCGAAGTGCCAGTGGAGGAGGAGATTGTGTCTTTGGGAAAATCCATGGGCCTGGTGATGGATGAGAGAGACGTGAACGAGCTCGTCGAGGAGCACTCTCAGGAACTGACGACCGAGGAATTACAAAAATTACAGTCGCAGCAGCATTCGAGTGATCTGCAAGAAATAGATTTTGAGGAAGATCCAGAGGTGGAGGAGTTTATCCCTACAAGTGAGATAAAAGAGATCTTGAGAATGTGGGATAGAGTTTCACAGTTCGTGGAAAAGAAACACCCCGAAAAAGTTGCAACTGGTCGTGCATCGGAGCTATTTAATGACACTTGCCTAACTCATTTCCGTCCCATTCTGAAAGGGAGGAAGAAACAAACCTTCTTGGACATTTTTTTTTTTTTGCATCCAGCCAAAAAGGCAAAGACCAGTGAAGAGGAAAGCAGCATACAGTACCATTTAAGTTGTGTGTAAGTTGCATTTAAGTGACCAAAATAAAAATATGTACTATGTACTATGTACACTTTATAAAACCAGTTTTGTTTGCTTTACATTCTCTTTTATTATATTTTTATACAATGTTTGTTATTTATAAATACGTTTTTGTTTTTCAAAAACACGTAACAAAAACAATTGAGGGTAGCATATTTGGGGCTGGAACGGATTAATGGCATTTCAGTTAATTTCAATGGGGAAAATTGCTTTGAGATACGAGCAAATTGACATACGAGCAAGGTTACGGAACGAATTAAACTCGTATCTTGAGGTATCACGTATATAAAAATTAATCAAAAAATATTTTATATTACATTAAAACATTTTGTGTGAACCTCTTTATGAGTCTTAGCGGTTTATTCCTATTCTGTTAAAATATCCTGTTAAAATCGCCTTATGATTACTAAAACAAACATTTGTTTACTTTACGGGTAGGTAAGTGATATGAAAAATGGCTGAATCTTAGAAAAAATGTCGACAGTACAGCGACCGGCATTTTCAAAGCCGTACGAGCATTAATATTTTCAGTCGTCGTACTGAAATAACGTTTAATTTCTGATAGGTAACCGTCCTTTACCGCTGGTTGATCGAAAAGATTGTCCAAATGAGTCACCAGGATAAATTGTGGTTCATCATAATGGAGTTCTAACAATGTCCACGCCACATTAAAATTGTCATGGCTTAAAGGCAGATTCTTAACAACCGACGCAGCATTGCCTTTTAAACGCATTTGCAAGTTCCAATTTTTCGACCCCAGTTAACGACTCCTTGGAGACCACTAAAACATTAAATTGTTGAAAAGAGACGAAATCATTTCCAACGTGCATGACACATTTGATGGTGTTTGTAATTAGTAGTATATAAGGATTTTTTTTATGTATTTCCCTTTTCGTTTTTATGTTCTTTACTATTCAATAAATTCATTCCTTTTTCCACCCTTGAAATGTAAAGTCGTTGTTTCTTCAAATAAATAAATTCAACATAAATAAATCAAAACCGGAAAATTATGGAAGTTTAACTTCCGGAAGTCGAGATGATAGCTCTGGCTTTATTATGGCAATGGACCGACGCGGTGAATCCATAATGGCTTCGAACTTTTACGAGAGTGGTTCGATAAGTACTTAGCCTACAAAAGAAAAACAAACATTTTGGAGAAATGGCGATTTATTTTTCAATATAGTCTCCTTTTAGCTCGATACACTTGACCCAGCGATACACGGCGGACTCCACAAGCGGACTAGTAGGAATGCAGTTAAGTGGGAAGGTTATGGTCCTATACTTCTGACCATAACGACGCCGGGATAAAAAGGAAAAGAAGAAGAAGACACTTGACCCAGCGATGTTCCAACTTCTTTAACCCGTCTGAAAAATACGTTTTCTCGAGGTCTGCAAAGTAGGCCTCCGTGGCGGCGATGACATCCTCATTCGACTGCAATTTCTGCCCGGCGAGTGACTTTTTCAAGTTTGGAAACAAAAAGAAGTCGCACGGGGCCAAATCTGGAGAATACGGTGGATGGGGCAGCAGTTCGTAGCCCAATTCGACCAATTTAGCCGTGGCGAGGGCGGAGGTGTGAGCCAGTGCGTTATCATGGTGGAAGAGCACTATTTTCTTCGCCAAGTGGGGCCGTTTTTTCTTCAATTCGGCGTCGGCCCAATAATTTGGCATAGTAAAGCGCTGTGACCGTTTTGCCCTTCTCCAGGTAGTCGATGTGGATCACACCTTGTGATTCCCAGAAAACGGTGGCCATCACCTTTCCGGTCGATGGGTCTTCGTCTTCTTCGGAGCACGTTCGCCGGGTGAAGTCCACTGTTTTGACTGTTCCTTGGTCTCTGGTGTGTACCAGTGGATCCATGTTTCCTCAACAGTCACGAAACGGCGCAGAATCTCCTTCGGATTGCGCTTAAACAGCGTCAAATACTGCTCTGAACGGCTGCGCTTGTTGTTCGGAGTAAGCAAACGCGGCACCCATCGCGCCGACAGCTTTCTCATGCCCAAAATTTCATTCAGGATATGACCCACGCGATCTTTTGAAATGCCTACTGTCTCAGTTATCTCGCGCACCTTCAATCGGCGGTCTGCCAATACGAGATCGTGGATTTTTTTCACGTAATCCTGCGTGGTAGCCGTTTTCGGGGCACCTGGACATGGCTCATCAAAAACCGACGTGCGACCACGTTGAAACTCGTTAAACCAATTTTTGATGGTCGCCATGGAAGGAGAAGAGTCACCGTACACAGCATCGAAACGCTCTTTGATTTCGCTGCGCGATTTCCCTTGTGAAGAACAAGAATCGAATCACCGACCGATATTGCTCTTTTTCCATTTTTCTAAAATTCGCGGACACTCCCGCTTCCACACGCGTCTACTAGAATGTACTACACGATAGTAAGTTGCTGTTGCAATACTGGCGCCATCTGGCGATGAGGTTAGGTACTTATCGGACCACCCTCGTACATGTGCTCTAATCGCATCTGGCGCTATTTGCCTCGCAAAATGTAGCAATCTGCGTTACCTTGCCCTTAAGCGCCGCGCGTTGTTCTTTTATACCTCCATATCCAGGGGTTAAAATCCGAAATGCACACTAATAATTATTGATTGACAAAACTCGTTTTTTTAAGCCAAGGACCGGCTCAAAACTCGTTTTTTTTAAACCAAGAACCGGCTGAATGGAACTAGTTTTTTTTATGGCATTGAATTGCCGGGATGGATAATGCACGATTTGCAACAATTTTTCTTTTTATCTCCACCCACTGCCGTTGAGAAGAGGTAAGCGGAAGAACACAGAAGTGATCAAGTTGGAAAAGAATTATACGAGCATGAATGTGATTAAACGAATTTACAATATATTATATTTAAGTTCATAAATCCGTGCTCTTTAGGACCAAATGTTTGCACGTTATTCGATTGTCGTAGGAGAAAAAAGCTCTAAATCCAACTTTGAGCGAAAAAATAAAATACGTGCCTATTTTTAAGTAGATAAGATTTTTATTTTATTGGTTTCCGGAGATGGCTGACATTGGGACCAAGAAATTTGGAGCTAAAAAGAGACAAATACATAAAGGCACCAATTAATGAAGGGCGCGTGTTACAACGGAAATGACACCGTTCAACAGCCAGTCTCAGTCGAGAATCAAGCAGCATGAGATCCAGATAGGAATCGCTCCTAGGATATGACGGACCATCCGTTGGGAATAACTTGACTCTCTATTCTATGTTCTGCAGAACCTATCAATGGCTCAGTAGGCTCTCCCTAATGTTGGCTATGTTGTAAGGCGAATAATTCTTAATGGAATCACATGTATTCTAGCTTACGCTGACCATCTGGACGAGGAAGGAAGTAGGTTTAGACGTAAATGAAAACCAAATATATGATCACTGACCGACCTGTGTCGATCCAAACCTCGCACCTGTCTGTACTCGATAAATGCTTTGAGAAAATGGACGAGTTCAAGATTTTTGTTTTGTTTTTATAGGGTTCGTGCAGGTTCAAGACACAACCTGGACGGGGTGCAGATGGTTTGTGTCGAAGATGTTCGTTCACTACTCTCCGGGGTGGTTGTCCTAGATAAGATTTGAGAGATTCGACTGAATTTGCGTTGGTTGTAGTTCACAGTAACTCTTTTGTTTCCATGTCATTAAGGTGCTATATTTGGAAATGCACGCACAGAGGATGAATTTTGAAGTGATCTTATGCTGCGAGTGTTATGCCTTCATCAGCACTTTTTGATCATCTCTGATTCACGACGGATGTTGTTGCACAATTTTTCCGTATAGGAACTGTTCTTGACTATGGACGGCCTTGAACTGCAGACATTCGGCTCAACAGTCCCCAAGTAAAACGAATAGTTAGTGGAAAACCCGGAGAAAAATACCATCGGAAAGGCCGCGCCGTAGATGGGCGAGCAATATAAGAGTGGACCTTCAAGAGATGGATCAATACAACGAAGCATGGAATTAACACACTCATGAGAGGGAAGCTTCTCTTTCTTTTCTCTAGGTTTTGCCATTTTGAACTAAGCTTGCTTACACATATATTAGTTAAGAGCTGTAACCCACACCAAAACAAAAAAATTGTATTGTATGATACGAGTAGTTCAGATATTTGTTAATGAATCAGAAGCGTCACCTTTTTAATTTGAAAAAGAATATTTTTTCTAATATTGCGTTAGCACAACCATGAGAATAGATGATTAAGCCAGACCAATTGTAAGAAAAATTCAAAGTGAGTCTATAATTTTATGAATAATTTATTATACATATATGTATGTAGTGAAAAAAAAAATTATATTTTAGTAGTATCAAGAATTCAGAAAATGAATATTAGTATACTTATACATGGTAAGCTTCTCCGTTTATTTCCGATTATCCTTCACAAAAATGGTTTGGGTTTAAGTGCACAAAATGAAAATATGAGAATAGAAAATTCAAATTTGCATTATATATTTGTATTGTTATGAGGATCGCCACCTTGATTTGTATCAAGCTCTAAGTCTACTTCACACCTATATGGCCTCATATTAGCTGGCGATGATACACCTTTATATGCCATTCGCGTCAATTGTAGACCATCGATATCGGCGATGACGTAACGATCATTAGGAAGGACTTCTTTTACCTCATAAGGACCTCTATATCTCGCGAATAGTTTTTTGTTAACACCAGGAGTTGTTACTACATTTTTTATCATAACATAATCACCCTTTTTATAAGTTAGTGGCTGCTTATGCCGTTTATCGTAGTATACCTGATTCTTTTCGATATTTCTTACGGCTTCGGCTCTTATGCTATCTATGTCCGCTCTTTTATCTTCTATTGTGTTAGTTAAAAACTCCATGATCTTATCGCAAAGTACCCCTTTTTGATTTCTTCCAAACAAAAGCATATTGGGTGTAAAACCTGTACTCCTACTCAAAGTATTATTAAGAGTATACTCAATCTTGGCTATATGCTTGTCCCATTCCACAGTTGACTGAGCGTCGAATTCTTTCGCCAACATTGGAACAAGAATTCGGTTGATCCGCTCGACTTGCCCATTCGACTGGCGAGAATGTGTTGCAACTTTTATATGTTCAATATTTCTTTTGCTTAGAAATTCGGAAAATTCTTTAAATGTAAAGGATGATCCACGATCCGAAACTATTCTATTTGGCCTGGAATAGTTTTCGAAATATAAATTTAGACAAGCTATCACCTCTTTACTGGGTACAATTTAATAAACTTTGTGAAACCATCGATAACCAAGAAAATATACTTTTTCTGGGAACGTGAATTCGCCAAGCGGCCAAGGTGGTCAACGTATAGGCTATCAAAAGGAATATCTCCCTCAGGTATTGAGTGGAGATTACCTTGAAGTTTTCCAGACTCAGGAGAAAAATAGATACACTTGAGGCAACTCTTGAAGTACTGTCTTATTTTCTCCTTCATTTTCGGAAACCAATAGATTCCTGATATGTACTCAAAACACTTTTCGAAGCCCACATGACACAAAGCTTCATGGTGTGTACGTATTACCTGATTTACCATATGGGATGGTACGTAGAAAAGGACTTTATTTTTAGCTTTACGATAGACTAAACCATCAATTATTTCAAAAAGTGGGCTTTCTACTTTTTCTAACTCGGAAGCGATAGCAACAACTTTAGGATCTTGTCTTTGCGCAGCTGCCAGAACAAACTCGAAAGATTCATCAGTGACATAAAGGATGTTAAAACATCTACTTAAAGCGTCTACTTGCGTCATTCGACTCCCATGTCTGTGTTCGATTCTAAAGTCAAAGGCTCTAAGGCCCAACGGGAAATACGTGGATTTAAAACCTTCTTCTGCAGGGTTAAAGTTAGAGCCTGACAGTCAGTAACGATCTTAAATCGAATTCCAATTAGATATACTTTGAATCTACGTAAAGCGTATATAATAGAAAGTGTCTCTAGTTCGTAACTATGATATTTGCTTTCGGATTCAATACTACGTTTTGGAAAATAAAATATAGAGTGAAACTTATGGTCGCTTTGTTTTTGCATTAAAACTGCACCGTAACCAGTACTGCTGGCATCGCAATGCAATTCTGTGGCGCTAAGAGGGCTTTATAGCCCTAACAACACTGGAGCTTCTATAAGTTTCTTTTTTAATGTCTTAAAAGTTTCGAGTTCAACGATGCCAACTGTGAATGGTGCATCCATTTTAATAAGATCATATAAAGGTTTTGCAATATTTGCAATATTTTTTATAAATTTCCTGAAGTACGAACATAAACCAATGAAACTTTGAACATCCCTTATGTTGCATGGCGTCGGAAATTGATTAATAGCATTCAAATTACTATCATTAGGGAGTATACCCTTTTCATTTACTTTATACCCTAGATAATAATTTCCCTTTGAAAAATTTAATACTTGTCAAATGTTAGGTGCAGTCCATGTTCTATTATAATATCTACTACTTCTTTGAGGATTTGCAGATGTTCTTCTATCGTTTCTGTTGCTATAAGGATGTCATCTAAATAGGTTAAGCCCAAATGGCATTCTGACATATTCATATTGCCCTAAGGGCGTTATGAATGAAGTGTATTTGATATATTCTTCATGGTGGAAACCATTCTTGAGATCTAAGGTTGAAAAATGTATTTTCTCCTTAAGACAATCTAATTGGTCTTCTATTAGAGGTAACGGGTAGTTATCGCGTGTAGTTATTTTATCCAGTTCTCGAAAATCGACACAAAGTCTTAACTCTTGGTTCTTTTTCTGAACGAGAACTATTGGAGATGCGTATTCAGAACACGACTCACGAATTATACCCTTAGATAGAAGGTCACTCAGAATCTTTCGAAGTTCAACCTTGTGGGAATAAGGTAATCTCCTCGGAGGGAAATGAAAAGGTATTTGCTTCGACAAAACAATTCGCATTTTAAACTCACTGGATGGGTTAAATGTACCCCGATTAACATGCAGATATACTGGTCGCATTATCTCTAACACCTTATCCTTAACAATATTAGTTATTTCATTATTAATGTTGATTTGTAACTTACATTCTTCATAGTCTGTGTCAATATTCAAAATTTGATGGGCAAAGTCATCAACATTGCTTACGTCATCATCGGTATCGTTGTGCCTTGAAACTGGATAATCTTGATTAGAAGAGTCTTGATTGTTTGCATCCGAGTTGTTCTTGGACTGTTTTCGAAACACCAAACCAATTCTTGCTAGGAAATCTCTACCTAAAATGATTGGATAGCTCATTGAATATTTTCTAACAACCAATATGTGCAAATTTATAAACATATTTTCAAACATAATTTTACTACTTGTACTTCCCAAGACATCCAGAGGGCTATTATTGACCCCACAGTAAGACGAATTTTCCGGGCCTGGTTTGGTAAGCATAAATGATGGTACGAATTGTTCCTATACAAAGCTTATGGGGCTTCCAGAGTCCAGCAACGTCAAAAGCTTAACTGAAGTCTCCATGTTCTCGCTCATAAATTGGTAATGTATGTGTCGTTCAAACCCATTGGTCAATGAATCGTTCGCCGTTTTGTCCACTGGAAATTGTTTGATTTCTTGCTGTGTAGTTGTTTCGCTATTTTGCAGATTATTCCCTTGTAGCGTCATCACGGGCTTCCCTTTTCAACAGCTGGTTCACCTTGTTCACAACACTTGTAGCAAGTTACTTTATCCTTCTTTATTCGTTCATTTTCACGTACAATGTTGTTGCGACTGTTTGTTGGTCTCGTTTGCCACCCGCACTCTCATCCATATTAAATGTTTTGTTACGTTGTGTTTTAGAGGACCCACTTTTCACTACTTTGTCAGCACAATTATATCATATTGTTCGCACTGTGTATAAGATTGATTTATTCATTTCGGTATCAAAAATACCTCTGATTATGAACTGTATTAAATCTTCCTCCTCTATTCTGCTATGAGGTGCAATTTCTTGCATACTTAAAATACATATATTGCTGCATCGTTTCTTCCCGTAGCTTCTTTCTATTACGAAGTTCATCATAAACATCAGCTTTAGTTACAATCTTTTCGAATTCATTCTTCAGTGATGTCTTCAGCTCGGTCCAATTCCTAGGGCAAATTGTCCTGACAAACAGCTTCGCTGTGCCTCGAAGGAGTCTTTTCCACAAATAAGCTTCGCCTTGTCCGAATAGTCTTCAAATTGTTCGATCCAACGTTGAATAGAGAAATGGTCGTCTCCACTAAATCTTGGAATGGAATCTTCGACGTCCTTGAAGTTACACGAAAGGGATGATGATGTACCAGTATCTTCCTCTTCAAGCTGTAATTGTCGAAGTTGTTGTTTGAGTTTTGCTATTTCCTCCTTCTTTCTGCAGATTCTGCGAACTCTATCTAAAATTCCTCATCGAGTTGATCCTCCACCTCATCGTGTGATTCATTTTCAGCCGAATTATCGCCTACCTGAAGAAATTCGTCCGTGGTTAAAGAATTCTCTCGCACTAATTTGAGGAGTTTACCTTCAGTGAACTCTGCCACTGCTTCCTGAATGCGTTATTTCAGTTCCGCTTTGCTTCCACCGGTTTGCAACTTTAAAGATCGGAGAATATCCCTGAAAATGAGAACGGTAGCTGATTCTAAAAACTGCGACCACCCATCTGACATTATTTCCGAACTTTTGTTTATACCACGTGAAAAACTTACGCACGAAATATTTTCCGTCAAAGAAAAGCAAGCGAGAAAACAAGAAAATTTGCACTTCGCGATTAAAAATAACTGTACCCTTTTTTTTACTATGTTTCCAGCTCACTGGCCACTATCCCATTTCTGAGATTTCTAAGAAAAAGAACCGGGCAAGAGAGGAAGAAAAAGCAGACGATATCTCAGTACAGTTTCGCGTATATTTTTCAACTCCACTCTTTATGATATTTGAGTTTCGCCTTGATCGTTCGATATACAGAAACGGATTTCTTTACCGATTGGGCGTAAGATACAGTGGTGTCAAAAAGTGAAGCCACGATGTGATTATTAGCGTACAAACGCACGACTGATGCCATTCAATATTGCGATATTGATGGTTCTTGCTTTTTGAAGTTAATCTAAGAACAAAATACCGCCTGCATTACAAAACGCAGAGGCCCCCACCTTTTCAGCTGACATTGTATGCGTTTTTGGTCGCTTTGAACGGCTTTTATCCTTTATTGTCCAATCAACTGACAGTCGATTTGGATCTGGAGTGGAGTAATGGGTTAATGTGTCATCATTACAATGTACCTTATAAAAAAGTTAATTTTATTGCGCTGCTAAAGCTCCACATAGCGTTCTGAATCGTTGACGCGTCGTTGGTTTACATCCACTCCTAGCAAACCTGGTACTCAATTTGAACAGACCTGTCTTATAGTTAAGAATTCATAGCAAATAGCGAATATATAACTACGCAACCGCAATTCATTATCGGCTAATTTTTATAACCCTTGTTTTTGTTTTCTCGGACAACAGAATGTTTTGAGCGAGTTTAAAATCAGCAAGTCACTTCACTATCATTCGGCTCGGTGGAGCAGAATCCGAAAAACACTTGCTAGCACTAGTTCACATGAACAGTATTTTTTTCATTCGAATGATTTCATTTCAATCATACGAAATTCTGATTTGTCCATTGATTTGAAATATACAAAGTTAGCTTTAATAACACCACTGAGACGTGTAAACTAAACTTCGGAATGTGATACAATTTTGGTACGCACCATACGAAACTTGGATTTCATACGGATTTATCAATAGTGGCGCGTTTCAATGCATCCTATGAACCCAATTCCTGTTTTCTCTTTATTGGTAAATATATGAACGATGCGCGTTGTAGGCATATTCCAGCATGACGAAAGGAACAACAATTGCTTTAACTCATTATTATGATCCCGTTGCAGTGAACCACAGATTCTGAGGCATTTGTGACTGATTTTACTGGTGATGTTTCCGCCAATACTAATGTTGACAAAGATCCTGATGCTTATATTACTACAGGCACAGATCCTACTGTTGATATTGATAGTGATCGTGATGCAGCACCATTGCCATTATTGGCACTGAGTTCACCATTAAAATTAGCAATAGAATTGTCCCCACCATTGTCATCGGATTCATTGCCATCCACGTTCAATCCCTACCCGCACCAGCTTCAGCTAGACCATCACCAGCACCATATAAGCTTCATAAGAATCTATATCTATCGTCATCATCGTTGGCACTACCATAAGTGACAGCATCATTGATAAAATCACCATCATCACCATCATCACCATCATCACCATCATCACCATCATCACCATCATCACCATCATCACCATCATCACCATCATCACCATCATCACCATCATCACCATCATCACCGTCATCACCATCATCACCATCATCACCATCATCACCATCATCACCATCATCACCATCATCACCATCATCACCATCATCACCATCAGCACCATCATCACCGTCATCACCATCATCACCATCGTCACCATCGTCACCATCATCATCATCATCATCTCCACCGTCACCATTATCACAATCATCATCATTATCACTGTCACCATCGTCACAATCATCACCGCCACTATCACTATCATCATCAGCATCACCATCACCATCGTCAGCATCATCAGCATCATCACCATCAGTACCATCATCACCGTCATCACCATCATCACGTTCATCACCATCGTCACCATCATCATCATAATCGCCATCATCACCAAAATCTCTACCGTCACCATCATCACCGCACTCATCACTATCACCGCACTCATCACCATCATCACCATCATCATCATCGTCATCATCAACACCATCTTCACCATCATTACCATCGCAATCATCACCATCATCACCATCATCACCATCATCACCATCATCACCATCATCACCATCATCAGCTTCACCAGCATCATCAGCTTCACCAGCATCATCAGCATCATCACCATCAGCACCATCATCACCGTCATCACCATCATCACCATCATCACCATCATCACCATCGTCACCATCGTCACCATCGTCACCATCATCATCATCATCATCTCCACCGTCACCATTATCACAATCATCATCATTATCACTGTCACCATCGTCACAATCATCACCGCCACTATCACTATCATCATCAGCATCACCATCACCATCGTCAGCATCATCAGCATCATCACCATCAGTACCATCATCACCGTCATCACCATCATCACCCTCATCACCATCGTCACCATCATCATCATAATCGCCATCATCACCATCATCACCAAAATCTCTACCGTCACCATCATCACCGCACTCATCACTATCACCGCACTCATCACCATCATCACCATCATCACCATCATCATCATCGTCATCATCAACACCATCTTCACCATCATTACCATCGCAATCATCACCATCATCACCATCATCACCATCATCACCATCATCACCATCATCACCATCATCACCATCATCACCATCATCACCATCATCACCATCATCACCATCATCACCATCATCACCATCATCACCATCATCACCATCATCACCATCATCACCATCATCACCATCATCACCATCATCACCATCATCACCATCATCACCATCATCACCATCATCACCATCATCACCATCATCACCATCATCACCATCATCACCATCATCACCATCATCACCATCATCACCATCATCACCATCATCACCATCATCACCATCATCACCATCATCACCATCATCACCATCATCACCATCATCACCATCATCACCATCATCACCATCATCACCATCATCACCATCATCACCATCATCACCATCATCACCATCATCACCATCATCACCATCATCACCATCATCACCATCATCACCATCATCACCATCATCACCATCATCACCATCATCACCATCATCACCATCATCAGCATCATCGCAATCATCACCATCATCAGCATCATCACCTTCATCAGCATCATCACCATCATCACCATCACCACCATCATCACGATCATCACCATCATCACCATCATCACAATCATCACCATCATCACAATCATCACCATCATCACCATCATCACCATCATCACCATCATCACCATCATCACCATCATCACCATCATCACCATCATCACCATCATCACCATCATCACCATCATCACCATCATCACCACCATCACCATCATCACCACCCTCACCATCATCACCATCATCACCATCATCACCATCATCACCATCATCACCATCATCACCATCATCACCATCATCACCATCATCACCATCATCACCATCATCACCATCATCACCATCATCACCATCATCACCATCATCACCATCATCACCATCATCACCATCATCACCATCATCACCATCATCACCAGCATCACCATCATCACCATCATCACCATCATCACCATCATCACCATCATCACCATCATCACCATCATCACCATCATCACCATCATCACCATCATCACCATCATCACCATCATCACCATCATCACCATCATCACCATCATCACCATCATCACCATCATCAGCATCATCAGCATCATCACCATCATCACCATCATCACCATCATCACCATCCTCACCATCATCACCATCATCACCATCATCACCATCATCACAATCATCACCATCATCACCATCATCACCGTCATCACCATCATCACCATCATCACCATCATCACCATCATCACCATCATCACCATCATCACCATCATCACCATCATCACCATCATCACCATCATCACCATCATCACCATCATCACCATCATCACCATCATCACCATCATCACCATCATCACCATCATCACCATCATCACCATCATCACCATCATCACCATCATCACCATCATCACCATCATCACCATCATCACCATCATCACCATCATCACCATCATCACCATCATCACCATCATCACCATCATCACCATCATCACCATCATCACCATCTTCGCCATCATTACCATCATCACCATAATCTCCACCGTCACCATCACCGCACTCATCACCATCATCACCATCATCACCATCATCACCATCATCACCATCATCACCATCATCACCATCATCACCATCATCACCATCATCACCATCATCACCATCATCACCATCATCACCATCATCACCATCATCACCATCATCACCATCATCACCATCATCACCATCATCACCATTATCACCATTATCACCATCATTACCATCATCACCATAATCTCCACCGTCACCATCACCGCACTCATCACTATCATCACCATCATCACCATCATCACAATCATCACCATCATCACCATCATCACCATCATCACCATCATCACCATCATCACCATCATCACCATCATCACCATCGTCACCATCATCACCATCATCACCATCATCACCATCATCACCATCATCAAAATCATCACCATCATCACCATCTTCGCCATCATTACCATCATCACCATAATCTCCACCGTCACCATCACCGCACTCATCACCATCATCACCATCATCACCATCATCACCATCATCACCATCATCACCATCATCACCATCATCACCATCATCACCATCATCACCATCATCACCATCATCACCATCATCGCCATCATCAAAATCTTCACCATCATCACCATCATCACCATCATCACCATCATCACCATCATCTCAAGGTCATTGACCCCTCAAGGTCATTGACCCCTCAAGGTCATTGACCACCTCAAGGTCACTGACCCCTCAAGGTCATTGACCCTACCGAGGTCATTGACCCCTCAAGGTCATTGACCCCTCAAGGTCATTGATCCCTCAAGGTCATTGACCCCTCAAGGTCATTGACCCCTCAAGGTCATTGACCCGACCTTGATGAGTTCAATGACCCGACCTTGAGGGGTCAATGACCTTGAGGGGTCAATGACCTCGGTAGGGTCAATGACCCTGAGGGGTCAGTGACCTTGAGGTGGTCAATGACCTTGAGGTGGTCAATGACCTTGAGGGGTCAATGACCTTGATGAGGTCAATGACCTTGGGAGGTCAATGACCTTGAGGGTTCGATGACCTTGAGGGGTCAATGACCTTGATGAGGTCAATGACCTGGGTGGGGTCAATGACCTTGAGGGGTCTATGACCTTGAGGGGTCAATGACCTCGGTGGGGTCAATGACCTTGATGAGGTCAATGACCTTGAGGTGGTCAATGACCTTGAGATGATGGTGATGATGATGATGATGGTGATGATGGTGAGGGTGGTGATGATGGTGATGATGGTGATGATGGTGATGATGGTGATGATGGTGATGATGGTGATGATGGTGATGATGGTGATGATGGTGATGATGGTGATGATGGTGAAGATTTTGATGATGGCGATGATGGTGATGTTGGTGATGATGGGGATTATGATGATGATGGTGACGATGGTGATGATGGTGATGATGGTGATGATGGTGATGATGGTGATGATGGTGATGATTGTGATGATTGTGATGATGGTGATGATGGTGATGATGGTGATGATGGTGATGATGGTGATGATGGTGATGATGGTGATGATGGTGATGATGGTGATGATGGTGATGAGTGCGGTGATGGTGACGGTGGAGATTATGGTGATGATGGTAATGATGGCGAAGATGGTGATGATGGTGATGATAGTGATGATGGTGATGATGGTGATGATGGTGATGATGGTGAAGATTTTGATGATGGCGATGATGGTGATGTTGGTGATGATGGGGATTATGATGATGATGATGACGATGGTGATGATGGTGATGATGGTGATGATGGTGATGATGGTGATGATGGTGATGATGGTGATGATTGTGATGATGGTGATGATGGTGATGATGGTGATGATGGTGATGATGGTGATGATGGTGATGATGGTGATGATGGTGATGATGGTGATGATGGTGATGAGTGCGGTGATGGTGACGGTGGAGATTATGGTGATGATGGTAATGATGGCGAAGATGGTGATGATGGTGATGATTTTGATGATGGTGATGATGGTGATGATGGTGATGATGGTGATGATGGTGATGATGGTGATGATGGTGATGATGGTGATGATGGTGATGATGGTGAAGATTTTGATGATGGCGATGATGGTGATGATGGTGATGATGGTGATGATGAGGATTATGATGATGATGGTGACGATGTTGATGATGGTGATGATGGTGATGATGGTGATGATGGTGATGATGGTGATGATGGTGATGATGGTGATGATTGTGATGATGGTGATGATGGTGATGATAGTGATGAGTGCGGTGATGGTGACGGTGGAGATTATGGTGATGATGGTAATGATGGTGATAATGGTGATAATGGTGATGATGGTGATGATGGTGATGTTGGTGATGATGGTGATGATGGTGATGATGGTGATGATGGTGATGATGGTGATGATGGTGATGATGGTGATGATGGTGATGATAGTGATGATGGTGATGATGGTGATGAGTGCGGTGATGATGACGGTGGAGGTTATGGTAATGATGGCGAGGATGGTGATGATGGTGATGATGGTGATGATGGTGATGATGGTGATGATGGTGATGATGGTGATGATGGTGATGATGGTGATGATGGTGACGATTCTGATGATGGTGATGATGGTGATGATGGTGATGATGGTGAAGATTTTGATGATGGCGATGATGGTGATGATGGTGATGATGGTGATGATGAGGATTATGATGATGATGGTGACGATGGTGATGATAGTGATGATGGTGATGATGGTGATGATAGTGATGAGTGCGGTGATGGTGACGGTGGTGATTATGGTGATGATGGTAATGATGGTGATAATGGTGATAATGGTGATGATGGTGATGATGGTGAAGATTTTGATGATGGCGATGATGGTGATGTTGGTGATGATGGGGATTATGATGATGATGGTGACGATGGTGATGATGGTGATGATGGTGATGATGGTGATGATGGTGATGATGGTGATGATGGTGATGATGGTGATGATGGTGATGATTGTGATGATGGTGATGATGGTGATGATGGTGATGATGGTGATGATGGTGATGATGGTGATGATGGTGATGATGGTGATGATGGTGATGATGGTGATGATGGTGATGAGTGCGGTGATGGTGACGGTGGAGATTATGGTGATGATGGTAATGATGGCGAAGATGGTGATGATGGTGATGATTTTGATGATGGTGATGATGGTGATGATGGTGATGATGGTGATGATGGTGATGATGGTGATGATGGTGATGATGGTGATGATGGTGATGATGGTGATGATGGTGATGATGGTGATGATGGTGATGATGGTGAAGATTTTGATGATGGCGATGATGGTGATGTTGGTGATGATGGGGATTATGATGATGATGGTGACGATGGTGATGATGGTGATGATGGTGATGATGGTGATGATGGTGATGATGGTGATGATGGTGATGATGGTGATGATGGTGATGATGGTGATGATGGTGATGAGTGCGGTGATGGTGACGGTGGAGATTATGGTGATGATGGTAATGATGGCGAAGATGGTGATGATGGTGATGATTTTGATGATGGTGATGATGGTGATGATGGTGATGATGGTGATGATGGTGATGATGGTGATGATGGTGATGATGGTGATGATGGTGATGATGGTGATGATGGTGATGATGGTGAAGATTTTGATGATGGCGATGATGGTGATGATGGTGATGATGGTGATGATGAGGATTATGATGATGATGCTGACGATGGTGATGATGGTGATGATGGTGATGATGGTGATGATGGTGATGATGGTGATGATGGTGATGATGGTGATGAGTGCGGTGATGGTGACGGTGGAGATTATGGTGATGATGGTAATGATGGCGAAGATGGTGATGATGGTGATGATTTTGATGATGGTGATGATGGTGATGATGGTGATGATGGTGATGATGGTGATGATGGTGATGATGGTGATGATGGTGATGATTGTGATGATGGTGATGATGGTGATGATGGTGATGATGGTGATGATGGTGATGATGGTGATGATGGTGATGATGGTGATGATGGTGATGATGGTGATGAGTGCGGTGATGGTGACGGTGGAGATTATGTTGATGATGGTAAAGATGGCGAAGATGGTGATGATGGTGGTGATTTTGATGATGGTGATGATGGTGATGATGGTGATGATGGTGATGATGGTGATGATGGTGATGATGGTGATGATGGTGATGATGGTGATGATGGTGAAGATTTTGATGATGGCGATGATGGTGATGTTGGTGATGATGGGGATTATGATGATGATGATGACGATGGTGATGATGGTGATGATGGTGATGATGGTGATGATGGTGATGATGGTGATGATTGTGATGATGGTGATGATGGTAATGATGGTGATGATGGTGATGAGTGCGGTGATGGTGACGGTGGAGATTATGGTGATGATGGTAATGATGGTGACCCACCCAGGTCATTGACCCCTCAAGGTCATCGAACCCTCAAGGTCATTGACCTCCCAAGGTCATTGACCTCATCAAGGTCATTGACCCCTCAAGGTCATTGACCACCTCAAGGTCATTGACCACCTCAAGGTCACTGACCCCTCAAGGTCATTGACCCCTCAAGGTCATTGATCCCTCAAGGTCATTGACCCCTCAAGGTCATTGACCCGACCTTGATGAGTTCAATGACCCGACCTTGAGGGGTCAATGACCTTGAGGGGTCAATGACCTCGGTAGGGTCAATGACCCTGAGGGGTCGGTGACCTTGAGGTGGTCAATGACCTTGAGGTGGTCAATGACCTTGAGGGGTCAATGACCTTGATGAGGTCAATGACCTTGGGAGGTCAATGACCTTGAGGGTTCGATGACCTTGAGGGGTCAATGACCTTGATGAGGTCAATGACCTGGGTGGGGTCAATGACCTTGAGGGGTCAATGACCTCGGTGGGGTCAATGACCTTGATGAGGTCAATGACCTTGAGGTGGTCAATGGTGATGATGGTGAAGATTTTGATGATGGCGATGATGGTGATGATGGTGATGATGGTGATGATGGTGATGATGAGGATTATGATGATGATGGTGATGATGGTGATGATGGTGATGATGGTGATGATGGTGATGATGGTGATGATGGTGATGATGGTGATGATGGTGATGATGGTGATGATGGTGATGATGGTGATGATAGTGATGAGTGCGGTGATGGTGACGGTGGTGATTATGGTGATGATGGTAATGATGGTGATGATGGTGATGATGGTGATGATGGTGATGATGGTGATGATGGTGATGATGGTGATGATGGTGATGATGGTGATGATGGTGAATGATGGTGATGATGGTGATGATGGTGATGATGGTGATGATGGTGATGATGGTGATGATGGTGATGATGGTGATGATGGTGATGATGGTGATGATGGTGATGATGGTGATGATGGTGATGATGGTGATGATGGTGATGATGGTGATGATGGTGATGATGGTGATGATGGTGATGATGGTGATGATGGTGATGATGGTGATTATGGTGATGATGGTGATGATGGTGATGATGGTGATGATGGTGATGATGGTGATGATGGTGGTGATGGTGATGATGGTGATGATGGTGATGATGGTGATGATGGTGATGATGGTGATGATGGTGATGATGGTGATGATGGTGATGATGGTGATGATGGTGATGATGGTGAATGATGGTGATGATGGTGATGATGGTGATGATGGTGATGATGGTGATGATGGTGATGATGGTGATGATGGTGACGATGGTGATGATGGTGATGATGGTGATGATGGTGATGATGGTGATGATGGTGATGATGGTGATGATGGTGATGATGGTGATGATGGTGATGATGGTGATGATGGTGATGATGGTGATGATGGTGATGATGGTGATGATGGTGATGATGGTGATGATGGTGATGATGGTGATGATGGTGATGATGGTGATGATGGTGATGATGGTGATAATGGTGATGATGGTGATGATGGTGATGATGGTGATGATGGTGATGATGGTGATGATGGTGATGATGGTGATGATGGTGATGATGGTGATGATGGTGATGATGGTGATGATGGTGATGATGGTGATTATGGTGATGATGGTGATGATGGTGATGATGGTGATGATGGTGATGATGGTGATGATGGTGATGATGGTGATGATGGTGATGATGGTGATGATGGTGATGATGGTGATGATGGTGATGATGGTGATGATGGTGATGATGGTGATGATGGTGATGATGGTGATGATGGTGATGATGGTGATGATGGTGATGATGGTGATGATGGTGATGATGGTGATGATGGTGATGATGGTGATGATGGTGATGATGGTGATGATGGTGATGATGGTGATGATGGTGATGATGGTGATGATGGTGATGATGGTGATGATGGTGATGATGGTGATGATGGTGATGATGGTGATGATGGTGATGATGGTGATGATGGTGATGATGGTGATGATGGTGATGATGGTGATGATGGTGATGATGGTGATGATGGTGATGATGGTGATGATGGTGATGATGGTGATGATGGTGATGATGGTGATGATGGTGATGATGGTGATGATGGTGATGATGGTGATGATATTGCTGATGGTGATGATGGTGGTGATGGTGGTGATGGTGATGATGGAGATGATGATGGTGATGATGGAGATGATGGTGATGATAGTGACGATTCTGATTATGGTGGCGATGGTGATAATGGTGATGATGGTGATGATAGTGATGATGGTGATGAT
This sequence comes from Merodon equestris, assembly GCA_958301585.1. Lineage (NCBI taxonomy): Eukaryota > Metazoa > Arthropoda > Insecta > Diptera > Syrphidae > Merodon > Merodon equestris. The sequence continues at coordinate 20,037,027 of OY284413.1, read as the reverse complement.
GGTGATGATGGTGATGATGGTGATGATGGTGATGATGGTGATGATGGTGATGATGGTGATGATGGTGATGATGGTGATGATGGTGATGATGGTGATGATGGTGATGATGGTGATGATGGTGATGATGGTGATGATGGTGATGATGGTGATGATGGTGATGATGGTGATGATGGTGATGATGGTGATGATGGTGATGATGGTGATGATGGTGATGATGGTGATGATGGTGATGATGGTGATGATGGTGATGATGGTGATGATGGTGATGATGGTGATGATGGTGATGATGGTGATTTTGGCAATGATGCTGTCACTTATGGTAGTGCTACAGATGGCGACAGATATAGATTCTATCGATGCTTATGTGGTGCCAGTGATGGTTTATTGGAGGCTTGTGCGGATGTGGATTGTACATGGATGGCAATGAAGCCGATGGCAATGGTGGTAATTAACGGTGGAAAAAGAACCGGGCAAGAGAGGATAAAAAAAGAGACGATATCTCAGTACAGTTTGTAGTACATTTTTGAACTCAACTCTTTATGATTTTCGCTTAACATTTATAGAGGATGGAGTGATGGACTTTGCGCTAGTGTAGAGTTTTGCCTTGATCGTTCGATATACAGAAACGGAGATCTTTATGGATTGGGTGTAAAATACGGTGGTGTCAAAAAGTGAAGCCACGATGTGATTATTAGCCTACGATTCGGCCAACCTGACCAGGTAATCGACCCGATTATCAATCAGCGGTGAAAACTCTACGTTAAACATCCGTACTATTTTACTTACAATAGTTATAATGCACTTATAATTACTTAACTGGTAATGCGTATAGGCACATATGGATATATATACATATAATAAATTTAAGTTTTAATTCATTATTTATGCAGTTCATACAGATAAATGTTTGTTTATAAAATTGTATCGAACAATGTGTAATTATCTTACGTGATATACATATATATGTATGTAGTGAAAAAAAAAATTATATTTTAGTAGTATCAAGACTTCAGAAAATGAATATTAATATACATGGTAAGCTTCTCCGTTTATTTCCGATTATCCTTCACCAAAATGGTTTGGGTTTAAGTCCACAAAATGAAAATATGAGAATAGAAAAAAAAGAGAAAAAAAAATACTATCCTAACAAGGTTCTGTACGATAAGGCTGGGTTGATTAGAGTTGATAACTATCTTATTAAATTGACTCGGGGTCATATGCAAGAGGAATTATGAGCGATAACAGCCTGATCTTTGGGGCTTATTACCCTAACCAGTTATACCACGAGAAGACAAAACTGTCTGGCTTTATTCCACACGAAGCATTTATCTATTTAGATACTAAGGGCTACATACAGGATGATAATGGTATCCCTCTGATATACCACTTCCGACGCCATGCGAGGGACAGGCGACTCTTATACGACCCGGATGTCGTCGCTCGGTCTGAGTTCTTTCGGTACAGCACCCCGGCTTCAATTCGGGATAAAGAAGACGCGATCAGACAAAAAAGTTTGTTCTGGTGGTTGCATTCACAATCCACTCATGGAAGTGAAATCAATCCATAGGCGGCACGTACATATATAATAGCGCCAACAATGACCCTTACCTTAAAAGGGTGCAATTAAAGGGATGAACACATGTCCGATGCGACTTACACACTGGACATGTGTTCATCTCATTAATTATAGTTTAAGAATATTTTAGGCTTAGGTTAAGTTTATTTATTTATCTAGTTAAGGTAGGTTAAGTTTAGAGTTAAGAAATGAATTATAGTATTTAAGTTTTTCACTAATTTTTTTAGAAATAAGCCATATGTGAGCTAGAGGGCAATAAATGAAAATGAAGTCGAAAGACGTTAAAATTAAGATTCAGATAAGCTTAGAGTGCTCGTTAAGAGCCAGTAAGAAAATGAAGTATAATGTTAAATTAGATTTAAGCATTTTGTCTAGTAAGTAAGATTATGAATAATGGAATAAAATGCGATTAGAAAGAAAAAGAAAGAAAAAGAGAATAGAAAATTCAAATTTGCATTATATATTTGTATTGTTATGAGGATCGCCATCTTGATTTGTATCAAGCTCAAAGTCTACTTCACACCTATATGGCCTCATATTAGCTGGCGATGATACACCTTTATATGCCATTCGCGTCAATTGTAGACCATCGATATCGGCGATGACGTAACGATCATTAGGAAGGACTTCTTTTACCTCATAAGGACCTCTATATCTCGCGAAAAGTTTTTTGTTAACACCAGGAGTTGTTACTACATTTTTTATCATAACATAATCACCCTTTTTATAAGTAAGTGGCTGCTTATGCCGTTTATCGTAGTATACCTGATTCTTTTCGATATTTCTTACGGCTTCGGCTCTTATGCTATCTATGTCCGCTCTTTTATCTTCTATTGTGTTAGTTAAAAACTCCATAATCTTATCGCAAAGTACCCCTTTTTGATTCCTTCCAAACAAAAGCATATTGGGTGTAAAACCTGTACTCCTACTCAAAGTATTATTAAGAGTATACTCAATCTTGGCTATATGCTTGTCCCATTCCACAGTTGACTGAGCGTCGAATTCTTTCACCAACATTGGAACAAGAATTCGTTTGTTCCGCTCGACTTGCCCATTCGACTGGCGAGAATGTGTTGCAACTTTTATATGTTCAATATTTCTTTTGCTTAGAAATTCGGAAAATTCTTTAAATTCCCTTAGGTATTGAGTGGAGATTACCTTGAAGTTTTCCAGACTCAGGAGAAAAATAGATACACTTGAGGCAACTCTTGAAGTACTGTCTTATTTTCTCCTTCATTTTCGGAAACCAATAGATTCCTGATATGTACTCAAAACACTTTTCGAAGCCCACATGACACAAAGCTTCATGGTACGTACGTATTACCTGATTTACCATATGGGATGGTACGTAGAAAAGGACTTTATTTTTAGCTTTACGATAGACTAAACCATCAATTATTACAAAAAGTGGACTTTCTACTTTTTCTAACTCGGAAGCGATAGCAACAACTTTAGGATCTTGTCTTTGCGCAGCTGCTAGAACAAACTCGAAAGATTCATCAGTGACATAAAGGATGTTAAAACATCTACTTAAAGCATCTACTTGCGTCATTCGACTCCTGTCTGTGTTCGATTCTAAAGTCAAAGGCTCTAAGGCCCAACGGGAAATACGTGGATTTAAAACCTTCTTCTGCAGGGTTAAAGGTAGAGCCTGACAGTCAGTAACGATCTTAAATCGAATTCCAATTAGATATACTTTGAATCTACGTAAAGCGTATATAATAGAAAGTGTCTCTGATTCAATACTACGTTTTGAAAAATAAAATATAGAGTGAAACTTATGGTCGCTTTGTTTTTGCATTAAAACTGCACCGTAACCAGTACTGCTGGCATCGCAATGCAATTCTGTGGCGCTAAGAGGGCTATAAATTAACAACACTGGAGCTTCTATAAGTTTCTTTTTTAATGTCTTAAAAGTTTCGAGTTCAACGATGCCAACTGTGAATGGTGCATCCATTTTAATAAGATCATATAAAGGTTTTGCAATATTTGCAATATTTTTTATAAATTTCCTGAAGTACGAACATAAACCAATGAAACTTTGAACATCCCTTATGTTGCATGGCGTCGGAAATTGATTAATAGCATTCAAATTACTATCATTAGGGAGTATACCCTTTTCATTTACTTTATACCCTAGATAATAATTTCCCTTTGAAAAATTTAATACTTGTCAAATGTTAGGTGCAGTCCATGTTCTATTATAATATCTACTACTTCTTTGAGGATTTGCAGATGTTCTTCTATCGTTTCTGTTGCTATAAGGATGTCATCTAAATAGGTTAAGCCCAAATGGCATTCTGACATATTCATATTGCCCTAAGGGCGTTATGAATGAAGTGTATTTGATATATTCTTCATGGTGGAAACCATTCTTGAGATCTAAGGTTGAAAAATGTATTTTCTCCTTAAGACAATCTAATTGGTCTTCTATTAGAGGTAACGGGTAGTTATCGCGTGTAGTTATTTTATCCAGTTCTCGAAAATCGACACAAAGTCTTAACTCTTGGTTCTTTTTCTGAACGAGAACTATTGGAGATGCGTATTCAGAACACGACTCACGAATTATACCCTTAGATAGAAGGTCACTCAAAATCTTTCGAAGTTCAACCTTGTGGGAATAAGGTAATCTCCTCGGAGGGAAATGAAAAGGTATTTGCTTCGACAAAACAATTCGCATTTTAAACTCACTGGATGGGTTAAATGTACCCCGATTAACATGCAGATATACTGGTCGCATTATCTCTAACACCTTATCCTTAACAATATTAGTTATTTCATTATTAATGTTGATTTGTAACTTACATTCTTCATAGTCTGTGTCAATATTCAAAATTTGATGGGCAAAGTCATCAACATTGCTTACGTCATCATCGGTATCGTTGTGCCTTGAAACTGGATAATCCTGATTAGAAGAGTCTTGATTGTTTGCATCCGAGTTGTTCTTGGACTGTTTTCGAAACACCAAACCAATTCTTGCTAGGAAATCTCTACCTAAAATGATTGGATAGCTCATTGAATATTTTCTAACAACCAATATGTGCAAATTTATAAACATATTTTCAAACATAATTTTACTACTTGTACTTCCCAAGACATCCAGAGGGCTATTATTGACCCCACAGTAAGACGAATTTTCCGGGCCTGGTTTGGTAAGCATAAATGATGGTACGAATTGTTCCTATACAAAGCTTATGGGGCTTCCAGAGTCCAGCAACGTCAAAAGCTTAACTGAAGTCTCCATGTTCTCGCTCATAAATTGGTAATGTATGTGTCGTTCAAACCCATTGGTCAATGAATCGTTCGCCGTTTTGTCCACTGGAAATTGTTTGATTTCTTGCTGTGTCGTTGTTTCGCTATTTTGCAGATTATTCCCTTGTAGCGTCATCACGGGCTTCCCTTTTCAACAGCTGGTTCACCTTGTTCACAACACTTGTAGCAAGTTACTTTATCCTTCTTTATTCGTTCATTTTCACGTACAATGTTGTTGCGACTGTTTGTTGGTCTCGTTTACCACCCGCACTCTCATCCATATTAAATGTTTTGTTACGTTGTGTTTTAGAGGACCCACTTTTCACTACTTTGTCAGCACAATTATATCATATTGTTCGCACTGTGTATAAGATTGATTTATTCATTTCGGTATCAAAAATACCTCTGATTATGAACTGTATTAAATCTTCCTCCTCTATTCTGCTATGAGGTGCAATTTCTTGCATACTTAAAATACATATATTGCTGCATCGTTTCTTCCCGTAGCTTCTTTCGAAGTTCGAAACGAAGTTCATCATAAACATCAGCTTTAGTTACAGTCTTTTCGAATTCATTCTTCAGTGATGTCTTCAGCTCGGTCCAATTCCTAGGGCAAATTGTCCTGACAAACAGCTTCGCTGTGCCTCGATGGAATCTTTTCTACAAATAAGCTTCGCCTTCCGAATAGTCTTCAAATCGTTCGATCCAACGTTGAATAGAGAAATGGTCGTCTCCACTAAATCTTGGAATGGAATCTTCGACGTCCTTGAAGTTACACGACAGGGATGATGATGTACCAGTATCTTCCTCTTCAAGCTGTAATTGTCGAAGTTGTTGTTTGAGTTTTGCTATTTCCTCCTTCTTTCTGCAGATTCTGCGAACTCTATCTAAAATTCCTCATCGAGTTGATCCTCCACCTCATCGTGTGATTCATTTTCAGCCGAATTATCGCCTACCTGAAGAAATTCGTCCGTGGTTAAAGAATTCTGTCGCACTAATTTGAGGAGTTTATCTTCAGTGAACTCTGCCACTGCTTCCTGAATGCGTTATTTCAGTTCCGCTTTGCTTCCACCGGTTTGCAACTTTAAAGATCGGAGAATATCCCTGAAAATGAGAACGGTAGCTGATTCTAAAAACTGCGACCACCCATCTGACATTATTTCCGAACTTTTGTTTATACCACGTGAAAAACTTACGCACGAAATATTTTCCGTCAAAGAAAAGCAAGCGAGAAAACAAGAAAATTTGCACTTCGCGATTAAAAATAACTGTACCCTTTTTTTTACTATGTTTCCAGCTCACTGGCCACTATCCCATTTCTGAGATTTCTAAGAAAAAGAACCGGGCAAGAGAGGAAGAAAAAGCAGACGATATCTCAGTACAGTTTCGCGTATATTTTTCAACTCCACTCTTTATGATATTTGAGTTTCGCCTTGATCGTTCGATATACAGAAACGGATTTCTTTACCGATTGGGCGTAAGATACAGTGGTGTCAAAAAGTGAAGCCACGATGTGATTATTAGCGTACAAACGCACGACTGATGCCATTCAATATTGCGATATTGATGGTTCTTGCTTTTTGAAGTTAATCTAAGAACAAAATACCGCCTGCATTACAAAACGCAGAGGCCCCCACCTTTTCAGCTGACATTGTATGCGTTTTTGGTCGCTTTGAACGGCTTTTATCCTTTATTGTCCAATCAACTGACAGTCGATTTGGATCTGGAGTGGAGTAATGGGTTAATGTGTCATCATTACAATGTACCTTATAAAAAAGTTAATTTTATTGCGCTGCTAAAGCTCCACATAGCGTTCTGAATCGTTGACGCGTCGTTGGTTTACATCCACTCCTAGCAAACCTGGTACTCAATTTGAACAGACCTGTCTTATAGTTAAGAATTCATAGCAAATAGCGAATATATAACTACGCAACCGCAATTCATTATCGGCTAATTTTTATAACCCTTGTTTTTGTTTTCTCGGACAACAGAATGTTTTGAGCGAGTTTAAAATCAGCAAGTCACTTCACTATCATTCGGCTCGGTGGAGCAGAATCCGAAAAACACTTGCTAGCACTAGTTCACATGAACAGTATTTTTTTCATTCGAATGATTTCATTTCAATCATACGAAATTCTGATTTGTCCATTGATTTGAAATATACAAAGTTAGCTTTAATAACACCACTGAGACGTGTAAACTAAACTTCGGAATGTGATACAATTTTGGTACGCACCATACGAAACTTGGATTTCATACGGATTTATCAATAGTGGCGCGTTTCAATGCATCCTATGAACCCAATTCCTGTTTTCTCTTTATTGGTAAATATATGAACGATGCGCGTTGTAGGCATATTCCAGCATGACGAAAGGAACAACAATTGCTTTAACTCATTATTATGATCCCGTTGCAGTGAACCACAGATTCTGAGGCATTTGTGACTGATTTTACTGGTGATGTTTCCGCCAATACTAATGTTGACAAAGATCCTGATGCTTATATTACTACAGGCACAGATCCTACTGTTGATATTGATAGTGATCGTGATGCAGCACCATTGCCATTATTGGCACTGAGTTCACCATTAAAATTAGCAATAGAATTGTCCCCACCATTGTCATCGGATTCATTGCCATCCACGTTCAATCCCTACCCGCACCAGCTTCAGCTAGACCATCACCAGCACCATATAAGCTTCATAAGAATCTATATCTATCGTCATCATCGTTGGCACTACCATAAGTGACAGCATCATTGATAAAATCACCATCATCACCATCATCACCATCATCACCATCATCACCATCATCACCATCATCACCATCATCACCATCATCACCATCATCACCATCATCACCATCATCAAAATCATCACCATCATCACCATCATCACCATCATCACCATCATCACCATCATCACCATCATCACCATCATCACCATCATCACCATCATCACCATTATCACCATCATCACCATCATCACCATCATCACCATCAGCACCATCATCATCATCATCTCCACCGTCACCATTATCACAATCATCATCATCATCACCACCATCACCACCCTCACCATCATCACCATCATCACCACCCTCACCATCATCACCATCATCACCACCCTCACCATCATCACCATCATCACCATGATCACCATCATCACCATCATCACCATCATCACCATCATGACCTTCATCACCATCATCACCATCATCACCATCATCACCATCATCACCATCATCACCATCATCACCATCATCACCATCATCACCAACATCACCATCATCACCATCATCACCATCATCACCATCATCACCATCATCACCATCATCACCATCATCACCATCATCACCATCATCACCATCATCACCATCATCACCATCATCACCATCATCACCATCATCACCATCATCACCATCATCACCATCATCACCATCATCACCATCATCACCATCATCACCATCATCACCATCATCACCATCATCACCATCATCACCATCATCACCATCATCACCATCATCACCATCATCACCATCATCACCATCATCACCATCATCATAATCATCACCATCATCACCATCATCACCATCATCACCATCATCACCATCATCAAAATCTTCACCATCATCACCATCATCACCATCATCACCATCATCACCATCATCACCATCATCACCATCATCACCATCATCACCATCATCACCATCATCACCATCATCACCATCATCACCATCATCACCATCATCACCATCATCACCATCATCACCATCATGACCTTCATCACCATCATCACCATCATCACCATCATCACCATCATCACCATCATCACCATCATCACCATCATCACCATCATCACCATCATCACCATCATCACCATCATCACCATCATCACCATCATCACCATCATCACCATCATCACCCTCATCACCATCATCACCATCATGACCATCATCACCATCATCACCGTCATCACCATCATCACCATCATCACCATCATCACCATCATCACCATCATCACCATCCTCGCCATCATCAACATCATCACCATCGCCACCATAATCAGAATCGTCACTATCACCACCATCATCTCCATCATCACCATCATCACCATCATGACCTTCATCACCATCATCACCATCATCACCATCATCACCATCATCACCATCATCACCGTCATCACCATCATCACCATCATCACCATCATCACCATCATCACCATCATCACCATCATCACCATCATCACCATCATCACCATCATCACCATCATCACCATCATCACCATCATCACCATCATCACCATCATGACCTTCATCACCATCATCACCATCATCACCATCATCACCATCATCACCATCATCACTATCATCACCATTATCACCATTATCACCATCGCCACCATAATCAGAATCGTCACTATCACCACCATCATCTCCATCATCACCATCATCACCATCATCACCATCATCACCATCACCACCATCACCACCATCATCACCATCACCACCATCATCACCATCACCAATATCATCACCATCATCACCATCATCACCATCATCACCATCACCATCATCACCATCATCACCAACATCACCATCATCACCATCACCACCATCATCACCATCATCACCATCATCACCATCCTCGCCATCATCACCATCATCACCATCATCACCATCATCACCATCATCACCATCATCACCATCATCACCATCATCACCATCATCCCCATCATCACCATCATCACCATCATCACCATCATCACCATCATCACCATCATCACCATCATCACCATCATCACAATCATCACAATCATCACCATCATCACCATCATCACCATCATCAAAATCATCACCATCATCAAAATCTTCACCATCATCACCATCATCACCATCATCACCATCATCACCATCATCACCATCATCACCATCATCACCATCATCACCATCATCACCATCATCACCATCATCACCATCATCACCATCATCACCATCATCACCATCATCACCATCATCACCATCATCACCATCATCACCATCATCACCATCATCACCATCATCACCATCATCACCATTATCACCATCGCCACCATAATCAGAATCGTCACTATCACCACCATCATCTCCATCATCACCATCATCACCATCATCACCATCATCACCATCACCACCATCACCACCATCATCACCATCACCACCATCATCACCATCATCACCCCTCAAGGTCATTGACCTCTCAAGGTCATTGACCCGACCTTGATGAGTTCAATGACCCGACCTTGAGAGGTCAATGACCTTGAGGGGTCAATGACCTTGAGAGGTCAATGACCTTGAGGGGTCAATGACCTCTCAAGGTCGGGTCATTGAACTCATCAAGGTCGGGTCAATGACCTTGTGGGGTCAATGACCTTGAGGGATCAATGACCTTGAGGGGTCAATGACCTTGAGGGGTCAATGACCTTGATGAGGTCAATGACCTCGGTGGGGTCAATGACCTTGAGAGGTCAATGACCTTGAGGGGTCAATGACCTTGAGGCGGTCAATGACCTTGAGGGTGATGGTGATGAGTGCGGTGATGATTGTGATGATGGTGATGATGGTGATGAGTGCGGTGATGATTGTGATGATGGTGATGATGGTGATGATGGTGATGATGGTGATGATGGTGATGATGGTGATGATGGTGATGACGGTGATGATGGTGATGATGGTGATGATGGTGATGATGGTGATGATGGTGATGATGGTGATGATGGTGATGATGGTGATGATGGTGATGATGGTGATGATGGTGATGATGGTGATGATGGTGATGATGGTGATGATGGTGATGATGGTGATGATGGTGATGATGGTGATGATGGTGATGATGGTGATGATGGTGATGATGGTGATGATGGTGATGATGGTGATGACGGTGATGATGGTGATGATGGTGATGATGGTGATGATGGTGATGATGGTGATGATGGCGATTATGGTGATGATGGTGATGATGGTGATGATGGTGATGATGGTGATGATGGTGATGATGGTGATGATGGTGATGATGGTGATGATGGTGATGATGGTGATGATGGTGATGATGGTGATGATGGTGATGATGGTGATGATGGTGATGATGGTGATGATGGTGATGATGGTGATGATGGTGATGATGGTGATGATGGTGATGATGGTGATGATGGTGATGATGGTGATGATGGTGATGATGGTGATGATGGTGATGATGGTGATGATGGTGATGATGGTGATGATGGTGATGATGGTGATGATGGTGATGATTGCGATGGTAATGATGGTGAAGATGGTGAAGATGGTGTTGATGATGATGATGGTGATGAGTGCGGTGATGATTGTGATGATGGTGATGATGGTGATGATGGTGATGACGGCGATGATGATGCGATTATGGTGATGATGGTGATGATGGTGATGATGGTGATGATGGTGATGATGGTGATGATGGTGATGACGGAGATGACGGAGATGATGGTGATGATGGTCATGATGGTGATGATGGTGATGATGGTGATGGTGATGAGTGCGGTGATGGTGACGGTGGAGATTATGGTAATGATGGCGAGGATGGTGATGATGGTGATGATGGTGATGATGGTGGTGATGGTGGTGATGGTGGTGATGGTGATGATGGTGATGATGGTGATGATGGTGATGATGGTGATGATGGTGATGATGGTGATGGTGATGAGTGCGGTGATGGTGACGGTGGAGATTATGGTAATGATGGCGAGGATGGTGATGATGGTGATGATGGTGATGAATGTGGTGATGGTGGTGATGGTGGTGATGGTGATGATGGTGATGATGGTGATGATGGTGATGATGGTGATGATGGTGATGATGGTGATGATGGTGATGATGGTGATGATGGTGATGATGGTGATGATGGTGGTGATGGTGGTGATGGTGATGATGGTGATGATGGTGATGATGTTGTTGATGGTGATGATGGTGATGATGGTGATGATGGTGATGATGGTGATGATCATGATGATGGTGATGATGGTGATGATGGTGATGATGGTGATGTTGGTGATGATAGTCATGATGGTGATGATGGTGATGATGGTGATGATGGTGATGATGGTGATGATGGTGATGATGGTGATGATGGTGATGATGGTGATGATGGTGATGATGGTGATGATGGTGATGATGGTGATGATGGTGATGATGGTGATGATGGTGATGATGGTGATGATGGTGATGATGGTGATGATGGTGATGATGGTGATGATGGTGATGATGGTGATGAGTGCGGTGACGGTGAAGGTGGAGATGATGGTGATCATGGTGATGATGGTGATGTTGGTGATGATAGTCATGATGGTGATGATGGTGATGATGGTGATGATGGTGATGATGGTGATGATGGTGATGATGGTGATGATGGTGATGATGCTGATGATGGTGATGATGGTGATGATGGTGATGATGGTGATGATGCTGATGATGGTGATGATGGTGATGGTGATGATGGTGATGATGGTGATGATGGTGATGATGGTGATGATGGTGATGATGGTGATGTTGGTGATGATGGTGATGATGGTGATGATGGTGATGATATTGGTGATGGTGATGATGGTGGTGATGGTGATGATGGTGATGATGGTGGTGATGGTGGTGATGGTGATGATGGTGATGATGGTGATAATGGTGATGATGGTGATGATGGAGATGATGGTGGTGATAGTGACGATTCTGATTATGGTGGCGATGGTGATAATGGTGATAATGGTGATGATAGTGATGATGGTGATGATGGTGATGATATTGATGATGGTGATGATGGTGATGATGGTGATGATGGTGATGATGGTGATGATGGTGATGATGGTGATGATGGTGATGATGGTGATGATGGTGATGATGGTGATGATGGTGATGATGGTGATGATGGTGATGATGGTGATGATGGTGATGATGGTGATGATGGTGATGATGGTGATGATGGTGATGATGGTGATGATGGTGATGATGGTGATGATGGTGATGATGGTGATGATGGTGATGATGGTGATGATGGTGATGATGGTGATGATGGTGATGATGGTGAAGATTTTGATGATGGTGATGATGGTGATGATTGCGATGGTAATGATGGTGATGATTGTGATGATTGTGATTATGGTGATGATGGTGATGATGGTGATGATGGTGATGATGGTGATGATGGTGATGATGGTGATGATGGTGATGATGGTGATGATGGTGATGATGGTGATGATGGCGAGGATGGTGATAATGGTGATGATGGTGAGGATGGTGATGATGGCGGTTATGATGGTGATGATGGTGATGATGGTGATGATGGTGATGATGGTGATGATGGTGATGATGGTGACGACGGTGATGATGGTGATGATGGTGATGATGGTGATGGTGATGATGGTGATGATGGTGATGATGGTGATGATGGTGATGATGGTGATGATGGTGATGGTGATGATGGTGATGATGGTGATGAGTGCGGTGACGGTGACGGTGGAGATTATTGTAATGATGGCGAGGATGGTGATGATGGCGGTTATGATGGTGATGATGGTGATGATGGTGATGATGGTGATGATGGTGATGATGGTGATGATGGTGATGATGGTGATGATGGTGATGATGGTGATGATGGTGATGATGGTGATGATGGTGATGATGGTGATGATGGTGAAGATTTTGATGATGGTGATGATGGTGATGATGGTGATGATGGTGATGATGGTGATGATTATGATGATGGTGATGATGGTGATGATGGTGATGATGGTGATGATGGTGATGATGGTGATGATGGTGATGATGGTGATGATGGTGATGATGGTGATGATGGTGATGATGGTGATGATGGTGATGATGGTGATGATGGTGATGATGGTGATGATGGTGATGATGGTGATGATGGTGATGATGGTGATGATGGTGATGATGGTGATGATGGTGATGATGGTGATGATGGTGATGATGGTGATGATGGTGATGATGGTGATGATGGTGATGATGGTGATGATGGTGATGATGGTGATGATGGTGATGATGGTGATGTTGGTGATGATGGTGATGATGGTGATGATGGTGATGATGGTGATGATGGTGATGATGGTGATGATGGTGATGATGGTGATGAAGGTCATGATGGTGATGATGGTGATGATGGTGATGATGGTGATCATGGTGATGATGGTGATGATGGTGAGGGTGGTGATGATGGTGATGATGGTGATGATGGTGATGATGGTGAGGGTGGTGATGGTGGTGATGATGATGATGATTGTGATAATGGTGACGGTGGAGATGATGATGATGATGGTGCTGATGGTGATGATGGTGATGATGGTGATGATGGTGATAATGGTGATGATGGTGATGATGGTGATGATGGTGATGATGGTGATGATGGTGATGATGGTGATGATGGTGATGATGGTGATGATGGTGATGATTTTGATGATGGTGATGATGGTGATGATGGTGATGATGGTGATGATGGTGATGATGGTGATGATGGTGATGATGGTGATGATGGTGATGATGGTGATGATGGTGATGATGGTGATGATGGTGATTTTATCAATGATGCTGTCACTTATGGTAGTGCCAACGATGATGACGATAGATATAGATTCTTATGAAGCTTATATGGTGCTGGTGATGGTCTAGCTGAAGCTGGTGCGGGTAGGGATTGAACGTGGATGGCAATGAATCCGATGACAATGGTGGGGACAATTCTATTGCTAATTTTAATGGTGAACTCAGTGCCAATAATGGCAATGGTGCTGCATCACGATCACTATCAATATCAACAGTAGGATCTGTGCCTGTAGTAATATAAGCATCAGGATCTTTGTCAACATTAGTATTGGCGGAAACATCACCAGTAAAATCAGTCACAAATGCCTCAGAATCTGTGGTTCACTGCAACGGGATCATAATAATGAGTTAAAGCAATTGTTGTTCCTTTCGTCATGCTGGAATATGCCTACAACGCGCATCGTTCATATATTTACCAATAAAGAGAAAACAGGAATTGGGTTCATAGGATGCATTGAAACGCGCCACTATTGATAAATCCGTATGAAATCCAAGTTTCGTATGGTGCGTACCAAAATTGTATCACATTCCGAAGTTTAGTTTACACGTCTCAGTGGTGTTATTAAAGCTAACTTTGTATATTTCAAATCAATGGACAAATCAGAATTTCGTATGATTGAAATGAAATCATTCGAATGAAAAAAATACTGTTCATGTGAACTAGTGCTAGCAAGTGTTTTTCGGATTCTGCTCCACCGAGCCGAATGATAGTGAAGTGACTTGCTGATTTTAAACTCGCTCAAAACATTCTGTTGTCCGAGAAAACAAAAACAAGGGTTATAAAAATTAGCCGATAATGAATTGCGGTTGCGTAGTTATATATTCGCTATTTGCTATGAATTCTTAACTATAAGACAGGTCTGTTCAAATTGAGTACCAGGTTTGCTAGGAGTGGATGTAAACCAACGACGCGTCAACGATTCAGAACGCTATGTGGAGCTTTAGCAGCGCAATAAAATTAACTTTTTTATAAGGTACATTGTAATGATGACACATTAACCCATTACTCCACTCCAGATCCAAATCGACTGTCAGTTGATTGGACAATAAAGGATAAAAGCCGTTCAAAGCGACCAAAAACGCATACAATGTCAGCTGAAAAGGTGGGGGCCTCTGCGTTTTGTAATGCAGGCGGTATTTTGTTCTTAGATTAACTTCAAAAAGCAAGAACCATCAATATCGCAATATTGAATGGCATCAGTCGTGCGTTTGTACGCTAATAATCACATCGTGGCTTCACTTTTTGACACCACTGTATCTTACGCCCAATCGGTAAAGAAATCCGTTTCTGTATATCGAACGATCAAGGCGAAACTCAAATATCATAAAGAGTGGAGTTGAAAAATATACGCGAAACTGTACTGAGATATCGTCTGCTTTTTCTTCCTCTCTTGCCCGGTTCTTTTTCTTAGAAATCTCAGAAATGGGATAGTGGCCAGTGAGCTGGAAACATAGTAAAAAAAAGGGTACAGTTATTTTTAATCGCGAAGTGCAAATTTTCTTGTTTTCTCGCTTGCTTTTCTTTGACGGAAAATATTTCGTGCGTAAGTTTTTCACGTGGTATAAACAAAAGTTCGGAAATAATGTCAGATGGGTGGTCGCAGTTTTTAGAATCAGCTACCGTTCTCATTTTCAGGGATATTCTCCGATCTTTAAAGTTGCAAACCGGTGGAAGCAAAGCGGAACTGAAATAACGCATTCAGGAAGCAGTGGCAGAGTTCACTGAAGATAAACTCCTCAAATTAGTGCGACAGAATTCTTTAACCACGGACGAATTTCTTCAGGTAGGCGATAATTCGGCTGAAAATGAATCACACGATGAGGTGGAGGATCAACTCGATGAGGAATTTTAGATAGAGTTCGCAGAATCTGCAGAAAGAAGGAGGAAATAGCAAAACTCAAACAACAACTTCGACAATTACAGCTTGAAGAGGAAGATACTGGTACATCATCATCCCTGTCGTGTAACTTCAAGGACGTCGAAGATTCCATTCCAAGATTTAGTGGAGACGACCATTTCTCTATTCAACGTTGGATCGAACGATTTGAAGACTATTCGGAAGGCGAAGCTTATTTGTAGAAAAGATTCCATCGAGGCACAGCGAAGCTGTTTGTCAGGACAATTTGCCCTAGGAATTGGACCGAGCTGAAGACATCACTGAAGAATGAATTCGAAAAGACTGTAACTAAAGCTGATGTTTATGATGAACTTCGTTTCGAACTTCGAAAGAAGCTACGGGAAGAAACGATGCAGCAATATATGTATTTTAAGTATGCAAGAAATTGCACCTCATAGCAGAATAGAGGAGGAAGATTTAATACAGTTCATAATCAGAGGTATTTTTGATACCGAAATGAATAAATCAATCTTATACACAGTGCGAACAATATGATATAATTGTGCTGACAAAGTAGTGAAAAGTGGGTCCTCTAAAACACAACGTAACAAAACATTTAATATGGATGAGAGTGCGGGTGGCAAACGAGACCAACAAACAGTCGCAACAACATTGTACGTGAAAATGAACGAATAAAGAAGGATAAAGTAACTTGCTACAAGTGTTGTGAACAAGGTGAACCAGCTGTTGAAAAGGGAAGCCCGTGATGACGCTACAAGGGAATAATCTGCAAAATAGCGAAACAACGACACAGCAAGAAATCAAACAATTTCCAGTGGACAAAACGGCGAACGATTCATTGACCAATGGGTTTGAACGACACATACATTACCAATTTATGAGCGAGAACATGGAGACTTCAGTTAAGCTTTTGACGTTGCTGGACTCTGGAAGCCCCATAAGCTTTGTATAGGAACAATTCGTACCATCATTTATGCTTACCAAACCAGGCCCGGAAAATTCGTCTTACTGTGGGGTCAATAATAGCCCTCTGGATGTCTTGGGAAGTACAAGTAGTAAAATTATGTTTGAAAATATGTTTATAAATTTGCACATATTGGTTGTTAGAAAATATTCAATGAGCTATCCAATCATTTTAGGTAGAGATTTCCTAGCAAGAATTGGTTTGGTGTTTCGAAAACAGTCCAAGAACAACTCGGATGCAAACAATCAAGACTCTTCTAATCAGGATTATCCAGTTTCAAGGCACAACGATACCGATGATGACGTAAGCAATGTTGATGACTTTGCCCATCAAATTTTGAATATTGACACAGACTATGAAGAATGTAAGTTACAAATCAACATTAATAATGAAATAACTAATATTGTTAAGGATAAGGTGTTAGAGATAATGCGACCAGTATATCTGCATGTTAATCGGGGTACATTTAACCCATCCAGTGAGTTTAAAATGCGAATTGTTTTGTCGAAGCAAATACCTTTTCATTTCCCTCCGAGGAGATTACCTTATTCCCACAAGGTTGAACTTCGAAAGATTCTGAGTGACCTTCTATCTAAGGGTATAATTCGTGAGACGTGTTCTGAATACGCATCTCCAATAGTTCTCGTTCAGAAAAAGAACAAAGAGTTAAGACTTTGTGTCGATTTTCGAGAACTGAATAAAATAACTACACGCGATAACTACCCGTTACCTCTAATAGAAGACCAATTAGATTGTCTTAAGGAGAAAATACATTTTTCAACCTTAGATCTCAAGAATGGTTTCCACCATGAAGAATATATCAAATACACTTCATTCATAACGCCCTTAGGGCAATATGAATATGTCAGAATGCCATTTGGGCTTAACCTATTTAGATGACATCCTTATAGCAACAGAAACGATAGAAGAACATCTGCAAATCCTCAAAGAAGTAGTAGATATTATAATAGAACATGGACTGCACCTAACATTTGACAAGTATTAAATTTTTCAAAGGGAAATTATTATCTAGGGTATAAAGTAAATGAAAAGGGTATACTCCCTAATGATAGTAATTTGAATGCTATTAATCAATTTCCGACGCCATGCAACATAAGGGATGTTCAAAGTTTCATTGGTTTATGTTCGTACTTCAGGAAATTTATAAAAAATATTGCAAATATTGCAAAACCTTTATATGATCTTATTAAAATGGATGCACCATTCACAGTTGGCATCGTTGAACTCGAAACTTTTAAGACATTAAAAAAGAAACTTATAGAAGCTCCAGTGTTGTTAATTTATAGCCCTCTTAGCGCCACAGAATTGCATTGCGATGCCAGCAGTACTGGTTACGGTGCAGTTTTAATGCAAAAACAAAGCGACCATAAGTTTCACTCTATATTTTATTTTTCAAAACGTAGTATTGAATCAGAGACACTTTCTATTATATACGCTTTACGTAGATTCAAAGTATATCTAATTGGAATTCGATTTAAGATCGTTACTGACTGTCAGGCTCTACCTTTAACCCTGCAGAAGAAGGTTTTAAATCCACGTATTTCCCGTTGGGCCTTAGAGCCTTTGACTTTAGAATCGAACACAGACAGGAGTCGAATGACGCAAGTAGATGCTTTAAGTAGATGTTTTAACATCCTTTATGTCACTGATGAATCTTTCGAGTTTGTTCTAGCAGCTGCGCAAAGACAAGATCCTAAAGTTGTTGCTATCGCTTCCGAGTTAGAAAAAGTAGAAAGTCCACTTTTTGTAATAATTGATGGTTTAGTCTATCGTAAAGCTAAAAATAAAGTCCTTTTCTACGTACCATCCCATATGGTAAATCAGGTAATACGTACGTACCATGAAGCTTTGTGTCATGTGGGCTTCGAAAAGTGTTTTGAGTACATATCAGGAATCTATTGGTTTCCGAAAATGAAGGAGAAAATAAGACAGTACTTCAAGAGTTGCCTCAAGTGTATCTATTTTTCTCCTGAGTCTGGAAAACTTCAAGGTAATCTCCACTCAATACCTAAGGGAATTTAAAGAATTTTCCGAATTTCTAAGCAAAAGAAATATTGAACATATAAAAGTTGCAACACATTCTCGCCAGTCGAATGGGCAAGTCGAGCGGAACAAACGAATTCTTGTTCCAATGTTGGTGAAAGAATTCGACGCTCAGTCAACTGTGGAATGGGACAAGCATATAGCCAAGATTGAGTATACTCTTAATAATACTTTGAGTAGGAGTACAGGTTTTACACCCAATATGCTTTTGTTTGGAAGGAATCAAAAAGGGGTACTTTGCGATAAGATTATGGAGTTTTTAACTAACACAATAGAAGATAAAAGAGCGGACATAGATAGCATAAGAGCCGAAGCCGTAAGAAATATCGAAAAGAATCAGGTATACTACGATAAACGGCATAAGCAGCCACTTACTTATAAAAAGGGTGATTATGTTATGATAAAAAATGTAGTAACAACTCCTGGTGTTAACAAAAAACTTTTCGCGAGATATAGAGGTCCTTATGAGGTAAAAGAAGTCCTTCCTAATGATCGTTACGTCATCGCCGATATCGATGGTCTACAATTGACGCGAATGGCATATAAAGGTGTATCATCGCCAGCTAATATGAGGCCATATAGGTGTGAAGTAGACTTTGAGCTTGATACAAATCAAGATGGCGATCCTCATAACAATACAAATATATAATGCAAATTTGAATTTTCTATTCTCTTTTTCTTTCTTTTTCTTTCTAATCGCATTTTATTCCATTATTCATAATCTTACTTACTAGACAAAATGCTTAAATCTAATTTAACATTATACTTCATTTTCTTACTGGCTCTTAACGAGCACTCTAAGCTTATCTGAATCTTAATTTTAACGTCTTTCGACTTCATTTTCATTTATTGCCCTCTAGCTCACATATGGCTTATTTCTAAAAAAATTAGTGAAAAACTTAAATACTATAATTCATTTCTTAACTCTAAACTTAACCTACCTTAACTAGATAAATAAATAAACTTAACCTAAGCCTAAAATATTCTTAAACTATAATTAATGAGATGAACACATGTCCAGTGTGTAAGTCGCATCGGACATGTGTTCATCCCTTTAATTGCACCCTTTTAAGGTAAGGGTCATTGTTGGCGCTATTATATATGTACGTGCCGCCTATGGATTGATTTCACTTCCATGAGTGGATTGTGAATGCAACCACCAGAACAAACTTTTTTGTCTGATCGCGTCTTCTTTATCCCGAATTGAAGCCGGGGTGCTGTACCGAAAGAACTCAGACCGAGCGACGACATCCGGGTCGTATAAGAGTCGCCTGTCCCTCGCATGGCGTCGGAAGTGGTATATCAGAGGGATACCATTATCATCCTGTATGTAGCCCTTAGTATCTAAATAGATAAATGCTTCGGTTGGAATAAAGCCAGACAGTTTTGTCTTCTCGTGGTATAACTGGTTGGGGTAATAAGCCCCAAAGATCAGGCTGTTATCGCTCATAATTCCTCTTGCAATATGACCCCGAGTCAATTTAATAAGATAGTTATCAACTCTAATCAACCCAGCCTTATCGTACAGAACCTTGTTAGGATAGTATTTTTTTTTCTCTTTTTTTTCTATTCTCATATTTTCATTTTGTGGACTTAAACCCAAACCATTTTGGTGAAGGATAATCGGAAATAAACGGAGAAGCTTACCATGTATATTAATATTCATTTTCTGAAGTCTTGATACTACTAAAATATAATTTTTTTCTTCACTACATACATATATATGTATATCACGTAAGATAATTACACATTGTTCGATACAATTTTATAAACAAACATTTATCTGTATGAACTCTATAAATAATGAATTAAAACTTAAATTTATTATATGTATATATATCCATATGTGCCTATACGCATTACCAGTTAAGTAATTATAATTGCATTATAACTATTGTAAGTTAAATAGTACGGATGTTTAACATCGAGTTTTCACTGTAATGACGATATATGTAATAATAATCACATCGTGGCTTTACTTTTTAACACCACCGTATTTTACACCCAATCCATAAAGATCTCCGTTTCTGTATATCGAACGACCAAGGCAAAACTCTACACTAGCGCAAAGTCCATCACCCCATCCTCTATAAATGTTAAGCGAATATCATAAAGAGTTGAGTTCAAAAATATACTACAAACTGTACTGAGATATCGTCTCTTTTTTTATCCTCTCTTGCCCGGTTCTTTTTCCACCGTTAATTACCACCATTGCCATCGGCTTCATTGCCATCCATGTACAATCCACATCCGCACAAGCCTCCAATAAACCATCACTGGCACCACATAAGCATCGATAGAATCTATATCTGTCGCCATCTGTAGCACTACCATAAGTGACAGCATCATTGCCAAAATCACCATCATCACCATCATCACCATCATCACCATCATCACCATCATCACCATCATCACCATCATCACCATCATCACCATCATCACCATCATCACCATCATCACCATCATCACCATCATCACCATCATCACCATCATCACCATCATCACCATCATCACCATCATCACCATCATCACCATCATGACCATCATCACCATCATCACCATCATCACCATCATCACCATCATCACCATCATCACCATCATCACCATCATCACCATCATCACCATCATCACCATCATCACCATCATCACCATCATCACCATCATCACCATCATCACCATCATCACCATCATCACCATCATCACCATCATCACCATCATCACCATAATCACCATCATCACCATCATCACCATCATCACCATCATCACCATCATCACCATCATCACCATCATCACCATCATCACCATCATCACCATCATCACCATCATCACCATCGTCACCATCATCACCATCATCACCATCATCACCATCATCACCATCATCACCATCATCACCATCATCACCATCCTCGCCATCATTACCATAACCGCCACCGTCATCATCACCGCACTCATCACCATCATCACCATCATCACCATCATCACCATCATCACCATCATCACCATCATCACCATCATCACCATAATCACCATCATCACCATCATCACCATCATCACCATCATCACCATCATCACCATCATCACCATCATCACCATCATCACCATCATCACCATCATCACCATCATCACCATCATCACCATCATCACCATCATCACCATCATCACCATCATCACCATCATCACCATCATCACCATCATCACCATCATCACCATCATCACCATCATCACCATCATCACCATCATCACCATCATCACCATCATCACCATCATCACCATCATCACCATCATCACCATCATCACCATCATCACCATCATCACCATCATCACCATCATCACCATCATCACCATCATCACCATCATCACCATCATCACCATTATCACCATTATCACCATCATTACCATCATCACCATAATCTCCACCGTCACCATCACCGCACTCATCACTATCATCACCATCATCACCATCATCACAATCATCACCATCATCACCATCATCACCATCATCACCATCATCACCATCATCACCATCATCACCATCATCACCATCGTCACCATCATCATCATAATCCTCATCATCACCATCATCACCATCATCACCATCATCGCCATCATCAAAATCTTCACCATCATCACCATCATCACCATCATCACCATCATCACCATCATCACCATCATCACCATCATCACCATCATCACCATCATCACCATCATCACCATCATCACCATCATCACCATCATCACCATCATCACCATCATCACCATCATCAAAATCATCACCATCATCACCATCTTCGCCATCATTACCATCATCACCATAATCTCCACCGTCACCATCACCGCACTCATCACCATCATCACCATCATCACCATCATCACCATCATCACCATCATCACCATCATCACCATCATCACCATCATCACCATCATCACAATCATCACCATCATCACCATCATCACCATCATCACCATCATCACCATCATCACCATCGTCACCATCATCATCATAATCCCCATCATCACCAACATCACCATCATCGCCATCATCAAAATCTTCACCATCATCACCATCATCACCATCATCACCATCATCACCATCATCACCATCATCACCATCATCACCATCATCACCATCATCACCACCCTCACCATCATCACCATCATCACCATCATCACCATCATCACCATCATCACCATCATCACCACCCTCACCATCATCACCATCATCACCATCATCACCATCATCACCATCATCTCAAGGTCATTGACCCCTCAAGGTCATCGAACCCTCAAGGTCATTGACCTCCCAAGGTCATTGACCTCATCAAGGTCATTGACCCCTCAAGGTCATTGACCACCTCAAGGTCATTGACCCTACCGAGGTCATTGACCCTACCGAGGTCATTGACCCCTCAAGGTCATTGACCCCTCAAGGTCATTGATCCCTCAAGGTCATTGACCCCTCAAGGTCATTGACCCCTCAAGGTCATTGACCCCTCAAGGTCATTGACCCGACCTTGATGAGTTCAATGACCCGACCTTGAGGGGTCAATGACCTTGAGGGGTCAGTGACCTTGAGGTGGTCAATGACCTTGAGGGGTCAATGACCTTGATGAGGTCAATGACCTTGGGAGGTCAATGACCTTGAGGGTTCGATGACCTTGAGGGGTCAATGACCTTGATGAGGTCAATGACCTCGGTGGGGTCAATGACCTTGAGGGGTCAATGACCTCGGTGGGGTCAATGACCTTGATGAGGTCAATGACCTTGAGGTGGTCAATGACCTTGAGATGATGGTGATGATGGTGATGATGGTGAGGGTGGTGATGATGGTGATGATGGTGATGATGGTGATGATGGTGATGATGGTGATGATGGTGAAGATTTTGATGATGGCGATGATGGTGATGTTGGTGATGATGGGGATTATGATGATGATGGTGACGATGGTGATGATGGTGATGATGGTGATGATGGTGATGATGGTGATGATGGTGATGATGGTGATGATGGTGATGATGGTGATGATGGTGATGATGGTGATGATGGTGATGATGGTGATGATGGTGATGATGGTGATGATGGTGATGATGGTGATGATGGTGATGATGGTGATGATGGTGATGATGGTGACGACGGTGATGATGGTGATGATGGTGATGATGGTGATGGTGATGATGGTGATGATGGTGATGATGGTGATGATGGTGATGATGGTGATGATGGTGATGATGGTGATGATGGTGATGGTGATGATGGTGATGATGGTGATGAGTGCGGTGACGGTGACGGTGGAGATTATTGTAATGATGGCGAAGATGGTGATGATGGCGGTTATGATGGTGATGATGGTGATGATGGTGATGATGGTGATGATGGTGATGATGGTGATGATGGTGATGATGGTGATGATGGTGATGATGGTGATGATGGTGATGATGGTGATGATATTGCTGATGGTGATGATGGTGGTGATGGTGGTGATGGTGATGATGGAGATGATGATGGTGATGATGGAGATGATGGTGATGATAGTGACGATTCTGATTATGGTGGCGATGGTGATAATGGTGATGATGGTGATGATAGTGATGATGGTGATGATGGTGATGATGGTGATGATGGTGATGATGGTGATGATGGTGATGATGGTGATGATGGTGATGATGGTGATGATGGTGATGATGGTGATGATGGTGATGATGGTGATGATGGTGATGATGGTGATGATGGTGACGACGGTGATGATGGTGATGATGGTGATGATGGTGATGATGGTGATGATGGTGATGATGGTGATGATGGTGATGATGGTGATGATGGTGATGATGGTGATGATGGTGATGATGGTGATTTTGACAATGATGCTGTCACTTATGGTAGTGCTACAGATGGCGACAGATATAGATTCTATCGATGCTTATGTGGTGCCAGTGATGGTTTAGTTGAGGCTTGTGCGGATGTGGATTGTACATGGATGGCAATGAAGCCGATGGCAATGGTGGTAATTAACGGTGGAAAAAGAACCGGGCAAGAGAGGATAAAAAAACAGACGATATCTCAGTACAGTTTGTAGTACATTTTTGAACTCAACTCTTTATGATATTCGCTTAACATTTATAGAGGATGGAGTGATGGACTTTGCGCTAGTGTAGAGTTTTGCCTTGATCGTTCGATATACAGAAACGGAGATCTTTATGGATTGGGTGTAAAATACGGTGGTGTCAAAAAGTGAAGCCACGATGTGATTATTAGCCTACGATTCGGCCAACCTGACCAGGTAATCGACCCGATTATCAATCAGCGGTGAAAACTCTACGTTAAACATCCGTACTATTTTACTTACAATAGTTATAATGCACTTATAATTACTTAACTGGTAATGCGTATAGGCACATATGGATATATATACATATAATAAATTTAAGTTTTAATTCATTATTTATACAGTTCATACAGATAAATGTTTGTTTATAAAATTGTATCGAACAATGTGGGATTATCTTACGTAATATACATACATATATATGTATGTATGTAGTGAAAAAAAATATATATTTTAGTAGTATCAAGAATTCAGAAAATGTATATTAGTATACTTATACATGGTAAGCTTCTCCGTTTCGTTATCCTTCACAAAAATGGTTTGGGTTTAAGTCCACAAAATGAAAATATGAGAATAGAAAATTCAAATTTGCATTATATATTTGTATTGTTAAGAGGATCGCCACCTTGATTTGTATCTGATGGATTTACTTAGTGGAACTTGCCAATAATAATCAGACAAAGTAAAATACGACCGATCAAGCTGATAGCAGGAAAGAGAAGACATTTTTATTTTGTAATACATATCAAGTTCACAAATGACATTTAGTGTAATGGGAATGTTCAATTACTTTTCCAATACTCTCCCTTAATTGAAATACATTTTAATTCATAATTCAATATCTTAATTTGGTTTACGAATAGATATATATACATCAATACTCTAGTGTAGATTTCATAGTTGATATCAAAATAGTTTAAATTACATAGCATCGACTTCGCTTTAATTTAAAACTCTAAGTTACATAGTATTGACTTTATTTATCAAATTTAATTCTATTATTAGTTATAGTTATTAGTATATGTATATTTACATAAGGATTATATTCAATGAAAACCGACAAAGCTTGAAAATAATTCCAATTTACTTCCTGAAGTTGGTTTGGTCAAAACATCAGCTGGCATCTTATTAGTTGGTAAATGGGTAAGTTTTATTAAACCCTTTTTGACGTTTTGGTGTACGAATTTAGCTTTGACGTCAATATGCTTAGTTCTTGCCGAATATGCATTATTCATTGCTAACTTAACTGCACTAAGGTTGTCGCAAAACAGTTTGATTGAGCCGGATGAATTTATGAAAAGTTCGTTTTCAAGCATTTTGATCCAAATGCATTCCTGTACTGCTGCCGTCATAGACATAAATTCCGCTTCTGTCGTTGAGATGGCGATGGTTTTTTGTCGTTTGGTGCACCACGAAATCGCACCGCCTTGCATTGTGAACAAATAGCCAGTAGTGGATCGCCGCTCGTCCTCATCGCTGGCCCAATCAGCATCGCAATAACCTTTAAGTAGAGTGTGAGAGTTATTATATGTTATTTTTCTATTAATTGTTCCTTTTAGGTAGCGTAAAATACGCTTCGCAGCACTCCAATGTGCCTTGCCAGGGTCATTACAGTATCGACTTAAAACGTTTACTGGGAAACATATATCCGGTCTTGAGACTTGTACGCAAAATTGCAGAGCCCCAAACAGTTGCCGATACGGCACATCCTTCATTTGATTTCTCTCATCATCGTTACTCGGGCACATTTTAGCTGATATTTTCTGATTAATATCCATTGGTGCAACCGTTGGATTACAATCGCTCATGTTAAAACGAGATAAAATATCTTTTATATACTGAATTTGATCAAGAGAAATGGTACCTGTTTTTCTGTTTCTTGTCACTCGAACTCCTAAAACAGATGATACCTCTCCCATATCCTTCATCTTGAACTGTTTGAAGAGGACATCAGTGAGCTTTTGCTCCAGACTAGCATCGTTGTTAAACATAAGAATATCATCCACGTAAATGGCTACGATAAATAACCGATTGTTTTCGACTAGATAATACACGCATTGATCTGTCGAGGAACACTTAAGTCCAAAATCCAAGAGTACTTGGTTCAGAGTACAGTTCCAAACACGACTTGATTGCTTTAGTCCGTAAATTGATTTCACCAGCTTACAACATCGGTCTGTTCCATCCGAAAATCCTTCGGGCTGCGACATAAATATCTCTTCTTCCAACTTGCCATGGAGAAAGGCTGTCACAACGTCCAACTGACGAATGTTCAAGTCGAATTTGGCTGCAATCGCCATCAAATATCGAATTGTCGTAAAGCGAACTACCGGCGAAAATGTTTCGTGATAGTCCACACCTTCAACTTGTGTAAAGCCTTTGGCCACCAACCTCGCTTTATACCGTACAACTTTTTCCTTACTGTCACGCTTAGATTTGAACACCCATTTGCATCTGATCGGCGACTTTCCAGCGGGTAACTCCACTAGGTTCCACGTTTTATTTTGCTGAAGCGAGTCGAATTCATCTTTCATCGCACATCTCCACGAGTCCGCATTCTCACTTGAAATGGCTTGTTTGAACGTTGCTGGATCACTCCCAAAGAAGGCGAAAGCAAAACTGGTGAAATCTGGCTTGGGTTTCCCTTGATTTCTAGAGGATTTCTTGCGAGGTTGCAACATTTCTTCCTCATCATCTATATCGCTTGGTTGCCAAATACTGACGTTACTGTCATTGAACGAAGTAAACGAATCATCGTTGTTGATTTGATGAGTTCGCAGGTAAACTTGATAATTGCGAATCACTTATTGAATTAAGGTTATTAGTAGGCACATCCTCCCCTGATTCGCACATCTTTTCTCCTCCACCTTCGGAATAATCCAACAAAAAACGATTAGTTTGAGATTTAAAATCAATTACCTGATTCATGCCACTTGACTCCAAGAATGTTACGTCTCTACTTGTAATAACTGAGTTTGATTGGGTGTTGTAGAGCCTGTATGCTTTTGCATCTGAAGCATATCCAATGAAAATGCATTCAATGGATTTGCTGTCTAATTTTTCCCGCTTCGGAGACGGCACGTGTACAAAAGCACGACATCCAAAAACTTTCAGCATCGACAAATTCGGCCTTTGATTTGTCCAGATCTTTTCAGGTGACTTCTCTCCGGTTCCTTTACAAGGGATTCGATTGATGTGATAAACTGCTGTCATTGCAGCTTCTGCCCAAAACGACTTTGGGAGTCCTGAGTCGATCAACATACAGCGCACTTTGTCCAAAATCGTTCTGTTCATGCGTTCTGATAACCCGTTTTGTTGTGGGCTATAAACAGATGATTTTTGATGTAAAATTCCATTAGTTTCAAAAAACTTTCGGAATTTATTATTGCAAAACTCGGTGCCATTGTCGCTTCTAAAGCATTTTAATTTGTGGCCTGTTTGCTTTTCAGCCATCGCTTTATATTTAACAAAGCAGTCAAACGCTTCACTTTTGCTTTTAATTACGTATATAACCACCTTCCTTGAAAAATCGTCGATGAACGACACAAAATGACAAAAACCACGTATTGATTCCACCGAAGAAGCTTGACAAACATCACTATGTACCAATTCAAGTAATGTTGTTGCTCGGTTGCCTTCGTCTTTAAAGGGAGAACGGCATAGTTTGGCTTTGACACATGTATCACACACGCTGTTTCGTGGAATTGAAAAATTTTCTAATTCACTCTTCAGGAACGTCATGTAGTCAAAACTAGCAAAACTAGTGTCCAAAGCGACGATGCCATAAAATCATATTCTCTTTGGGCTTTGCTGTGATTATTGGCTCGTTCCGGGCCTCAGCATTCAAAGATTTAACAACTTGTGGAACATCTAATTTAAACAAATCGTTTACTAAGCTTGCTGTAGCAATCACATTCTGGTTCGAGTCAAATATCTTACACCCATTATTAGTAAACAAAACTGACTTATTGTGCTTGATCATTTGGCTAACTGATAAGAGATTTGCGCAAACGTTCGGTACATAGTGAACTTTGTTGATTGTTATCTCGTTCTGGTTCTCATCTTTTAAGACATGTTGCTTTACGCTACCGACACAATCAATTAAAATTCTCTCATTGTTCGCCACAATCACTTCTTTTTGCACAGGTTCTTGTATATTTCTAATGATCGACTTGTGTTTTGTCATATGTACAGTACAGCCACTATCAATGTACCAATCTGATGGTAATTCACTGGATTGAACTAGCAAGGATGAAAATAACATGGTTTCATTTCTTTCATATTTGTGTTGCTGCATTTTTTTGCTTTTTGCTTTAGGGCAATTTTTGACGAAATGTTGCTTAGAACCGCATCCAAAGCAATGTTTTTTGTTTCTGTTTTGAAATTTTTTTATTTTTTACAGCTAAGGCTGCCTCGCTTGAATCAAATTTTTCGTTTTCAAAGACTAAGCCCTGCATTAACAAGTTTTTAATGTAGTCAAACGTGATTTTCCCTGGAGAGTTTTCTACCGCAAGTATCATAGGTTTATATTCTACAGGTAAACCTACTAGCATCAATGAACCGGCAACTTCCTCGTCTATATTAAATCCAGCCGCTTTCACTTTCGACCACAGTGAACTCATCCGGTTGACATAGTCTTCCATTGATGCAAATTCTTTTTGCTTGAGTGATACCAATTGTTGCAACAGTGCCACTTTCCGACCAGTGCCGGTATCACCAAAAGCCGCCGCTATACTATCCCATGCTTCTTTGCATGTGCTTGCTCCTTCAATATGGTTGTAGTTACACGGCTCAAGCAACAAGGTTGATTCACCTATTGCTCTAAGGTCAGCTTTCCTTTGATTATCACTTGCTGTAGGGGGTAATACATTCACGCAAGAGTCCCATAAGCCCTTGATTATCATGTGAGCCCTTGCACCGACCTTCCATTCAGAGTAATTCTCTCTGCCCTTAAGGCGATTAAATGGTATTTGCGAGGTCATTTCCACTGTTGTATTTTGCGTAGAGCCGTCGAAAGAAATATTATCCGAATCTTGAACTAAATCTGGAATGTCTTCAATCGATTCACTTAGTTTGATAATTTCAATCTTGTCAACCATGTGACAAGTACACTTTCAACTAATTATCAAAGTTACGAGCGACAAAAAAATACAAATATACGAAAATATTACCCGGGGCAGACAAACTAAACAAATGATCACTTTTATCTGATAAAATAGGCTGCGGATGGCCCATAACCTGATGGATTTACTTAGTGGAGCTTGCCAATAATAATCAGACAAAGTAAAATACGACCGATCCAGCTGATTGCAGGAAGGAGAAGACATTTTTATTTTGTAATACATATCAAGTTCACAAATGACATTTAGTGTAATGGGAATGTTCAATTACTTTTCCAATAGTATCAAGCTCAAAGTCTACTTCACACCTATATGGCCTCATATTAGCTGGCGATGATACACCTTTATATGCCATTCGCGTCAGTTGTAGACCATCGATATCGGCGATGACGTAACGATCATTAGGAAGGACTTCTTTTACCTCATAAGGACCTCTATATCTCGCGAATAGTTTTTTGTTAACACCAGGAGTTGTTACTACATTTTTTATCATAACATAATCACCCTTTTTATAAGTTAGTGGCTGCTTATGCCGTTTATCGTAGTATACCTGATTCTTTTCGATATTTCTTACGGCTTCGGCTCTTATGCTATCTATGTCCGCTCTTTTATCTTCTATTGTGTTAGTTAAAAACTCCATAATCTTATCGCAAAGTACCCCTTTTTGATTCCTTCCAAACAAAAGCATATTGGGTGTAAAACCTGTACTCCTACTCAAAGTATTATTAAGAGTATACTCAATCTTGGCTATATGCTTGTCCCATTCCACAGTTGACTGAGCGTCGAATTCTTTCACCAACATTGGAACAAGAATTCGTTTGTTCCGCTCGACTTGCCCATTCGACTGGCGAGAATGTGTTGCAACTTTTATATGTTCAATA
Organism: Merodon equestris; assembly: GCA_958301585.1. Classification (NCBI taxonomy): domain Eukaryota; kingdom Metazoa; phylum Arthropoda; class Insecta; order Diptera; family Syrphidae; genus Merodon; species Merodon equestris. The sequence goes on along the minus strand of OY284413.1, from coordinate 20,005,603 downwards.
TTTCTTTTGCTTAGAAATTCGGAAAATTCTTTAAATTCCCTTAGGTATTGAGTGGAGATTACCTTGAAGTTTTCCAGACTCAGGAGAAAAATAGATACACTTGAGGCAACTCTTGAAGTACTGTCTTATTTTCTCCTTCATTTTCGGAAACCAATAGATTCCTGATATGTACTCAAAACACTTTTCGAAGCCCACATGATACAAAGCTTCTTGGTGTGTACGTATTACCTGATTTACCATATGGGATGGTACGTAGAAAAGGACTTTATTTTTAGCTTTACGATAGACTAAACCATCAATTATTACAAAAAGTGGACTTTCTACTTTTTCTAACTCGGAAGCGATAGCAACAACTTTAGGATCTTGTCTTTGCGCAGCTGCCAGAACAAACTCGAAAGATTCATCAGTGACATAAAGGATGTTAAAACATCTACTTAAAGCGTCTACTTGCGTCATTCGACTCCCATATCTGTGTTCGATTCTAAAGTCAAAGGCTCTAAGGCCCAACGGGAAATACGTGGATTTAAAACCTTCTTCTGCAGGGTTAAAGTTAGAGCCTGACAGTCAGTAACGATCTTAAATCGAATTCCAATTAGATATACTTTGAATCTACGTAAAGCGTATATAATAGAAAGTGTCTCTAGTTCGTAACTATGATATTTGCTTTCGGATTCAATACTACGTTTTGAAAAATAAAATATAGAGTGAAACTTACGGTCGCTTTGTTTTTGCATTAAAACTGCACCGTAACCAGTACTGCTGGCATCGCAATGCAATTCTGTGGCGCTAAGAGGGCTATAAATTAACAACACTGGAGCTTCTATAAGTTTCTTTTTTAATGTCTTAAAAGTTTCGAGTTCAACGATGCCAACTGTGAATGGTGCATCCATTTTAATAAGATCATATAAAGGTTTTGCAATATTTGCAATATTTTTTATAAATTTCCTGAAGTACGAACATAAACCAATGAAACTTTGAACATCCCTTATGTTGCATGGCGTCGGAAATTGATTAATAGCATTCAAATTACTATCATTAGGGAGTATACCCTTTTCATTTACTTTATACCCTAGATAATAATTTCCCTTTGAAAAATTTAATACTTGTCAAATGTTAGGTGCAGTCCATGTTCTATTATAATATCTACTACTTCTTTGAGGATTTGCAGATGTTCTTCTATCGTTTCTGTTGCTATAAGGATGTCATCTAAATAGGTTAAGCCCAAATGGCATTCTGACATATTCATATTGCCCTAAGGGCGTTATGAATGAAGTGTATTTGATATATTCTTCATGGTGGAAACCATTCTTGAGATCTAAGGTTGAAAAATGTATTTTCTCCTTAAGACAATCTAATTGGTCTTCTATTAGAGGTAACGGGTAGTTATCGCGTGTAGTTATTTTATCCAGTTCTCGAAAATCGACACAAAGTCTTAACTCTTGGTTCTTTTTCTGAACGAGAACTATTGGAGATGCGTATTCAGAACACGACTCACGAATTATACCCTTAGATAGAAGGTCACTCAGAATCTTTCGAAGTTCAACCTTGTGGGAATAAGGTAATCTCCTCGGAGGGAAATGAAAAGGTATTTGCTTCGACAAAACAATTCGCATTTTAAACTCACTGGATGGGTTAAATGTACCCCGATTAACATGCAGATATACTGGTCGCATTATCTCTAACACCTTATCCTTAACAATATTAGTTATTTCATTATTAATGTTGATTTGTAACTTACATTCTTCATAGTCTGTGTCAATATTCAAAATTTGATGGGCAAAGTCATCAACATTGCTTACGTCATCATCGGTATCGTTGTGCCTTGAAACTGGATAATCTTGATTAGAAGAGTCTTGATTGTTTGCATCCGAGTTGTTCTTGGACTGTTTTCGAAACACCAAACCAATTCTTGCTAGGAAATCTCTACCTAAAATGATTGGATAGCTCATTGAATATTTTCTAACAACCAATATGTGCAAATTTATAAACATATTTTCAAACATAATTTTACTACTTGTACTTCCCAAGACATCCAGAGGGCTATTATTGACCCCACAGTAAGACGAATTTTCCGGGCCTGGTTTGGTAAGCATAAATGATGGTACGAATTGTTCCTATACAAAGCTTATGGGGCTTCCAGAGTCCAGCAACGTCAAAAGCTTAACTGAAGTCTCCATGTTCTCGCTCATAAATTGGTAATGTATGTGTCGTTCAAACCCATTGGTCAATGAATCGTTCGCCGTTTTGTCCACTGGAAATTGTTTGATTTCTTGCTGTGTAGTTGTTTCGCTATTTTGCAGATTATTCCCTTGTAGCGTCATCACGGGCTTCCCTTTTCAACAGCTGGTTCACCTTGTTCACAACACTTGTAGCAAGTTACTTTATCCTTCTTTATTCGTTCATTTTCACGTACAATGTTGTTGCGACTGTTTGTTGGTCTCGTTTGCCACCCGCACTCTCATCCATATTAAATGTTTTGTTACGTTGTGTTTTAGAGGACCCACTTTTCACTACTTTGTCAGCACAATTATATCATATTGTTCGCACTGTGTATAAGATTGATTTATTCATTTCGGTATCAAAAATACCTCTGATTATGAACTGTATTAAATCTTCCTCCTCTATTCTGCTATGAGGTGCAATTTCTTGCATACTTAAAATACATATATTGCTGCATCGTTTCTTCCCGTAGCTTCTTTCGAAGTTCGAAACGAAGTTCATCATAAACATCAGCTTTAGTTACAGTCTTTTCGAATTCATTCTTCAGTGATGTCTTCAGCTCGGTCCAATTCCTAGGGCAAATTGTCCTGACAAACAGCTTCGCTGTGCCTCGATGGAATCTTTTCTACAAATAAGCTTCGCCTTCCGAATAGTCTTCAAATCGTTCGATCCAACGTTGAATAGAGAAATGGTCGTCTCCACTAAATCTTGGAATGGAATCTTCGACGTCCTTGAAGTTACACGAAAGGGATGATGATGTACCAGTATCTTCCTCTTCAAGCTGTAATTGTCGAAGTTGTTGTTTGAGTTTTGCTATTTCCTCCTTCTTTCTGCAGATTCTGCGAACTCTATCTAAAATTCCTCATCGAGTTGATCCTCCACCTCATCGTGTGATTCATTTTCAGCCGAATTATCGCCTACCTGAAGAAATTCGTCAGTGGTTGAAGAATTCTCTCGCACTAATTTGAGGAGTTTATCTTCAGTGAACTCTGCCACTGCTTCCTGAATGCGGTATTTCAGTTCCACTTTGCTTCCACCGATTTGCAACTTTAAAGATCGGAGAATATCCCTGAAAATGAGAACGGTAGCTGATTCTAAAAACTGCGACCACTCATCTGACATTATTCCCGAACTTTTGTTTATACCACGTGAAAAACTTGCGCACGAAATATTTTCCGTCAAAGAAAAGCAAGCGAGAAAACAGGGAAATTTGCACTGCGCGTTTAAAAATAACTGTACCCTTTTTTTTCACTATGTTTCCAGCTCACTGGCCACTATCCCACTTCTGAGATTTCTAAGAAAAAGAACCGGGCAAGAGAGGAAGAAAAAACAGACGATATCTCAGTACAGTTTCGCGTATATTTTTCAACTCCACTCTTTATGATATTTGAGTTTCGCCTTGATCGTTCGATATACAGAAACGGATTTCTTTACCGATTGGGCGTAAAATACAGTGGTGTCAAAAAGTGAAGCCACGATGTGATTATTAGCATACAAAGGCACGACTGATGCCATTCAATATTCGATATTGCGATATTGATGGTTCTTCCTTTTTGAAGTTAATCTAAGAATAAAATACCGCCCGCATTACAAAACGCAGAGGCCCTCACCTTTTCAGTTGACATTGTATGCGTTTTTGGTCGCTTTGAACGGCTTTTATCCTTTATTGTCCAATCAACTGACAGTCGATTTGGATCTGGAATGGAGTAATGGGTTAATGTGTCATCATTACAATGTACCTTATAAAAAAGTTAATTTTATTGCGCTGCTAAAGCTCCACATAGCGTTCTGAATCGTTGACGCGTCGTTGGTTTACATCCACTCCTAGCAAACCTGGTACTCAATTTGAACAGACCTGTCTTATAGTTAAGAATTCATAGCAAATAGCGAATATATAACTACGCAACCGCAATTCATTATCGGCTAATTTTTATAACCCTTGTTTTTGTTTTCTCGGACAACAGAATGTTTTGAGCGAGTTTAAAATCAGCAAGTCACTTCACTATCATTCGGCTCGGTGGAGCAGAATCCGAAAAACACTTGCTAGCACTAGTTCACATGAACAGTATTTTTTTCATTCGAATGATTTCATTTCAATCATACGAAATTCTGATTTGTCCATTGATTTGAAATATACAAAGTTAGCTTTAATAACACCACTGAGACGTGTAAACTAAACTTCGGAATGTGATACAATTTTGGTACGCACCATGCGAAACTTGGATTTCATACGGATTTATCAATAGTGGCGCGTTTCAATGCATCTTATGAACCCAATTCCTGTTTTCTCTTTATTGGTAAATATATGAACGATGCGCGTTGTAGGCACATTCTAGCATGACGAAAGGAACAACAATTGCTTTAACTCATTATTATGATCCCGTTGCAGTGAACCACAGATTCTGAGGCATTTGTGACTGATTTTACTGGTGATGTTTCCGCCAATACTATTGTTGACAAAGATCCTGATGCTTATATTACTACAGGCACAGATCCTACTGCTGATATTGATAGTGATCGTGATGCAGCACCATTGCCATTATTGGCACTGCGTTCACCATTAAAATTAGTAATAGAATTGTCCCCACCATTGTCATCGGATTCATTGCCATCCACGTTCAATCCCTACCCGCACCAGCTTCAGCTAGACCATCACCAGCACCATATAAGCTTCAATAGAATCTATATCTATCGTCATCATCGTTGGCACTACCATAAGTGACAGCATCATTGATAAAATCACCATCATCACCATCATCACCATTGTTGATGCTACACATTTTTAAATTATAATTTGAAAATAATTATTGAATAAATACAAAAATTAACTTACTCGCAATTAGGTCTAATAGTGTTGATATTTTGATACCATAGTAATAATAATACTACATTGTAAACACTGGAAATTTAAACATATCGAAAACAGAATTGAATAACGTGACCACCAGGAGCTCTGGCGGGCCTCTTTGGTCTGGAAAAGTGATAGAGAAAGGATCGTGTTTGATTTAAAGTAAAGTTTCTGTTGGCCGCTTATCGGAAAGTTATTTTTGATTTTCGTTGAGTCCAAAAACGCTTGGGCATACATTTTTTGGTGCCGAAACCCGGGACTAAATAATAGTTGAAGTTCCCATCATAAAATTAAATTAAAAATAA